>OX637409.1:19766459-20441459 GCA_951799425.1 Ilex aquifolium
TTTTCAGAGTTACCAAAAAACTAATAGTGAAATACCTCTAATTAATCAATGGCTGACAGAGTGATGCCTGTAAATTTTAACAATTCTCATAAATCTAGAAATAGGATCCTCATTACTAGTCAAATGAATTCCTAGATAATCAGAAACACTTTTCCATACTATTCTTGCAATTCCCCAGTTAATAAAAAGATGTGCATCTGATTCTACTTCATTGTAACATAAGATACATCGACTAGTTAGAGAAATGCCGAACTGTTGAAGAATCAAGAGGCAGAGCATTCTTTAAAATCTTCCATTCCACTAACTGTGCACTTGGAGCATTCTTTAAAAAAAAATTCAACAAAAACTATTTTTTTTTTAAGGAAACTGTATTCCAGAAAAATTCAGAAAACAGAAAACTGTTTTTGTTTTTTTATCTCTAAAAGACTATATATATATATATATTTTTTCCCGAAAAATAGAAACATGTTTTTTTTTCCAGAAAACAGAAACAGTTTTTTTTTTCCAGAAAAAACAGTAACAGTTTTTTTTTCCCAGAAAAACAGTAACAGTTTTTTTCTCAGAAAAATAGTAACAGTTTTTTTTTTTTTTCATAAAACTATTACTATTTTTGTTTCCAGGAAAAAAAACGGTTTTTTTTTTTATTTTTTCAACAACAAAAATTAGATGCTTTAGATTGTAAAAACTAATTATAGATTTTAAGCATAGATTTATAATTGGAATTAAGTAAAATTGCTACTGAACTTTTGGCCAAATCAACAAATATTAGATTTATGATGTGAGCAAAATAACTATGAGTGTTGTAATCTAAAATTCGAAATAAAGCATGCAACATTGAAAACTTGATGAGAAATTTCATTAACTTTCGAAAGTACATTCAATTTAAATAAACCATCACAAATATATCATTTGCCAACAAATATATCATTCATAGTTATCACAACTTTATTTGACTCCATTACAACCTTATAACCTTGTTGGACTAAGGACGACCCACTAACTAAATTTCTTCTAACTTCAGGAACATGTCGCACTCCCTTCAAGATCAATGTCTTCCCAGATGTCATCTTTAACTCTATGTCTCCAATTCCAAGTACTTGTGCGACGGAATCATTTTCTAGCGTTACACTTCCTCCACTTGATTTCTGATAAGGTTTAAATAAATCACGATCAAAGCAAACATGTATATTAGCCCTAGAGTCTAACCACCAATCTTTATCTTGATAAGTAAAATTAACTAGGGAACGATTATACCTAAAAGAGGGTTCAACATAATTATCTCCATCCACTAGAACATTGACTTGGGCTCTTGGACCTCTTTAATTTGGCTTGGGCTTGGGCTTATACGACTCAGTCTTCTTGTAGTAGCAATCCTTAGCCAAGTGATTGGTTCGTCCACAAACAAAGCAAGACATCCTCTCTCTTCCTAAGCCCTTGAACTTATTATTATTATTATTATTTTGATAGTTTTGTTTTTGACCATTATTAGGGCGACCATTAATCCTCTTATTTTTAAAATTTCTTCCCCTAGGTCGAAAATTGTTATGTTTGTTGTAACTATTTTTCACTAGGTTTACCTTAGGGGGTCTCTCATTTTGTGAGTTTGTACTAATCCTATGTTTCTCTTCAACCCTAAGCGCGTTTATAGTTTGGGTTAAGGTTAACTCTCCTTGCTTATGTCTAAGGGTCTTAGCAAAATTATCCCAAGAAGGTGGAAGTTTGTCAATTAAGCTTGAAACTTTAAAATCTTCACTAAATGTAGTTCCATCATTTTCAATTTTCCTCAAAAATTCTTGATATTCATGAATTTGATCACCAACGGGTTTATTCTCCACCATTTTATAGCTATTAAAATTAGAGATCATAAACCGTTTAATTCCTACATCAACAATCCCATACTCAACCTCTAAAGTGTTCCAAAGTTCTTTAGCGGTTGTCGTAGTATTATAGTAGACATCATAGAGATGGTTAGAAAAAGCACTAAGAATTCTATTATGACAGTGGTATTCAATTTGTCCAGGAGTATACCATGAAGAAGACACTTGACTAGATTGAGGCTCTTCTATAGTAGAAATTAAGCCTAGTACGGTCAACCAATATTGAACTTGTTTTTGCCACCTACGAAAATTTTGACCACTAAATTTTTCGGGTTTGACACTATTAGCTTCTTCTAGTCTAGTCATCCTTAACTTAGAATTCACGGGCAAAGAAATAATAAGAGATATGCAAAGAACCTGTATTGAATTTAAATGCTAATTGTCAAAACTCTATTTATAACGTTTTTTTTTTCAAAGCAAGTAGCTATATTTTTTTTTTATTAAAGCAAGTAGCTACTGGTTTTTTTTTTTTTTTTTTATTGTTGTAGATCCCTTTAGATAGATTCTGTTACTATTTGAAAAAAAAAATTTCAACAAAAACTGTTTTTTTTTTAATCTCTAAAAGACTATATATATATTTTTTCCCGAAAAACAGTAACAGTTTTTTTTTCCCAGAAAAATAGTAACAGTTTTTTTCTCAGAAAAACAGTAACAATTTTTTTTTTTTCAGAAAACTGTTACTATTTTTGTTTCCAGGAAAAAAAAACGTTTTTTTTTTTTTTTTCAACAACAAAAATTAGATGATTTAGATTGTAAAAACTAATTATAGATTTTAAGCATAGATTTATAATTGGAATTAAGTAAAATTGCTACTGAACTTTTGGCCAAATCAACAAATATTAGATTTATGATGTGAGCAAAATAATTATGAGTGTTGTAATCTAAAATTCGAAATAAAGTATGCAAACAGTAGTTAGATCATAAAAAATATAACATGCAATTTAAATAAATACAGAAAATGTATAAACATGCAATCTATATAAACCAAATAAATTTATTTAGAAAGAGCTGGTCTGCGAGTCCGAGAGGTGTGTGATCACTGTCCTAAAGCAGCTGAGTCTCCCCACGTGAGGGTACTGACGGACACCAGCGACTCCAAGATCCAATCCAGACGCTCGCAGCAGCACCTTCTCAGTTGTCACATCCACTAGAAGGTTGAAGTGAACTTGACTCGAATCGAGTTGCCTAAAAATAAAATAATATATGATAATTGAAAAGTATGCCAAGTATAAAAGAATAAACTATTGGAAGATTCTGGAGTGGATTTTCGTTGCTCCAAAAGCTATCTCAAAAGCCACTTATATAGCCATTGTGTGTGTAACGTACACATGATACTATTCAATTTTTTTTTTTTAGCCGTTTGGCACATGCTGACTTTTCTATGGTTTTTATTGTTGGCCTTGAATAGCCATAAAATCAATTTTAAGGTCAATAATTATTATTCTTGAATATACACACAAAATTTGCAACTGAAATTCACAATTTAAACATAATTAAAATGGAAATTCAATAAAAGTTATAAAAACTTAATTTTATTTTTACACATTGTCCATTTATCAGAATTTCAGACAGCATAGGAAAGTGCTGAGGGATGGAAGAGATTCTTAGTACAAGTGAACCAGATCCTAGCCAATTATCACACCAAAAGTCAATAGAGGTTCTAGATCCTATTAGCTTCTAAGAATTATGAACCACTGTTTCAAACCATGGGACTAAGTCTTTAAAGCACTTACCATAACCTTGCCTCAGATTTGATTTCTAAGGAGCTGTTGTTGCTTAAGATATTTAGCAAAGAAGAAAGAAGACCAAAGAGATGAACCAACTAACAAATTCCATACATGCTTCCTTCTAAAAGTTTTCTGAACTTCTTCAAACTTCCTGATTCCCAATCCCCCTTCATGTTTTGTTAATGATTTTATGAGAACCACTCTATCCATATTTGATAACATTTTTGCATACCAACCCTCTATTCTAGCTTGAAACTTTTTCAATAAATCCTCAAAATAATTGAGCTTGGTCCTACCTTTGATTATAGGACACCCCTCAAACAAATTCTACAAAAAGAAGATGGTTGAGCAACCTTGATCCTCTGTCTGTGTGAAAACCTTTGAGTAGGTCCTATTGAAAGATATTCCTTACTAATGCAAAAAAAATAAATTTTTTGTATTTTAATTAATTCTATAGAATTCTCTAATTTAATTTTATATTATATTTTGTTGAAAAAAAATACTTTGTATTACGTATAAGCTTATTTCATAAGTGTGTGAAATACATTTTGTAATACTCCTTGTACGTATTATTGAGTTAATTTTAATATCACTAAAAATGTGGTATTATAATTTAGTTTAACTGTATTAAATTATAAATTTAATAATTTACTCACCAAATAAATGAAAATGCATTGATTTAAAGCCAAAATAAATAAATATAAGCCTTGGAAAAAGGCTTGTGACCCCCTAGTTAGGTAGAAGACATCAAAGCATATCTACTTTGTGGGTCAGACAAACCCACCACCACATACCACCCTTACGATAGTCTTAAAAGACACATGGTATTGTTTTCTTTGTCCACTTCGGCTTGATAAGTTGGATTAGACTAGATAGATAATTTTTCGATTAATATGTAATTTGTACAATAAGATAAATGAGCTAATCAAAGGTAAGTTTGTACTATTTATCCAGTGTTTTATTACAACGGATAGTATTCTTATCTCCTATTTAATCTCATAATTTATCTGTTAAAAATTAGTTTAAATTGTCTAATCCTATCATTTTTTTTATAATACGGCAACCAAATAAACCTATACGTATTTTGGCTTTTCTTTTTTTTTTTTCCTTTTTTAACGAGAAACTTTTTTGAGACAAACTCACTTTGGACCTATTCCTACGAGAATAAACTCTGGATAGTCATATTATTGTTATTAGGAACTGAAATAACCTTATTTTGATGAAACCGTCCCAAAAACCAATCAGAGTTTTTTTAAAAGTCTCGTGCTTGTCTTGTATTGGATATAGTTTGTTTTTAGTGAAAGAAAAACTTATAAACATTGGATTCTATATTTCAAGGTCTACATTCTTCCGTTGGTACATAGCATAATATGGGAAAGGATTAGGACTCTATTAATATAAAGCAGGGGTGTTTGAAACTGTTAATTCAATTTAAAAAATACAACAATTTCATGCTCATTAGTTGGTGCCTAAAAGCTATTCGTATTCCTTAGAGGATGCTTATGCTATGTGTTTAAGCTTCTAATCTTATTCATTTTAATAACACCCGATAATATCTATCAAAAGATTAAAAAAAATTACGAAATACGATTCTATTCTAGTGACATTAACTAATTCACTCTCCGATCCGGTCAAATGCAGATCATCCACGTATAGATTAACGTTTTCATGAGGGATAAATCTCTCAGGGCCTGACCCTAAGGGGTTACAAAATTCGAACTCAGAACGTCTGAATTTACAGCTCGTCTTTGTTACCATTTGAATTATCCTTGGACTTTCTTTCCTTTTGATGTGTAAGAAAAAGGATAAGTGCTTATTCTCTTACTTTGGCCACCTATATATAACATACATTGTTAAGCCTATGTTCGAATTTCCCTTTTACTTTTGATGTGTAAGGAAAATGATAAGTGCAATTCTCTTACTTTGGCCACCTGTATAAAATACATTGTTAAGCCATGAGGAATAATCTGGAACCAAAATAAAGGTCAAAAAAGAAGGCACAATTGCCTAAGTTTGAAGAAAAAGTTAGTAAACTTAGTCAATATTAAAAGAGTTGAACTATGAGCCCACCTTACCCATGTAACATTTTCTCCCTTGTTATGTGTGACATTGACAACTACTTAATCTTTATAATTCGATTATATACAGGACAAATTAATAAACTTTTTTTCTATTTTACAATCTCGATCTTGTTTCATCGCTATATGTTGTTGATTTTTTTATACAAGTATTTGGCGTATTTTTGGATTGTGGGCGTGTCAAAGTTTGATTGAACTTAAAATTTAAACACATACGATCTTACATTTTCGAACCAAAGTGAGGTTCTAAAATCGTGATTGTGCAAACGATTGTAACGAAGTGTAAGACTAATTCTAGGCTCTTTTCACTGTCTTGGAGTTCAAGAACTTAATTAATTTTCAACTAACAACGTAATAAACTGGAAATGTAGAAAAACAACTGGAATCGAAAGTAACAGAAAGATTGACAAAGATAAATGTGCAAACTATTATACTGAGCATTAAGCAGATAGGAAAATCACCAAAATGATTATTACAAGCTAAAAGAAACTTGCTGGAAAATAAGCTAAGTAAAAGAGAGGTTAGCTCTATATATAGTTATTGTGTTCATCAAGAATCCCACCTCTGTGGCCATGCCCTTAGTATTTATAGGAGATGATCTCTAATCGTCGAGATGGCCTCTTCCCCCGAGTTACTCAGATGTGCACTGAATCATCTCTAATTGAGAGCCCTTAATGTCAAGTTTTTTCGTTTTTTGGGATTCTTAGAGTCCCACTTCTTTGACTGACCTGTTAGACTTAGACTCTCATTGACCTTCTCTTGATCGTAGATCACCTCTACGTGTCACCCTCAAATTTTTCTATTTTGGGTGTTAACAATAAGTTTCTCAATCTCTTAAATAGTTTGGTATGAAACCACGTCATTTTATGTGAATAGATATTGAGACAAAGTGAAGCAACATGGTGTAGCTAAGAGAAAATGACATATGTTTTTCGTTCAATTTATAATAGATGTATGTAATTAGAAATGTAATATGAAAAGATTGAATAGATAGTGAGTCACAATAAATACTGAGACCTACAGTTAAATCAATGACAAATATAATAACAACATTATCAAATCAGATTTTTAAGTCAATTTTTTAAATTTGTGTATGGTCTACATTTTTTTTTTGGATAGCAACAATTGTTTACACTACAGGGGAGGAGGAGGGGAGCTGGGGAGGAAAATCGAACATTCAACATGCCGTCCCATTATGGAGGGCTTTCACCATTCGGGTAGGATCCTATGCCCTAAATTTAAAGGTGTCAAAGTTCAATTTGCCCTTGTGCATATACATGGTATGAGGTGGTTCGTGCATGAATCCAACTAAAACGGCAGAGCCAATGTGCTCCAAAGTGGATGTTGACAATGCTGGCTTGTGTTCTAATCCCTATCCATAGAAGCATCAGCTTGCTTTCTTTTAAATCTATTGGGCAAGATTATATATTTTTCTTTCCACTTGAGTATGGTGTCTTCTTTTGTTATTGTACCTATCCTTGATTTATGGGTCGGGTCTAAACCTGCAAGAACCTTTATAGAAAACTAGAGTGTCGTGCAATTTTTTTTATTGTGATTAAAAAATTAAAATATAAATTATAATAGAGCAATGCTATAGGGACCTTATTTAGAGACCTAATGATGTGATTTCAATGTAATCATTGGATTAGTTGTGAGTTTCAATGTTAGATGGAGCCCACAACCAATTCAATGGTTGTACATCATTAGGTCCCTAAATAAGGTTTCCAAATAATATTTCTCATTATGATATAAGTCATCGAATCTAAATAATCTGAGTCGTTATTGTGTTTTATGTTGTGTTTTATTGCATAATTGTATTATGTATCCATTTTTATTTATTTTTTAATATAGAGTGTTCAGACTTGTGCCGATTAAATAAATTAGTTGAATAACAGGGCTTTCACAATTCACAAATCTTGAAGTTCATGATCTATTGTAAGTCACAACATAATTGTGTCGGAAAATACTATTTGTATCTGATGAGTCCTCGGAAATCAATCTCCCAGGCCCGAATGGATTAGGCTCTTTCTATGATTTTTTGACATGGGTTTCAGTGAATTTGAAGTTAAGCTGTGGTGAACAAACAAATGTGAGTGGTTCACCCAAACCAAAGGACTTGGGCTACGTCCACTATAATGGAGGCTCTTGCTCCTAGGTTGTGTATATTGATTTCAACTGTTTACAAGAGGATTACTGGTTCTGGACCAGCGACTCTGTTTTCCGTTTCGGCTGTCCTGGGGTTCTTGGCGAAAGAAAATACCGGCTAGAAGACGGGGAAGAAGGTCCAAGAAGTCGATCCCCCTTCCTCCTTTTACCGTTCTATTTATATGGTGTCTGCCCCTAGGGTTTTGTTGTCCCTGCTCTTCTTTTCCTTGATCTTGTGGGGACCGTTCGTCCTTTCTCTGCGAACCACTCAGATCGCCGGCGATTCTGTGCCCACGATCGCCTGGCTCGTTCGGCACTATCCCTCTGTTTTTGCAGGGAGTAACTCTGAGAAATCAGAGCCGGTTTCCTTTGTCCTTGGAGCACGTGGCGTAGCAGGCTTTAATTCGGGTTATGGGCTAAGAAACAAAGGGAGGACCGGCTGGGATCACTCCTTTTTGGGCTTCGGAGTTCTCACCTCAACATTTTATGGAGGCTTTTGGGCTTGGTCCCAATGGCAGCCCAGGCCAAAAAACTGTCCTCATCAGTTGCCCCCCAGCCCCTGGTCCTGAGAATGGCGTCTTCTCTGACCTGGGGATAGAAAGTGTCTTTTCCGAATTCTTCGTAGTCACCATACGCGGCAGAGCGCGTGGTCAGGCGGCTTTGCGCTGGTTTGGTCTACTTCGACATTTGCCTGCTGTGATGGGATAGTTTTTACACGTGCCATCATCGGGTGAGCCCAACGGTACGGTTCCTGAGGCGAGTCCTGTAGGCTCGTTTTTCAGGGCATTAAATGTTTCGTATAAAAGCGGGGAAGTCCCCCTCGCCTACGTCACTCTCGCGTTTTTTGAATTTCCTTGCACTTCTCTTTCCTTCGTTGGCCTTCAAGGTGCTTTGCTTCAGACTTTCAGGTGACTCTTAGGGTTTCTGCGCTCTCGGTCATTTTCTGCATCTAGCACCCTAACTAGGTACGTCTTTCCTCCTTTCTGTATTCCTGCGCGATCTGGATCCCTTCAACCCTCCTTGGTGGGGTTTTGGGTTTCGTTTTTTGATATGGAGGTTTAGCTACTTTAGGAATCACTTCGACGACCTTTCTTTCCTTGCGTGTTTTGTGGACCATCCTACTTCGCTTAGGGTATCCTTCTTTAGAGATTGGTGTCTGAAACCCCCATTCTTGACGGACTGTGCCTTACACTTTCCTTCCCTCCATTCCGGCTTGCGGCCTGGATCTTTGATGGGGAAGTGGGTCGTTTCCTCTTCAGAATCGGATTCCGAGGGTCCAGCAGACGAGGAGGTCGAGGTAGGTTCTCAGAGCGGTAGTTCCGCTGATGGGGCCGCTTCTGGGTCCGCTCACGGAGTTTCTGTCTCCGGGTCCGCCCTTGTAGAAGAAGCTCGTCCCCTTTCCTCCCTTCCCCCTGACTCTTTTGTCGCGTTGAAGACTAAGAAGTCCAAACCGGTTCCTCCCCCAATTCCTAGGAAAAGAGCTCGTCGGGACAAGGCCGATCTGGCCTGTTGCGCAGAGTCGACTCCCAGTTGTCTCAGCGACGAGGATTTAGACGAACTGAGGCGGGAGTATTGTTTTCCTGACTCCGTCCTCTTACACTCTCCTGAAGAACACGAGAGGTGCAACTCTTCTATTCCCGGATTGGTCTGTTTTTACGAATCCGCTTTCCGTGCTGGTTTGCGGTTCCCTGTTCATCATTTTATTCGGATCGTCCTTTCTTTTTATAACATATATCCTGCCCGGCTTTCTCCAAACGGATGGGGCCTCTTGATCGGATTTCTTGTCCATTGGTTGAAGAGTGGGAATGACTCTCAGCCTTCCATTAATGAATTTGCCTTCCTTTTTCAACTCAAGTCCTCCCCTTCCGCCGGTTTCCTTTATTTTTCGAAAAGGGTCAGGGCGAGGAATCTGATCACCGGGCTTCCTTCTTCCAACAAAGGGTGGAAACCCAAGTTCTTCTTTGTAAGAGGTGATTCCTGGGAGCTTTCCGGGAGACCAGGGGACGTCCCCCTCATTCCCCGGTCTTGGGGGGCCCCAAGGAATATAAGTAAGGCCCTTCAATTTAGCTACGTCTTTTTCTTTCCCTACTCTTCTTTTTCTGACTTAACTTCTGATTCGCAGATTACCGTCCTGTCCTTGGGATCGAGGAGGCGGCAAGGGTTGCTAGAGCCGAGGATTTGGGGTCGCAGTCCTTCTTTGATTTGGTGACGGATGAGAATTTAGCCCTCTACGAGCTCGGCCCTCCAGTTGAGCAACCCTCAGTGCCTTCACCACCCCCTACTGACCCAACTGCCCCTATGAAGAAGGATTTGATAATGGCGGTATTCTCAGATGCCGAGAAGACGAGGAAGAAAAGGAAGGTAGTGAAGGATTCCCAGCCGCTATCTACTGGCGCGTCGGTATCCCATCCCCCACCTGCTACTTCTGAGCGGAAAGAAGAGACCCTCCTTCCCTGCGAGGATGCGCCCCCCTGCTCCCTGTTGAGGCTTCTAGGGGCAAATCACCGACCGAGGGAGGCTCGGAAAAAGGACGCGAGGTTTCAGCAGTTCTTCCTCACTCTGCCCCTCAGGAAGGTGGGAAGATGGGCCTCGCTCGAGGTCCGTCTACGGATCCAGGGGATGGTTTTCTGCGCGACCCTGAGGTCGCTGTTGCTGCCTTATCCGACCTTGTCTCAACTTCAGATCCCAGGGCAGCCATGCGGGTTCCTTTTGACAAGAAGATCGATCGCGCTATCCGGGGCATGGCAGAGGTACTTTCTATCCTTGTCTTTTCCTCTCTTCCTGTATTTCTTTATGCCAAGGTCTCCGGAGATTCTTGTTTGATCCTTTTTTCTTCTCAGACGCTTGCCTGCGTAAAGATGCTAGGATTCCACTACAACGAGGAGCTTTCGAAGGCAGAGGAGTCCAGGGCCGCCCTGTTGGTGAGCAAGGAGACTGCCGAGGAGAAGGCGAAGATTTTGGCCTCAGAGGCCGCTGAATTGAAGAGGATTAACGACGAGATGGATGCTCGGCTTCAGGATTTTGTCAAGGCCATGGATTCCAAGGAGAACAAACTCAAGGCCGCCGAGGCTGACCTGGTCGCCAAAGATTCCGAGCTGTTGTCTTTGCGGTCTCGTGTTTCGCAGCTCGAGAAAGACTGCGCTTCCGGCTTTGTGAAGGGTTTTCTAAATCTTAAGGATCAACTTGAGGAGGCTCACCCCGACCTGGACTTGGACCCTTTTGTTCCAGTGTTGGACTCCGAGGAGGCAGTCGTGGTGGCTGAGGAGGCCGGGACCTCTGATCTCCCTGTGGTTCCCGATGCGGAGAAGGTGCCTGGACTTGTGGCGGCAGCGGCGGAGGGACCATGCATGCCAGCAGGGGCATCTGGTGAGGGGGCAGGTGATGAAGAGATCGCTTCTCGAGGTTGATTCGAGGCCTTCCTACTGTTTTCAATCTCCTTGTGACTCTTCAAGTAGTTTCTTTGTGGAGTGCTTGATTGTAACTTCCTTAAGTACTGAAATGAGAATTCTTGTGGTTTTTCCTTTATTTCGATTGTTGTGTGATGCTTTGCTACAAACTTCTTCGACTTGTGGTTGCGTTGTATTTTCCTTAGGCGCTGACTTCTGCTTTTTCGCTTATGGCTGAGCTTCTTTGGACCGAGCTGACCCTCACGCTTTCCCTTTGGTTCTCTTGGGCTTCTTTAGGGCTATTCTGGTCTTTTCACGCTGTTTTACTTGTAGTGGAGACCCGACGGTTTTGTTTGTTTGAGAACGTGCGCCGTCACGGAGTTTAGTGGTCCCTCGATCGTGGCGCCTGAAAATCCCCCATGATGCCACGTGTCGAATTCATTAATGGCGAGTGACATGCATTAACTTCCTTCGGCGTCAGTGATAAGGCCTGTCCTGTAGCGCCTATAAATAGGCCTCCTGGGAATGATTGTTCTTCACTGACCGTGTAAGCAGTCCGTAGTTTTCTGTTGTGACGTACCTTTCTTTCCTTGTTGCTCCTGAAAAATCCCCTCCGATTCTTACATTCATGGCTTCTCCTCCCTCCTCATTCGAAATCATGGAGCGAGTTTTCGGCAATGTCGAAGAAAGCGAAATCGACGGGGATGAGGTTCAGCTCCTTGCCAGGCGCTTCGATTTTCCCCCTGGTGTCATCGTGCGTTCTGCGGACTTGCGTAGGTTTCACAGCTCGGTGATTGGTGAAGCTTGCTTCTTCGAGGCCCCCTTCTTGTTGGGGCTCCGATTTCCCCTACCTGACTTGATTCGAGACGTCCTTCACTTTTTCAGTTTTTGTCCTGCCATGCTCCTCCCCTCCGGCTGGGTGGTGCTATTGACCTTCCTTGCGGCGTGGGAAAGGATGTTCCCTGAGGCGAGGGCTAACTTGAGAGAGTTCCTTCATTTCTTCCGCCCCGAGGAGGTATCCGAATTCTACCACTTTGTCCCTAGGCGAGGGGGTGAAATTCCCATCCGGGATCTCCCGCCGAGCCCTGAGGGGTGGATAAGGAGATATTTCTTCATTTCTGGAGACGGCTGGGAGTTTGGTTCCCAATTCCTGGGTTCTGTCAGAGTTCCCATTGCCTGGGGGAGTCGTAGAAACCTAAGTAAGCTATATACCTTAATCTTTGTTGACGCTTGTGCTTGTGCACTAACAGTGTCAATAGTTTCTAATGCAGGAGAGCTCCCGCCTCTTAACTCTTCCGAGCAAGCCCGAGTTGACCAAGCTCGCGCTCGTCTGCCCTTTTCTTACGTCGAGCTGATGCACCCTGGGGTCCCCTTGGCGTCAGGTAATTGCATATGGACAATGTTTTTTTTTTTTTTTTTTTGACCTTTTTGCTCCTTAGTTCGGGACCTTGCTAAGTTTTTGATCTTGCCTGCGTAGTTCCTTCCTACTTGGTGACTCAGCGCCATATGATCATGGAGCGCGTGGATGAAAGAAGGCGGGGTAGGGCCGCAGGACCTCCGGCGAAGAGGACGAGGTTGGAAGTGGGTACCACTTCTAGCGAGGTCCTCGTTCCGGCTGGCGAGGCTCCTGTTCCAGGATCCAGTGCTCCTGTTCCTTTGCCCGAGGCCCCGAGGTTGACATCTGAGCCAATCGTCAGTGAAGCTATCGCGGGTACTGTGGCGATTGATCCCGTTGGAGGGCCTGTTCGGCGAGGCATGGCTTTATCTACTGCAGCTGGTTCCAGCTCGGCCCGTGCCCCCCAGGCCTCCATTGCTGACCCAGAGGCCGGCCTACTTCGGGACGTGAGTTTGAGCAGCCGTGCTCTGATGGAGTTGATTCCCCGAGCTGACCTGCGTCGCTCTGTAGACCTTCCATTTCAAGTTCGAAGTCGTGATGCTCTTCACGCCCTTCTGGAGGTATTCCTTGGTGCTTTGACCTTTACTTCGAAATCCTCGGTTTCTCACATTGCTCCCTATGTTTCCAGTCAGCGACGCATGTCTGCGCTCTTGGGAGGGAAATCTTCATGCTGAGGGGCGATGTGCAGAGGAGAAGTGCCGAGGTTCTTGACGCTCGTCGGCAAGGAGCCGAGCTGTTGGACTGGGGCTTGGCCACTGAGAGGGAGCTGGAGCAGGTCCTTGAACAGCGGGCCCATACTTTCAGAAAACTGATTGTCAGTACTTCTGCTGAGGTCTCTCTAAGGGACGAGCTGGCTCGTTTAAAGGAGGAGCGGGAGGCTGAGGAAGAGGGACTGCTAAACGCGGCTGTTGCCCGCACTCTTCTGGAAGATGAGCTGAAGGAGTCCCGGTCTGAGGTATCTGAGCTGACCAAGTCTTTAGCTGCTGAACGCCGGCTCGTGGAAGATCAACGGAAAGAGCTTAAGAAGGCGAGGCTGGAGGCAGCTACGGCTTTTGTTGACGGGTTCTTTAATTTCGCTGACCAGGCGATGGAGAGATTTCCCGACCTAGATCTTGAGCAATTTCAGCCAAGGTTTGATGCTTCTTCAAGTGGCGGGGCTCCTGATGTTGCTCCTGCTCTTGATGCTATTCCTCCTACGGATCGGACTTGACCGCCAGGGTTTTCATAGCTGGTTTCTCTTTTTTTTTTGTAGTGAAACTTTCCCTTTGGAATGGAAAAAACCTTTGTGGTGCTCTTGTTGGTTGTTTCTTATGTTTATATGTTCCCTTGCCCCCCTACTCCGAGGAGGCCTTGGCCTGTTTGGAGTAGTATCATTACTTGAGATCTGGGTTTCTTTACATTGGATCTGCCGCATGTACCGTCTATAGATATATATGTATATACATATATACTCTTTGCAATATACGATGTAGATTTAAGGAAGTTGCTAGGTGGTTTACCAACCTCGTCGTAAGTTGAGCCAGCATTCAATGCTGTCTTGATTGCGATACTCCAACAGTCACCTATGGGCACTATTTATACCCGTCTGTCTCATCGATTTTCAAAAAAGACTTTCTGTGTTCTTGAACTTTTGTAGTGATGGATTCTTCTCCACTTTTCAAGCAACGAGCCCGTGAATCGCTGAAGGGGGACTGGTGTTCTATCTTCCTTCTTCCCTCGAGGCTCACGGCCGCGGAAGCTGCTGGTATAAAGGGTCGATATGACCTCCCTGCGGGTCTGGGAGTTAGGGCCCCCACTCCTGACGAGCCTTGCAGTATGTCCATTCCAGGGGAGGTTTCCTTTTTCGAGGGCGCATTTAAGTATGGCTTTCGACTCCCTCTTCATCCAGACTTCGCACGGATTCTCTCACATCATGGTCTGTGTCCTTCTCGCCTTTCCCCAGAGGGGTGGGCCACTATGGTTGGCTTCTTCATTTTCTGGCGTATGCAAGGTTTTGAGACCTTCCCTTCTGTCTCGGAATTCTTCTACTTCATTGACCTCTCTTTCGACTTTCCTCCGTTCTTCAGTTCTCTGTCTTTTAAGTGGTATTTCCACCCTCCGTTGGTTGCTGATATCCCCACTTCCCCTGAGGGGTGGTCCCAACGCTTCTTTTTCGTCTCTGGGGACTCCTGGGAGTCTGCTGTTGGGGGTGATGGGCATGTCTGGGTTCCTCGTTCTTGGACAAGCTTCCGGGAGAGAGGTAATTTTGCCAGGCTACCCGACCTTTTGCTCACAGCTAACTTACTGAACTTGTTTGTGCCGATGTTGTATTGTGCAGGTATTCCTGCTCTGACCCCGAACGAGGCTTTTCGTGTCCGGATGGTGGAGAGGGCTTCCCCTCGTCCTTACTCTGCTCTTGTTACCCCTCAGAACCTTATTCGTTATGGGATAGGGGGAAGTTCAACCAGGATCCAGCGCACGCCCTCCTTTGTCAACGAGCCAGAGGGAGTTGCCTCGGAAGACTCCGAGGTGGAGGTGCTGAAGCGGAAGTTGGCAGAGCTGGAGAGAGAGAGAGATGCTCTGAAGGAGGAGAATGCCAGGCTCAAGGTTGATGCCGCTGGGGAGAAAGTAGAGAAAGAAGTTCTGAAGGAGGGGAAGGTGGGGGAGGTCTTGATGGGAGAAGATGGGCAGAACTAGAGGCCCTGTTTCTTTTTTATAACTTCTATGTACTGGTTGGTGGTTGCTCCTTCTGAACTGTTGACTTCTATCCATAATGCAATGAAATCCCTTTCTTTTGTCTTCCATTTATTCCCTTTTTGCTGTGAATGTGGTTGTCTGTTGAATGTGGTTCCTAAGCTTACGAGCTTTTTAGACTGAAAAGTCTATAGTTCCTGAGCTTACGAGCTCTTGAGCTTACGAGCCCTTAGACTGAAGAGTCTGCAGATCCGGAGCTTACGAGCTCTTGAGCTTACGAGCTCTCAGGCTTACGAGCCCTTAGACTGAAAAGTCTGTAGATCCTGAGCTTACGAGCTCTTGAGCTTACGAGCCCTTAGACTGAAAAGTCTGTAGATCCGGAGCTTACGAGCTCTTGAGCTTACGAGCTCTTAGGCTTACGAGCCCTTAGACTGAAAAGTCTGTAGATCCTGAGCTTACGAGCTCTTGAGCTTACGAGCCCTCAGACTGAAAAGTCTGTAGATCCGGAGCTTACGAGCTCTTGAGCTTACGAGGTCTTAGGCTTACGAGCCCTTAGACTGAAAAGTCTGTAGATCCTGAGCTTACGAGCTCTTGAGCTTACGAGCCCTTAGACTGAAAAGTCTGTAGATCCGGAGCTTACGAGCTCTTAGGCTTACGAGCCCTTAGACTGAAAAGTCTGTAGATCCGGAGCTTACGAGCTCTTAGGCTTACGAGCCCTTAGACTGAAAAGTCTGTAGATCCTGAGCTTACGAGCCCTTAGACTGAAAAGTATGTAGATGCTGCGGAGTGCATACTTTCAGAAAACTTCTGTATCTCTTCATTGATGAAATCGGATCTTTTTACAATAATTCTTCTTCCTTCGCGAGAAGGCTCTATTGGTAATATTGTTTCAAATGGTCTGCATTCCACGAGTGCTGTAGGTCCCGACCCTCCTCGGTTTGCAATTGGTAGTTCCCAGGTCGGATGATCTTCTTCACCACGTAGGGTCCTTCCCAGTTCGGTCCCAACTTGCCATGGGCAGGGTCTTTCCTGGCTGGAAGCAATTTCTTCAACACCAGATCTCCTGGCTTAAAGCCTCTGCTTCTTACTCGTTTGTTATAGTATCTTGCTGTGCTCCTTTGATAGGAGGAGATTCGCTGCAGAGCCTCGTCTCTTTTCTCGTCCAGGAGGTCGAGGTTGACCAGCAGGGATCTTTCGTTCTGTGCAGGATTAAACAGCTCGGCCCTAGCGGTAGGCACTCCGACCTCAACGGGAGCCATGGCCTCCGTCCCGAATGCCAGGCTGAAAGGGGTTTCTCCAGTTGCAGTTCGAGTAGTAGTTCGGTATGCCCATAACACTGCGGGGAGGTGGTCTACCCATTGGGACTTAGACGCCTCCAGCCTGGTTTTGAGTGCCAGCTTGATAGTTCTGATGGTAACCTCGGCTTGCCCATTAGACTGCGGGTGGGCTGGTGCCGAGAAGAAATTTTTGATTCCCAGTCCGCTACAGAAATTCGTGAACATCGGATTATCGAATTGCTTTCCGTTGTCCGAGACTAACGCTCTGGGGACTCCGCAGCGGCAAATTATGGACTTCCAAACAAAACTCTTGACCTTCTGAGCTGTGATCCTTGCCAGAGGTGCGGCTTCAGCCCATTTGGTGAAGTAGTCTACCGCGACCACGACGAATTTGCACTGGCCAACTCCTATTGGTAGGGGTCCTAAGATGTCCAAACCCCACTGTTGAAAGGGCCAAGGGCTGACCACCGGGGTGAGGAGCTCTGGAGGGCAGTGTGGCAAGTTCCCGTGAATCTGACAAGCTTGGCATTTCTTCACTATCTCTTTGGCGTCTTTGGACATGGTCGGCCAGAAGTAGCCTTGTCGTAGGGCTTTGTTGGCTAACGTCTTTGCACCGATGTGATTGCCGCACATGCCCTCGTGGATTTCTCTTAGGATGTAGTTCGCTTCCGTCCTTGTCACACATTTCATTAAGGGAAAAGAAAAGCCTCTTTTGTATAGATTACCTTGAATCAGCGTGAACCTTGCCGCCCTGGCCTTTAGTTTAGAGGTACTCTTCGGGTCATCTGGTAGTATTCCATCTTGTAAGAAAGATATGAGGGGGGCCATCCACGAAGCCTCTTCTTCAACTGGCATTGCCTGGGCTTCTGTGGCCGCCTCGTTGTCAGGCTGTATACTGGGCCGCGCTAGGACTTCAATGGGCGTTCGCCCCGGTAAGTCTGTATTGCCGATTGTGGCCAGCTTGGCAAGGGCGTCTGCCCGCTGATTGGCCTCTCGGGGAATTTGGATCAGCTCGGCCGAGATGAACTTCCTCAGTAATCTTTGCACTTCCGCTAGGTATAGCGCCATCTTCTCGTCCCGGGCGGCGTATTCTTCCTCGACTTGCCTGACTACCAGTTGCGAGTCACTATACACCACGATCTGTTGAGCTTCCATTGAAAGGGCCAGGTTCAGCCCGGCTATGAGGGCTTCATACTCTGCTTCGTTGTTAGACGCCTGAAAGTCAAACCTCAAGGCATACTCTAGGTCATACCCCTCTGGTGATGTTAGGATCAGCCCGGCTCCACTTCCCTGCACATTCGAGGCCCCATCTACGCTTAATTTCCAGGTGGGGACGTCGGAGACGTGGTCTTGACTTTCTTCGTTTTCCTCTGGTGGGGACGTAAACTCAGCGAGAAAGTCTGCCAGGATTTGTCCCTTGATGGCGGTCCTCGGTTTGAACTTGATATCGAATTCGCTAAGCTCCATCGCCCACTTCATCAACCGTCCCGAGGCTTCAGGTTTGTGCAGGACCTGCCTCATTGGTTGGTCCGTTGGGACTTCGATGGTGTGCGCCTGAAAATATGGTCTTAACCTCCGTGCGGCGACTAGCAGGGCCAGCACGAGCTTCTCCATTTTCGGGTATCTTTCTTCGGCGCCTCGGAGGGCTTTGCTGCAGAAGTAGACAGGTAGCTGGATCCGATCTTTGTCTCTAACCAGCGCGGCGCTGACCGAGAAGTCTGAGACTGCGAGGTAGAGTGTCAGAACTTCTCCCTCTTGAGGGCTTACCAGCACGGGTGTAGACGCCAGGTATACCTTTAGGGCTTGGAAAGCCTCTTCGCATTTCTCATCCCACTGAAAGGCTGCCTTAAGAACCTTGAAGAAAGGCTGGCATTTATCGCTGGAGCGTGATACGAAGCGGTTGAGCGCCGCTACTCTCCCAGTTAGGCGCTGGATTTCTCTGGTGGTAGTGGGGGGCTTCATTTCGAGGACTGCTCTGACCTTGTCCGGGTTCGCCTCAATGCCTCGGCTGTTGACAATAAAGCCCAAAAACTTTCCAGCTGACACCCCGAAGGCGCATTTTGCGGGGTTCAGCTTCATTCGATACCTCCTCATGATCTCGAACGACTCCCTGAGGTGCTGAATGTGGGCCTCGGCTTTAAGCGACTTCACCAGCATATCATCTATATACACTTCCATGGTTGAGCCTAGTTTCTCTCTGAACATTCGATTAACCAACCTTTGGTAGGTGGCCCCCGCGTTTTTTAGTCCGAACGGCATCACTTGGTAGCAAAAAGTCCCCTGTTCTGTGACGAACGAGGTCTTCTCTTGGTCATTAGGGTCCATCCGGATTTGGTTGTATCCTGAGAAGGCATCCATGAAGCTCAGGAGCTCGTGACCGGCTGTCGCGTCGACTATGAGGTCAATCCGGGGCAGTGGGAAACTGTCCTTTGGGCATGCTCGATTAAGGTCGGTAAAATCGATGCAGAGTCGCCACTTGCCATTTACTTTCTTCACCAGAACGACGTTAGCTAGCCAGGTCGGATAGTCGACTTCTCTGATGGCTTTGGCGCGCGATAGCTTGGCTACCTCTTCGTTGATCGCCTTTTGCCTGTCTGGCGCGAAGCTTCTCCTCTTCTGCCTTACCGGCTTGCAGTTAGGATCTACGCTGAGGCGGTGCACGATCACGGCGGGGTCTATCCCTTCCATGTCTTCTTGTTTCCAAGCGAAGGCGCCGACGTTTTCTCTTAGGAAGACGATGAGTTTCTCCTTGATGACTGGTAGCAGTGTGGCGCCTACGAAGACTACGTGCTCTGGGTTCTCACCCAGCTGCACTGGTTCCAACTGCTCCGAGGGGGAAGACCGGGCTTCCACCTCATCCCTCATGTCCAAGTCTTCCAACTGTACCGACTCCACCTCTTTCTGTCGCATGGAGGCTACGTAGCATTCTCTGGCGAGGCGTTGGTCTCCTTTCACCACGCCTACTCCACCTTCGGTTGGGAACTTCATCACCAAATGATACGCAGAGGGCACCGCCTTAATGGAGTTGAGGGACGGCCTCCCCAACAGGACGTTGTAGGCAGATGGGGCGTCCACCACTAGGAAACGGGTGGTGGTGGTAACTTGGCAGGGCGGATCTCCCATGGTGAGGACCAGCGGTATTGATCCGACTGGTAAAACTCTTTCTCCCGAGAACCCCAAGAGGTGGGTTTTCACAGGTTCTAGTCTCGACTTCTCTATCCCGAGCTTCTCGAAGGCCGCTAAGAAGATGATATCTGCCGAGCTGCCGTTATCGATTAGTACCCGATGTATGGTCTTGTTTGCTATGATTGCTTTTATGACCAAAGGGTCATCATGGGGGTGCTGGCACCCTTCTAGGTCCGCGTCCGAGAAGGTGATTTCTGCATCTCGACGGGGCACCTTGTTGACAGCATAAATCGTAAGGAAATCTTCCGAGCGGGCCCTTCTAGCGTGGGCTCGTTGGGCGGAACTCGATTCACCACCGCCAACGAAGCCCCCCGAGATGACACGGATCTCTCCGATGGCTTGTTGATGTTGTGGTGGCTCGGCAGCAGCTCGGGCTTCTCGCCCTTGATTGTTCTGTGCTCTCTGCTCTCCTGCTATGTATTGGCGCAGATGGCCTCTCTGAATTAAGTACTCGATCTCCTTCTTTAACTGAATGCAGTCGTTCGTTTCGTGGCCCGTGTCTTTATGGTAAGCGCAGTATTTGGTGGCGTCCCTCCTGTTGGGATCTGACTTCATCCGTGGTGGCCACCTTACGAACCTCTCGTTCTGCACCTCGTGAAGGACCTGGGCTATCGAGGTGACAAGGGGCGGGAGCCGTGCTGGCATATACCGCTGTTGTAATTCTTGGGGAGGAGGCCCCAGGCGGTCTCGAACGTTCCCTCTCCTTTTAGGAGAAGGCTCTCTTCCTCTTCTCGGGGAGCGATCCTTCCTCGGAGATCGGTCGCGTCTCTTCTCCTTCCTGGGACTGTGATCTCTCCGCCTCTTCTCTCCGTCCGTCATTGCCGTGCTCCCCTTCAGGCGGAGGGCCTCTTCGCCGTTTATGTACTTCTCAGCTTTCGCCAACACCTCGGCCATAGTGGCTTGAGGATTCTTCGCGATCGAGAAGAGGAGGTCCTTGGACTGAACTCCGAGTCCTGACATGAAGGTAGTCAAGGCGAACTTGTCGTCCACGCTTTCTACTTTCAGGCACTCCTGGTTGAAGCGCTGCACGTAGCCTCGGAGGGATTCGCCGGGTCCTTGTTTGACGCTTAGTAGGTGGTAGGATGGCTTCCTGTAGGTCCTTGCCCCGATGAAGTGGGACACGAACTGTATGGACAGTTCTCTGAAGGACGAGATTGACGTTGGTCGTATTCGGTTAAACCAGGCTATGGCTGACCCTTTGAGGGTGATGGCGAATGCCCGGCAGCGGATAGGATCCGGGTATCCTTGAAGCTCCATCTGATTTTTATACAGGTTGAGATGGTCGACGGGGTCTTTGGTCCCGTCAAATGCATCTATCGAAGGGGTCTGGAATTTTTGAGGGAGGGGGAAATGGAGGACCTCTGGGGTGAATGGTGATTCCGTTTGCTGAACCAGGGCGTCCATGGTGTCGGGGGTTCGCCCCTTAACCACTTCTTTCATATTGCCTAGCTCCCGTTGGAGTTCACGGATTTCTGGTCCCCAGGCATTGTCATTTATATTCTGGGGGTGGGGCCTATCTTCTTGGTAGGCGGCCCTAGCCCTACTGTGAGCTTCATCGTCACGTTCCTCAGGGTGTCTTCTTCGGTGGTTTTCGCCAGAATGGCTGCGCTCATGGAGCTCAGTTACCCCGTTAGGTGGAGCTTGACGTTCTTGCAGCGGAGGAGCGTCGTCGTGCTCCTCTTGGAGGGGAGGCGGCTCTTGTCGAGCCGGGGGAAATCGGGGAAGAGGGAACTGATGGGTTTGTATCCAGTCCATCAGCTCCTGGTTTTGTTTAATCAGCTGTATTGTGGTTCTATGGTAAGTTTCCAGTTCGGTGAGAGGAGGGACGTTTGCCGCTGGGGGATGACCCTCAACGTCCTCCATGTGCACCGGAAAGTTCTCCGGCAAATTTGGGTGGCCTTGAGGATTGGCTGGAGCTTTACTCATATTCCGAGTGGAGACCATCAAGTATATAAGATTCACAAGAGAACGATGAAAACCGTTCCCACAGACGGCGCCAACTGATGAGTCCTCGGAAATCAATCTCCCAGGCCCGAATGGATTAGGCTCTTTCTATGATTTTTTGACATGGGTTTCAGTGAATTTGAAGTTAAGCTGTGGTGAACAAACAAATGTGAGTGGTTCACCCAAACCAAAGGACTTGGGCTACGTCCACTATAATGGAGGCTCTTGCTCCTAGGTTGTGTATATTGATTTCAACTGTTTACAAGAGGATTACTGGTTCTGGACCAGCGACTCTGTTTTCCGTTTCGGCTGTCCTGCGGTTCTTGGCGAAAGAAAATACCGGCTAGAAGACGGGGAAGAAGGTCCAAGAAGTCGATCCCCCTTCCTCCTTTTACCGTTCTATTTATATGGTGTCTGCCCCTAGGGTTTTGTTGTCCCTGCTCTTCCTTTCCTTGATCTTGTGGGGACCGTTCGTCCTTTCTCTGCGAACCACTCAGATCGCCGGCGATTCTGTGCCCACGATCGCCTGGCTCGTTCGGCACTATCCCTCTGTTTTTGCAGGGAGTAACTCTGAGAAATCAGAGCCGGTTTCCTTTGTCCTTGGAGCACGTGGCGTAGCAAGCTTTAATTCGGGTTATGGGCTAAGAAACAAAGGGAGGACCGGCTGGGATCACTCCTTTTTGGGCTTCGGAGTTCTCACCTCAACATTTTATGGAGGCTTTTGGGCTTGGTCCCAATGGCAGCCCAGGCCAAAAAACTGTCCTCATCAGTATCTAATTTGACGACTTAGTCATTTTTAGATGTCGAATTGAAAGTGGATTCCACTCAACATTGCAACTAACAAATATGTTTAATATGAGACGTTGGATTAAAAGTGGGTTTCACCCAATGTTGAAACTCACAATAAATCTAATAGTTGCAATGAATTAGACCTCCAATTAGGTCCATATAACATTGCTCAATTATGTCTATTTTGTGATCGGCTTAGTAATCACACAATCTTTTTGTATTAGAATCATCGGTCAACACATAGAGTCCCTAGGGGTGGATATACCAATCTCACAATTTCTCGGCAAAACCAATCGGTGTTTGGATTAGGTATTAGGATGTATCGGATTAGACAACTCTATCCATTTCATACCCATCCAGCAGGAGAAGATTTACAAATTTAAAATTGGGAGAATTACACTAAGACCACATGAGGTTTGTCACTTAATCACTCAAACCCCTTGACATTTAAAATATTACACACAAACCCCTAAAGTTTATACGCGTAACACTTAGACCATTACCATCAATGTCCGATATATATTCATTAGTAAATTACACCCAGATCGCTAAAGTTTATAGACATATAATACTTAGTCCCCTCAAGTTTAAAATGTTATACTTAGACAAAAAATATTTCAATCAAAGATAGAATATCAAATATTTTAAATTTTATAAACAAAATTCATGTTCTATTGTATCATTTATTGAAATAAAATAAAAAAATTAATTTTTTCGTAAAAAATCGTAATTAGTATGCAATTATATTATCTATTGGAATAAAATTAAAAAATCAAATAAGGGGTCTAAGTTATTCGTAATAGAACATGAATTTTACAACTAAAATTCATGTTCTATTATGTCATTTACTGAAATAAAATCAAAAATAAAAATTTAATTTTATGTAAAGTTTAGGTAGGTCATGGAATTAAAAGGCTTACCAGACCCGAATTAATAAAAAATATGATAGGATACGTTCAGCATGGGATGGTCTGTCTTTAGGAGAACCATGAGACCATGAAGATCATGAAAAGTCAACTAGATCCCTTGATTGTTGGGAAATTTACTATCCAACATTTTCACCTTTTTTCTCTAAAATATTATTCTTAGATCAATTGATGATGATTTTTAGCACTTTTTAATGCAAAAAAAAAATAAAAAATTTAATGGTATAAAACAAAATAATATTTAATTGTTATTTAAACAAAATAATCCTACATGAATAGTAATATATAAATAATGTATGTATATGTGTATTACTACATATTATTAGTTCAAATCCGAGAGGAAATTCAAACGAAACAAAAAAATAAACTATAAATTGACTACTATTTGAAAATACACAATTAAAAGAAAAATATTTAAAAAATCTTATTAAACAATATCTTAATTGAGCAAAAGACAACTGACCCAAAAATCAAGGTAGGTGTAAGACTTTTAAAGTGACTCTCGATTGGATAATCGCAATTCAGGAAGAATCGCAGCAATTCTCCAATCTCAATGACGTAGTTCCATCAGAATTCAATGGACAACATCGATTATTTAAGATTAACTTGTGAAAATTTGAATCTATCAAGTTTTTTAGCCTGTATTTAGTGTGATAAAAAAATAATATCTTATTTATTTACTACGATGATGTTAACGATGAAATTTAAGAGTAATGCCGCATAACTCAAATGTAATTTAAAAAATTATAATCAAAATATATATCAATCATTGGATGAGTGGATCTCATCAACTTTTTTAGTACGATCCACTTATCAAACGCTAATCTAAGGGATGATATGCATTTGAGTTATAATTTTTTAGGTTGCATTTGAGTTGTATAACATTCTTCTAAATTTAACCATGGACCTTTTTGTCTTTTCACTGGTGAAATAATCACGTAATTACGTGGACACCCCCACCTTTTGTCCATATCCGTGTGAGCCCCACCAATCACAATTGCCATACACTTTCCGACCTTTTTTTTCTATTGTAGGCAAACACTTATTTTGTTATTTATTTAATTTTTTTGGTCGGTGATTTTCTTGGAAAAAGACATAATTGCCACACACTCACTTACGTAAGAACCAAAAATGAATGAGCACGCCCCCAGCGTACACGTGAGTGAGAGAGCAGAGAATCCAAACCCGGACTTGTCTGCTCGGAACAAACCCGATTTCATACTCGATGTTACGTCCGGGAAGCTTTGGTATTGGAGGATTAGCCTCCGGCTGCATTCGGGTCAAATAGAAACAAAACGATTGTTGAAGAGAGAGAGAGGCTATGTGGTCGTGAAGCTCTTGAGTCACTCCAAAACCCCCAAAGATTTACCAATTCCTCGTTACCAAACACCCCTAATCTCTCCATTCATCTTCAATCGATTCACCAACGTGAGTAGTCACCTTAATTTCAACAGGTATGTTTGTAGTTTTGCTTATATATGTATATGAAATAATTTTCTGTATTTGATTGGTGATTGTAATTAGGGAACGCTAGGGTTTGACTTTTGTGTTTTTATGGCGTTTCTTCATAGTGTGGTGTTTTGTTTTTGATTGGAATTGTATTAATTCTGTTATTTATTTGATCATTTGTTGATTAGATCGGTCGTTATTCGGAGGGAAAATGGTTTGTGTTGATTGTTTTGGTCGTTAATTACTTGCGGTTGCAACTGCGGGACAACTACTGATTCAGGGTGTGGTTATTGGGTATTGAGATGGATTTGGTGGGTAGCTGCAAGGTATATAATTTCTCATCTTGCGATAGAATGCTTATATTTCTGAGATTTTTGTTCAATATAGTTCACTATTTTATGGAGACTGATAATGGTTATAGAATGTTTTGTAGCATTTGAGTCAGTTTACTTGTTCAATTATGCTAGGTTGCCGAGTTTGCTGGTTTTGTATTGAGAACCAGCTTATCTTTAGCATATTGGGTTATGACCATTTGTTTTAGTAGTCATTTGTGTAGTTTTTGGACAAAACGATTTAGTGGTGTTGGGTAGTGTGGCATCTGGTACACTGGTGGTGGAGATGCTGAAATAGTTCAAGTATGCATACTTATTGGCTTTGTAGGGTGTGTAACTTCATCTTGGAGCCCTTATACTAATCCACATGGATTTATTTGATAGTCATCCATCTGGGTGAGTATAGTGGCATCTGATGTTGATCAAAGTTTTCTAGTGCCATTGTTCAGTCAAATTTTGGTGATGGACTCATGGATGAGGTAAACATGTCAGATAAGGAAAACTGAGTTTTCGCAAATGGAATGATAACGGAGAAAGGTTATAATATATATAGATATATTATATTCTTAATGTACTTGTAGTTGAAGAAGTAGTTCCATGGTTTACCAATTATTTTGGTTCAGGCAATTATCTAAAATATCCATGTATCTATTAGCTTTTCCACTATGTTAAATATATGCCTATAAACTGGACTCTTGTGAGTCTCAGTGGCCTCTCTGTGGATCAATTCAGGGGTTGCAGGGGATTTTTTCTTGAGTGGTATGGGGGATGCATTCGAGTTTCAACTTCTTGATGGGAGTCTTGTGCCCCTTTAGGGAAAAAGGCTTGTACCTCATATTAAAAAAAAGTTCTTCTGTCTTTGGAAAGGGGGTTGGGCGTTGGATTTCTGAAGCTTTTGAATGAAGATTTTGAATGATTCATCTGATGTCCACTATTAAGATCAAGGTTCAAAGTATCGGCCGAGTCGGATACGACTCGGCCAAGTCGGATACGACTCGGCCAAGTCGTATCCGCCTCGGCCATCACCGAACCGATTTCGATGCACGGTACGCAAATAACACGAGACTCGAGCGAATTGGCCTTGACTCGGTGACGACTAGGAGATATCGGTTGAAATTGGAGTCGAATCGTTTGAATCGGACTGAGTCATACCGAGTTGGATCGAGTTGGACCGAATCATCAATAGATCAATGTAAAAAACCCAGAAAAAAGAGAAGGAGAGAAGAAGAAGACCAATTCCACATGTAGATTCGCAGACCCAAAGATGCAGAAACCAAAGAAGCAGAAATCAACGAACCCTAAAATAGAAATTGAAAAGATTCGAAGAAAAACCTGTCGATCTGTACAGTTATTGAGTTACATACAGCGGCTATACTGTACAGCTCCTTCTTCTCCATTCAAGCGTCATAGCAGCGACGCCGACGACAGCTCCTTCTTCTCCATTCGAGCGTCACAGCAGCGACGCCGACGTCAACTCCTTCTTCTCCATTCGAGCGTCATAGTAGCTGCTTTCTTTTTTTCTTTGGACAAGCAACACCGACACAACTCCTTCTCTCTCTCTCTCTCTCTCCGCCGCTTGGAGCTTTTGTGTCTTGGTTGGTCTAAGTCTCTCAACTGAGTCAACCATTATTATACTAAATTTTATTATAGTAGACAAATAAGAGTTTCAATTTTTAATAAAATTATACTCTTATTAATTATATACATAGAAAAACAGATTTTACAATTAAAAACCTAATGCATATGTAATTTATAAGTATGATAAAATTTCCCAAAAAAAATTATATATTTTGAAACATAAATTAACATAATGTTTTATGTATTTTTCAACTTTTTTGACTTTGTATAATTAAGTATTAAATTTATATTAGATCTTGATTTATTCTTATGATGAAAATAACTTACCCGATTTGTATAGTTAACTTAAGAGACAATAATTACGATTTGAATCTTATCTATCTAGGATATATGATGCATGGATTATGTTGTATATATTTTTTAAATTTTTTGTAATTTTATTAGAATTTTTTGAACCTTCTATCAAACATTTTACGCGTATCGGCCGATACAGAACCGGGATACCGCGACCGATGTGTATCAGTGCCCTCCGAGTTGAGAGCCGATACCGCGACCTTAAACCATGATTAAGATTTAAACCATGCAAGTTAGAGTTTTGTTTTGGGACTTGGGAGTATGGTATTATTATAAGGAGGTGATGATGGAATGAGATTTGAGGTATAGCAATTATACTATTAAGAGTTAAAATGTGCAAGCTAGAGTTTTATTTTGGGACTTGGGGAGTATGTCACTATTATAAGGGAGTGATAATGGAATGAGATTCGAGGTAGCTATCCCGACAACCATAATGTTGTTTAGGTATAACAACTTCTTCATTGCATGAGGTCTAGGACTGATGGATATGGTTCTT
This sequence comes from Ilex aquifolium, assembly GCA_951799425.1. NCBI lineage: Eukaryota > Viridiplantae > Streptophyta > Magnoliopsida > Aquifoliales > Aquifoliaceae > Ilex > Ilex aquifolium. The sequence goes on from OX637409.1 coordinate 19,794,073, forward strand.
GGAAAGACTTGTGGTGATGTGAGATTGTCATCAAAAGGTTTCCCTTCTCTGTTTGAAAATATGTAGTGTGAATAAGCATGAGTGAAATGCAAGGACTCTGTGGGAGCGGAAATGAGGAATTGGAATGCTGTTTCCATTAATTATAATTGTTGGCGGTTAGAAAGTGCTCTTGTACATAGTAATCAGAATTCACTAATCCCACGACCTACAATTTGGGAACATTGATTACAAACGGGGTGGGTTCGCGATCCAGATCACTAAAATGTACGATTCCAAATTATACACGTAGTATAAAAATAAAATACATATTAATTAATTACGTGTATATAAATTTATAATTAGATATTATTTTAGATAATAAAAAATCGAGCACAAATGTAATATAAATGCTTACTGACTTAGTGTTTATGGATGTTTTATGATATATAATGTTGCATAGTGGTGAAAACGATCTAAATAAGAGTTCTAAAATGAATTGCGACCCAAAATACCGTACCATCTAAGACTCGTACCACGTCCCCATAGCTGTATCACATACTAAAACAACCCATAATCTAAGTAACATTGCCCTTGTAAGCAGAGAAGAAGGTGGATGTTAAGATTGAAAATATATTCTAATGTTATTCCCTCATAGTAATCCTTTATAGGGCTTTCTGTAGTTCACTTTCCAACTAATAGGGTGTGGAGTTATCTGGTTTTAACAAAGGTTGTCGTCTTCCCAACCTCCCGTTCCTGGAGTTTTCAATTTATACTTAGATTTTTATACAAGTTGCCTCTTTGAAGGATGGTTGCATAGTTGGTAGATCTTTCGTGCATTCGCTAATAGTGTGGGGGTTGCAGTGTCAATAAGCTATTTTCCCAAGTTCATTATGTGATGCCCTGTTCTGGTTTTCAATTTATATATTGTATTAAAGAATTTGAGTTCATATCACACTCAGTTTTGATACTCAGCTTGTTCTGTTGTTTATTTACTACAATATTTTTAGGAGGTCGAAGCTAAGGTTTTTTTTTTTTTAATGTTATGTACAGTAAAAGGTTGAATCAAAGGAACTTGTATATCTGAAAAAGTAAGATATTTAAATAGCAAAGTTTGTCTTATTTAGAGTAATTAGGGGGTTTAAGAGAAGGAGCTTGTGTATCTTAGAAAGTAAAAACGTTTACGAGGTATAAGCTTATAATGGTATTTATCTTAAATGGTCAGAGTGATATTGAAGTCTTGGTATCGGTTGTATGGTGTGGATAGTTGATAAGTGCGGTCCTTTGCTTGGATGATATCCTTTCTGACTGTGACCCACCCAGGAGCTCATTTACCTTAAGAGTACTACATTTTCAGCTGTAATGATCACTTTGCGAGTCATGTTCGAAGCCCGTGAATTTACATGTTAATCTAGGAAAGTTCTTGCAATAACATTTGGTTATTGGGTGATCTACCTTATATTTTGTTGTAAAAATAGAAGAGAAAATCCATCACTTTCTTATACTTGACTCCCTAACTAATGAGTATTCCACTTTGTAAAATTTCTTTAATATTGCCATGGAGCTAGGCTTGATAGTTTGGTTGTTTTTTTTTTTTTTTGGGGGGGGGGGGGGGGGAGGGCATTCAGCCGTCCTGAGTATTCCAAGTGTGGGGAGGCTGAAAATGACCTGATTTGGCCGATCTTGGAGAGGGTCTAATGCCGCACAATGGATTGTGGCCAAGGGCGGAGCCTGAATTATGGGCTCACGGGGCCATTGTAAAGTAGGAAAAAGATATGACGTTGGGTTAAAGGGTGCCATATTGAAAATATGTGAATTTCAGGGGGCCACCTCAATAATAGCTGAAAAGTAACATTGTGTATAAAGTGATATAATGCAGTTCAAAAGTTTTTATTCTCTTTTTGTGTGTGTGGGTTTCCCAGGCCCCCCCCCCGGGGGGGGGGGGGGGGGAGATGGGCACCTGGCTTGCTTGTGGCTTCTGCACAGGGTGTGGCTGACATAAGAGTGGCCAAATCCAGCAGTAGTTCGTAAATTTCTTGAGCATCTTTAGAAATTGCAACTAAGGGGAAATTTTCCATGGCTTTAGTTAATCCAATGCTTGCATTTGTTGCCTGATACATGCCCTCATTTCAGCCATCATTCTGGCCATAGGAGCGGTCATGATACGTTTTTAAGTTTTACAGGTTTTTGGTGTATTGTCATGTATGGCTACATTTTCAAGAGTGTTTGGGTGTATCATTATGTATAACTAATATTAAGGTTATTTTCTTGTGCTTGCAATGTGTTTGTGAGTTGTGCCAATTTTTTATTCTCTCTTGCAGGATAAATTGACATATTTCCGAATAAAGGAGCTCAAGGATGTCCTTACTCAACTAGGGCTATCAAAGCAAGGAAAGAAGCAGGTTTGGTCTCTGAAACTCTACTACTGTTGGCTGTAGCTTTATTCTCTAACATGAATTGTTAAAGAGCTATTGCTGGCTTTTTCTGAACTTGGACTAGTGCAACCTGATAGTTGGGGTTTGTGTCGTCGTTGCAAACACCAGAAGTCCTACCCATAGAGTAGGAACAATGGGTTTTGCATTTTTCCTGATATTGTTTCTTGCATTTGGTTCCTCGTAGCACCACACTATTTACTTGAAGCTTTACTATGTCTTTCATTTCTGTTAGAATATGTGAGCCTGCACAAATGTTCATCCTTCTTGGAACTAGACAATTTCCAAACATCTATTCAGTGCTCAAGGTTGCTCAAGCAGGAAAATGGGGACTTATTTTGAAATGAACTCTCACTCTCTTTCTCTCTGCCATTTTTTGGCCCATAAATGTATTCTTGGTACACTTAACTTGCAATTGTTTATCCATGTAGTTTTGAAGACGTCCTACAATGTTGTGCACTGCCGAATATCCGCTTATTTACATCGTGTGTTTGTCCTTATTGCTCATTTTTATATGACCTGTCAGAAGTAATCTCGTTTCAAGGGTTTGAGTTGGAATATCGTAGAAATATTTGCTGATGTGTCTCTATTTCTTGCTTTATAGGACCTTGTAGACCGGATATTAGCCATTCTCGCAGATGAACGAGGTAAATATATATCTCCCATTTCTTCCTAAATGATGGATAAATTGTTGCTGCAGTCCATTTGTCAGCTAAAATAGTCTTCCTTACATACTTAATTGTTTCTTTTCCTGATTCCTTCGTATGTGAGCCGAAGCCATTACTGAACTTGCTGTCAGAAGATACTCTTGCTGCATAATTTGCTGTTGAATTTAGGGAATCAAGATATAAATATATGTGACGAGTTCTGCTTCTCATCAAAGTTTTGTGACTATGTTCTGGTTAATTATTGGCTTGTTTCTTCTATTATTAATATCGATGCTTGATTTTTCCATGTGGTTCTGCAAATCTTATTTTCCTTGTAGTTCTGCAAATCTTAGTTTCAGCTTGCATGGTTGTTCATCGTCACATTTTAAACCTTAGATGAGCACCCTACGCTTCACAGTTGCACTCCTTCCTCTCTAACGGTGTCTGTCTCTTATTCTTCCTCTCTCTATTTAATTGGTATTGCATGCGCGCTAAGTGTTGGTTGTATGCCATCACAGGATTGTGTTCTCTTCCTTTTTTTTTTCTGTGTGTGTATGTTTATTGACTTTATTTTGTTAACATCTGTGTCAATTTCGTGTGCTGGTGCTTTCCTATGAGTAGCTGTGTATATTTCGTTGCGCAGTTTCTGGGATGTGGGCCAAGAAGAATGCTGTTTCAAGGGAAGAAGTAGCAAAACTAGTAGATGACACCTTCAGGTGCTTTCTTTTACTTTATGTAATTTGCTACATCATTGATCTGAGTTTGGGTTATTTTCGTAACCCATTCTCGTGGATCATTTACAACATTTTCCCATGTATGGAATAGGTTATCATCTCCCTTTCCTTTATTAGTTGCTTTAACATTCTTAAATTTTTTGTTTGTCGCCCCAGGAAAATGCAGGTTTCTGGGGCAACTGATTTAGCATCGAAAGGGCCAGATTTATCATCAAAAGGACCGGGTGTCTCAGATAACAGTAATTTGAAGTCCAAAGAGGAAATTGAAGATTCTTACCAGATGGATAAGATTCAGTGTCCCTGTGGAAGTTCATTGCAAACTGACTCAATGATTAAGGTTACACCAACATCTTGTTTGTCTTCCCTGTAGAAGTCTTTCTCTCTCTCTCTCTCTCTCTCTCTCTCACACACACACACACACACACTCACACTCACACTCATATTGTTTTTATGAGATCAAAGTTGTAGCACCTTCGAATACCCCGGTGTTTTGCTAGTGATTTTGGCTCACTTCTGAGTTTTTGTACTGTTATTTTTTCAGTATCCTGCAACATTTGGATTTTATTCTTCTTCTTAGTATTCACGAATACTTAAGTTTCTATCTGTGTTGTGCATTAACTTTTGATGGATTATTGCGTGGTGCAGTGATAAAATCATAAGACTGACAATCTAAAGGTTATGGGTTTGAATCCGAGGACAATTATTTTGCGCAAATAAGGCCAAAAGTTTATTTAGTTCAGCCTCCTAGCACCCTTGACTAACTGGGTGATAATGACCCTCATAGGATATTTTCTAGTTACACCCTAATATTGTGTCTGTTAAATAGCACAGCAGAATACCCTTGGCAACTGATGTCGGTGCAAAAAGATTTTCCATAAAAGAAAAGTTTTGCTTCTTGTATCAGTTGGAGTAACGGGACTTTGTTCCAATTTAAATGCCATTTGCCTTCATGTATGTCACCAATTCCATTTGTCAAATTGGTCCATGTTGCTAAAGAAAATATTATGTATGTGCTGTCACGCTCTAGATTTTAATGGACTATGCTCACTTTAATTCATAATTATGGTTTTTTTGGCAGTGTGAGGATCCAAAATGTAATGTATGGCAGCATATTGGTTGTGTTATGATTCCGGAGAAACCTATAGATGGTGTGCCACCTCTTCCTCCCGATATTTATTACTGTGAACTCTGTAGACTGAGTCGGGCAGACCCGTAAGTGACATTCATGTTTTTGTTTTCTCCCTCTTCTTTCTGTTGCTGGGTTTTAATGATGTTGGATGGTTCATTGGATAGATTACTTTTTTCCCCTTCCTCTTTGTCCTATTGATGAAATTTCTTATAATTATTTTGTTAGTCTTCTCAGAGTTTGATGGTACAGGTTTAGGTTTTATGCTTAGTCTTGTTTGCAGTGCTTAATATCATATATGGTGTACAAACTTGTAAAATCATGTGGCATTTTATAATGAGATTGGCTTTTTCTGCATTTTCTCAGTTTCTGTGTCATACTGATACCTTACAGACTAACTGGAAATCTAATATCAGTCGGAATGACGGGAAGTTAGAGACTCTCATGAGTCCATATATATAGTATCTATAGAGGTGTCTTCTGCTCTTTGCACAAGGACTAATTTCATTAGATCAGCGGAATGGGGTAGCAAATCTGTAACTAGTCTTCTCCATTTGTCTGTCGGTGATTATCCTTCATTTTTGTCATCTTTATTATTGCACACTACAGGTGTTCACTGAGTCACAGCCAAAGTTTCCTATGTAATGGGTGTATATATATTTTTTTCTGGAATTTAAAGCTAGAAGCGTACATGATTTGATGAAATTTGGAGAAGAGATGTACATTTTATGACTTTTTTTATCAGGCCTTCGGTAGAGGTTGAAAAGATTGTCCTGGTTTTTCCTCCTTGGCTCAACCTGCCTGGTTTTGGTTGGCTATTCGAAACCATTTATCAGACGGGCAGAGAATGCATCTGAATAACCTAACATAAACTTTAACCCATTGCCAATGTAGATATTTCATTGGGCTGCTTCACTAATAAATAATTTGAGTATGGTCAGATTCTGTCATAGAGTTTTACTTGATGGAAGTAGAAGACACTACTTTCTAATCGGTTTTTAAATGCAGCTTCTGGGTGACGGTGGGACTTCCATTATATCCTGTTAAGCTGATTATTGCAAGTGTTCCTACAGACGGGTGAGTGCATGATGTGCTTTTTTCTCCCCTTCCCCAAGTGACTCCTGATTTTTACAATGTGAAACTGTAATTTTTTTTATTCTTTTAATCCTTGCAACAATTCTGATATGATGTGCCTTTGTTTCAGCACGTGTAATACTTTCTTATTTTATTAACAAAATTCAGTTTCTTATATTAAAAAAATTGATATGATGTGAGCAGAAATCAGCTGTTGTAGAGCAAAGTTCTCATTTATTTTTATTATCCTCCCGTGGGCGAAAACATATGAAGTTGGACTGATTTTCACTTGAACAAAATTATTCATGTGGATAGAATACCTACTGGTTTATATGTTCCTCTGAGTTTATTATTTATTATTAGGTTTTTCATCAATTTAATTTCTTTCTCTGTATTTTGAAATTTCAGATTATTATTTGATGTCTAGTGTTTTGAAGTCATAAATCAAAGCTGGTTATTTAATGAAACAAGAATTTTGATGTTCATTATATTGGTTCTAAATTTCCGTGATTCAATGTCAATTTATGGTGCTTAGCTTATGAATGCAATACTGTTAGTGGCAAGCTATCTGTTTAAAAAGATCCGGGTGTCACTGAATTATATATGGTGACTACTATGAATTTGACTCTTGATTTGGCATGTGGAAACATGTGCTTCAAGATTGATGAGGGCCGCCAGTGATATATCCCTTTGTGATTCTAGTTCTAGCGACTAGGATGCAGTATTTAGTGTTACTGATTTAGTGTGATGTAAATTGTTTACCAACTACATCAATCTATCTGTTGATGACTATCTTTGTTCATGCTTTTGGTGAATGTGTGCACTTTTTATGATGTAAGCAGCATGCAAGAATAACTTTTCATCAGTTTACAAAAACTCAAATGTTTCTTTGCCAGTTTTTTTTTTTTATGCAAAATCCTGATGGTTCTGATAGATGGGTGGTTTATCCATTTTATTTTTCTTTTTTTGCTGACAGTGAGTTTTCACTGCTACTGGTGTAGATGTGTGATGGTTAGATAGAGATCAGCTTATGTTATTAATTGAATGAATTGGAGATGTTTTTTTTCCTCATTTTCTTTTTGATGATGTTTTCATTTGCTTTTTGGGCATGATCCATATTCTTCTCTGTCCATCCTTTGCCATCACGTACTCCATGTAACAGCATCCTTAATGTCCCTATACTTGTGTGTGAAAGAGGAGAAGCATTGGTCTTTGTGTTTTTGCTGGGGACTAAGTTTATATAGTATCCTCGAACATTTGTGGTTCTTTGCGTGTGTGCTTCTGAGTGTCTGCATGCATCTGCTGTTCTCTTCTGTTATCTTTACCTGTACAATTTTTGCAGGACAAACCCTGTGCAGAGCGTTGAGAAAACATTTCAACTTTCAAGGGCGGACAAGGATTTGTTGTCTAAACAAGAGTATGATGTACAGGTTGGTCAGTGTACCATATGCTATCTGATGAAAATATAGGCCACCCACTCTGGGTGCACTAGCCTTACATGTTATAGTCAGATTTGGTCGTGATAGTAGCAGCAGGCGGGGTTAGAGAATAGAGATATACTTATGATGATTGCCTCATTATGGTTTAGGCTTGGTGTATGCTGCTTAATGACAAGGTACCATTCAGGATGCAGTGGCCACAATATGCGGATTTGCAGGTCAATGGTAAGCTTTATGTTTATTTTGCTCAACTCGTGTTTTGTTTATGCTGGAGGCTAAAAATATTGCTCCCCTCCCCCAACTTTTGATTTGAAATTGTCATCTTTGAGGAACATACTAAGATGTTTTCGTTCAATTATTCTCCTTTCGATTAGATATTACTGATGCTGCAGTTTTACAATATATAGGCTTCAAAGTTTGACCTTATATCAAACATATCTTGACATCTAGTTAGGGTGTATTTTCCGTTTTTGAATTTTCCGTTCTTTTTGTCGTTGGATTCCATAGTTGATGCTATCTTTGTTTCATATTGTATGTACCCAACAGGTTTGCCGGTGCGGGCCATAAACAGACCGGGATCACAGTTGCTTGGAACTAATGGACGTGATGATGGCCCCATCGTGAGTTTTTTCACCCTTTGCAAACGTCTGTTTTAGTTGCCAATCCTGTTGTTTTGAGAACTTTCTGACTGCCTGGTTATCTTTCAGTTGATTCCTTTGTTACTTGTGTGAGATTTTGATTGTGAGGAGCATGTGTCCACTTTGCTTATGATAACTTCCATTGATTGGTGCTAGGATTACAGTTTTAAGAGCCCCATGTTTGATGGTCTTGGGTGCTTTTCTCAGTTCATTACTTGTTTTGTCAGATCACACCATGCACCAGAGATGGGATTAATAAAGTTTCCCTAACAGGATGTGATACCCGCGTATTCTGTTTTGGGGTCAGAATTGTAAAGAGGCGTACTGTCCAACAGGTAGGCTAATTCTTGCTCTGTGTTCCCTTAATTGGAGAGTAATGAAACACAATTTAATTCGTATTAATAGTGGATTATTGTCTCTTCAGTTTGTATTGTATTGCATTCAACCCTATGTTAGAAGATTTGTTGTTGTTTTGCCAGGATTTTCTATAGGTGATATGCCATTTTCTTTCACTGTATATGAATTTCATTTCATGGGTAGGACAATGATCATGCTGATGGACCATGTTCACAATGATAATCGTTGTTCAAAGGTTATCATTCCTTTGTCATTACTGCATTGAAAATTTGTTGATGACACTCGAGCTGTTACTGTGGCTATGCTTCAGTTGCTGCATCCTGCCCTGTAGTCCTCCACAGATTATTGTAGTTTCTTCGAGTATTTCATCAGTTTGTGAGCTTGATACCTCAGGAAGTTCGCTTTTATAATGATGTCCGTATGATACTGTATTGATTTGTCTCAGCAGCATGGGTGCTTGGAAAATTTTCTGTGTTGGTTTACATGTCATTGTTCTGTGTGCACTGTGAAGCTTGTCAATGATTCCCAACTGATGCATTTATATATATTTGAGATTGGTTGGATTTGTAGAATAATAATGTTTAGTGTCACTTCTATGTTATGCAGACTATCAGCACTTGTTACAAAGGAAAGTGCACCATCAGGCATCTGTTTTTTTTCCTGGTTTGGGGGGGTTCTTTCTGCCGTTTGTGTAAAATATTTCTAATGATGCTCTCTTATTGTTCTTTTAGCTTTGACTTATGAGTTGCAATTTTTGCAACTTTCGGGTATATGAATATTGAGATAGGAACAATGATTTCATTTGATGTTTAACTTCAAATTGGCTGGAGGATAATGGCTGCTCCCTGGAATGCCCTGGTTTTCTTCGTTTTGATTATGTTTTTTCTGCTTTGTTTTTCAGATTTTTAACTTGATTCCCAAGGAGTCTGATGGTGAGCAATTTGATGATGCTCTTGCTCGTGTCCGCCGTTGTGTTGGTGGTGGAACTGCAACAGAGAATGCTGATAGTGACAGTGATCTGGAAGTTGTTGCTGATTCTATTCCTGTCAATTTACGTTGCCCTGTAAGTTATGATATTTATGTGATTGCAAGTGTTCATTTTAAGACTTGCAAGTTGATTGCTTGTATAAATGTAGAAAGTTGATTTGTTTTCTGCTCTTAATAAATTTTCAGCTAATTTTTGGTAGAAATTTTTGTTTGGCTGTTCTATGCTTTTTTTGGAAAGTAAAAACGCGTTCAATAAACATTTAACAAAATAAATAAATAAAAATAAAGCCCAGATGACATTAGCCAATGCCCCCCCCCCCCCCCCCCCCCCCCACACACACACACACACACTCCAACCCCCCCAAAAAAAATAAAAAATAAAGGGAGGGAGTGATTTAAGGAGATGGGCCCGTTCTTGTTCCTTGTTTAGATTGAATGGGATGATTCTTACTACCCCTACCAAGTAGTTGCATTTATCTTTGCACATCTCTTTTTTAGATTGACTTTTTCTACTTTACTGTAAACTGTAAAGGAGCAAGGCGTTTGTATGACTTTGCTTTACTTATGGAAGTAGCTGTTGTAGTGATGTACCTAAGACTTTTTTGTCTTGTTGAAATGAAGAGAGCAAAAATCTCTAGTATTACATCAATATAATTTTTGTCTGTTCACGAACAATGTTGCAAGTAATGCTAGTGTTTAGTTTTTGATGATCAAATGGTTAATTTTTTTTGGACATTTGGTGCTGGTAATTCAATAAACATACTCTCTTGTTTTGATAAAAAAAATCTCGTGTTTGGAATTCAAGAAACGGTCTTTAACATTCAGAGCTGAAGGCCATATACTTTTTTATACCTATTCCCCCTTGCTTTTCTGCTTCTACAAAATCCACGCATCTAACTGGACTCTACTTAAACTGTCCTCTTGGCCCTTTCACTTGTCTCTTTGTAATTGTCTTGTTTTGCCATATTTGTTCTAAATTGTGCGTTGCACTTTTGGATGAGGAGGCAGCTGTGGTTGTTAGGTATGCAGTTCCAAAGATGCTAGTACATTATCTTCCTATTTTGTGCGCTGCTAAAGTTTTTGGTTGTCAAGTAGTAAAGCCTGGAATAATATCCCTTAATATATTTTGATGTAGTGGTGAATTCGATGCTCATTGTGGCATGTTGATATGAGATTCATGTGAGAATCGTAATTTACGTGTGTGCTTAAATTGCACATCTCACAAGATATGGAGATATTGGTGGGTATCATGTTGAACTGGATATAACTTTAGGGTTTCTGCTGAAGTCCATCGATTGTTGTTTCTTATGAGAAAATCATGCATCCCAAAAAAACTAACTTAACAATTTAGAAATGTGATTTTTATGCAGTTTTTTGCCCTTTTTCTTGCTTGTAGGGGTATCTAAACTGATGAATTCTAGCATAGTCTATTCTAACATGTATTCAAAGCATCTCTAGTCTTTGAAATCCTAATTGTACTGTATGGTTCTTAGTATTATCTAAAAATGCTGCCAAGCGTGAGATCATGGTTGGAGCTTGAGAATAGCCACTATACGCAATAATGCCAAATTTTAGGTTTACTAAATATACGCTCCTAGCACCCTCAGTCAATGGGAATCAACATCGAGTAGTGACCTTGCCATGGCCATCTGGAAATAATCAAGACTTGATGCATTGAGATATATATGTGGCCCTGATAACTGGGCAAAGGATCTCTGTGCCAACGGTAATATGTCCATAAATATGTATGATGACTTTTGAACACTAATATTTATTACCTGGAGTACAGCATATCTTTGAGTAGTTGTCATGGGGCTTTGCTGTGTTGTAGCTTTTTTTTTACTGCTTTGATTTCTAAGATTGCACGTGTATCGGAGTGATACAACAATCATTGATTTTTGAATGTATTTTCAGTTATTTGCTTTTGTATATGTTACAGATGAGTGGTTCGAGAATCAAGACTGCTGGAAGATTCAAACCTTGCGTGCACATGGCCTGTTTTGATCTTGAAGTTTTTGTCGAAATGAACCAACGGTCTAGGAAGGCAAGCAACCATGAATGATAATTATATATATCGTTTGGTCTTCTTTTGTTGAACATCTTGTTCAGTCTTTTTTAGCCAATTTAGTCAAATTGGGTATGTTAGCTAGCGTTTATATGGTTGCAGTGGCAATGCCCCATTTGTCTCAAGAACTACTCTTTGGAGAACATAATCATCGATCCCTATTTCAATCGCATCACGTCTAAGGTAGTGCACATTGTAAAATTTTATTTTAGTCTATTATGTGTCCTTTCAACCCATGCATGTTATGCTTCGTTTTGATACTGCCATACAGATGCGGAATTGTGGAGAAGATGTGACAGAGATTGAGGTGACGCCTGATGGTTCTTGGCGTGCAAAAGCAGAAAGTAGTGGCAGGAGTCTGGGGAATCTTTGGCAGTGGCACCTACCTGATGGTTCTCTCTGTGCCCATATGGAGGGAGAAGCTAAACCCAAACCCGATGTTTTTAAGCAGATTAAGCAGGAAGGTACTTCTGACGGTCATACGGGTTTGAAACTTGGAATCAAGAAGAATCAAAATGGCTGTTGGGAAGTCAGCAAACCTGAAGATATGCATACACTCTCTTCAGGCAATAGACTACAAGATAATTTTGAAAACTATGGTCAGAAAGTAATTCCTATGAGCAGCAGTGCAACTGGCAGTGGTAGGGATGGCGAAGATCCCAGCGTCAATCAGGATGGTGGTGGGAACTTTGATTTTTCGAGCAACTACGGGATTGAGTTGGATTCTAACATTGATCCAAGATATGGATTTACTGATCAAAAGTCTTCTGCTCCTCTGGGGGATGCTGAAGTCATTGTTCTCAGTGATTCTGATGAAGAAAATGAACCCTTGATTTCTTCTGGAACAGTTTTCAAGGACTCTCAGACTGATCCTGGTGCAGTAACATTTTCAGTTCCTCCACTTGGAATTCCAGATTCTTATCATGAAGATCCTGCCCTTGGTACTGGTGGGAGTTCATGTCTGGGGCTTTTCAATGGCAACGATGATGTATTTGGGATGTCCATGTGGTCTTTACCTTCTGCCCAGGGAGGCCCTGGTTTTCAGTTATTTGGTACCGACGCAGACGTCTCAGATGCCTTAGTTGATGTGCATCATGGTTCAATGAACTGTCCCACATCAATAAATGGCTACACATTGACTGCTGAGACTGCCATGGGATCTGCTGCTCTAGTCCCCGAGTCTTCTGTTGACCATGTGAATGCTGACATAAATGACGGGTTAGTTGATAATCCCTTGGCATTTGGTGGGGATGACCCTTCTCTTCAAATATTTTTACCTACAAGGCCTTCAGGTGCAACAGTACAGGCTGATGTAAGAGATCAACTGCATGTGGCAAATGGTGTCCATACCGAGGATTGGATTTCTCTCAGGCTAGGGGATGGTGGCGGTGGGGTTCATGGTGAGCCTGAAGCTGCAAATGGTGGATTAGATTCAAGACAGCAATTACAATCGAAGGAAGGTGCCTTGGACTCATTGGCAGACACAGGTGTGTGCTTTGTTCTTTCTTTCTTTCTTTCTTTGGTAAATAAACAAAATTTTGTATTGATATGAGTTAGAGCTTTACAAAGAAAGGGGAAAAGTAACAAAAAAACCCCTAATTAGAGATACATTCAGCAAAGCAGAATGATCTATTACTAGCAGTAAATTCACCTCCACACCCCACTCCTCAAACAACAATACAAGTGAATCAAAAGATTTAAGAACAGAAGACATTTACCAGAACAACATCAATTAATCCCAATGTCCAGAACATCATCCAGACAAGTCAAGCAAGTATTTTCCAGCAACTCATTCATCAAACTACCATTTGATGCTCCAAATCCCCATAACATGCCTAGCTGAAGAAGAATCTGAAATCTTCAAAGAGGACAACCTGTATGAAATCATGTCATTAATAACCCTCAATGTTATACAAGGGTCCTTGAAAGAGTTACAGAAAATTCTCAAATTTCTTTCACGGCAAATGTAGTAAACTGTTCTAGATAAACGAATTTGCAATAGTATTTTGTAATGTTTTCCCCCTCCATTTCATAGCAGCCTCATTTACCAACTCATCCCAAGATGTTGACTGAAATGTAATATCACACTTTTGTAATACTGCTATCCAAATTCTAGAAGAATAGGAGCAGCAAAAAAACAAATGATTATGGTCTTCGGGAGCCTCATTGCAGAGTATACATGTGCATTGTTCTTTCTCTCTTTTCTTTTTTTGGCTTTCTTTTTTTTTTCCTCTCCTTTTTTCCTTTGCCCCCTCCTAAAATGAAGTTACCTTTCACTTTGAGAGGTTATATTTTGCTTACTTCAATAAATTGATCTGCTCTGGCAAGTTGATATTTGACTCTCCTGTCTGTCAGAATAAACAAGCTAATCCAAAGTAGTCGGACATTGTTAATGGATTGAAAATTAGACCTGATGTGAGCGGACCTTTTGTATTGTTGTGAATTATTTACTTGGTAGATCTCTTTCTGTTGGGCATTCTGTACAGGTTTCTATCCCTTGGAACCAAACAGGCAATATTACTGTTGTGTTATACTATCCCTCTCTTTGCTTATTTACCTTCTGTCACCTGGTGAAATTCTCCTCTCTTCCAGTTTCTGCAGCTTCTTTGCTGCTTGGTATGAATGACAACCACCCGGTGAAGACAACTAGGGAAAGATCAGATAGTCCTTTTTCGTTTCCTCGCGGACGACGTTCTGTAAGACCGAGATTGTATCTTTCAATTGACACAGACTCCGAGTAGAATAGATGGACCTTGATACAAGGACTTATTTCTGTCTGACTTTTTCGTCTGAAATGCTGTGCGATCTGTTTGCTTTAAGAAGACCTTTCCCAGACTGGCTTGGTGATCCAGCACTTCATACTACCAAGTTGAATTGTGTTTGTAAATTGAAGAAAAGGCTGTCATACATTCCATTCTCCCCATGCAACGGTAATCTCAATTGCAGAGAGGCACACGATGAACAAATTCTCCAGTTTGAAGAGTGTGCTGGCACCTTGGGGAATTCTTTTTTATGGGTGAGCTTGTTAACTTTTCTTTTAAATCCTAGATTTAGTCCCACTTTAATGATAAATTATATGGTCTAATTTTTTTTTTTCACTTGTCAGGTCTGGTATACATTCTTTGTTCCGCTTTTTTTTTTTTCTTTTTTTTTTTCGGATGACTTACAGGTCTCAGTGCTGCTAAATTGTACATCAGACACAAGTTTTAATGTGAAATTTTAAAACATGGATTCGGAATTACCTTTCGGATGTTTGGGGAGCCTCTTGTAGTGTGACACAAATAACCACATTCTTCTGAAGAGAGCAAATGGCCGTCCGGTAAATGTCTCTTCTTTTTCACCCACCGGGATTCAGCAATTTATAGAAATATATAATATTTTCCAGATGGATGATTGGCAAGTGCGACTTTTAGTGTAATTGTATCAATTTGACAACCGGGTTATGCTTTCTTGATGCCAGGATTATTTTGATTTAAGTCTTTTCTTTCTAATAGGTGGAATTGAATAACCCGATTGAAGCGTAATGATCACAAGTCTGTAATGCATTGTATGTCTTATAATATACCCCATTCTTCTGTTCGATATTAATTAAGTCACGGTTTGGTGGTCAAATCCGGAATATATAAAACCTCAATCCGTTTGTTAAATATTGTATTATTCATGACATATATTATAGATGTATTTTTTGTCAAATTATTATATATTAAATATTATTTTATAATGATACATGCATACATATATATTATATTGATATAATTAGATGTTTGAATTGGATCTTTTCTAGTCAGTAAGAGTGACTTGGTTATAGAGACTTATCAAGTAGTGAAAGATTAGTCAATCATACTTGGAATATAATTAGCTTTCTTTGACTGCAGAGGGTTGAGGAAATATTAGTGGAGTTGAGAAAAATTTTGGGGAGTTGATATTATGCTGAGTGGTAACGACTAGATGATATATCTTTCCCTGTAAATAAGTTTCTCTGCATACAAAAAGAACACACCTGAAAACACCCAATTTGAGAAAAAATTCATTGAGGGAAAATTCTAATTCTATTGTTTTCATATTAAAGAAAATTTTTAATTTTTAAGGTTAGTTTCTTATTTATCAAATTTATCAAATGCTATTCCATAAATTCCTACATTGGTATCGGAACATCAGTCGATCAAATTATTTTTCGCCGTCAAAATAACTCTGAAAGTTTTGACATAGGCTAACATTCTACCATATTAGGTGTCTCAGGCACCTACACATTCTACGAAGAAGAAAAGCCCATCAAAGACTTGAAGTCTTATGCACCTATATGTACTGTCACATTTTGGCCATTTTTTTTTTGACCCAAAAAGCTTCTTGACATTCTTTCGTCAAACAAATATCAATTCTATTGCATTCTGCTACACCGCCTCTTCAAACGTCCTACGAAGCTATCAATTTTTGCCAAAAAATTTCCTCCCAATTGATGAATTGTTCATGTAATTCGTCGAGTCAGTCACGAGTATCTTGATTGTAGCAAATTTCTTGACGAGAGCTCCTGTTCGCAACAAAGTTTGGAGGATCTGGTCACAATTGGTACTGCCAGCTTAAGTAATTGGTGTTGCAGTCTACTCGAAGCACTCTTAGAACTACATTTTGGTAACAAAATTAAATCGGGTCAGTTCTAACCAATTTTACCTAGCATTTTATTTTTCTATAATTTATCAATATAAGGTCAAAGGCTGCTAGTGTAGAACTAAGCAAAATCGAGAGACTTAATAGTATAAATTATTGAACTTGGAAACGTAGGATTCGTCACATATTATTTAAAGATAAAGTTGAATATGTTATTGACACATCATACCCAAAAGAACCATCTATTAGAGTCGGATAGATTACTAGAAACACTTACGAAAGGTTTGTAGAGAACAACAAATTGGCTAGGTCAATCTTGTTCATTATTATGGAACTCAATTTAGAGATTATTTTTTAGGAACATGAAACTGTTAAATCTATGTTTGATTCTATAACACAAGCCTATGGTGCTGCCTCTAACACATATATTCAACTCTTAATTGAAAATATAATAGCATTTTTATGAAAGATGACGAGTCTGTTGTTGAACATGTCAATAAACTTGTGGTAATAACTAAAGAGTTAACATCTCTAGGCAACCCAATTCCCGATAAAATACAAGTTGCCACTGTTTTACATAGTCTTCCTAATTCATGGGAGTCCGTTGTGATTTCTTTGAATATGTCTGGCCAAGATTTAACAATGACAAAGTTACCTATGTTGCTAGGCATTGAGACCGAGAGAAGGGCTAAAAAAAAACTAGTAATGTGTCAAATCTAGTTTCTAGTGCCCTATCTTCCCAATTTGTCATGGGTGCCTTATCTAATAATGTGTCAACTATTCCGTCTTTTCTTAAACCAAGACAAGACAAACATTTTAAAAGGAATAATAAGAAATATAACAAGTTCAAGAGATATAATAATTTTAAGGGAAAACAAATAGGTACTTGTTATAACTATGGACAGTCCGGCCATTACAAAAGAAATTGCACACAAAAAAATAATGGACAAAATTTTAAAGGATCAAGAGACATTGTGTGTGTGGTTTCTAAGTCGCTTCTTGCAGACTGTGACTCTCTTGCTTGGTGGATTGATTCTACCTTTTCTCGGCATGTGGCTAAGACTAGAGATAATTTCGTTGAAATAAAAGAGGTGAAAACTGGTGACCACAAGTTATACATGGGGAATAATACTTACTGTGAAATGCTTGGAATTGACACTGTGAGAATTTAGTTGTCCGGACCAAACAACCTCCTCTTGATTGATGTACTTTATGCGCCTAATATGCGATGCAATCTCTAGTCTGTGCCACGATTAGATGATAAAGGTTTTGAAGTCCGTTTTCGGTCTTCTAAAGTTTCTATTAGTAAACATGATCGTATTCTTGCATGGGGGACTAAAGTTGATGATCTTTACTGTTTGAATGTTGCTAGTGACAATAATAAAATTGGTTCTTCTTCTGCTTATATGTATCTTGTGATGTTAATGTTGATTCTATTTTATGGCATATGAGACTAAGTCATTTTAATTATAATAAAATGAAAAAGATGGCTGACATTGGATTGATTCCAAATTTAGATCTTGACTTGAAACCATGTGAATCTTGTATAAGTGAAAAAATGACTAGAAAACAATTTGGAAAATTAGAAAGAGTTAAAGATTTGCTAGAATTAATACATTCGGATATTTGTGGTCCTCTAAATATTAGGGGTGCAACTCGGGCGGGTTGGGCGGGTTAGACAGTCAACCCTAAGTATATAATCTTCAACCCTAACCCTAACCCTACCTCGGGTTGAGGAACTCAACTCGAGCCCTGCCCGAGTTTAATTCGGGCGGGCTCGGGTTGAATTCGGGTTCACTGCAAGAGATACAAATAAAGGGGGAGAATAATTACAAATTCATAAAACAATTCATATATTTCATTCATAACAGTGCACGATTATTGATCATCTGCTTTCACACCAAAAAACTAGTGATCTCAAAGCACAATCTCAGAAAACATAGAAATTAGACCCATAAAAACATTAAACTTAAAACGTCAAACTATCACCACTAATCATGCATAACGCATAACAGAGTAGTAAGCAACAAGAAACAGAGGACGATGGAGTAAAAATGAAAAAAAATGTTAATGCTTTATATATATAAAATTATTTTTTAATTAATCGGGTTCGGGTTGAAATCGGGTTGCCGATGCCTCAACCCGAGCCCGACCCAAATTGAATTCGGGTTGAGGTTTTTTTACCCAAGCCCAACCCAAGTATTAAAAATCCTAGCCCAATCCCTAATTTTTTCGGGTTGGGCTCGGGTTGAAATCGGGTTGTGCAACCCAAGTTGCACCCCTACTAAATATTAAAACTCATCGTGGTATGAAATATTTTATTACTTTTATCGATGGCTATTCAATATATGGTTATATATATTTACTAAAAAATAGATCAGATGTCTTACAAAAATTTATTGAATTTAAGGCAGAAGTAGAAAATCAACTAGGTAGAAAAATTAAAATATTAAAGACAGACCGAGGTGGTGAATACATGGCTGAAATTTTTGAATCTTTTTGTAAATAAAATGGAATAATACATCAATTAATAATTTCTTATACACCTCAGCAAAACGGTGTAGCCGAAAAGAAAAATAGAACACTTCTTGACATGATTAAATCTATGCTTAGTCATGCACACTTAAGCACTACTTTTTGGGGTGAGACTATTTCTACCGCCATTTAGAAAAATTAAAATATTAAGGACAGACCGAGGTGGTGAATACATGGCTGAAATTTTTGAATTTTTTTGTAAATAAAATGGAATAATACATCAATTAATAATTTCTTATACACCTCAGCAAAACGGTGTAGCCGAAAAGAAAAATAGAACATTTCTTGATATGATTAAATCTATGCTTAGTCATGCACACTTAAGCACTACTTTTTGGGGTGAGACTATTTCTACCGCCATTTATATTCTTAATAGAGTATCTACTAGAACAATAGGAATTACATCATATGAAATTTGGAGGGGTACAAAACCAAGTCTTTCTCACTTAAAAGTTTGGGGTAATTCGGCTCATGTTAAAATTTTAGGACCTAATATAGGTAAATTAGATCATAAATCAATAAAATGTACTTTTATTGGATATTGTGAAAATTCTATTGGTTATAGATTTGTAATTCACCATAGTGATGGATTAGTGGGAGTCATTGAAAGTAGAGATGCATTTTTCTTTGAAGATGACTTAGATAAAATTGAGAAAATAGTTGAACTATTTGAAATTACGAAGGAAAATGAAAATAAACAACCACAAGAGCAAATAATAAAAGAACCTTCACCCAAGGATACTTTAACTAGAATACAAAGAGAAATACATCTACCTAACTACTTCAAAGATTATTATGCATTCAATAGTGAAGAAATTTCAAATGATCCTATTGATTTTAATGATGCTATGAATTTAGTTGATGATGAGTGCGTAATTTTGCATATTTCATGGCCTCATTGCAAGCATTTCAACTCAACTTTTGCATATAAGTGCTTAGAAGTTAGCCGTTTTGAACTATAATGTTGATATTTTGATATTGCAACCTTTTATAGCTTAAATGATTGATTTTAGGACATTGCAACCTTGATGGATGTGTGGTGAAGGCATGGACACAATACATGAAGAATTGTAGGCTTAAAAGTGAAGAAATCAAGAAGGCATTGGTGCTTGGGAACAAGGGCATCAGCAGCCACATCGTTTGGAAGTACTGCCTCGGAGTTCCTCCATTTTGACCATGATCTACTCAGAATTTGACAAAGTGATAAACATGAAAGTTGTAGATCTGGGTGTCTTATTTTCTATGTCAAAATTTCAGCCCAATCCAACGGTTGGATCAAAAGTTATGCCGATTCTACCAAAAGTGGTCCAGAGCAGAAAAGAGTGTACCGGTACGCGTACCGATACGCCGAAGTTTCTGGTGTTCGGGGTACCGGTACGCTCTCCTGAAGCAGCCCCGATGCTCCTGCAACTCAGCCCCACTTGCTTGGGGGTCCCACCATCGATTCTCCCACGTTTCCCCCAACATTTCCTTACACAACCATGTCTCTCTTACACCTTATGAAAGACTTTTGAGGCTTGACATTAAAAGAGGAAGAGAGAGAAATGGGCTGCCATGTGGGTTGCAGGCAGCCTGTCCAAGGCTTCAACTCAGCATGGAGGCTCTGCACACACCTTGGGGGGACCACCATACACGAAAATGGAAGGCTCTCACACTCCATATACTCAGCATTATTCAGCATTGCAGAGAGGTTGGCTACCTAAGCTTAGGAGTAGAGATAGAAAGCTCCAAGGGGGAAGATGATGAATAGTGCTCAAAGTGACGTTTTTGCATTTTTCTTCCACTATTTCACTTGTAGTTTAATGTAAGAACCTTGTAAGCTTCATTTATTGTCTTTAATCTCATTCCTTTCAAGTCTATTGCAAGTTTACTTACATGTTCTTCATTTCACCATTGTTATGCTTTCATGTTCTTCATTTTTTGCTTAAAATGGGTTTTGAATATTTCTCTTCATAGCTTTAGATTTCTTGTTGTAAGTTAATTTTCATGCTTCATGTCTTCATTATATGTCTTTACATTATGCTTGTCTTTCATTTTTATGTATGATTAGCTAGGATTTAAGTTGGTAAATCCAAGGAAAAATTTCTCTTGGGGATTCCATTTTAACTCATTCTCCTCCCTCCCTTAAGAGTCCAGTGGTTCGGTTTGACGGGGTTGAGAGTGGATGAATTGGTGCCTTTGATATTCCGTAGACTTGTCACGGTTTATTCTTAGATCATCACCAACCTCATCCCTAGCTTCCCCCGAATCAATTGTTCATTCATGCTCTATCGGAGTTAAGGAGGGATTGGAGTTGAAATGGTAGTCCCATTGGAGTGACTTCCTTTGGATTAACCAACATTGTTTTCTTGCATTTTCCATACATAAACACAACCACAAAACACAAATACAAGATTTTACACTTTCTTTTCACTTTTGCAAAATCACTTTCACAAAACTCCCTTTCCTTCCCTGAGGAGACGACCTTGGAATACTTTCCAAGTAAAACACCGACAACGAAAGACTCCTTGCGATTGGGGAGAACTTTTGTTCACACGCATTCCATTCCACATTTCAGTCCATACATTTTGTTCATTCAACATTTTCATTCACATTTGTTGTTGCTCCTATATCTCTTGCATTATCCGGTGGGAGAGTGACACTCCCCCATCACTATAAGCCACATACACAAATTGAGGGTGAGGGTGATGTTACGAGGTTAGGAACGACGCAATTACCAATCAATCAGTTGATCATCTAAAATGGAGAGAAGTAATTAAAGAAGAAATAGAATCTATAGAAAAAAACAAAGTTTGAGAGTTAGTTGATTTACCAATAGATAGAAAAATAATTGGGTGTAAATGAATCCTTAAAAAGAAATTTAAGTCGGATAGATCTATAGATAAATATAAAGCTAGACTAGTCGCTAAGGGATACACACAAAAGGAAGGTATAGATTATGATGAAACATATTCTCCAGTAGCTAAGTTTACCTAAATAAGAATATTAATGTCTTTGGTTGCATACTTAGACCTAGAGTTACATCAAATGGATGTTAAGACTGTTTTCTTTAATGGTGAACTTAAAGAAGAAATTTATATGTATCAACCGCAATGATATGAAGTTGAAGGTAAAGAAGATAAGGTGTACAAATTGAATAAGTCCTTATATGGTTTAAAACAATCCTCAAGGCAATTGTATCATATTTTTCATAATGCAATTATATCATATAATTTTGTTCCAAATAACTATGATCATTGTGTATATATTTGGAATAGTGAGAGTTATTATATTATTCTTTCCTTGTATGTGGATGACATTTTACTTGTCGGAAATGATATAAATAGAATCTTAGAACTAAAAGATTGGTTAAACACCAAGTTTGAAATGAAAGATATGGGTAAAGCACATTATGTACTTGGAATTAAAATTCTAGAGATAGAAAGCAAAGAAAATTGAGTTTATCTCAAAAATCTTATTTGAAAAATATTTTAAAGAAATTTAAAATGGATTTTTGTAAACCTATTGAATTACCCATTTATAAAGGAGCAAAATTGTCTAAGAATATGGCTCCTAAAACTGAAGAAGAAATGCAAGAAATGAAATCAAAACCTTACGCGAAAGTTGTTGGTAGTCTTATGTATGCTATGTTGTGCACTAAACCGGATCTTAGCTATGTCGTTGGTTTGATTAGTCGATATCAAAGTAATCCAGGTATACCTCATTGGTTAGCTGTGAAACGTGTATTTAGATACATACAAGGCACATTAGATTTTTCTTTAACATATCAAGTTGATGATATATATGTTAATAGTTATTGTGATACTAATTTTGCTGGTGATATTGATGATAGAAAATCCACCACGGGTTATATATTTGTTTTTTGTAGTGGTGCTATTTCATAGTCTAGTAAAAAATAAGGTTGTACAGCTAAAAGTACTATGGAAAATAAATATGTTTTTTGTAGTATGGTTGTCTTCGAGGCCGTATGGTTAAAATAGTTTCTAACTGATTTAAAGCTTGCCGGTGTAGACAATATGTCTATTTGTATTGTTTGTGATAACGAGGCTGCGGTAAAAACCATTAAAAATGGAAAAATCAGGCCTAAACGTAAGCATATTGAATTACAATATCACTATATAAGTGATATAATACAAAAAGAACATGTTACTATTGATTATCTTTGTATAAAATATATGGTTGCAGACTCATTGACAAAACTTATTGGAACCAAGAATTTAAACATGTCGTTGATATGGGTTTAAGTTATGAACGAATATCTCGGGCTAGTAGCCAAGTGGGAAATGTTGGAATATGTGGTTAAAATCCCTCGATATTAATTAAGCCACGGTTGGTGATCAAATCCAAAATATATAAAACCCCAATCCGTTTGTTAAATATTGTATTATTTATGACATATATCATAGATTGCATTTTTTGTCAAATTATTATATATTAAATATTATTTTATAATGATGCATACATACATATATATTACATTGATATAATTAGATGTTTGAGTTGAATCTTTTCTAGTTAGTATGAGTGACTTGGCTAGAGGGACACATCAAGTAGTGAAAGACTAGTCAATCCTACTTGAAGTATAATTAGTCTTCTTTGACTGCAGAGGGTTGAGGAAATATTGGTGGAGTTGAGAAAAATTTTGGGGAGTTGAGGATATTATGCTGAGTGGTAACAACTAGTTAAACGACTAGCTGATATATCCTCCCCTATAAATAAGTTTCTCTGTATACAGAAAGAACACACTTGAAAACACCTAAATTGAGAGAAAACTTATTGAGGAAAAATCTCAACTCTACTGCTTTCATATTAAAGAGAATTTTTAATTCTCAAAGGCTACCTCCCCATTCATCAAATTTATCAAATTCTATTCCGCAAACTCCTACATCTACATTTTCTCAGAAGTTGATGACTATTCATAGCTATTACCTTACACTAAAAAAGAGTTTGATCCAATGTTTTATTTTTGTCGTTATTTATACATTTAGTTGGATTTGTGTCGAGTTTAGTCAGTTGGGGGTTTGGCATTTCCAACGTTTATCACGAACTCCCAAAGTTTAAACCCAAACATGTGACTATTACGTGTCGTGTGGTCGTTGGCCTACTTGCAAGTGTGAGAATTAAGTCTAAAATAACTAAAGAACATTGCCTTCTTTGTTGTTTGGTTTATCTTCATACTAGGGGTAATTCGTGTGTAAAGGCACAGTACAATGTGAATGATTTTAAAAGGGGTGTTAATGGACGTTGGATAAATCTATTTCAGACCGTAAGATGAAATTATTGAAATCTGTCTTATTTTGTCTTATTTTATATTATATATGGACAAAACTTGCATGAAAGTTATCTACTCAAATCAAGCAAAGACCATATACTCTAACCAACAAGCCTTTGGGCTGTTGATTCATATCTGAGAGAATTTTGGATAAAATAATTTTTGGGCTCACTTTATTTTATTTACTCTCTTATTTGGATACACACTTTAAACCCGGTAATATCACCTAAAAATACTACCGACCCGGATGAATAATATTTTTAAATTCACATATAGCCTTTTAAATAAACCCACCTATTTGATGGATTTAAATAATCTGGTTAAAGTATGTTTTGACAAAATACATTTTTACCCTAACAAATCTCTAAGATATAATTATCTTAAAGACTCTTTAATAATTTAATGTTTATTCTATCATTTAATTCTCTACCCAAACAAAGTTTTAGATGAGATAAATATAGATCCCACTACTTATGAAAGTTTAGTGGTTTTGAAATATTTCATACGACAGACAAAAGGCCCAAATATTGTATAAAGAAAATAATTTTTTCTTTAATAATTTACAAAGAGAACAAAAAAATACCAAAAAAATTATTCAGGTCTCTAGGCGTCAAATTAACCAAGAATCTCAACAGAGGATTGGCAAGTGAGCAGAAATGGATCAAGTCCCTCCCTCCCTCCTTTCTCTTCCTTTTCTCAAGTATACAACAAAGAGGTTATAACACTAACAAAAATTTAAAAATCCAACACATACCATAGTTTAACGCAGTCCTCCAAAGGGCTGGATCCAGAATGTGACAGTGTGGGCCCAAATCAACTTGATATCACCCCATGAACTAGTTGCCCAAATGCATTGTTTCAGTCCAAAACTCATGCACTAAGCAATAATTGTTGCTCCATAATCTAACTCATATTTGCTTTTGCATGGAGGCCGTAGTTCCTCTGAATGTCTGAGCTTGTGCTTGCTTCTGATCAAGAAATGACTTAAAGGGAGCGGGAGCGGGACTTTCTGGGTGGTGGAAAATATTGTGGAAATCTCCTGGAACCATTTAGATCTTGTAGAAACAAATCAATATGTTTGCAGCAGATGTTTGTCATTCTTCGGTTCTGCTACTTGACATAGACTGCCTGAAGCTGTCACAACCCGGACAATTGTGCAAGCTCTCATGAATGTAAATGTCACAATCAAGGCAAAAGTATTGCTTGCATTTCGGGCAAACAACACAAGGGCTGGGCATGTTTCCTGGACCAAAACCAACATAAAAAGTCGTAAGGGACAAAAAAGAAGTATTTCACATGGATACATGTTTAGTAAGTACAGATACAAATAATATAGATCTAAGGATTGTTCCATGGTTTGCTTTGGAGCTCCTGATCTACAGTTTGTTGCATTTGGAAATGACTGCTCACGAACAATAGCTATGATGACACAGGCTACTAGCAGGGAAATGGTGAAACATACCAGTTGCTTCTATGTTATGCTTCCATATGAGGATAATAGCCTAACTTCTATAGATCACCACCCTATGGCTGCTTGAGCAAGTATCGATAAAACACCACCTTCTAGGAAAGAGATTGGAGTCTCCAATTTTGAAAGCAGCATGGGAATAATTAGAACACGAGGCAAAAAGGTAATCACCAAGAAAATGCTACAGGAAAAAATTGTTATTGCGTTTTCTTCTTGAATGTTGCCACTTGCCAGATTGAAGATGGCATAAGCTAACCATCAGCATATCTGCCAGTTTGTCAAAACTAATCGGGTTTGGACTTGTTGTGTAAGAATTAGACGCAAGGCATAAAGATGAATTTGGTCACAATGAAGATCATACTGGGAAAGGCGCAGATAAATCTATAGTGAGTTGATAAGAGATAGAGAATAGCTTGATGTTTAACCAAGATATGATGAAGATAAGAGCCTAGTGATAAAAGAAGCAATAGTATATCTTGTCATTTTTACTACTACCTGACCTAGATGCGTTTAGTATATTTAATTTTTGTTTTTGAAAAAACGAAGGTACTTATATGTCCAACAACATAATTGTTGTCTGTTCTTTACGGTAAGTTCATTTCCCAAATAAAATACAGCAACATGCTACATTCATCTCATCTCATCTCATCTCATGCTATGCATTACTTCAATAATAATAACGCAGACTTGCAAAGAGAGAGCAAACATCTACTTCTACATTGTCATAAGATTCTATGCAAAATCCACTTGCAAAAATCCAGGTTTTGCTATTAAGTACTTACCCTGATTCAGGAGACTTAGTTGGCAACCAAAACAAGTTGTTGGTCTCTTTTGGCGGGAATTACTCAGACGTGAGTGTGACACATCATCAAACGGTGTTATGGGAAAAAGATGGTGGTATGATCTTGCCAAATGGGGAGAAGAAACAAGGGTAAGCCCACAAATACGACATTCAGTAGGCAACTCACAAACTCGTGCTTTGCATCTTGGACAAGTGTAGCCCCCACCAACCTTAGCCTCTTTATGACACGAACAAATTGAGATAACACCCTCTGCTGCTCTTTGTGGGAATCCCATCTTGATCAAATTTGCAATTGCAAATTCTGCTATTGCTGGAGGTGGTGGTGCATGCTCGAGCACTAATTCTTTTAAGTGAGGCTGCCAACAAAGATATAAATCAGAGAAGCATATTCATGAAAGAGGTGAAGTGCATTTAGGCATATCTGGATTATCATATTCACTAATTCAATCGAGAAGGTTAGCTATTCTGTACGACAACTGAAAGTCATTTTCAGATTTCTGTGAATGATGAGCTTCAACCTTTATTTGATTTAGGGATTTTGGAGATGGAAACTACATTTTAGATGGAAAAGCTTGTGCTCAAATTCCCATAAATTTCACATTCACTCATATCACCTTCATATATGGTTTCTAAATATCCTTTTGATAAGCAGAACTCACCTCATCCAATGCAACAGAATACGATCCACCAGTTTCTTGGCATAGATGTTTGCATATATAGAGTTCTGCGGATAGACCAATAACTGAACACCTAACTTTAGATCTCTTGCATTTCTGGATAGTCTCCATTATATCACCCGGATCACAGGTACTAAGAGCCGAATACAAGATCAGAACTTCACGGTGACCATATGACGGGATTTGATTAAGATAGTCGTGAACAAGATCTAGGGCATTCTGAATGGAGGAATCACCTGAGCACTCCAACTTACCCATCAAGGCTTTGATATGAGACTCGGGACTGCCACCAAGATCCGTTAAGCATTGAGCAACCCCATCTTTTATAGTTACAAGGCCAATTTGGCTCAGTGGATTCTGATCAAAGAATTCCCTAATGAAAGCCTCAACTTGTTTTGCAACCATGACCATTCGGCTTGGTCGGAAATCCATCTCTCCCGCTGCCTACATGTCAAATTTCAATTAAATGTGAATCAATCACCAACAAAAAACAGTGGGATTTTATGCCACAGAAGCAGCTGTTACTTTAAGTTTACCTCTCCTAGACCATCATCTCCTTAGGTTAACTAATGATAATTCCCAAATCATTATCCAGTTCTCTGGTGTTCTAACACGCTTTTCGAGCTTGCTTAGATAGTTAAATACCTTTAGATGCACAAAGTGCATCGTGGGAACAAACAAAAACCTCCAAAACAACCCAAATTCCATCTCACCATTACGGAAACCAGAGTCTGATAAGGTCAGAAAGTCATAAAGATCTATGTCTAGCAAAAGCATTTACATTCAGATTTTTGCCAAACAAAACAAAGATCCTTAACAGAGTGGTGTAGCATACAGACAAACAAAGCAATGACGAGACAGGCTAACCAAAAGAGCCGATTGACCTATAAAGACTCAACTTTCCTCAACTAGGTACACTTATTCAGCTAGCCCTAATCCAGTTTTGAACTCAAAGGTAGAGAAACCAATGCAGTGAGTCTGTCAGAGAGAATTTCAAAGGTAGAGAAACCACTGCAGTAAGTCTGTCAGAGAGAATTTTATCAATAAAAAATTAAAAGAGAAACAAACTTGAATTCCAATTAATATATGAATCCGATTATTTGACTAGAATTGTTTTCACAATGACCAGAGGTGCGGTCAATTTCCTATTCTTTTCTCCTTGAATATAGAAACCATGCTTCTTTGGATCAAGGCATGGATAACAGTAAAGGCAATACACCTTTTTCTGTTTACCTAAAAGAAATCAATTATTCACACAATTTCTTTAATTTCACAATTGTTGAATAGTAACTATCGAGTGATCAAGAAGCAATGACAATGACAAAATGAATTTTCACATACCCGCGATAGATCAATGACAACGTAGAGATAGCGAATGAGGCCTTTCTGAATTCGAGCAGCTCTTGCAGTAGATGAGAGGGAACGCAGGCGCCTACGATACTGAGCATGGTAGAGGGTTTTGTTGTCAATAGGACGAAGGAGTCCTGATTCATCCTCTTGTAGGGATTCCCATGATCTCTCGTCTGCATAAGCTCTCTCCCATGCATCAAGACCTCTCCCGTTTCCCTCATCTTCATCTTCTTCTTCTTCTTCTATTTCTTCTTCCCGAGTATATCTTTTCCCTTCCCCATTGTTGATTTCTCTGTGTTCAAAATTGTTCATACTTCCCGAGTTACCTGTATATGTTTTTGGCTACTGGAATCTCGCTGTCTAACAATTTGAAACCCTAGAAAGATCCAGAGAGAGAGCGAGAGCGAGAGAGAGAGAATCGACAATGGAGGCTTAGGCAGAAGAGTGACTGAACCTTTTAGGTTGTCGGTTCTAGTCCGTCCAGGTTTATAACTCTCCATCCGATCCGGACATTTGGGTTTGGATTTGTTTGTTTGTTGATTGACCATTTTGTGGGATCCGGACATTCGGGAACGAATCTAATTAGGGTAGCATAGATGTATAGAGATTAATCACCAAACCCTAATATAAACTCCAAGATTCAAACGTCTAACCCCTCAAAGTGAGAAATTCGATCGGTACTCTACTAGACCACTTTACTCGATGATGAATTTTTTGGTTGTAAATATATAATATTGTTATAAAATATTGACTGTAATGATCACACTATATCGATGTTAACAAATGATGTCATCATATAATATCAAATTGATATGTAAGATATGACACGATCCGTTAAATATAAATTAATAAATAAATTGAATATAAGTGAAATATTTTTTGATACAAACACGTTAAAATTTGACACGAACCCACCTCATCTAACATGATTGATAGATATAATCAAAATACTAATTGTTCAAAATTAATAATGGATGGGTTAAAAGGGAAATATAAAATTCATTTTTGTTTTCGGTATGCAATGAGTGAGACTTTACAAGTCTCGCATACTATTATTACAATGAAATGAAATTCAAATGAATCACAAACCCAAAATTAGACCAGAGTAGAACCCCGAAGAAGGGGAGCAGATCCTCTGCTGTTGGGAGGTGATCGCATGATATGCGGTTAAGTGAAACGGCATCGTTTCATTGGGTTTTGCAAATTTTTTATTTTTATTGACCCGGACCAAAACGACGTCGTTTTGGTCCGGCTTAAACCACAACTGAAACCCTTCTCCTACCTTCGGCCCTCATCGTTCACACTCGCTGGAGACTCGAAACCCACCTCAATCTGACCAAAATCAGAAAGCTCTCCAACTATCAGAATCTCTCCTTGGAGTTTGACTCTCCAATGAAATCTTGAATGGCTCGCTTGACCAAAATGGATCCGTGTCATCAAAGGATGGGAAACAATGACCATATTCTGAGTCTCTGGTGCTGCGGATGGAATCAAACCTTGTCAAGGAATCCCGTGGTGGGAATAACCCAAGGCCATAATCAGAGTCAGCAGTGCTTCGCATGGAGTCAAATTTTGTGAGGGACTCGCGTGGTTATGTGAATCCATGACTATAATCAGAGTCTGCGGTGCTTCTCATGGAGTCAAATTTTGTGAAGGACTCGCGTGTTGGAAAGACTCCATGGTCATTCATGTTGAAGGAATCAGAGAAACGAAAGTCATTGACAAACCCAAGATTTTCCCAAACTTGTTCTTCTGTTTCATCTCTGATTCCAAAGGCAAAACCATTCCAACCCCTTCAAAAGCATAAACAGCCACACCAAGACCATAAAAGAAGATGTTTGCCAAGGTAGTGGCCATGAAAATCATGTAGCTCACGCAGAACCTAGCTTGGGAGAGAACAATCATGGCGTCGACAAAAAATCGGCCGATGGATCCACAGATGGCGAAGCCTAGGTCGCCAAAGGAGGTGATTTTGGTCAGATTGAGGTGGGTTTCGAGTTTCCGGCGAGTGTGAACAATGAGGGCCGAAGGTAAGAGAAGGTTTCAGTTGTGGTTTAAGCCGGACCAAAACGACGTTATTTTGGTAAGGGTCAATAAAAAAAAAAATTGCAAAACCCAATGAAACGACGCCGTTTCACTTAACCGCATATCATGCGGTTACCTCCCAACAGCAGAGGATCTGCTCCCCCGAAGAGAGGGGGATAAAAATAGTACAATAAAATTCATAAAAAAAGAGACACACAAGAAGATTAATCCTTGTGCTCCCCTAATGTGTGAAATAAGGCTCCGAATCTTATTGGTGAAACTGACTACTTAAAATTCATTAAAAAACCATCTTCAACAATAGACCGTTTAGATACAAATTAAAAAGTTTAGGGGCTAAAGCGATAAAATTAGAAGAATAATGGTTAGAGTTAGACATGACATATTTGCTAAAATGTTACTGCATTTTGTCTCACAACTGAAAACTGCCCTAAATATTATTTTTCTCTCCATCGCGAGTAAATTTTCAATGCAATGGTAATATCACATCGCCACCGCTACGTAGTGTAACCAACCAATAGTAAAAAAATAAATAGAAAAATGAACCCCACTAATTTTACATGGAATTTTTGAATGTGAAAGTTATTGATGATTATACAATTTGGTAAAATCCACTAGTTTTATATAGTTATTCATAATTAGTCGGTTACACGTGACGATGATGACTGTTGGAGTTATTTCCTAGTTTGGGGTTATTTCCTAGTTTGTTAGGGTTTTCCTTATTTTACCCTTATTGTACCTGTATTTTTGACTATATATACGGGAGGCTCTACAATTGGTTTGTATCCCTTTCTTTCTTCTAAATATTTCAAGTTGGTATCAGAGCATGGTTTCGATCCAAAATATATTGTAGCACCACAATAATTTAGTTGGAGAAAGAATATATTCTTGGATCAGGGTTGCTGATTTTTTGAGGTTCTAAGGGCTGTGAACAGTGCCTCGGTACTGTTCACGCGCTGTGAATAGTGCCGAATTTGACTGTTATGGGTATTTGATTTGCAAAGTTGTTGAATTGATTTGTGACGAATTTTTGGATTGTTTGACTGTGTTGTTCTTTTGAAAGTTATGGAATTTGGGTTGTCTAGTTGCTGGAATCTGATTTAGCAACTGTTTTCGTTAAAACCCCAATTTGTTGGTTCTTTGCCTTTGTGCGTCTTCGTGCTTCGCGCTCTTTGTCGTAGTGTCGCAGCTTCTAGACTTTTAAGAGGGGTTGAATCCTCTTCTCCGTTGATCTGCTCTTGATGCAGTAGATCCATTATTTATATTTACGGGAGCTTTCTGGACCTTCTTTATTTGTCGCTATTGGTCGACTGAAGGTATATTGTTCTCTCTTATTTTATCTCTCTATTTATTTTAGAGATTTCTTCGTTGATCTGCTCTTGATGCAGTAGATCATTTATTTATATTTCTTGGATTTCTGGGCACCGTGACCTGATTATTTGGGAGCTTTTTTGGACCTTCTTTATTTGTCGCTATTGGTCGACTGGAGGTATATTGTTCTCCCTTATTTTATCTCTCTATTTATTTTAGAGTTGTTTTTCTGGGCACCGTGACCTGATTATTTGGGAGCTTTCTGGACCTTCTTTATTTGTCGCTATTGGTCGACTGGAGGTATATTGTTCTCCCTTATTTTATCTCTCTATTTATTTTAGAGTTGTTTTTCTGTCACGGGTGCCCTAGTATTATTGTTGCTATGAGCACTACTGAGGGATTTGAGACCCCTACTGTTGACACCTCTACCGTTGAGACCTCTATTGGTACTTCCACCTTTATGTTTGACCAGCGTCGTTAGGGCGCCTCAGACCAGTGCAGACAGGGGGATTCTCGTCAGTGTAATTATTGTGGCCGACCAGGACATCTCAGGGCTACTTGTTGGAAGCTCCATCCGGAGCTTAAGCCGTCTCCTTGCGGCCGTATTGCTGCTATTTCTGAGATACCACTACCTGCTACTGTTGTTCCTGTTGCTGCTCCTACTGTTCCTCCTTGGCAGAGTGATATGGATGCTATCACATCCCGATTGGATATACTTATGTCCACTCTGACTTCTCAGGGTCCGACTTCTGCTACTGCCACCACTACAGGACCTGAGTACCAGGAAGATTATTATCAGGGAACATGAGAGAGATGGATTTGTCTTTATCTGTTCCTAGTTTGCATGCTAGTATTTTACCTAATTTCTTCGAGAGAAGGTTAGCAGTGGTATTGTCACTCCATCGTTTGTGGGGATCAGTGATCAGGTTGCAGATGTTTTTACCAAACCTGTCACTCTATCTATTCTTCGGGACTCCGTTGTCAAGCTTGGCTTAATTGACATTTTTGCGCCTAGCTTGAGGGGGAGTGTTGGAGTTATTTCCTAGTTTGGGATTATTTCCTAGTTTGTTAGGGTTTTCCTTATTTTACCCTTATTGTACCTGTATTTTTGACTATATATACGGGAGGCTCTACAATTGGTTTGTATCCCTTTCTTTCTTCTAAATATTTCAAGTTGGTATCAAGTGTAACCGTTACATTACATAATTTCCTTTGGCAGTTCACCAAAGATAATTTCGAAGTTCAAATAGAAGTATTCATAGAGTTTAAAGTTATAAACTAAAACTTACCTAGACCAGAATTAGGAAACCATAATCACCCAAATGTTCACATAATTTCATAGCATACCCATAACATTAGTCACATGACTACATGCAGTTTATAACAAGGCACAAGTTTGAAGCAGCAGCAGCAGCAGCTTACAACTTAAGTGTCATATGTTCCACCAAGGATGGCAAGTACTAAACTTAAAAGAGTTCAGGAACCATAAAGAGGATAATACTTCAGTTCAAGAGTAAAAAGGTAGCAAACAAGAAGACAGCAATTTCATACTTAGGGAATACTGGGTTTCAGGCCCTAATCACTGTCGGAGAAGAACCCGGCTGGCTCACTGATGAACACTTCGACACCTCCATTACGGGTGGCGCTTCTTCCAAACAACTTTGGGTATCATCCAACATCACCTGAGCTGTCATTTGTTCCACTTCTTCTTGGGTGTATATATGGATCTTGGACACCACATTACAAAAATCACTACAAAAGACATGAAGGGCAGCCCCCAATTCAGTATTTGCAGGAGAACATGCAATTATCATTTGATAAAATCATATATGCTATTTACATAAACATCAAATAGTCATTTCTTTGATAACTTGGCATCATTTTGTGAGAGAAAACATACTCCCATGGGTCGTCCCCGACAATCATCAGGTCATTCTCACTGTCAGTGTACACGATTCGCCAACCTTTGTCAGGATCTCGTAAGAGGCCCTCCATAATAAAGAGTCTCTCCAGTTCAATCAGCAGGTCATCATAACCATTCAGTTTTGAGAGATCGATGGCTCTTCCCACCAAGTTCCCTTGCTTGTGGACCTTTACCAAGGTACGAAAACACAGTGAGCCAGTCAAGAAAAGAGCGTATTGGATTCCAAACGTGTGCAGTTATTAAAGCTTGTCCTTACCTTTGTGCGGTTCCTCTTAGTAGAACTTGGAATTTCTTCAGTCAAGGGAAACCCAAATAGTTTACAGCAACTCACCATGCCCTTTAAGGTATCATCTTTCTGACTTTTGAAATTTGCTTCTAAATTGAGAGGTGCAGAAATCACTTCTCGTGGCCCCAGCGCACTTGCTAAATTTGGCCTTTTAACTTCATCCATCATAACCCCGCTTTGAAAGGAAGACAGGTTGAAAGGGACTTTTTCTCTTGGGATGTTCGTCATATAGGAGTACATTACAGGATCTTGGCCGGCTCTATAAATGTCATTATAAGGAATGAATATGTTCCTAACACCTTCAGAAGCAAGTGGGTAGCAATTGGGTGTGGGTATTTGATTCATGTTGAGAAAATTGCAACCAAGATCAGATTTTCTCCAAGAACCAAGGTTGAGATCAGTTTTTCCAGTCAGAGATCTCAATGAGCAAATTTCTTGACCTTGCAAGACCTTTGGAAACCTATTTGATTCCACAAAGCCTGAGTAAGTGGTGGATGGCTGATTCCTCACGAACTCCCCAAATTTTGTCCCTTCTATCCCATTCGATGCGAGACTTTGATGCGCTATGGATTGCATCTCAAAATTCACTGGGCGGTTCACCTTATTACTTCCATAGAAAGGTGACACCAAACCTACATTTTCTTGACCTTGCAAGACCTTAGAGGATCTCAAAGACTCCTCAAAGTCCAAAAATCCACACCGACCTGCCACAGGAAAATAAGACCCTGAGCTTCATTAACTTGTGAGCACGGACATTATTATGCTAATTTGGCAATCTATTAGGAAGATATATACCAGCAACAGGGGTGTCGGGTGGGCTAGCCTGCACATTCATCCGCAGTTTCTTAAGCCTTGGCGGGGACTGGAAGCCCAAGGGTGGGAGAGAAACTGAAGGATCAATCTCCCATGGGGAAACCCGTTCTTGATGATCACTTACAAAATCTTCTTCCCACCTGACCTGTTATGTACTCATATAGAATAGGTCTCAAGAAATGATCATCAAGGAACTGTTATGAAAATTTCCCTCTATTAGACAACAAAGTACACCATAAAATCTTAAATATAGCAACAATGTCTTTTTAAAAAATTATGCTCTACACCAAATTTGGTGCATATTGGTGGTCGTGACACCCAACAATTCGGTGATTTCCTGGAAAGTGACGAACTTACAGAATGGGGCAAAAGATAGTTGTCGTCAGAAATTAAAACAATATGGGCAATGGTAACCAGGTAAGGTTCATCAGTTGGCTCTGCATGAAAGTTATTGGGCCACTTAAACCAGGCCGCCAGTCTAGAATTTGTAACTGTCGCATAGAAGAAAATCAGTCCAGCAGTCTAAAAATTTGGAAGTAGAAGCTGTGGACGTTTTTGAAAAGGTTGTTGATTCTTGTACCCGTAACATCGTGGTTGAGGTAATGTTAACACCAAAACAGAAGCTATGAATAATGAAGTAAAGTTCTCCATCTTCGCTGATAAAAAGTAAATCAACAACAGGCTTCAAGACATTTCAATGTTGCATAGACGAAGCAAACCAAACCAAACCAAACCAAACCAAACCAAGTCTTATGTCCCAATCATTCGGGGTAGGCTATATGAGTCCGTCTTCGCCATTCATTTTGATCATAAGCTATACGCTCATTTAAGTTAAATATTTTCATATTTTTTCTTATTATTTCGTTCAATGTTAATTAAAGTCTACCCCTACTTCTAGTACCATTGCATAGACGAAGCTTATATAGTTAAATACTCAACCATTACATTCATAGACGGAGGGAGGGGTGGCAGTGAGGCAAGCTGCCCTCAATCAAATTTACAAAAATTCCCTGTGCATTGACATAATGTTTTTTTTTTTGTTATGCGATGGTGATGGGACTTGAACCTTAGGGCCTACTTCTCGATAGCCCAGCCTTTGCCACTAGGCTAAGGCACTAGTTGCATAGTTGAAAACTGGGAGCTACATTTCGGGAAGTAGTACTTAACGTTACTTTAGTCTAAGAAAAGGACAGAGTATCAGCATCAATCATATTAGTTGAGTCCACTAAAATGCTAACACTTTGCCTTAAATAGTTTCCTTCTATGTTTAGGTTTCCTAATCAATTAACTGCAATAAATAAAAAAGTATAATCTGCCAAAAAAATATATAATCTCTTCTGTCTAAATAGGAAAAAATTAGAGATTTTTTGAATCTTACGTCTTTACTGTACCTTAAAAGAAAAGGGAGAGAAAAACTATAAAGAGATTGTTCATGATTCTCTTTTTATCCGATTAAGGAAAAATAAAAAAATAAAGACACTAATGAGAAGCACTAGGAATGGATATGCTAGCCCTGAGTAAATGATTTTAAATAATTATAATACTTTCAGTTGGAAAAGATTTAGTTAACTAGATAGCCAACAGTCCTAGGTCCCCCCACCCCCCCCAAAAAAAAAAAAAAAAATCCTACCTACACAAACAATCCCCATGGCTTCATCCCTGATCACATGCACCTAATCACCATTGAGGATATAGTGGTAACATAACAGAAAGAAATTGATATGGTGTCTTGAATGCTGTAAAAAGCTATTGGAAACAGGATGAAAGCGGCAGATAAAGTAGGCAAGATTCATGTGTACAGGGAAATCACAAACAAGCCATCCAAGAAAAGTTTAATGGTGGGGAAAAAATATATGATCATTATTAAACAGAAGCCCTATTATGTCAAGGGAAATGCAGTGTGTACCAGCAAGCATCTCCATTTGGACTTAGGCCATCTATAGTAATCCAAATCACCTATTCCAGTTACCACACCACTGAACCTGCAAGAAAGCAGAAATTTCATTCTTTGAAGAAAATTATGAGGCAGTAAAACATGTTAGATCGTTTAATCAAGATATTTTTTTTAATAAAGATATTGAAGACCTTCTTTCTGGATAATCATCCATATCGAGTCTCATTTTAAATCTTGACCCAATGGGTAGCTGATTGGTGATGCTTTTCACATACTTCCGGTAGGGTACAACAAAAGCCGAGTGAGTGGCCCTGCATTAAATAGTTGCCAGAAATTACAAACTTCTCATCCCTACAAGTCAAAAATAAAAAATAGGGTAAATTACACTTACACCCCCTGACTTTTGGCTTTATTACACGGACACCCCCTCACATTTTAAAAATTACACTGAGGCCCCAATAGTTAGACGGAGTTAACTGTCCTAATAAAAAGACAACTTTGCCCCTCTGTTTAACCCAAACCCAAACCCAAACCTAAACCCAAACCTTTGCCTCTGTTTAACACAAAACCTAAACTCAAACCCCAATCCCTCTCTGACTCTCTCTCTCTCCCACCAGCGAACCCAAACCCCAATCCCTCTCTGACTCTCCCTCTCTCTCTCTCTCTCCCACCAATGATCCCAACATCAGTCTTCTCTCTCTCTCTCAGCCCATCTCTATGTGTGCATGTGTGTGTATATATGTATATACATACATATATATATACACACAGGCAGAGAGAGAAAGAGGAGGTGGTGGCGGTTTCCATGGTGTGGAGGCGACGATTGGTGGTGGGTAATGGAAATGGAGGTGGAGGAGAAGAATGTGGTTGTTGGGTTCGATTTTACTAGTGGTTCGATTTTGGGGTTCGATTTGTTGAGTTCGATTTTGGTTGTTTGGTTTGTATGTGTGGTGTGGTTGAGGAGTTGGAAATGGAGGTGGAGGAGAAGAATGTGGTGGAGTTGCTCAACTGTGGTGGTTGGTGTCTGGGTATTGGGTTGCGATGGCGTTTGAAGGACGAACGTAGTGAGAGATAGAGAGAGTTGGTTTGGTGGTGGTTGGTGTCTGGGTGGTTTCCGAAACCCATCGCAGTGGTGGCAGTGGTGTTGGATTTACGAATCTGGTTTCTCTGTCTCTGTTCTCTCTCTCCCTCTGTCTCTGTTCTCTCTCTCTCTCTATGTGCCGTTGGTGTTTGGATGTGTTGGGTGGTAGATGCACTATTGCGGTGGTTAGGTTTAGGCAGTGGTGATAGTGGCAAAACTGGTGGTGATGGCGGAACTGGTGGTGATGGTGGCAAGAGTAAAAATTTATGGAATTAGATAAATAATAAATAAAAATAAATTTAATATGGGATAATTGGATTAGGTAATTATTGAGGTTTTAAAAAAATGATTACTTTTAAAATTGTACTAATAGTACCAAATATTATTTAATAAACAAAAAAAAATTAATATTTTATTTATTAATGTAATGTATTTAGAAATTAAACATATAAGTGTTAAATTTTAATATATATATATATATATATATATATTTCATATATAGATTAAAAAAATAAATGAGAGGTTGGATAAATTTGGAGGGTATTTTTTGGTATTTTGAGAATTATGATTGATGACCTCAGCTTTGACTGTTAACAAGTTTAACGTCCGTTAGTTAGAGGGGGTGTGACTGTTATAAGTTTCAAGTGTCAGGAGAGTTCGGTGTTATTTTTAAAATGTGAGGGGGTGTCCGTGTAATAAAGCCAAAAGTCAGGGAGTGTGAGTGTAATTTACCCTAAAAAATAAAAATACAAACTTCGATTAACCAATAGAAAAACAAGATTAATGTCAGACATATCCATATACAACAATGATGACCCGGTAACAAATGTGAAGTAACACCGTAACATGGATTTTTCGTATGCAAGGGCTCTCAGCACAAGATGTGGGACAACTACATGATATGAAGCAGAGATCCCCACATAGTCACATGAAAGATAACTTAAGATCTAGTCAGCCAACAAAAGTTGTACTCAAGCAACAAAATTTGAAGAAAAAGGACTTGCAAGAAAAATTTGAAGATCATAACTCAAATCATGACAAAGAATCTGCAAATGGCTTATGTTAAAACTAAGAGGCAAGAAATAGTGGGCAATAATTCTTAACAGGCATCCAGGCTTAAAAAGTGAAAATCTGTTCACACGTTTTGCCCATATGAGTCCTAACTTTTCATTGGCTTTATATTCCATGTATTAATGAGCTTGGGTCTGTACAAGCCACATAACATTGACATTAGTACAATTTTCTAGGTTTGAAGTCAAGCTTTAAGACTAATTCACATTTCTCAGCAGAACCCCGTACTATAGTGAACCAAATCATACATCAGCCGTGAAAAGATGTTCTCCCCCAACATATCGTTACAACAATGATGCATCCCAGAAGCCTTTGAAAGGTGCACCAGCACAGGGGCCAGAAGGGGAGTTCAAGGACAGAATGTGGCCCTGAGCACCATAATTATGCAAAACAACAGTGAAGACTATTCTCTAGGTTCAAAACTCTCCACTTCACCCTGCAGTTGCTTTTTATATTCTCAAGTGTACTACTATGGAACCTAAAGTGTTGTTCAATTTCTGACCTTTCTGTAGCTTATGTGGTAATATTGTAGCAATCGTAAGAAATATAACCTACAGATGAACTGGGCTACATAGGACACCGTTAATAATGGAAACAGATCTTAATATGGAACAATAATAAAAGAAATAAATATCTCACTTCCCCACAACATTTGATATGTACTCTCACCATCAATTCCCAAGGTACTACCAATGGTTCAAAGAATCGGGCGATACCAATACGACTCGACATCTTCCTTTTCGATACTGTTCCACTGTTTAAATCATGTGTCTTGCGCAATTCAGCTGAGACATCATCATTGAATTAGCTGAATACCTTTTTCGCAGCACCGTGATGCAGTCTGAATCTATCCATGTAGAACTTGTTCTACAAAATCTAGCATTTCGTGTTATATCGCCCCCATACCATTCCGTGACACCGTGATCGATATATCTTAGTGACAATACGAGTAAATAGCCAATGCCACTATCTTGAACCATGTCACTCCATTTCAGTAAAAATTGCATCTTCTAAGGGCAGAAAATATACGCTACAGTTCTTTTTGGATCTCAAATATAAACAAATAGCACAGTTTTTTATGCATAAACATTAGCTTAAAACCATGACCAAAACAATGCCCACAAAGATATCTACATGATCAGCATGCATCCCTTGCCCTGATAAAAATTGTTTTATGCGGGCAAAGGTTGTAAATGTAGCTACATTTAACATCAATTTTAGTGTAAGCTCCTCAAGACTCACTCATCCCACATTATTGGTGATGTCATAGTTTTGGATATCAGCAGATATCAATTATGTGATGTCATCATGTAGCGCTGTCTCTGGGATGCATTATTGTTACAGAAACCATATTGATGACAGCAAGAATCACAGCATGTCAACTGTGACTGTCCCGTATTGGCCGTTATAGCTCATTATAGTGCTGAAATTGCCATTACAGGTCATTAAAACACATGAATATGATAGGCATGCCAGAAACACTAGCAGAACTCATTTGTCTCCTTTATGCACCTCTTTTATAATTCAGACATTAAGAACTGCTACTTGTATGTTAGAATCACATATTTAGATTTTGAAGATTTTTACATTGCACTAAATTCTATTTATGACTGCTTAATTTAATTGCAATGCTAGCAACGGAAGGAAGTAAAATGTTTTAGTAACAGAAATTAATTGGGAGCTGCAACAACTCGAGGACTGATATAAGATTCTGTAACTAAAACAGGTGTAAGAGAAACCATTAAAATCAATAACATTGACTTATAGTAACTTAACAATAAAAGCATGTATACCAATCGGTGCTAAGGTTTGACTGTTAAAAGAAAAAAGTTCACAGCTTCAGTAACCATCTCATTGTACATTCAAAATAACACTGATACAGTTACGCCCCAACCATGGATTTTACTTCACTAACACTGCCAACCATAGTTATCAGAACTAGACTGGACATCGAACTAGCAGAGGGACCGAGTCAATGTTTCACTGGTGCAATTGGTCGGACGGATCGTATAATAAAAAAATTATAAAATATAATAAATCCACAATCACAATAAAAATCACAATCACATTACAAATAAAATTCACAATCTCAATCACATTCACATTGATTAAAGCATAATTCCACAAAATAGTAGCTTAAATTATAATTAAACTTGCAAATTTCATTCAATTACGTTTGCCCAAAAAAAAAAAATTCAATTAGGTTTCTATACTTTGATATTTATCAATTATGTGTGTGTGGGGCAGTGTGGACCATTCGAGAGATCGAGTGTGTGGTGTGCGTGTGTGTGTGTGTAACAGAGAGATGGCAATTCAACCCAGCTTCACACACCAACTCTGAACCATGTCAAAAAATTCAAACCCAGCTCCATCACTCCGCAATGTCTGGCGACAAGTCAATGCCAGTCAGCGGAAAAGCCCACAATAGAAGGAAGGAGAAGGGAGAGACCGATTGCCTTGGTTGAGTTCGAGACTTCAAGTGGCTGAGCTGAGGAGCTCGATTCCCTTACTAGAGTTGAGTTGTTGTGCATTGATAGAAGAGAAGACCGAAGGGTTTGATTGACTTAGGGCTAAAATTGCCCCCAAAGTAAGGTTTTTTTATATGCCTTAATATTTGAATGGCCCAGTTTTAATAAACTGTCCGATTCAAAATCAGCTGTTTAATTGCATAGACGGTTTTTTTATCAAACCGGATCGGTCTAGGACCCGGTTCACCAATTTACCGGCCAGTCTAGTCCGCTTATGATAAAACTGCCACCAACTATCCTATGGACAATATTTTTTGGGCAAATTTTTTTTGAAAGTGTATGCCTAGTCTTTACCAAAATAAGCATTTTTTTTTTGTAAAATGCTATCTTTCATTTCCTATTTTCATCTTCTTTACCCCTATTTGCCCTTCTAGAATCATCAGTTCTCCAATCACATCCATGATAGATGCAAGTTCTTAAGTAGTACTAGCCATTGTTATGCAGTAGATTTTAAGCTTTTAGGAGACTTAACTATTACCAGATTTATTGTTGCACTCATAGAACACCGTTTTTGTGAACAACGGCTGCCATGAAGTTGAAACTAATGAATTGTTGTAGTGTTAGAGGTGAAACCATATGCTGATTTATTATAATCTACATTCTACACAGAAGCAAAAGAGTATGGTTGGAGTAGGACCTTGGGCAGTAGGAAACACGAAACACACTCTTTGTGGATATAGCATTGGCCACGGGAGAAAGAATGTTGGCATAAGATTTTTGATTTCTAACGATTGAATCTGGCAGCCCATGTCTAGGCCGAGCAGCTCTTCTAATTCCCAACCTCAGGTCTCCACGTTCACCCCTGGCAAAGACCAGTCATTACACATGACATAAAGACTATCATATTAAAAGCTGAAAATAACACCTTGAGACATTTGACACCGAGAAATACTCAAGTTCCTTATTCATTTCACTTTGGAATTCAATTTTTTTACAGGCTGTTTTGGAATATGGTGACCTTTGAAATTGGTATCTCTCTTATTACACATGGAATCATTCTTAGCATTTTGAACTGTTAAACAGCCATCTACTACAAAAATTTAAGTCGTTAGAGATGGTATAATTTAAGTATTTATATGTCAAAATCAACAATAGCTTTAGGATCATTGTTTCGGCTACATTCTTCCT
Organism: Ilex aquifolium; assembly: GCA_951799425.1. Lineage (NCBI taxonomy): Eukaryota > Viridiplantae > Streptophyta > Magnoliopsida > Aquifoliales > Aquifoliaceae > Ilex > Ilex aquifolium. The sequence goes on from OX637409.1 coordinate 19,836,336, forward strand.
TGGCATTCTTAGCAGAGGATTCCACTTCCACATTGTTTTCTTACTTTATTTGCTTCCTTCTTTCTTTTTTTCTAACTTCTAATTAGCGTACATACAAGATGCGTCGGTGCCTCCAAACTCATAAATAAAGTAACAGTATCAAAGGCTACCCAAACTTTCTTTTTCAGGAATCTGAATGCTGAATAAACATGTGTACCTCAAGAAGAGAATAGCATCCCCCGAAACAAGATTCTTTTGGCTTACAAAAGTACTCCATCCAGTTGTAAGCAAATGCCGCCTTGGCTGGCCTGGAGAGCAAGCATTAAACTTATGAAGTTTCTCTTTAATTAAATTGAATTGCAAAATTTAATCAGTTACCTCTATAAATGTGTCGAAACCTCCATTCCTTGCCATGCAGGTCTTTGGCAACAAGTTCTTGAAAGGGTCTTTGCTCTTTATAATTCTACATTTAGAAGATGCACCACAAAGTTAATGAAAACTTCACGTAGACTTAATTAACTAAATCCATAAAAAATACAAACGAGAAAGGCCAAAATAAAAAGAAAAAGTCATACCAGAGGTGGGAAACAATCTTCAGCAGCTCTACGAGGAACAGAAAACCCACCATGGGTGCTGGTATCAGAAGCTGTAAGTGTTTTGCAGAACATTTGAGCAGGTGATTTTGTGGGTGTTACGCCATCCCCCTCCTCATCCGCACCAAACTCCCCATACTCTTTGCCTTCTGATGTTATGCCTACCAACTATATAAATACCATAGAAAACGGCATCACCAAGAAATGAATTTTAGCTACCATTTTGGGTTACATAAATGTTTTAGCAGAGACATAAGAGTATAACCAAAACCAGCAGAATAGAGAACCCCACCCCCAAAAAAAATCCCTCAGAAAAAAAAAAAAAAAGTAAGAACAAGACTGAAACCCAAGTAAAATAAATAACCAAAAATCATAAAGATAAGAACATCATTCTCAAATTGAGCTTACAATTGCCCGAAACCAAGATTGACATACGAAGCAGCTGTACCACTAACTGGTTACCATACCTCTGATACATGGAGAAGGGCGAGCTGTGTATAGACCTCATCATTTTCCTCATTAACCTGTTTTAGAAGATTACAAACACCAGCGGAAAACCCAAAGAAATAAAGAAAAGGAAATCGAGTGAAAAGGCAAAATGAGAGAGATAATATGAAGTAAACACAAAGAAACTATTCTGAGATGAATATTTCATTACATACAAGTAGTTGAACATCAGTAACTCTGCAGAATATCTGAGGTTTGAGATCAAAAGTGGCCACTTCCATGGGTGGAAAGGGAGAGGCAGAGGCAGCCTGCTCCAAGTGACCTTGAGGGAAGTAGACAACCACATTCCCTTTCTTGGGCAGAGTAGTGAGAGGCCCAGCACAGGCATGCCAAAGCTCCATGAAGATTGAGGATGAAGCAGATGATGGGGATGAATTTGAAGAGCATGAGGAGGTAGAAGAGGACAAAGAGCAATAAACACAGGAACCACCTTTGTCACATTCCCCATTGCTACTACATGCAACTGAACTCTTCTGTACCTCACTCACTGCATGGTTTAGGTCAATTTCCATGAAACCCCCAGTTTGTGGTGTTCTCAGCACAGCTCAACACCTATACAAACAACCAGTAACAAACCCACCAACAAAAACTAAGAAAAAAACAAATTGAAGTTAAGATGAGAGTAATCAAGTGGTGCTCTAGGAGTCCCCACAAAAATAAAAACCATTAGAAATTAGGAAATGAAGTCAAATCATGGGAAGAATTACATATATCTAAAGGGGGGTGTTCTTAGAGCAAGAACATAGGGGGAGAGAGTCATGTTTGGAAGGATACCCAGAAGCAGAGAAGGCCAAAAAGATGAGAAGAAAAGAGAGGGAATCAAATATTAACAAGAAATTCAAAGTATGATTCCTCCCCCATTTACAGCGCTGAGAAGAGGGAGCAGAAGCAACAGACGTAGACGATGGCATAGGAAACACAGAAACAAAAGGCAGAAAAGGCCAACGTGGTTGTGCCCTTTTGGGCCTAAAACTGTTAGAGAGAGAGAGAGAGAGAGAGAGAGAGAGAGAGAGACTGTCTTGACTGTTGAGTGGCGGGACAGGCTCGGACAATCTCTTGTCTGCTTTGCCTTAAAGCTTTATCATTTTTTTTTCTTTTAATTGATAATTTTTCACTGTATATGTGAGAATTATTTTACCAATCTACTACTATTTTTAAACAAATTTATCAATTTACAATAATTTTAAATTTATTTATTAATTTACCGTATTTTTTTTTAAAGTGGAGTTCACAAATCCGCTTTCTTATACAAAGCGGAGTCAACAAATCTGTTTTTATCTATTACGATACTTTTTAAAAACAGGATTAACAAATCTGTTTTTTTAAATTATAATAAAACCTATTTGAAAGCAGATTTATTGATTTTGCTTTAAAAAAATGTCATAAATTCATAAATAAGTTCAAAACTACTATAGATTAGTAAATTTGTTTAAAACGGTTGTACATTGGTAAATAAAGGGTGCAAATCTTTTTTATTCGTTTTTATCTAAATTTATTTTTTTAATATATTATTAAATTTATATATTTAAAAAATATAAAAATTAAAAGAAATTCACATCCGTCTTAAACAGTAAAAAGTGGTCTCATGAACACAAAAAAGAAATAAAAACAATTTTTTATAATTAGGGTTGATAATAGATTGTCTCACCTCATATGCGTATTATATCATAATTGTTTAACTTATCCATAGTTCATATATAACTGTCTATAGTTATATTCATGTCGTATCGAATTTGTATTAGATATAAATCACGTTTAACTAATAAATAAATTATAAAAAAAAATCATTGAGCAAGGTTTTTATTATGATTTGTTAAGTTTTGTGTGTTGTGTTAAAATTTATTTATTTACTAGTTATTGCTCATACTTGAAGGCATGAAGTAATAAAAATATAGTCAATAACAAATATATTTGTATTCACAGAAAAAGTCAAAATCACAAATATAGAGGAGAGAAAAATGAATTTAAGTATCGGTTGTAGTGGGGGTGGGCGACAGTTGTGATGGTGGAAAACGGTAATGGTTGTGGTGGGTGGAGACGACCGTAGTAGTGGTGGTGGGTGGCAACAGTGGTGGTTTTTGGATAACAATGGTGATAGTAGCAGTCATGAGTAATGACAGTGGTGGGCGATAGTGATGGTGGTTGACAGTGGTGGTAGTGGGGGCAACAACAGTGGTGGTGGTGGGTGACAACGAGTGTTTCTGGGCAATAGTGTGATGGGTGGTGACGAATGGTTGCAGTGGTGATGGTGGTAAGTGTGTTGGGGGTGGGTGACCGTGGCTGGCAGTGATGATGGGCGATGACAGGTGGTGGTGGGCAACAAGGGTGGTAGTGGGTGTTGATGGGGGGCGACAGTGATAGTGAGATGATGGTGGTAGTGGTAATAAATATAAGAATGAGATGACGACGGTGATGGTTGGTGGAGGTGGACGACAGTGGTAGTAATCGATGGTGGTGGTGGTAGGACAATGATAGTGGTTATGAGGAGGGGTGATGGTGGTGGTGGAGGTGGTAGTGATGATGGTGGTTGTGGGGGCGGTGGGAGTAGTAGTGATAGTGGTGATAATCGTGTGGGGTGGGGTGGTGGTGGGATAGTGAAGGTGGAGATAGGGTGGCGACAGCGATGGTGATAGTAGGTGGTTCTTGTGACAAAGGTGGTGGTGGGGGTGGCAATGGTGATAGTGGTGGTGTTGATGGTGGTAATGGTGATAGTGGTGGTGGGTGTGGTGGAGTGACGGCAGTGGTGGTGTCAGCGGCGGTGGTGGTTGTTGTGGTAGCGGTGGTGGTAGGATGACGACGGCAGTGGTAGTGGTGATGGCAGTGGGTCGATGGGGGTGGTGGTGGGCGATTCCAAACATTAATTTTTTTTTTTAAATACTTATAAGAAATTATAAGTTCTAGAAACATTTTTAAAAAGTCACCACAAACATATCTTTATAGACTTATTTTTTCTATTAAATTTGGGGTGTTAATATTAGTCATCAGATTAATTTTAAAGTAAAATTTAAAGCGTTCTTAACCGTAAAAAACAAAAATCATTTGTTTATCTTTTAAAATTTAAATTTGTATTATATTTTATTATATAGATTTACAATCATGTGTATAGTCAAGTTTTAAATCATATTTAATAAATTAGTATTGAATCTATTTATTTGACATGAATTACCAAACTTATTTATTTATTATTCAAACTCGTTAAATTAAGATTAACAATTGATTTAATAATCACTATCTCTTGTCGTTGAATTTTAAAATCACAGATTCAAACATCGTTATCCTATTTAAATTCAAATATTCGCAGACCTTGTTTAGAATTATTCTAGGTCACTGTAATTTGTATCCATTCTGTGGCAACAGAATCTACAAATACTCTTGTTTAAATTTCCTGTTTTGGAAAAAAAATATATAAAAATAGTCTTCTGGTTATACAGTTATGGCTTCAGAATTCATCAACTACGTACCAACTTTTTTTTTTTTTACCAAGAAAAGGGAGGGACGATTAATAGGTAGGTAGTAAAGCGTAATCCGTCATTATAACACCATTAAAATTAAATAACAAATCACATTATTTTTTGAATCAAATTCTATTCGATAATCATATAAACGTGAAAAACGAACTCAAATAAGGACGATATACCACTAGACCACGGATTCAAATGGTCAGACAGAGCAACTGAGATTTATTAAATTCAAATAAATATATATACAGAGAGAGGGGAGAGAGAATAGGGGGTCTAGTCTAGGGAGTTGTCAAATATAAGTGGACCCCCAGGACTTTGTCAGCAACTATCATGGGCGTGTTAGTCGTTGTGACTCAGTGACCCAACACTCCTCCCCTCTTTTTAGGGACAAGTTTACGGTACGAAAAAAAATAATTGCTAGGCAATTAAATGAATTTTAAAAATTACAATTTAAATACATATTATTTTTTAAATGAATATTAAATGAGTGAATCTTACTGAAAAAATTGATGAGATTCACTCATTTAAATAATGATATGTATTTGGGTTATAATTTTTTTTTTGTTTCATTTGAATTTTGGAATATTACTCAAAAAAAATTTGTATACTCATATTATATATTAGTTTTTTTAGTAATTTGTGTTCGATATTTAAAAAATTACAATTAATCTTAATATTTTGTAAGATTGATTGTAAATTAAATTATAACTTGAATTCAAATGTTTTAACATTGTTATAAACAAGTCTAAAACCTTATATTAAAACTCATAAAATTTATAAAATTAAACAATACTAGGAATTCAAAATTTAAAATCTCAAATTATATCCTAAATCAGTAAGAACTTTTGGATCAGTGTGTCCCATTAATTTTTTTTCTATTGAACCCATTCATCTAAGATTTTCTATTCATTTAGGGAGTAGTTTATGATACTGAAAAAAAAATTGATATCGTGCCACAATTTATAATTTTAATGGGTATTTTGATAATTTTTATAGGTGTATTTTTATCACTTTTGTAATAACTTGCTATGGATCATAACAGTTTCGATAGTAAGTTACCACAAAAGTAATAAAAATAATTATCACAAAAATTATAAAAATACCCACTAAAATTATACATCACTCATAAAAATTATAAAAATATTCATAAAAATAATAAAAATTAAAGGTACAGTACCATTTTTTTTTTTTGATACCCTAGTCTTGTACCTCTTTTATATTTCTCATGTCTCGTCACTCTGTATCCTCTCCGTGTTGTCACTGTTTATTGACAGAACAAAATCACGCTTACCTTTTATTTCTGTAATTTACGCATGCAGAATCAATTATTTTTTAGGATAATATTATACTTACAAATTTTTTTTTATAAAATCTTCTATTCTACCCAAATAATGTGACACTGTTTTTTACCATCAGATAAGTGGGTCCTATTAATATTCAATGATGTAAATTATGCCATATCATTTAGTAAAATTTTTTGGTAAGCATAGGATTTTTCATTTTCTAGTTCTACGCTGAATACTTTTATTGTATTTTGAACAAAATTTTCTTCTTTTTTTGGGTATAAAGGGAAAATCCAACAATATCTAGATTTTCTCTATGATATTGGAGTAGATTGTTGATTAATTGATTATTATTAAATCATGCTTAATTGGTCTATTTGTATCAAAGGCATAATGCGTATAAACTAGTTCTAATATCTCTGACCATTGAATAAAAAAAATATGATTTGAATAAAATTCTGGGGGTCAGAAAATAATTATGAAAAATAAGGAGAAACACGTGGAGTAGAGTCAGAGTGACGGAGCGTGGACAAGTGGTACCATCTGTTTCGCTCGCGCCTTTGGCGCTGCTTCATTCCCTCTCTTGGCAGTGACGACCGAAACTGTCCTTATGGTTACATAAAATAACGAAACTGCCACTGACTCAGTCATTGGCTTAAATACTGACTACAACTAGGGATGTCAATGGACCGAAGCGGGGGCGGGGGCATAGTCTCCATCCCCGTACCCGCTTAAAAAATCTTCGTCCATCCCCGATCCACTCCCGTTAACGGGTATAATTTTCATCCCCATCCCCGTCCGCGGGTAAATTTATAATCCCCGTCCCCGTCCCCGCTTCCCCCGTACCCGCCTAAGCCTAAGCCTTTTTTTTTTTTTTTAAAGAAAATAGAAAATTTTATTTCATGAAATCCAAAAATAACAAGAAGCAAAAACTGAAACTGTTTAAGCAAAACAGTCACTGCCCCAGACACCAAAGACTAAAGGAGCAATCATATATATATTATATTTATTTAGGACTAAAAGAGTATTTATATAGAGTATTTATTTATTTAACGGGTAACGGGTAACGGGTAACGGGGACGGGGCGGGGGTAAGGGTAAGTCCATCCCCGCCTCCATCCCCGCACGGGTTTATACGGGTATTTCCGTATACGTCCATCGTCCAATACGTATAGTCCATCCCCGGTCTAAATGAGACGGGTTTGGACGAATACCCGTTTTTTCCCGGTCCACTGCCATCCCTAACTACAACCGTCCTGACGTGGTATTATTAATTAATAATAAAATATTAAATAAATAAAATAAATTTCACTTAAATAATTATTTATTTACATAAAGTATGAGTGAATAATTATTTATTTATATAAAATATTGATATAACGTTAATGTTATCATGTAATATCGCCGTTGGATAATGAATATTTTCTCCATTGGCTCCCATTTTTTACATTGCATAGACAGACTGACTTTAGCAGGTGGAGCACGAGCATTTAGAAAGCTGGGCACCCTCCTTTCCTAACAGGGTAGGCAAGGCCATCATATTAGTTACGAATACGATAATTTAAACGATTTTTAAAAAATTAGTATTGATGATACCAAAAATAAATAATACGCAACTCGTATTTTAAATAAGTTAGTAAGTCTAAAAGAAGTTTAGTCGATTCGGTTAAGGCTTAGCCAGTCTGATCCGTAAAGATTCAATACAATTACAAATACAAAGTAGATCAACAACCACCGAAAAGAGACATAGGAGGACATTCATAAGCTAACTTTACCTTGAATATTACTTTTAAAATGTCATGTCATCGTTTCTAAAATGTCATGTCATATATAAAAGGAGAGAGCTTATAACCGTCAATGATTATCTCAAATATTCTTTAACAAAATTATGAGGATTACACCACCTTTTTGTATAAATAGGCCAGACATTTTCTTGTTAACCCCCTTCATCTTCTTCAAGAAATAGCCAGTCAAGGAACAAAAATCTCTATTACAGTAAATTAGTCTAACTCGTTATTTCGATGAACCACTCATTCTTCTGTACATTTCCTATTATTCCATAACATACCCTTGATACACCTCACCTCAAGAGCTCTATCAGCTCTTTCAACTCACTCTTCTCTGTTTCTTAAACCATTAATATCAAACATAAGTAATTTAAATTTAACATGGAAAACTAGATTATTGTATTAGAACATTATATATTTTAATAATTTTTTGTATTTCTTTATAAAAGTATAGTCGAAATCTTGATAGAATTAAAGGATTAATTTATGAGTAATGCAATTAGGGACCTAAAAAGTTGACTTAATTTGCTGATATAATAATATAACAAGTGATAGAGTTCTAATGAAGAAGTCTAACAGTTACAGTCACGACAATACTATTGGACTCTGTCACTATCATATAATTATGTCAAAAAATAATGATGATACACAAAACGTATTTATACATCACCTGTCAAGTATTAAATGCAGAAATAAGTGGTGAGAGTCAACACAAGCAAAATAAAGTTTAAGTGGTTTAGTCAGAGTGACCTACTCCACTGTGAATGGTTAGGATGACTTGAGTATTTATTGCTTAAGCAGTGTAAAGTGCTTAGATATGAGTGAGATGTGAGAGATGGGCCCTTCGTGTATGTGGGGTTTATAATTTGTAGACGCTTCCTAACAGATTGAGAAGCCTTTCTTGTAACAGGTGAGGTAATTCCGTAGAGGTGGCGTCATTCTCGTAATTATTACGAGGCAGTTCCGTGGAGGTGGTGACGTGCGCATCCCAAGAAGATTTCCTCGCGTGTCAGTTGTGGACTGAATCTCTCAACATGATGCGGCTGACCTGACTCTCTCAAGATAGCGCGGCTGACCTGACCTAACTTCCTCCATCATGTGGTTGGCTTGGCCTGTGTATTTGAGGTGGGCCTAGTTTATATTTCTGAACTGAGTCTGATTTGTAATTTTGAGTCTCGTCTGGGCCAAGCCCATCAAATAATGTCAATTTTTTTAGGTCTCAATAACATTGTTCATGTGTACCAAAACTTGCACTAAATTACTTACAGCCGTTGGATCAATGGTTTCCGTCACTGATTCGATGACTACCATTGATTTAATTAGTGCAGCTTGGGCAGCCAGGTCCTGTCGCATATCTTGGTGGTCACTCTTCCTTATGCCACTAGAATAGATAGATTAATAGGAAGATTGAATGAGGTAGGGCTCGTCCCCTCATAGGATGATAGAGTGGATTCCCGAGCTTTCAGCACTAGGAGAAGAGAAGCATAAGACTGATTCTCATGGTATAAGTTTTAGTGCACAAAATTTCATACACCTAGAATTATCTTTACTCTTCATCTATATTACACATGAATTTGAAATGATATGATGTGAACATTGAATAACATGATTTAGTTATCACCCCTAAACACATCACGAGCGCAATCACACGCTTTTGATCTACACACCAAGATCGACTTGAATTCTCCTTAATTTGTTAGCCCTTAAGAAAGCTATGTTGTCAATATGAGAGATGTCACACCAATTTTTTTGTCCTGCCCGCCCAAAATAGTAGTGGCTTTATGGAGTGAACAATAGTAGTAATACCATCTTTATTTCGAAAGAGACTAAGGAAGACATACACACACTACTATGGAGTGAGTGAGAGAAAGGTGATGCAGATATAGGGAGGGATTGGGGCAAGTCTAGATGAAAAAAAAGAAGCAGCCCCTGCATGCTTGTGCCTGCAACCTATCCACTGCCACCATTCACTGTTTGATAAGCACAACACACCCACCACTTATATTCACATGACACTGTTTTTGCTAGACTATGTGGGGAGAGAGAGAGAGAGAGAGGTGAAGTATCAAAGGATGACGTGACCTGTAAAACTGGCTCGAAATTGATATGAAATTAGTAAATTTTAATTGAGTTTTAGATGTTTGAGAGATAAATAGGTGGATACGTTAGACTCAACAATAAATATATTAGTACGAATCTGACTAAACATGACACTCACTAATTAATTAAACACGTTGCGAATTAATTAAAAATAATTAATACATAATTTATACATGATACAAATTTATTTATACACAAATATAAAGAGATTGAAAGTTGAATAAATTTTTGACACAATAGAAATTAGATATGAGATGTAGGGTTGATTGACAACACTAATGAGAAGGGATGGGGATAAATCCAGATGAAGAAAAGAAGCTCTGCAGGCTCATTCATACCCACAACTTTTCTACTGCCACCATCTACTGTTTGATAAGCACAAGACACCCAAGACTTTCACACACACACACACACATACCAATAGATAAGGTATTAATCCTGACGAGTTATTTAGATTTGATTTGTGTTCGGCTTTGCTTTGGGTTTGACTTGACTTCTAAACAAGTCGAGTTTAAATAATTTTTAAAGCTCGTTTACAAAAACGAGTTCGATAAACTCGAACTCAAACTCGTAAAGTTCGGCTCGATTAACACCTCTATCCACACTGTAACCTACTTTATTCAACTTGTGTATATGTTTTTTTTTTTCGCGGGGGGTGGAGGAGGAGGAGGAGGACTTTTGTTTGATGTCTATTTATGGCCCGCATTCATCGTACCCTTTACCATCTGTCCTTGTCTCACCCTCAACCCAATGTTTCATAAAATTGACCTTACTTGGCATGCTTTTTTGAATTTTTGATTGATTGATCGATCGATCATAGTCTTAGCTCCCATTATCAAATGCTGCTGAGTTCATATTGGTGGTGGTCGTGGTGGAGCGTTTTTTGGCCAACATTACTTTTTAAGGGATCATTTTCTCGTGTGTGTCAAGTTAAAAGTAGCGTGATTGTGGGTTTGAATATAAAAAAATGATTATTTTGTTCATACGATGTTAAAGGTAACATTTGTATTCAGTTTAATTCTCAAAATATTAATATCAGAATCCTAATTAAGTATAATCCAAAAAGATATTTGGTAGTTTAGTCGCAAAGTATATTATGTACGTTTACTATGTTTTCTTCTTTTACTTTCTTTTTGATGTAATCAAACTTAATGCAATTACAATTTTTACTATTGAAACGAACACATAAAAACACACAAAAACTAACAAGGTGCATTATTTATCGACAAAATTCAATATATTTTCATTTTGAGTTCGGACTTAATTTATTATGATTTTTAAATTAACTGTGGACCCCATCAACCATTACCCGAATTCTAGCATGAAAACTCATATATGTTAGTTGAATGACCAAACAAAGGTGAAACATAATTCCGCACATCCTGAAATCAAATTTCTTTGGCTAAAATCAGATTAAACTGACATGTATTGCAGATAATTGTAAACGTTTAAAATTTACATTATAACTACGAGTCCAAAAGATACATGGTTAAAACCATTCTAATTTAAAAAAAAAAAAAAAACTAACATGTAGGTTTATAAAAAGGAAAAATAGAAATCAAAAGGCCCCAAATATAACTAAGGTCAATGGTTACCAAACTAGTGGGTCCAATTGGGGGAGACAAATCATGAACCCTTCAATACAAACTTGCATTCGTGGCATCTCAAATATAACTTAGTGATAATGTCTCAGACTAGAACAAACAAAAAGGGTCACACAGGCATGATTTTTATCTGGACAAATACAAAACTTTTTTTCTTTTAGGTACATGAACATTAAACCTTAAAACCATAATTAAGCATAAGACATCATTTGATTTGGACTTTGACTCGTTTGGTGGACCATTTGCTATACATTATTACTTTATTCTCGAGGAGTTGTTTATGGTACCGAAAAAAAATAAATTTAGGATCATATATCTATTTATTATATTTATGGATATTTTTATCATTGTTATGGATGTTTTTATCACTTTTATGGTATCGAAAAAAGTTATAAAAAAGTTACTATAATAATAGTAAAAATATCTACAACAATGATAAATTACCCACAAAAATAATAAACTTTTTGGTTGAAAAATAACCCGCAAAAAATTGTAAAAACGTCCATTAAGATAGTAAAATTTAGAGGTACGGCATACCATAGCCTAAGTCCTTTTGTCAAAGGTGTTGATCTCCCTTAGCAAGAGGGAAAATAAAATATAAATGTTGTGATAGTATTTTTTTTTTTGTTTTAAATTGCACAAGAATCATGCATTAATCAAGGGGAGCTAAAAAAAAAAAATTTAATTTTTTTTGTGATAAAAAAAAAAACTAAATTTTTTTTATATTTCAAAAGTCAACTACATGCTTCGTATTTTTTTTCCTATTTTTTCTCAGTAAATAAATCATCATAAATTTGAGTGAGATAAAAAAAGACACACAAAATTGTGTTCTAAAAATGCACAGTTGGTGATTAACCATTGAGAAAATTTTAAAAAATATACAGTGAATGGGATCTGGATCTCCATAGCTTCAATTTTCTATAGGGCTCAACCAAACTAGCAAGACTTAAAAGATTACATGAATGAAAAATATTATGAGAATTTAATGTAATGAAAATCCTAGTGATTTATCACTCAAGACACAAACAAGCTAGAGCAGAATAAGATAATGTTTGGTTTATTATAGACATTAAAAAATTAACAAATAAAATAATGTTTATTAGTGGGCTCAAATCTAATAATTTTTAAATTAAATTGTTATGAACCTAAATTCTATAAGCCCAAACAAGAAAAATCTAAATCTAATTAAATTGGCTTGAGTTGGACCTAAATTCCGTGAGTCCAATAATAGCAGTTCAAATTTAATTAAATTGGTTTGTACTTAAATTTTATAGGCCCAAATTAAACAATCTTTTAAAAGTAAATTGAGTTATATTTAAATTTCATAAATTAACTAAAGCCCTCAAATTTATGGGCAGCCCATTACCTAAAGGCCATATTAGGGTATTCAGGTAAAAATATCCTTATATAGATAACTACTATCCTTATATGAATAACTATTTCTAGCACTATAAATAGAGGCTAGGGGAGCCAAGAAGAAGGCCAAGGGGAAGAAAACCAAGAGGAGAGCTCGAGTCTATCTCAGGAAGAGAAAAGAAAATCAGAAACGAAGTTCTGCCGCCTACTCCCAATCGAGGTCTTGCAAATCCATCTCTAAAGAGAAGAAACACTGCCAATGTCTTTCTTCAAGAGATTCAAATTTAACACAAAGAACGGTGAGAAGATTTAACAAAACCATTATCAAATTGAAGAACGAGAATCACGTCAATTTAACCCTCGTTTTTAACAAATTCACAAAATCAAAGATTGAAGAACGAAAATCACATTAATCCGACTTTCATCTTCAACAAATCCACCAAGTCAAAGATTGAAGACCGAGGATCACACTGATCAAGACCTCACCTTCTCCAAATCCACCAAAAACATCACCAAATCAAAGAACGAGAATCACGCTGATCCAACCCTCGTTTTCATCAAATTCATTAAATACATTATCGAATCAAAGATTGAAAAACATGCCGATTTAGCTCTTATCTTCACCCAATCCATCGAGAATCAAGGAACAATGCAACTTACATCAAAGAGAGTCAACACCACTTTTTATTCAAAAGTTAAATTATCAAACAATTGTAATTTAACATTACTTTGGTGTTAATATTACATACAAAATTTGTCGTTACACCTATATCCTTCTTGCTTGGGTGAGAGAAATTGTTTGCTCCCTAATGTGGCAGCTTAGGGCCACAAGAACTCAATGAGTTTCATATGCCTTCCCCCAAACAAGTCATATAATGGATTTACAAGGGTCCAGACATATGGGAAACTATGATCTTTAGCAATTTTCCTATTGGGTTGTTGGAACTTCAGTCTCAAGTTGATTGGAGCCCCTCAATATCTATGTGCCATTCCTTTAAGAGTTATCAAAAAGTCATTTTCCATACCTCATTGGTACAATGCCCATTAAACACCGGAGAAATTTCTAGGTTTTCAGTCTCAATCGAGTTGTATTGTGTCAATTTCAGACTGTGTTCTAGATTTGTACCATTTTTATATTATTCCTTGTGTGGTTCATAAGCTTTCACCTAAAGAAGTCATAGAATGGAATTACATGGGTCCAGACATATGGGAAACTATGATCTTTAGCAATTTTTTTATTGGGTTGTTGGAACTTCAGCCTCAAGTTGATTGGAGCCCCCCAATATCTCTGTCACAATTCCTTTAAGAGTTATCAAAAAGTCATTTTCCATACCTCACTGGTATAAGGCCCATTAAACACTGGATAAGTTTTTTGGTTTTCAGTCTTAATCGGATTGTATTGTGTCAAATTCAGATCGTATGATTTTAGATTTGTGCTATTTTTATATCATGTCATTTCGTAGCATTTTCGTTGATGTTATTTTCGTCTAATCTCTGAAACCAATAATAATAGGAATAAGACCACCTTTTCTCTCAATTTAATTCGGCATATACAAATTTCCAATAAACTAAGACCAACTTGATTCACACATACCTACAACATTAGTTGAACTACTTTGAATGGGTTTTTCTATGTTTAACATTAACCCATTTTTTTTATTAATTGATTATGTGATTATCGGGTTCGTATCATGTTAACGCATCATTTTAAAAATTTACATCCCGATATCCCGACTTGAATTCTCATAGCAAAACCCTGTTTATTACACATGCATGGTTATGAATGATTATGCACATCTGACATTTACGAGTGTAAAGAAAGACATGATTTAAGATTCTTCATTATCCCAAATCAAAAATGTTATCCAAATTTGGCTGAATAATTCATCTCCAACAAGAAGTAAACTAATGGAACAACACATTGTTGATTTATGCTGAGAGGTGGGTCTCCTACTTTATCTATGTTTTGTCTGCATGCACTTTGATTCAATTTCAATGTCCATAGTACTGGGGGGGGGGGGGGGGGGGGGGGGTGCTCTCTGATGCATTGAGCTACATCTGTCAATTGTCATAATAAAGAGAGGGCCTTTCCTGTTTAATGTCACAATGAACAAGTGTTCAGTCACTGTCTCATCTCTAGGGTTTTAGCTCTCTAACATGTTGTTTTGTCGCAATTAGGTTGCCATATTCCCACTTGTCTAGTCTAAACCCTCATAATGAGATAGAGATCATACATTAATCACAATAAATGCTCGGAACTCAATTATTTGAGTGTTTTTCCTGGTTCATGTTGGATTTAGATTTCATTCATTATACTTTCTTATGGGTGTTTGTTTTTGTGCTTTACTTTTTAATTTTTCTCAGTCATACAACATCCACCATATATCTTGCAAAAATTTACGACATAGTGTATTTGAAAGAATTTGGATCTATTATAATATATCATAAAAAAGTTAAGTTGAACAATAGAGGGGGTATGACTAGTCCGGCCCAATTTTTCGGACCAAGCTCAACACGGGTCAAGTTAATCAATCTTATACTCTACGAGCCAACCGAATCTTAGAGGGTGGCTAGTAGCTTCGCTCGAAAGCGCCATTTCACCCTTATTCCCTCTAAAGCAAGTTTTTATCTCTTTGTTCCACTCATTCAGATTAGAGACATTCACTATAAGTACTATTAACAGCTTAATCTAAAGACTGAAAGCCCCCTAACCCATAAAAGGGAACAGACATGAGAGTTTTTATATCATGAAAAATAAGTATTTTTAAATGTAAATACATTTTTGAAAGAAATATATAAATCCAGAAGTGTTGTTTTAATAGATAATCGGGTTCTCGGCTCATTTCATGCTCTAAATCGGGGTAACCCATCTTGCTGTCCGACCTTAAGAGTAAAGGGCCGTGGCGCTACCACCGGGCTAATAGGCCAGCCACGTGGTGGGTTGGGCTATCTATTAGCTCGGTGGTCCATTAGACCATTTTTCTACCCATTGGGCCACGGGTTATGTGCTGACCCTCAATAAAACATGAGGTGTGGGGCAAGCCCACCCACCAATTACACCATATTATGTCTTTTGCGAGACATAAACTTAAAAATTCGACTTACCCAAAAAAAAAAAAAAAAAACTTAAAAATTCGATGCATTGACTATTAATTCTCTATTAGCGGAAGCTCGTACGATTAACAAATCTTTATTTATTTTAACAAAAAAATAAATAAAAAATATATTAAGATTATGAAAGATAAGAGTTGAGTACATTTACACCTTGGCATGTCAGTGATAATACAAAATGGTTAAGAAAAACTAATGTATATGTAACTGATTCTAACTATCTTATGCGTCCAACTTTTAAGTTTTGTTTTTTACTCATGTCTGGCATCTGTAACTGCACCTCAGTGGTTGAAACATCATCTGGAACTGTTTCATCCTGAACAGCTACTTGTTCTTGACGGTCTTCAGTGATCTCAGCACCACCACGAGAGGCAAACTCCACCAGGGTGGGGCTCCGGTGATGAGAAGATGGATCCGGGGAGGTGGTTCTGCTGTTGCTCCATGTTGGTGATGAATGATCACGAGGACTAGGAGACTGTGAACGTGGTTGTTTCTTCCTTTTCTCCCTCACTTCGGCATGCCATTGCTTTATGACATGCACTGTTTCCTCTTCTAGCACTGCACTCTTAAAATATGAACCCATCTGTATGCAGAAATCAGCTAGCGAATTCAAGTTCAAGCTTAACTTTAGCACACGCACACACACACACACACACAAACACCCACACACACACACACACACACACGACACATCTACATATAAACACTAACAGCTGACCTGCGGGACATATGTGATTTACATCCTTACACTGTCTGCTCCCCCATTAATTAGGCTAGTAGTGTTGAAAGGAGAGGAGAGGACGATGATAAAAAATAGGAAGGAGTCAAAAGTTAGAGGACGTGTGAGAAGTTGGGGGGAGGAGTTTATCTGCACAATGTGGAAGAGCTTGATAGAGGAAACTTTTTTTTTTTTTCCTGAGTTAATTACATTTCCCTTCCTCACAATGTGATTGTTGTCTGTACGTGTTTGTGCTTGTCTATATACTTGCATCGTGTGTGTGTTTGTGTGGGTGAAAGAGAGAGAGAGTGCAAACCTGGGTTACAAGAGCATAGAGGGGAAGAGTAATGTAACTGCAAAGGACTTGAACCAGCACCCTAGAATATCAGTGAAAATTTTAAGTTAATATCAGCTTTCTACATTTCATATTACGTAAAGATGTAAAACTTACTATGTTATGGCAGCTAATTTTAACTACATCACAACTATCTAACCAATATTTATAATCTTCTTCTATTGGAAGAAGTCCTTGAAAACATCAGCATCTTGAAGATGTGAGAGAGACGAGTAAAACATGTAGAGTGTTTGTGGACGTCTTGTATTTCACTCTCATTTGTTAATTGTGAGACATAAAATCCTTTAAGATATTAATTAGCAAGTTTTCTGAGCTTTAGTTCATGGAACAGAGGACTGTCCTGATAAGCCATTTTTGGGTAATCACTTATTTAGAATTCAACCTAATTAGAAAACTAGGATATTTAGGGTGGTATGTGTGTATTTTAGCATCGTATTAGGGAGTAGCAATAACTGCTTTGCTTTTCCCTCATTTTGAAAACTATTTGTATTTTCATCATTTACAGTTAATGTTTATCACTATGTTTCAGCAGTAGATAGAGTTTTTTGAACGGAACCACTTAATCTCGTATGTTTTGTTTGCATCTTTTGCTTTTTTGTTTATTTATTATATCGTGCATAAGAAAAGAAAAGTCACAAAGCAAAGGAACAGCAGCAGGACTTACGCCAATACCACCCGGGTCACAACGATCTCTATGCGTTCATGGTAGCATGATTTTATACCGAATTGTAACTGAAAAAATAATAAGGAAAGAAAGACAGAAGATTTTAAACATAATTCATAAACATAAACTTCTGTTTGCAGCTACTACTTTTTGGAAATTAAAAAAAAAATTATTGAAAGTAAAGTTCATACCGTGACCCAAACGAAGAATGCAATCTCGAATGCATTCTGCAGATGACAACAAAGGTTGATTTTAAATATGAACATTAATCATTCCCGTTTCATCTACTCATCATGTATCAGAATAAAAGTGATGACAGTTTACTTCTAAAAATCGAAGAGCTATTATTGTAGCTAAGGAGTGTAACTGTAATTCATTGATCATAGCTTTGTTCTCTTTCTTTTACAAGAGGGGTACTTACCATGAAAAGTGTCAAATGTAGAAGAGTCAACACAAATCGGGGGTGACTAAACCAGAAGAGATCGTCATTTGGATGCACCAAGGGGGCTCCTTTTATTACATTGTTCTGCTCTTTGAGTTGTAGAGCCATTTTGGCCACAATGACTTCAAGTTTGGTCCCAATAACTAGCACTGTCTGCAAAACCACCACAACAGGCATTAAAATAAGTTATCAAGGATCTAGATTCTCTCTAGTATGTTTTTTCTTAATTTTTTTGGTAGATCACACGCTGCGTATTCGTGAGGAACCCACTTATATATGGTAGTTACCGTTTCAAAGTGAAAATAAGAAAAATTAATATCTCTGCTTACAATCAGTGGGAGAAAGGAGACCCAGAGATATACGTTCCAACCTGTTTCAATTGATACACATAACACATATGAAAACAAGGGATAAAGGTTACAGAAGAAATGAATATTGAGCAATGAATACTCACCATGCACATCAACTAGTAGGAAGATGACCAACAGAAACCACATGAAAGGGCTATCCACAATAATCAAACAAAAAAAAATTATTACAGAGGGATTTACAATGGTGCAATAAGACAGACAAAGATTAGAGGAGGCTCATTCGCCATGTCCGTAATCATTGTAACGGGGTTGGTGACCTGCTGAATTTTAGCGTAGACCACTTGGGGTAACGAGCATGAAAACAAGATTTGAATATGACATTTGGATAACCTGAACTTGAGGCAAATTCAAAGGTCAAATTTTGGTATGCAACGCAACAGAATGAGAAAAGAATGACCAAGATTCAGCCAGAACACCGCACAGACTGAAGTATATTATAACAGATTGATGAGGTGACTGATTCTTGAATGTTCTTTTCTCATCATGCGATTGTAATAAGCTGAAAGAATTTGACCCAAACTCAGAGTACCCCGGGCTTAATAAGCGACCAGTCACTTTTTGAGGCTCACTGATCACAAAAAGAAGAAGAAGAAAATGAAAAAATTGTGGGGCTAAATGGACCTCTTGCTAGTTCAGTGCATTTAACTGCCTATACATGGAGGTACTTGTGGTCAATAGTCATATGTCAACTATATGACACAGCTAAAACAATTAATGGTGACACAAGAATTAGAACTTTTGGTACCTTATGCCAACTACTGCTTTGAAGTCATCTTCCAAGGATTTCTGTATGTACTTCTGAAAATTGAAGGAGTTGTTTGTTGATAGATGAGCCTGCAATTTTTTTTCGAAAAGATAGGCAAACATGATTATTTTTGACAATTTATGGTGGTTTTGTTAGAACCTGACAAGATCTGACATGCAATAGTTGATTTGGTTGAGCCATTTTTGACATGACATGAAACCAATACAACCCGACTTATTGTCAACCCTGATTAGTTATATTAGTTTAAGTAGAATGCAAGTAGTTTTGTATAGAGGTGCAAACAGTACAGGAAATGAGGATATATAATTCTAAAAGTGCAGATATACTGACCGATATGAAGCCATGGCGCAAAGTCAGGTAGTCTATTTTGGCAACTGAATTGAAAAACTGCCGAAAGAAACATTTCTGTTGCATTTTGAACATTCATCAGTAAACAAGAGAGTCAGAATTATAAATAACTCACTCACTCAAGTACTCTTTTCAGATTGAACTCACAATCCAGAGCTGAGTTGATGTTGTTGTGCAAGTGCTAATATGTCGGCGTCCAAATGTTGTTTGCTTAGTGTATCTAAAACGTTGGGGATCTGAATGCAGAGTTAGTTACATACAGAAATCATGTGGTAAACTATTATTGAACATGCCCATGATGCCAACAGAAAAGTGATGGTACTGTACCATTTGCAGCCAAATACTCGACTGTTTGGGTTTCTTTCTCCCAAGTTTCCCACCGCCGCATCTACACAGTAAGGAACAGAAGCAAAAAAATGACATGAACACATATGTATATATGCAAGCAGTCTTAACGGCTTGATTTGCAACTCAACTGAGGTGCCTTGCTACGGTCAGTTATAAGAGCATCTCCAATCCAATAGTGCTCTCTATTAAAGAGCATCTTTTTAGAAACAAAGAGCGTATTTGATGAAAATTTAAAATATAGAGTGAAACATTTTTAACAATTCCAATAGAATTCTCTATTTTATTAAAAATACTCTTTATAATGAATAACATTTAATGCAAATTCCGCATGTGCCATTTTTCATTCATTAATTAGAGCATTTTTAATAGTACTCTCTACTATTTTAGAGAGTATCTTCTCTAAAATAGAGAACATCTTTGATGAAAAGTTAAAATAAAGAGTGAAATATTTTTAGCTAACTCCAATAGGACTCTCTATTCTAGTATTAAAATAGCCTCTATAGTCAAACCATTTGATAAACTATGTATATGTGTCATCTTTTCATTCATTAATTATAGAGTAAAGAGTGATTTGGACTTTTCAAATGTAGAGAGCTAAATTGGACTCTCTATTTTAACAAGTCTAAATAGAGAGCTGATTGGAAATAGATTTTTGGTGGTTAACTCTTTAAAATAGAGAATTGAGTGGAGATGTACTTATAGAGTAAAGAGTGAGATCTTCATTTTTCAAGTAAAGTAATCTTGGGGGGTTGGGAAGGGTCCAACAAGATACCAACAGGCCACGGGTCGTATATTTGGCCCGTTGATAGGTCAGCGGGCTAGAATAGCCTATCCCAAGAAACCCACAACCCACAATCTACCTATTGTGCTAGTCCTAAAGAGCATCTCCAACCCAGCTCTCCAAAATAGTTAGCCAAAATATATTTAAATATTACATTCTCTACTTTAGCTAGCCACTTTTATAAATTCACTCCAACCAAACTCTCTATTTTGGCTAACTACTTCACCCAACTTTCATTAACTTTCAATAATTTAAAGAGAATACAACATATATATGGAGAGAGAATTTAGAGAGGCTAAATGACTCTCTACATTTGGAGAGCCATTTGGGTGAAATGAGAAATAGAGAGTGGGTTAGAGAGTATTTTTTGTGTTTAGCAAGCTAATCTATACTACTTTAAAATGTCAACAAAAGTGAAAAATTTTTGTTTGACTATTTTACCCTTGATCTTTGTTATAAAGTTAATTATATCCTCTCATTTCTTTTTCTTTTTTTTTGACAATTAATTACATAGTCTTCTCATATCCTTTCATCTTCTTAAATTAATTATGTGCATAAATTTAACATTTAATTATATTCATTTGAGTTTTAACAATTAATTTTAACCTTTAATTTTCATTTTACTTGACCAATCTTATATTATCTATACTACTAATATATTCCACATTTTATATCTATATCTATATCTAAACCATAGTTGTCAAATCGTGTATCGGAAGAAATATTATTTTTTAAAAATAGTGTATCGTATCGTATCGTGTATCGTAAGATACAATGCAATTTTAAATAATTAATAATAAAATATATGTTTACAAACTTTAGGGTGTCTAGATGTAATTTATTAACATATATATTTACAGCAGGGTCCAAGTGTTACGCGTGTATAAATTTTAGGGAGTTTGTATGTAATATTTCAAATATTAGGGGTCTAAGTAATTAAGTAATAAATCTCAAGGGGTCTAAGTATAATTCTTCCTATTTTAAAACTTGGTGACCGAGAGAGTGCCTGAAAAAAAAAAAAAACGATACAAAAAAACAAAACAGAGAGAAGAGAAAGAGGGAAAGATCGTCGTTGTCAAGAACAGAGGAACAGCCTTCGATGGCTTCGTCGTCGTCAAGAACAGAGAGAAGAGAGAGAAGGGCTAGGGTTCTTCACAACGATGGAGACTTAGGTTGTTGTGATCGTCGTCGAAGGCTGCTGCTGCTGTGATCGCTGTCGAAGGCTGTTGTGATCGTCGTCGTGAAGTCTGAAGAACACCCAGGAGTCGAAGACAGCAAACAACGAAGAATGGAGAGGAAAAAAGGTATTTTAATTTTTTTGTAAACCCTAACCCCTCTCTCTCTTCTCTCTGTTCAGTGGTTATAGGGATAAAAAAAATCAGTCTCTAAGCACAAAAGACATCGTTCCTTAAAAAAAAATAAAAAAATAAAAAAATAAAAATAAAACAGCTTTTACACGTATCATTCGTATCGTACAGATATGTATCGTATCGTAAAAACATATCGTCTATCGGACGATACAACGCAAAAACGATACAAAACTACGATCCGTATCGTTTTGCCTCTGTATCGTAACGTATCGTACGATACGTGTCGCGTATCGTACGATCCTAACAACTATGATCTATACTAATCTTAAAAGTCCCTTAACACAAATTTTTTTTTAATTTTTTTTAATCCTCCATCTATACTATAATCACCATAAAGTCAATTTGTATCTATATCTATATGTCTATATCTATATCTATACCTATATCTTATGTTGTTTAGACGCTTCCAATTCTATTAAATTTATCTTTCATCATAATTATTGTAACTTAATGGCAATAAATTTTGATTAATTATTTTAAGTTTTTCATATTCTTATTCTTTCACAAACACAGTGTTATGCAGTGAATACACGGTGAATTAATTCAAGCCATCATTATTCCACACCTCAATCGAACTGTTTCTCCTTGCCTATCTCCCTTTATTTCTCTACCTCTGACTCTCATTCTCACGGTTTGTCTACATTGCTAAACAAGGGAAAAAAATCGAGAAATTCTTACCTACGACAGTGAATCACTATCATGGTTACCAGAATTCACTAAATCCATGACGACCCACGATCTAGGTATATCGATCCCAAACGGGGTGGGTTCGCGATCCAGATCACCAAATTGTACGATCCTAAATTGTAATATTAACCCTAAATTAATTCGCATTCGAATATGTAGCACAAATATAAAATACATATTAATTGACTACATGCATATAAATTTATAATTATATATTATTTTAGATAATAGAAAATCAAGCAAAATATCAGATAAATGGTAACTGACTCAGTATTTATAGATGTTTTATAACATATAATGTTATATAATAGTGAAAACAATTTAGATAAGAGTCCTAAAACGAATTGTGACTCAAAATAATGTACCAGCTAAGCCTACTCTCATCGCACTGCGTACCTAAGAAAGTGTCGTACCGCGTATTCGTACCCGTACCACGAACCCAAGCGACCCACAATCCAGGTAACCTTTAAATGTTGAATCCCATCTTTGAATCCCATCTTTAGGTCAAACCCGGGTTTGGACAATCCAATCCAAACTCCTCCCAAAAAACATACCAAACATGCCCTAAGTCTTCAAATTATGTTCCAATAGCATTAGTGTTAAAGACCGGGAGAGGGAGAGAGAATTCACATGATATAACAACCACCCAACACCCAGTTTAATTGGAACAGACTTTATGATTCTTGGAAATATTGATCACCTTATATTGAGAATTGAAATTATAAAGAGATTGACTATTGAACTTTTTTAATAGAAACCCTTGAGAACCATTGGATTGGTTGTGAGCTCCATCTAACATTGACACTTAATGAGGCACAAATCGGTTTCCGTGCAAGTTTATCAGTCAAAGAAGGTGAATATGTATAATCAATGTGCAGTAAACAAACAATCAATCACCAAAATAGCAAATAAAGGATCAACACAGAGGTTTATAGTGGTTCGGACGTGGTCTACGTCCACTTTGAATGGCAGCGGTGGCCTTGGTGTTTTTTATTAATGAATAATCGTCACCGGAGGGTTTACACCGGAGAGCTACAGTGCTTTGAGGGAGAGAGGAACAACAATGTTGTGCAAGGTAAGAGAGGAGGTCTTTTTTTGGGAGGCGTGCCCTAGATGATGAGAGGGCTTACATTTATAGAGTTAGGGTTTGGAGGTGAGGCGGTGACGTGAGAGAGGGGTTTCCTACTTGTTTTGGTAATTACAAATTTGATAGGGTTTCTCCGTGCGCCGCATTTCTCTCCCTCGTACTCCAATTCATTCGGAGGAGGGCCCCAGCTGGATTGGGCTTGAGCCTGGATTTGAGCCTTTTGGGCCTGGCCCATCAAAACTCACAACTAATTCAATAGTTGCATTGAAGCCACATCATTAGGTTCTCAGATTAGGTCTCCAAATAAGGTCTCTATAGCATTGCTCATCTAAAAACTATACTCATTAAGTTACCCACTTATGTCCTCAAATTATGTCTTAAATAGCATTGCTCGTTTTTTAATCAACAAAATAAAAGTGAGCCTCTTTTTGCTGCTATAAGATTGAAGTAGCAAACAGTCGGTACCTTAGCCCTTCCTAAAGCCATTGTTGCAACACTGTACACGATCTGCATGATTGCCAACACGCAGATGAAAATATTGAGCTGATTGATCACATCCGTTGATATCATAGAAGTCATCCCCTGTGTAACAAACACAATGTTCTTCATGCAATCACCGAATTAAATTATCTCTCAGGCACAAAAACAAACACATAGGATGCACAGAGAAAAATGCGAGGTGGGAAATCAAATAAACACGTACCTTAGCTCCACAATGATCAACAGAGCCACCAGCATCGGCGGCAGCTAATCCCCTCTCTCTCCTTGACATCATATGTTCAAATGTATTGGTCCGTACAAGCTCATAAGCTTTGGTAGTTTTGGTTAGTAAAGCCTTACGGCATGGAAGCATGGAATTAGCAACTCTATTGGGAATGCAGATTTTGGCAATAGGCCTTTCAGTAACCGCTAATATCAGAGACATGAATCCCAGGAGCATCAAAACTGTCAAAAAAACCCAGCAAATTAACAAATTGAATCAAATCCAAGAACATAGAGATCTTCAAGAAGAAAATGGCGTGGGGAGAGAAATAAAAATCAGCAGGGCATGTTTAAAAGCAGCTTAAGCGAAGAATCAATCGTGACTTCCAATCAACAATTCGATTTTGAAGTGAATTTTATAGCATGAAGTTGATGCGAAAACCAGTTAACTGTTTCAAAGTTCAAAACCCACCTGATTTGAGCTTCTCTAACGCCTCAAACAAGGCAGACTTCCGATGTTTTTTGAGCCACTGCATCAACCAACGACAAATCCAACACAAACTGTAAGTAATTAGCATAATGATAAATTTAATAAAACAATAGCTAGTGTAATTTTCATGGTTCAGATTCACTACTACGTCAGTGTTTGTTTGAAGATGAATCTTACATGGCCTAAGAGATGTATCAAGTGTTCGATGAGAATGCCAAGGGAGATGAAAATGAAGCAAACAGTAGCCAAAGCCCAGGTTGGGGTGTCTTGCAGAGAACGAGTAGAGCTCTCTCCTCCTCCTTCGGCCACCATGATTTACCAGATTTTCTCCGTGAGAACTCGATCAACATCAGAGAAGAAATGACAAATGAGGAGAACTTTAAAGGGCCATCTATAGGAAGCCAAAACGAAGAAGGTAGTAGTAGTAGGAGGAGGAGGAGGATGTGGAAAGGGAAGACATTTTCAACCAACCTCGCCTGCTGGCTGGTTCTACCTCATGGTCATGGAAAAATGGAAGTCTCTGCAAATTGCACCGGTGCAGGTTCTATCTCTGGTTTGAATGGGTTACTATTAGCATGGGACTTCATGGGGTCCGGCCATAATCCCGATTATCATCTCCGCCTAATACTTTTTAGGTAGAATTACACTCAGATCCCCTAAGGTTTATCACTTAATCACTCAGACTCTCTGACATTTGAAATATTACACACAGACTCTTTAAGGTTTGTACGCGTATAACACTTATACCCTTACGCTGTGTTTGGTTGGGGGTAATGAAGCATGAGAATGGAATGACCATTACTTAGTAATGCTCATTCCAATGTTTGGTATGTAGTAATGAAAATTCATTCCATTCCTAAGTAATAGTTAATCCCACAAAACATGGGATTACTCATTACCAAATAACACATGGTATTGTCCATTCCAAAGCACTCGGTAATCAACCCAAATTCGTAACACAAAAAAACCCGATTCTTCTTTTTCTCTTCTTCTTGCCTCTTCGTTTTCTCTTATCGGCTGCTCTCCTCGCCAAATCTCTCTTCCCTCCTCCACTCCTCTGCAGGCTCTGCTCAACTCTCGACTGTTCTCGACTCTCGACTGTTACACTTGAACCCACTTCCGAAAGCAATCTGCCATACTCGATTTCCCTTTCTCATCCTCCCTTTCGCCTCCGTGTAGGCCAATTCGTACCAAATCGAGCTCGAGCTTGTGTTCCCAAATCGATGCAGAGTCATCCGAGAAGCCTCGACATGAAGTGGGAGGAGCTGCAAATTCTTCTCCAGTTCATCAATCACAGCTCTCCCACCGGCGTGGATGCAGAAATGATCAAAAGCTAGCTTGAAATCTGGGATATAAGGCTTGATTTTCGAATCAAACAGTTTTCTTGTAACAAGGGTGGCAAAGAAAAGGAGTTGTTGACTAATTGGAAGAACTAGAGGACCCATTGTTGTGATATTAATCCTCAGAGCACCACCGGCGATCGCCATCAGATCCTTGGAGAGAGAAACTCCGGTTTTTCCATTGTCATCTTGCTCCTGATACACGCACTGGAAGGCCTTATCATCAGCTCCTTTATGGGTTCTCACAATATGAACAAGTTTGTACTTTGCCCTCCACCTGTCTGACAAAATGTTTGACAGCAAAACCGCAGCGCCACCAATCTCAGGTAATTCTTCACTTACGTTAGTCAACAATTGCATGTTTGTTGGGGTTTGGGCAATGTTTTTGTTGTTATGATGGAATTTGTATGTTTTTCTGTTGTCTTGATCAATGAGTAATTGTTGTACATATTCAGTTGAATTAGTTTTCATGCTTATACGATTGAATTGGGTTGGAAATCTATTGGGCGAACAAGTTAAATCAGTTGAATGGGATTACGTCTTAAACCTGTTCGATGATAATCCTAAATGAGAAAGGGTTGTTTTATAGAGGATATTTTCTGGATCATTTTTTTATTAATGTTGTGAACAAAATTTTCCTGGACAAAATTTTCAAAAATGCATAACAGAGAAGCATAGCAGCATAAGACAATCCAGTCAAGAGCTGGTGTCAATCAAATCCAACAGATCATACACTCCAAAATATTTTTCTAGCTTGAAGCAGATTGCATTTCATTTTGATGATCAGTCTCACCTTGTGAATCTGTGAGTTTGGCTTTGATAGGCATGCTTGATGCTGGTTAGTCCCAATTTTTTCGTTCAACTAGCCCTCCTGTCTGTACATACACAATGTCATCAGTTCAATAAGCATCTATTTCTCGCCTTTTTTTTAAAAAAAAAAACCTCTTTTCTGAGAAGGAATTGACGTAGTAGAATTATAGCCAGTATACATGTATTGTTGTTTAGACGTGTTATTATATTTCCTTTCAGCTTTATGCATGTATTTTTGTCCTTACCATTTAACATTGGCATAATTGTAAACATGCTTGTAAGTTTAGTGGCATTTTTTTCGTGAAATTGTGAGATATGTTGACCACAGTGCCCACGATCATGTGCTTCACAACCATATCAGGGATCAGATGCCAATAGACTCAATCAAGGCGGAGGTAGACGCAGCAGGTCTCGTGGTGGAAAATGATGTACATGATGATCATATTACCACGGTTGAAACATCCAACGAGTGGTCAACATTTAGATTGAATTTGGCAAACAAAATGTTTGATGAGTGGAGAGCAAGTAGACAAAGAGTGTAATTTTTTGTACTTATATTTGAGAATGATTTTGTTTCTTGGAATTCTACCTCCAATGCTATTGAGATGAAATGAATGAAATTTAAGAATTCTTTTTTTTATTCAACTTGTTTTTGTTTTCTGTATACTGTTGATTATTTTTTGGACTTACTTTTCATTGATTTATTTTTTGGTTCAACTTGCATGTTCGGATAAGATTCCTAGTTGTCTTGATAGTTTTTTTTTTTTTTTGAGTTTGCACATGTGCTCTATTGAATTCACAAAGAACTATCGTTGTTCATTTGAAATGAATGACAAATTTTGAATATTTTTTGATTTTGATTTCTTTTTGTGAACATATGTTTAAAGGAATTTGTTTTCTAATTTTTTAAAATTTATAGGGGTTTAATTTTTTTCAATGGATTATCAATTTTTCTAATTATAAATTTTTTTACACATAACTTTTAAAGGCATCACAATCATAAAAAAAATTGTTATTAATTATTTTTAGTCGCTATGAATATTTTGGTTAAAGTTGATTCCATTCCAATGAAAAAATTATTTTATCCAAGCATAAGAATGGAATGAACATTCCATTCCAGCACTTAATCCTAAACAGCTGCCAAACATTGGAATGGTAATGCGCATTCCATTCCATTCCCAAGTTCATTCCATTCCCAAACTCATTCCATTCCTACTGAAAAGCATTACCGCGTACCAAACACAACGTTACTGTAAATATATCCGTTAATAAGTTACACTTAGACCCTCTTGAAGTTTATAAGTATATAATACTTAGACCCCTTAAGTTTAAAATATTATACTTAGACCAAAAATACTCCAATAAAAGATAAAATATCAAATATTTTAAATTTTACAACCAAAATTTATGTTCTATTGTATCATTTATTAAAATAAAAATAAAAATAAAATAATTTTTTTTTTAAAAAATCGTAATTAATATACAATTATACTATCTCCTGAAATAAAACTAAAAAATCAAACAAGAGGTCTAAGTCATTCATAATAAAACATAAATTTTACATTCAAAATTCATGTTATATTATGTGATTTATTGAAATAAAATCAAAAATAAAAATCTAGTTTAAAAAAAATCATAGTTAATATATAATTATACTATCTATTAGAATAAAACTAAAAAATTAAACAAGGGGTCAAACTGTAATTGATACAATATCTTTTAGATTTAATTGAGGTAGTTTAGTATTTTAATTTGCTCATTTAAACGAGGTGTGCGTAAACTGAATGGAACACTCCTTACCGTTAAACTAAAAAGAAGAAAGTGACATTGATTTGCAAACAATTTGATCAAATAGAATATGGTCCTAAATAGAGGGGGGGAGGGAACAAAAAATTCATACATTTGACACTTGGATCAAACTTTTGTTATGTTTGTCAAAAAAAAAACTATTCTTAAATTAATGTAGGTTTGAATGAACATCAACCTCGAGACTGATTCTTATTAATTTTTAAAATTAATGAACCTAACGCTGCGTTTGGTACGCGGTAATGCTTTTCAGTAGGAATGGAATGAATTTGGGAATGGAATGAACTTGGGAATGGAATGGAATGCGCATTACCATTCCAATGTTTGGCAGCTGTTTAGGATTAAGGGTTGGAATGGAATGTTCATTCCATTCTTATGTTTGGATAAAACAATTTTTTCATTGGAATGGAATCAAATTTAACCAAAACATCCAAAGTGACTAAAAATAATTAATAACAATTTTTTTTGTGATTGCGATTGCCTTTAAAAGTTGTGTAAAACATTTTATAATTAAAAAAATGAGAATCCATTGAAAAAAATTAAACTCCTATAAATTTTAAAAAATTAGAGAACAAATTCCTTCAAAAATAGGTTCACAAAAAAAAATCAAAATAAAAAACTATTCAAAATTGGTCATTCATTTCAAATAAACAATTATAGTTCTTTATGAATTCAATTGAGCACGTGTGCGAACCCAAAAAAAAAAAAAACTATCGAGACAACTAAGAATCTCATCCGAACATGTAGGTTGAACCAAAAAATAAATCAATAAAAAACAAGTCTAAAAAATAATCAACAGTATATAGAAAACAAAAACAAGTTGAATAAAAACAGAAATTCTTAAATTCCATTCATTTCATCTCAATAACATTGGAGGTAGAATTCCAAGAAACAAAACCATTATCAAATATAGGTACAAAAAATTACACTCTTTGTCTACTTGCTCTCCACTCATCAAACATTTTATTTGCCAAATTCAATCTAAATGTTGACCACTCGTTGGATGTTTCAACCGTCGTAATACGATCATCATGTGCATCATTTTCCACCACGAGACCTGCTGCATCTACCTCCGCCTCGATTGGGTCTATTGGCATCTGATCCCTAATGTAGTTGTGAAGCAAACAACAAGCTATTATTATACGGTTCTATATTTTGATGGGATAGAAAGACGGGCTTCTTAAAATAGCCCAACGCTTCTTCAGCAGGCCAAAACATCTTTCAATTACATTTCTAGCAGAAGAATGCTTCATATTAAAGAACTCTTCAGGTGTCCTAGGTTGGTGACCATCTCTCCATTCTTTTAAGCACCCATTCCTTCTAATCATGGCATCTCTAAGCACCCTACCATCTGCTGCTGACCCTTCCCAACCAGGTAATACATAAATGAAGCCCATGTCTTGTGAGCATACTCCTAAGACATTAGTAGCAATATCTCTTGTCCGGGATCGATACCTAGGCTTGTCCTCAGTTGGCACATGAACACTTATATATGTCCCATCTAAGGCTCCAACACAACCCTAAAAATTCAAAAATCAAGTAGAAATCATATTTCCAAATAGGTTTAAATGCGTGAACATAAAAATTCAAAAATCAAGTGGAAATTAATTTAGACAAGGTTAAGTACCTTGAACCACTTCCATTTCTCATCTGTGGAATCTTCTAGTACTGGCTCGGGAGTCTTGAGCAAATGGCCTTGCAATCTTATCACAGCATTCAATACATTCTGAAAGTGCCTACTAATAGTCTCACTAGATCTCTTAAATCGTTGTTTTATAACTCGATTTTTCACGTGATGTGCAAGGATATGCAAGAAAATAGCCACTTGCTCATCAATCTCCATGTTTTTGGTATGTTTTAACTTTCCTATTGTCTCAAGCATGAAACATAACCTAATGAATGCTCGTCTATTCATCCTAAGTTGAGAAACACATGCGTTATCACTCGCATAAGCATAGTCATAGATAATAGTCCTCCTTGCAAAGAAGTCATTGTGATACCTTTGACCTCTTAATGATTTTTTTCTCATATAGTAAAGGATGATAGTAGGCATCATATGAAAAAAATAATTGACTAAATGCATAATTTTGGTCCACAACACAAATAATGCAATCAATTTCTTCTTCTTTATCATTTTCCTTCTTGCTAGACTTAAACGAGCCATAACTGTCACAAAAAAATACAAAGAAAAAAATCAGTATTTGGGATGTAGAACCTGAAGCAGAGTCAATCAATGCAAACAATGAACACCAATTGATTGAGCATGAAACTCAAAAGCCGATCAAAACTTCATGGGTATTGAATCAAAACTTCCTCAGGATCTCCACAAGTGAAATCAGCAGAGGAAATACATCCAGAAATCATATGACAATCAACATGAATATATGAAAAGGAATCTCATGTTCCATGGTTGTTGCATGGAATACGTAATTCAAATTGTATTAGCAACTAACACTCTCATTGAATAGACAAACACAGGGTGATTACACAATTATGTGTATACATATACTGTACAATGGTCTATGGGACTCTCATTGAATAGACATGCACAGGGTGATTACACAATTATTTGTATACATATATTGTACAAAGGTCTATGCATATACATACACATTCAGTGATAACACTTTCTCGCAGATATACTTTTGCTGCCAGGAGCTAATAATTTTAGTTGACATTGATTTTGACCCATTCTTCAACTTTGAAACAGCCGAAGATAGATGAGAACCATCCAGCATGGTTGCATCTTCAGATTAGAGATTTCGACCCAAAGTTTGAAGCAAGTAAAATAAAAGGCCATCACTCGAGCACGTCCATTCACGAGGCTGATCGCCGATGGACACTTGGTTTTTCAAATATGGAAACTTGTGAGGCTGCTTGATCGATGATTTTTGAGGAAACTAGTAAGCAGAGGTCGGCAGTGGAGAGCTTGCTTGCTACACTACTTCAGGACAATTTTCCAGGAAATTCATCAGATTGTCAAGGGCTGTGAGGCAAAGATTTGACGGGATATAGGTTCGCCTACTAACAAATTTGTGTTCTTTTTATATCCGTGTGTGTGTGAATGTATGTACTCATATATCTGTATTCTACTTGTTGATTACAACAATCTTCTGAATACCTACCTATTACCATGTTCCCAATGACCGAAAAATGTTTTCTTCATAATTGCCTTGTATTGTCCATTTCAGAGATTACATTAGCATTTCATGATAACAACCTTCTTGTAAAAGATATGCAGAGCCTCTAAATTGTGGGCTAGCTATGGAGCTTCTCTGAATCAAGTGGACCGAGTGTTACCCCTGTCCACCGACCTTGGTTCAAACTTCTGCATATGTTTCTGTTTCCTCACATATTCAGTTGAAAACGAAATCAAATATTTGAAAATAGCCATTTGCGAGCACAATCTATGTGAGTAAAATGAAAATGCTTCTGTCGGACATTTTCTCAAACACTTTCAAAGCAAGACCCAAATCACCACAACCCAATTACATTTGTATCGGTTCAGAGGATTAGTTTCGTAGGTGGTGTCGAAACCTTGAAAATAAAGAACAGTACTGAAAAGAGAAAGAGAAATTACCTGAGATTTGTTGCAAAAATCGAATTTGATCTGGTCTTGGTCTTGGTCTTGGTCGTGGATCTGGTGCATTGCTTCACCGAAGAGAGTGATAGGGAGGGAATGAGGGGGACGCCATAGATGCAGATGAGAGTGTGTGAGAGAGAGATGCAGATGAGAGTGTGCGAGAGAGAGAGAGAGAGACGAGAGAGACTGATGAGGGAGCAAACAACGATCGTTTTTTTTTTTTTTCCAGATAGATTGAGCTGTTACCCAGGGATTGGGAATGGAGAATACCATGGTTTATTTGGGAATGGTCAATCCCATGATTTATGGGATTAGTTATTCCTTAGGAATAGGAATGGAATTTTAATCCCTCAAACCAAACAAAGGAATTGGTATTACTAAGGAATGATCATTCCATTCCTAAGGTCTAATACCATGTACCAAACACAGTGTAAGTGTCCTAACGGGAGGGAGAGTCAACTATAGACTTCATTGTCTTCTGAAAGATTTCATACGGTAGAGTATAGGATGATTACCCATTTGCTAGGGCAAGTTGATAATCCGACCAAAGAGAATGAGACCCCACTTTTATAGTTGAGTTGATGGGTAATCCATCCGATCACCTCTAATACATTTTTGTTTTACCAGTTATTTTGTGATACATGAGACTGGCTACTAAACTACTTATGGTATCGCTTTATAGAAACATGCAACCCTACATCCCCGTCCCCGGCCCGATAAATCTCAATTGATTGCCAAATTTGAAAGAAACGCATGACCAAGATTAAAAACTTTGTATTTTTGGCTATCCGACTTAATTCTGACTCTGTATTTGGTTGGGGATAATGGAACATGAGAATTAAATGAACAATGTTAGTTTGCAGTAATAAAAATTCTTTTTCTCTAACATAGAAGGTTTAATTCCACGAGTGTAGGATCAATAATTTCTTAATATGAGGTGATATTACACATTACCAATGACCACGACTCGTTGTCTCTTTCACTCCCCATCACCATTATAACCACCACCCCACCTCCACCTATACCTAGGTACGAAGTTTGAGTTTTGGGTCAAGGTCATAATCAAGGTTTGGGTTTGGATCCAGGATGAGAGTCAAGTTTGGATCTCAAATTTAGATCGAGGCTGGGTGTTGGGTCATGGGTCCAAGTATGGGGTTTAGGTCCATATTCGGGTTGTGGGCCTTAAATTTTTAGGTCGGGATGCAAAAAAATAGTTGTATTATTTTGAAAAAAAGAGCATTTTAGTCGAGATAATTTGATTTTGCAAAATATAGATCAATCTAAATGTTAGAATGAATTTTTAAATCTATTGTAACACTTAATCTTAGTTGTTACTAAACATCATTATGATAATATACATTCGATTTTCCAGTCCATTCCATTACTTTGTTCAGTCATTCCCGTGTGAAAGAATTACTGCATACCATACACAATGTATAATTGTTACCATATATGTGAATTGAAGTGCAAAAAGGTACCATCAAAGACATATTTTGGAAATATCCGTTCCAAATTATGTATCTCAATTAAATTCTATGATATCGTTAAATTTAGATGTTTATAGGACCTGATGATATGTATAACACGATAAAGCAGGGTTTGGGGATCAAAGATCACTGAATGACTAAGTCTGAGCTCCTAGGCTCTTGAGAGTTGAATTGGGGAAAATAGATTTATCACACAAGAAATTTATATTGGTTCACCAGCTCGGCAGCTCGGCTAATCCACTCTCAAAGAAATCTCTTGCTTCTGGGATTTATATTGATAAATAGGGGAATTACACTGGGTGTTTAGGCTACAGTTGCTTATCCGTTTGAGAGGGTTAAGCCTCATATTTGTAGTTGGTCCAAGGCTTCGCCTGATCTATAGCGTGATTCCTGCTTATCTCTCGTAATGGTTGCGCCTATCGTGCAACGACTGTGGAAGGTGCTGAGGCAGTTGTGACTTCTTTGTCTGGATATGCGAGCATTACTATTTGGGTGGCGCTTGGGCGGAAGCTAGCTGTCTTCTGTGCTATCCTTTTTGAGATGCAGTTGCAGGGATGTGAGGTCTGACCTCGAGTTTCATGGTCATCCAAGATGGGATGAGCTCCCGATCTAAGAATATATGACTTGAATTCCCGAGCTCAACCTTAGGCATATTTAGGGTATCATCAGGACTTATAAAAGCTATTTTATTCATTCAGAATATTTGTAAAAAGAAGAGGCATGATAACTTATCATAAAAGTATAACAACGGTTAAGATTGATCTAATCTTCATCTATTTTGATCCAATGATATAAAATTCATCCCAAAAAATTTTTTCCTCCAAAAAACATCAACTTCTCTGTATAACCCCCTATGTTTCCCAACGTTAACACATTTCCCAACGTTAAATAATCTCATCAATCCACACCTACCCCTTTCTCTTTATTTTTATTTTAAATTACGTATTAAAAAAAATTAAATTATTATTTAAAATACAAATATTGCTTGATCAGTTTAATTTTTAATATTATATATTGTCTTCAGACACGAGATTATTGTTAGTATTTCCATATTTTATCCAACCCGTTCAAAAATGAAAATCAGAATGTTATCGTCCAAGTTTGGCCAATGAAATATTATAATAAAGGGTTAATTTTTAAAAGTAGTGAGGACACGTAGTTCGACTATCCTTATAGGACACATTTACAATCCATAGTTTAGACATCCACATTTGAATGGGTCCAAATATGTGTGATGATGAACCCCAAAATACATAATGAGGGCAGGTTCTATTGAGGGGAGTAACGAGGTGAGGATTATTTGATTAAGGATGCATTCCTTTAAAATAGAGTGGATCACTTTGACCTCTTCTTATTAAATACTAGCAATAAACAACATAAACAACTTTTTTAATTGCAACGGTCGTTTTTCTGGTTTATCTACAACTATATTGATCTTAGTAAAAAGTGTTTTAGATGCAAGTGGTTCCAAGTTAATGCTAGATGAAAAGGGTTTCGATTATAATTTTTCGTGCGATGGACCGAAAAGCACGGATACAAATATGAGATACGAGTATGATACGATACGGATACGACAATACGACAAAGTCTAAAAAAATAGGATATGAGTACGACCAAGATACGGTTATAATAAAATATATTTAATATTTTTATTATTTTCAACCTACTTAATACTTATATATTTGGTAGTTCTTTAACACACAATAAGGAAAATTAGAATTTTTTTTTACTTTCAAGAAAATATATATCGTATCACTATGGTATATTTACAAAGTGAAGTGACTAATTAAAAGAATCAAAACTAATATTTACCTAGTATTTAGAAGTAATTTTTGTTAAGATTATAATGTAATATCTTTATTTTATGCTCTTTTGACATGTAATTGTAGATAATACTTAAGAAACATTCATATGCCTTTGAAGTAATATGGATTTTTGTTAATGTAATGTATGGTATGTGAATTCGAAAAGAGATGTTAAAAATTAAATTCAAAAATTATATATATTACTCGACCACAAAAGTTTCCGTGAAATATTCTAATATTTAATTATTATCGGATATGTAAAAAGTGTATCCGATACATATTTTTGAGTATCCGACCAGTATTGTATCCGATACGATATTTGATACGGGTACACCAACTTCAACGAAATATCCGTACTTCATAGACCGAGACAAGACAATACTTGTGATATTTTGGTTTGGGACATTTTATTTGGCAGTTTTTTGGATGTTTTAATTGAAACTTCTTGTTTCTGGATGCTCCATAGGAATCCATCGCTATTCATTTGTTTTAATTTATATAAATTCAAAAATATTTATGTGAACCAACCTCTGTTCTAATAAAAAGTTGTTCCATCCAAGTGTTTGTTTTGAACTCATTGAATGTGTGCAACGACCTGCAAAATCATGTGCACTAACCTGAGTGGATTCTCGGATTGGAAAGAGCTGACCCCGTGATCTCTTCTTATCTAGGAATGCCATAGACGGCCACTTGGATTTGATTAAAGCCTCGAGTAGTTAGAACGTCAAATTTTTTAATAAAATGAAAACTTGGAAAGCTCGTAGAAAACGTGGTTGTTTAAGAATAATTGAGTCTAATGATGTTTGACAAATTCCTATACATTTGAAGGTTGAAATATCATCATCATGTTATTGACTAAAGAGCTTATACTTGATATGGCAATTTGTCTTTCCTTTCACTTACCAACTTCTATTTCAAATATTGCTCAACAAGTCCAAAAAAAAATGCCCTGTTGAACGTGTGGGATATGAACTTATTATATTCTATGTAGTTTGTAGCAGTCATAAGAACAGGTTTAATCATAAAGTAGCTCAAGTGGTAATAATGACGAGTTGTAAACTTAGACGTTCTAAGTTCGAATCTTGGCAATCCCTTGGAGTTAGGCCATGAATACCTTAGTCTTGATGTGGACGACCTACCTTTTGATCGGACTGGAAAAGGGATTAGTCAAAGTGCGCGTAAGCTGATTCAGACACTTCTGACCGTTAAAAAAAAGAAAACGGCCCAAAAGTGTCTTCCTAATTTGTTTAATGCCTTGCCAAAAAGAAGAAAATTGCCTATTGCCGGCCAAATCCAACAGTGGACAAAACACAACAAAATGTTTGTTCACACTGCCTCCAAAGTTACACTGTTAACTGAGATGGACTGATCGTAGGCCTCAACATGCACAGAGGTCAAAGATAATCAATGAAAATAACAGAGTAGCCAAGAAAATATGTGGTAAGAGACAGAGAAAATGTTCCCAAAAAAAAAAAAAAGGGTATTCTGCGCAAGAAATTTCTTCGCCTAGCATTTTAAACCAACAGCATGAGAAGAATCAATTGATGTTGCAAAAATTGAAGTAGATTCAGCATGGGATTGTTATAAGGATATGGCTGTATTAAGGATTTGGATGCAAGATTTTGTTAAATGGAATGAAATTAGTAGGCACAACATTGCTAGTACGTATCAGTTCATTGTTGGGATTTGCTACCCATTTGATTACATGCTTGTTATATGAATCGAAGGTGTAGTTCAATCCATTCAAAATAAAAAGAGGGGAACGATTTCATTTGGAAAAGAATTAACAAAAATAGGATTCATCATGCAAATACAATTTAAAAAGTTCAATAATCTGACCCAGGGGTAAAATTTTCATCTATTTTGCCACTCACCCGGTTAAAATCTGGGTATTGGTTAATCAACAAAAAACTCGCAATCTCTTAACTCGTCTTTTTTTTTTTTTTGTTGGGGGGGGGGGGTAAATAATCTCTTATTTTGTTATGTTGATCTAACTCACCATAAGTTTCCCCAGCAGAAACATAAGAAAGGACTATACATCATAATCTATAAGTTCTACACAAAAAGAGGAAAAGCTTCTTTTGTTGGGATAACTCATATTCACTAAAGCAGTTCATATTGTGCAATCCAATACAATTACAAAAGCCAATAACTTTAAAACAAAGCTCAACTGTAATAATTTAATACAAAAACAAGACCAAACAAACACAAGGTTCTTTCTAACTTTTCAAGTTTTCAACACCACCCCAGAATGGATTTTTTTTTATTATCTCGACACCAGTGACTTC
Organism: Ilex aquifolium; assembly: GCA_951799425.1. Classification (NCBI taxonomy): domain Eukaryota; kingdom Viridiplantae; phylum Streptophyta; class Magnoliopsida; order Aquifoliales; family Aquifoliaceae; genus Ilex; species Ilex aquifolium. Next base: position 19,874,364 of record OX637409.1, read on the forward strand.
TTTGCATGACATTTTGAGAGAGAAAAAGTGAAATTCAATCATTTTTGGTTTCATGTTCTTCAGCAGTTTGTTCCTTCAATTCTTCCTTTTCTTGATCATCGATGCTCCCAGTCCCAGTTGCTTCGCTTGCACCGCCTTTTCCAAGATCTGAATCTACCTCAGCTGCATTGCTTGTTTCCTTCAACAATCCATATTTAACAGAAACATCTATCCACCTTGTCTCAGCAGATAAGTACTTGTGCCGTGCCAAATAACCCTTTAGCTCAACACGAAGGTTGCGAATAGGCTACCAATAAATATAAAGGTGACATTAGTGAACGGAACATAGAATTTCAATATAAAGCATTTCTCTCTGTCAATAATTTTCTACTGTGCTATAACATAATTATAAATTTAATCGAGCTTGTACAAGGCAATTGAGAAAGAAAAATAGAAATGAAGTTTTCCAAATTCCCAAATTTCTAAAGTGGAATAGCATATTCACAAAATTAAACTTGAACAGTAAAATTGGGGGAAAAATGTTAAGTGAAGTTTTCCAAATTGCTGAACTTGTAACAATCCCGAATCTTGAAAATCATAAACAATACTGTGACAAAGAAAGATCTAAAAAAACAGTTCTGGGAGAGAGTGAAAAACCTCTGCTTTTGATTCAAATGCCAATTGAAAGAAAGCGGCTGAGATGAAATGCTTTCCCACAGACTCGGCCAATCTGATCTGACTCAGCCAATAAGTAGAAGTCTCCAGCCGATCAAATCGGCAATTGCTGCATCTCTTTGCACTCAGATACAGCGTCCCCGAGATTCTGGGCTTGACCAAAGCAGGAGATCTCACCGGAGTCCGAGGTGCAACGGTATCTCCATCCTGCGTGTTCCTTTCAGTTTTCTCATTTACTTTATCTTGAAAACACACACTTTTCTTCTTGGGTCTTGTTTTAATTTTGTCAGGAGATTTCTGGGTGGTCTCCTTTGCAGGAACCGCCACATCGGTTGATGAGGGAGTTGTCTGCACCGATTTGGGTTGTTTTTGAGACACCCCAGTTGGGGGTTTGATTATAGGCTTTTCTGTCGTTGTCTTTGCTGGTACATTTGGGTTCCGAGCGGTACCAAAAACCCGCCTTTGCCTGAAACAGAGTGGTTTGAAAAAAAAAACATACTACATAGCACACCAAAGAGGCAAAAAATCAAGCAGATGGGGGGCAAACTTACCCGTGAGTGGGTGGTTCCTTGGCATTGGTTTTTGGTGCTTCAGTGATTTTTCGGGTGGTTTTTGGTCTCGATGCTTGAGTTTTACCTGTCAAACATGGCAAATTTATAAGAGATTCGAAAAAAGAACACACACCCACACACAAACAAATGATCCACACAGTACTGGTTATTGATAGATACCTGGAAATGCTGCGGATTGAACATCCATTGCAAGAAATCACAACAAATTAGGGTTCTGTTTTAGTCAAAACTGTAGGGTTCCAAATTTCTTAAAAGCAGAACCTCTTAGTGTACCTCTGTCTTAGTGTGTGTGTTTTGTGTTTATTGCTCCAACTGTAGGAGAGTTTTGAAGTTTGAAGTTTGAACAAAGAAAAAGGGCGGGAACAGTTGTGATATCTAAAGCGGGGTTAGTGGGTGGTTACACAGACGCTCCCCCGTAGGGCCCTATTAGCCCATTTTTCAACTAGATTTGGTTTAAAAACTTTTGGGCCCAGATACATATTTCAATTTGCCAGACCGACTATTGGATTGGGCCTGTCAACATCAGGCTATTAAAACTCGTAGCCCATACCCATAGTTTTAACTCCATGCATCCATGTGTGCTCTATATGAGAGGCATTAGGGTCATCTCTCCGAACTAAGTGGGGCATATTTTATATAATAGACCTCTTACTCATTAATAGTAAATTATAAGAAAAATTAGGGGTAATCACCGTGTCGTGTTGAGTTGTGTTCGTGTCGTGTTATTTTGAGTTCGTGTCAAACACTAGTCAACCATATAACTTAATCCGTTTAACTAATCGTGTTGTGTTGTGTCAACTTATTCATTTTCGTGTCATATTCATGTTGACCCATATAACCCGTGAATAAAAAATTTAATACTAAATTTTATGTCTAAAATTTTATTATTATTTAATAGAACCTATGCTCATATGTTTTTCTAAATTAAAAATTAACTTAATAAATTAATAATAAAAATGAGTAAAATATCTTTTTTTGTACAAGAATTAGGTCACTTCTTGATAAAATATAACAAAAAAATATATTTTATTTTTATAATACTACTTAAACGTGTTGATCGTGCTAATTTCGTATTGTTCGTGGTTGACACTAACCCAACCTATTTGTTATTCGTATTAACGGGTCATGTTATATACCGATTTATTTCGAGAAATGGCCAATATCATGCCGATTTCGAGTCGTATTTTCGTGTTATGTCAAAAATTACCTTCTCTAAAAAAAAAATAGTATTTTATACTTGGTTTGTCATAGTTGTTGAATTCGGTGGATTTAAATAATATCCATGTGAAACTTTACTCACACATAGCTCCAAAACAACGGCCTAAAAGATCCATCCCAGGCTTAGTTATAAAATTCTGAAAGCAACGGTGCCCAATAGAAAATTCAATTAAGACATTCGATATAGTTCTTTTGAAAAAAAAAAAAGACAAGAAGATACAACCAAGTTTGACTGCTAATTAGATGAATACCCATTTGGTTATTTTCTTAATTATTTCTGCACGAGAGCTTATCTGGAAGACCCAGTCTATTTGGGGTGCCATATAGAATTAGATAATAATATTACCAACCATTGATAGAGAACAAGGAGTGAAGTCCAAGAAGAACATGACAAGATCAACTAAATTCCCTAGTCTCAGTTTTTGACCAGACTGAGAAAGGTGAGTAAGGTGGTGCAGACATCTTTTACCGCTAAACTACAAAAAAAAAAAAAAAAAAGACAAGATCAGCTGGGTTACAGCAAAAATGAAAAAATAAAAAATAAAAGAAGAGTTCAAAAAGTTTTTTCTGTTAGAACAGCAAAAAGACTTTGATTGGGAAAGACATTCTTGCCTATGACATTCAAATCCGACCGCAGTTTTAGGGCTTTTTATATGATATTTTAACATGCAGGGTCTTGAGCTTAGCCGTGTGGATTGTTTGTGTGTTCTATGTGCATGTTCTGTCCAAAAAAAAAACATGCAGGGTCTTGAGTTCACGCTACAGCTAGCCATTGAATAGAATCCTTCAAACATTATAATCTGCAATATATATATATATATATATATATATATATATATATATACTAATTATTGTCTGTGCCTTAAGGCACAAAGTAATAAAAATAGTAAACAATAAACATATTTGTATTCATATTTAAAATCAAATAACAAATATAGAGGAAAATTTAAACATCGGTTATAGTGGAGGTGAGAGGTGATGATAGTTGTGGTGGGTGGCAATGACCGTGGTGACGGTGGTAGTGGTGGTGGCGGCGGCGACAGCGACAGAGACGGTGGTGGTGGCGGCGACGACGGTGGTGATGGTGGTGGTGGTGGCAGGGGCAACGGTGGCGGCGGCGGTGGCGGCGGCGACGGTGGCGGCAATGGTGGTGGTGGCGGTTCAGATCGCTTTAAATTTTACTTTAAAGTTAATCTAACGGCTAAAATTAACATCCTAAATTTAATAGAAAAAATAGTCCCCTAATGGTGTGTTTAGACCGACTTTTTAAAAGTACTTCTAGAAATTATTTTTCATAAGTATTTTTTTTTAAAAAAATAGTGTTTGAAATTGCCCCACCACTACCTCTACCACCACCACCATTGCCGCCACCACCACCGTTGTCGTCGCCGCCGCCACCACCACCACTACCACCGCCATCGTCATCGCCATCGCCGCCGTCACCACCATTGCCGCCACCACCAACCCCGCCACCACCACCACCACCACCGCCGTCGTCGCCACCACCACCATTGTCGCCACTGCCGCCACCACCGTCACCACCACCGTTGTCGTCGCCGCCACCACCACCACTACCACCGCCATCGCTGCCACCACCACCACCGCCGCCGCCACCACCAACCTCGCCACCACCATCATCACCACCACCATTGCTGCCGCCACTGCCACCACCATCACCACCACCGTTGTCGTCGCTGCCACCACCACCACTACCACCGCCATCGTCATCGCCACCACCGCCGCCACCACCGTCGCTGCCACCACCACCACCGCCGCTGCCACCACCACCACCGTCGCCGCCGTCACCACCACCACCACAGTCATTGCCACCCACCACTGCCACCACAGTCATTGCCACCCACCACAACCATCACCGTCTTCTATCACCACCACCTCTCACATCCACTACAACCGATGCTTAAATTCATTTATCTCTCCTCTATGTTTGTGATTTGATTTTGGATATGAATACAAATATATTTATTATTTACCATTTTTTATTACTCTGTGCCTTCAGACACAGACAATAACTAGTATATATATATAATACTAATGACAATCCCGTGCGCTACATACAAATTTGTATGTATACAATACATATTAAGGGTACGAGAGAAAATCTTATAGAAGACGTTTATAAATGAAGTTTTTTAGATATGAATCTAGTTTTAATGCATTCCAATCTTGACTGATTGATCTAAGAAACTATAGATATGTCAAGGGTAGGGGCTTTTTAACACGTAAATCGATGAGAAATTAATGGATATAGATTAATTTTGACAAGTTTGAGTTTCAATCGATTTGATCGATAGACGACACTCACTAATAAATAGATTTACAAAAACATGCGTCTATACTCGATATATAATACATGTTTTATACATGAGGCATACATCTAACATAACATAAATTCGGCTATGTGCGAGTATAGAAGATCGAGTATAAGTAAGATAAATTTTAACATGATATAACTTAAATGTGACGTGGAATACAATAATCTATATTGAATCTCTCTTCTTTATAGCCCTTACAACATATGAGGATAATAACATATGATAGAATTGTTTTTTGGGCTAATAAAAAGATTTTATTCGGAAAACGAAGGTATACAGTATAACTCGAAACCAACCCTAATGGGTACATGGAGGAATTCTATAGCGAAAAGCTCAAAACACCTAATCTAGAAAAACATAAAATTCATTGCCCAAATGACCAAAAAATAGAAAACATTCCTTTCTTCTATGTCGTGAAAGGGTTGACGGAGCAAATCCACTGCATAACCCAAGCAATCATGGAGAAATATATTATTTCAAACAAAAGAAATTACCAATTTTCTTTTTTTTTTTTGGGTAAATAAACAAATACAAAGTAGCTAAATTCCACCCATTTCTCCTTTATTTTTTTTCTCTCTCTCCCTCTCTCCAATATATATATATATATATATATATATATATATATATATATTTTTTTTTTTTTGTTAGGGGCCGCGCGAACGCAGGCCCCCTCTGACACAAATTATGACGTAGGCTCTGCCCATTACACAGACCTTAGGCGGAAGCCCCTCCAAAGTGCAATGGAAGTCTCCAACCTAAGCTATGGGCCTTATTGATCACCCATTAATCCCGTCCAGGTAAGTCTCTCTCCAATATATAATGTTAATCATTTTTGATATTTTTCTTCCATTAACATCTAATTTTCATTTTTCTACGCATCATTGCACATACATGCGAATTCTTCGTCTCTAGTTGTAAAAATATAATGGCATTCTTGATTAGCAATGACTTTCTAGACGCTAGCGGTCCTTACACACACGAGTGAGACATGAAGAGCAATAGATATAACAAAGCAAAAAGACTAATAACGATGGTGTGTACATGATAAGTCTTCCTCAATTAATAGAATGTGAATTGCCTTGAAATTTTTGTTATTTTCTCATTTATTATTCGAATAAAAGCATGAATGTGACAAAAAAGAAAGGTCACAAAAGAGGAAATATTGTAATGAAAAGGAATGATCTTGGTGACTTATGTGATATATATAAATGAAAGTTTGTGAATTGATTATGAAGTTAAAGCCTTACCCAATTAGCACAAAAACTGATCATCTAGGTAATGAACTATGTAGGTCACTGTCACAAATTACAGAAGTTACCCTCAATATTATTCAATATATTGGCCACTTCCCTTTCAACTTAGTCAAGAGAAAAGTTTTAAAAAGAATTTGTAGTAGTAACCAAAAGTTACTACTACGGGTTCGTATGATCTTTACATTCCACCCATAACGTGTAGTCAATTATTTTGGATCGAGAAATCTGATCTGATATTGACCCAGATGTGTAGCTTCATTCCAGAAGGTCCACCTGTTGATTTTATTGAATAAAAAATCAATTTATCATTTGATAAAATTGTTATGTTTAACCCGTGACTCGTTGGTTTTATTTTTAGGACAGGAATTCAATAATAAAAAAAAAGACTAGTCTCATGGTATATATATATACTAATAATTATAGAACTAATAAACAACTCATTACTTTACATTATTTGGATCCAAAGAACCAGTCAAAATATGATATAAATATCGATCATATTATTGTAGCAATTGAAATATTTTTTTTTATAAACAAAAGAAAAAAAATCATATTCTAAGTTATATATCGAACTGGAGAAGAAAGATTTGGATAATAGAAGATGAGCGAAAGAGAGAAACAAAGCCAACAAATGGAGGGAATAGTTTTTCTCCCTCCACACACTAATGATGAAAATTTCGTTTCGATTAATTAAAAAATAGGAAAAATTTTATCTACACCCTTGTAGAATATCTTACCTTCAAACACACCTCTTGTATTATCTAAAATTTCACTGACACCCCCTATAAGAGTTTGTCAATTGACGAAAGTAACAAACATGTTATTTTACTATATTGACCATGATAATCTCACATATTATCCATTACACATATAAGTGTACTAGCTAATGCCCGTGCCTGAATGCACTATCTAACTCTAAAAAAATTGTCAATCAAAAACATATGTACTCTGTTTAGTTTACAATAACTCATATTTTACAAATAAACAGTTATATATATATATATATATATATATATATATATGATACTAACGATCGTCCCGTGCGCTACATACAAATGAGTAATGCTATACTTACCAATTTTTTTTACCAAATCTCTATCCCAAATGATGTGACACTGTTTTTTACCATCAGATGAGTGGATCACATTAATGTTCAATGACGGAGATTGAGTCATATCATTTGAGATTGAAGATTTGGTAGCCATAACATTTTTCTATTAGATATGGATCTAGTTTTAATGCATTCCAATCTTGACTGATTGATCTAAGAACCTATAGATATGTCAAGGCTAGGGGCTTTTTAACACGTAAATCGATGAGAAATTAATGAATATAGATTAATTTTGACGAGGTTGAGTTTTAATCAATTTGATCGATAGACAACACCCAATAATAAATAAATTTACAAAAACCTGTGAAAACTCAACACACTACAGCAAAATTGCATTGATAAAATTGCAGGAACAACAACGACATATCTTAGCTTTAAATTTTTTAAAAAGAGACTATTGATAAGTTGAGAGACTTCTTAGGACTAATACAGTAATACCCACCATTCTTATTAGAGACTATTGATTAGTTCAGAGACTTCTTAGGACTAAAAAAGCTTAGCAAAGCTCAAGAATATACTGATAAGCCGCGTAGATCGGGCAGGAGGACAAAATCGAACCCCGAGTATCAGGGATGAAGATTGCAGGGGGACTGAAGGAGCTAAATGCAATTTGCCCGGTCAACTAGCTGTTAGAGCTAGTTTAGGAGTCTGTTTTACATTCTGTTGTTTTCCATTATTTGTTTAATTAGCCAGAAGCAGCTTGCCTAGTCAACTAGCTGTTAGAGCTAGTTTAGGAGCCTGTTTTACATTCGGTTGCTTTCCCTTTGTTAGGCTTTAGCCTATTTAAGAAGCCAGAAACTATCAATAAAGGGAGCAAAAAAAGTTATTCCAACTATTGTGGTACATTCTCACCCGAAGAGAATACAAATTTCCATAAGCTATTGTGACTGAGCTTTGATCGAGACCTAACATTGGTATCAGAGCCAGGCCAGAATGGGAACCAACAAGGAGCGAATTGAGAATTTGGAGACAGGGCTCGGCGCAGTTCAGGATGGGTTACAGCGGATGGAGCTCGGCATGACAGACAAGCTTCATCACTTGGAGGAAACTCTTAACCGCTTCTCTAATATCTTGCTCACGAATAGAGAGTCCTCAAGCCACGGTGATCATAACCGAGAAGGACACATCCATTTCAAGGGGCAAAACGAAGGAGAACGGCAAGCCTTCTCCTCCAAAATAGCAAGGCTTGAGTTTCCCCGGTTCTCCGGAGACGACCCGACGGAGTGGTTCAATCGTGTAAATCAATTTTTTGAGTACCAAGGTACTGTCGAAGCCCAGAAAGTTTCCATAGCCTCCTACCACTTGGAAGGAGAGGCCAACCAGTGGTGGCAGTGGATCCGCAGGACATTTCGAGAAGAAGTACGCACTCTCTTGTGGGAGAATTTTGAAGACGAACTCTGGGCTCGTTTTGGGCCTTCAGAGTGCGAAGACTTTGATGAAGCTCTTTCAAGAATCAGGCAGACGGGCTCTCTGCGTGATTACCAGCGAGAGTTCGAACGCCTGGGCAATCGAGTACGGGGATGGACTCAAAAGGCTCTGGTTGGGACTTTTATGGGTGGCCTAAAGACGGAAATTCAGATGGCATTCGAATGTCACTACAACAAAAAACATTTTTGGCGACGGTTTTTTTTTGCGACGTTTTTAAATTTGTCGCAAATAATTACTATTAGCGACGATTTTCTAATTTCGTCGCAAATTTCAATTTTGGTAAATTTTTTAGCGACGTTTTTCAAAAACGTCGCAAATAAACATTTTACTTAAATAAAAAATTAAAAAAATATCAATTCAATTCACTTTTGGCGACGTTTATAAAAATCGTCGCAAATACACATTTTACTTAAAAAAACTTTAAAAAAAATGACAACTTAATTCACTTTTGGCGACGTTTTTGAAAAACGTCGCTAATAAACACTTTACTTGAATAAAAAATTTAAAAAAATATCAATTAAATTCACTTTTGGCGACGTTTTTAAAAAACGTCGCGAATAAGCATTTTACTTCAATAAAAAATTTTAAAAAATATCAATTGAATTGACTTTGGGCGACGTTTTTTAAAAACGTCGCGAATAAGCATTTTACTTAAAAAAACTTTAAAAAACATGTCAATTCAATTCACTTTTGGCGACGTTTTTTAAAAACGTCGCGAATAAACATGTACTTGAAAAAAAACAATTTAAAAAAAAATATCAATTAAATTTACTTTTCGCGACGTTTTTTAAAAAACGTCGCGAATAAGCATTTTACTTAAAAAAACTTTAAAAAACATGACAACTTAATTGACTTTTGGCGACGTTTTTTCAAAACGTCGCGAATAAACACTTTACTTGAATAAAAAATTTAAAAAAATATCAATTAAATTCACTTTTGGCGACGTTTTTAAAAAACGTCGCGAATAAACATTTACTTGAACAAAAAATTTTAAAAAAATATCAATTAAATTCACGTTTGGCGACGTTTTCTAAAAACGTCGCGAATACACATTTTACTTAAAAAAACTTTAAAAATAATGACAACTTAATTGACTTTTGGCGACGTTTTTTAAAAACGTCGCGAATAAACAGTTACTTGAACAAAAAATTTTAAAAAAATATCAATTAAATTTACTTTTGGCGACGTTTTTTAAAAACGTCGCGAATAAACATTTACTTGAACAAAAAATTTAAAAAAAATATCAATTAAATTTACTTTTGATAATTTGAATGTTAATTTGATGAATTAGGTGTTAATTTAATGAAATTGAAAGTTTATTTGATTACTTTAAATGTTTAATTGAATGTTAATTTGATAAATTGAATGTCCATTTGATTCAATTGAATGTTCATTTAATAAATTGAATGTTAATTTGATGAAATTGAATGTCAATTTGATAAATTGAATGTTAATTTAATGAAATTGAATGTCAATTTGATAAATTGAATGTTAATTTGATGAAATTGAATGTCAATTTGATTTATCGAATGTGAATTTAATGAAATTGAATATCAATTTGATAAATTACATGTTAATTTGATGAAATTGAATGTCAATTTCATAAATTGAATGTCAATTTCATAAATGGAATGTTAATTTGATGAAATTGAATGTCAATTTGATAAATCGAATGTTAATTTATTGAAATTGAATGTCAATTTGATAAATCGAATGTGAATTTAATGAAATTGAATATCAATTTGATAAATTACATGTTAATTTGATGAAATTGAATGTCAATTTCATAAATTGAATGTCAATTTCATAAATGGAATGTTAATTTGATGAAATTGAATGTCAATTTGATAAATCGAATGTTAATTTATTGAAATTGAATGTCAATTTGATAAATCGAATGTGAATTTAATGAAATTGAATATCAATTTGATAAATTACATGTTAATTTGATGAAATTGAATGTCAATTTCATAAATGGAATGTTAATTTGATGAAATTGAATGTCAATTTAATAAATCGAATGTTAATTTAATGAAATTGAATATCAATTTGATAAATTACATGTTAATTTGATGAAATTGAATGTCAATTTCATAAATGGAATGTTAATTTGATGAAATTGAATGTCAATTTGATAAATCGAATGTTAATTTAATGAAATTGAATGTCAATTTGATAAATGGAATGTTAATTTGATGAAATTGAATGTCAATTTAATAAATCGAATGTTAATTTAATGAAATCGAATGTTAATTTAATGAAATTGAATGTTAATTTGATGAAATTGAATGTTAATTTGATGAAATTGAATGTCAATTTAATAAATCGAATGTTAATTTAATGAAATTGAATGTCGATTTGATGAAATTACATGTTAATTTGATGAAAGTAAATGTCAATTTCATAAATGGAATGTTAATTTGATGAAATTGAATGTCAATTTGATAAAATTACATGTTAATTTGATGAAATTGAATATTAATTTGATAATTTGAATGTTAATTTGATGAATTATGTGTTAATTTAATGAAATTGAAAGTTTATTTGATTACGTTAAATGTTTAATTGAATGTTAATTTGATAAATTGAATATTAATTTGATGAAATTGAATGTCAATTTGATAAATCGAATGTTAATTTAATGAAATTGAATGTCAATTTGATAAATTGAATGTTAATTTGATGAAATTGAATGTAAATTTAATAAATCGAATGTTAATTTAATGAAATTGAAAGTTGATTTGATAAATTATATGTTAATTTTATGCTAATACTAACCTTTTTTTGTAAATAAAAATTTTAAAAATAACAATCTACTTATTTTTTCGCGACGTTTTTCGAAAACGTCGTCAATAGTAAACTTTTTCATAAATTAAAATTTAAACAATAAAAATGTAATAATTTTTTGCGACGTTTTCTAAAAACGTCGTGAAAAGGCAATTCCCTCCTAATAATTTTTTTGCGAGAGAAATGGCGGGAATTGAAAATTTTAAGGAAATTATTTTTTCGCGACGTTTTTTAAAAACGTCGTTAATACTAATCTTTTTCGTAAATAAAAAGTTAAAAAAGAAAAATTTACTTATTTTTCGCGACGTTTTCAAAAAAACGTCGCCAATAATACTATCTGCGCCAAATTTGCGATTCCCTCCCTTTTAATATTGGGGCATTTGGTCTTTTTCCATTCAGTCTCACATCGTCTCTCTCTCAATGAACCAGTAGCTTCTCCTCTGTATCAAGCGATCTCACCTCCAACGAGGCCATTGTAGATGTCATCGCTGGTCGGATAATAGAGAGTTGGAGGGGAACCAGTTTTCTGTCGGAGAAGAGCTCGTCGGCGGGTTGCATCGTAACTGGATTTTCCAGTCGGAACTCGAAATCTCCGATGTCACTACCGGAAACTTCTGGATTTGATTCTTCTCATCTCGCCGACCAACGACGCCGGAGCCAAGGAGCTGATGTATTTTTGTTCTCTTCTATCTGCCTAACGAGCTATTTCAGACTGCAACGAGGTACAATATCTTCTTTGTTGTGGGTTGATGTATTTTGGTTTGTATTTTTTTTTTTTGATGATAAAATTTCTGGAGATCAAGGAGCTGTCTACGGTATCAATTTTTGATGCATTTGGGGAAACTGTTTTTTATTTTTTTGATCCATGATTACTATGAAAATCACTATATTATTTTACTTCCATAATTCATTGCTCTTTCTCACATCTAATTTTTAGCAAAATTGGACAGTTTGATAGAATGCCCACCAACTGTTTGATAAAATGACTATCAGTTGAACAAAAACACAGTACCTGGAAACATCCTGTTCAACCTCCTTTTCTCAGGCCAACAGTAAGCAATTTCCATCATGTGTGGCTGTTTTCAATGGTTCAGTGTTTTCCTTGTGGAAGAAATTAGAAGGAGGTACCATGCTTAGGTTCTTCAACATAAAGCTTCAAAGTCGAAAGGTGTCATTGTTGACTGGCCCCTTCAGCCTCTTTAATCGCTTATATGGAAATCCCAAATTTCCAGATACCTCCATGTCTCATATTTTTTTGGGAATTTTTACCTCCATCTGTTGATAAATGTATTCATCACTTATTAATGATAAATGATTGTTAAACAGGCAATTGAAAGGGAAACACCCAATGTTTGGTTTCTAATAATTAAGCTTTCTAATAAAGTTTTGTGGGCATCATTTTGGTACATTGTTATCTATCCCAGTGTTTTTTTGTACATTGTTTGAGGGTTTTGTTGACTTCATTTTGGTGGGTTTAATTAGCTATCGAATTCGAGATGATGGAAGTGAAGCTCTTGTTATTTAGCTTGGAACATGTCTTTTTCAAGTATGGTGTTTTCGTGTTTTCGTGTATAATGGATTGATCATCCTTTAAACTTGTTTTTGGTGGGTACCTTAATGTATATATTAGTGATATGCTCTTACATTGTGCTTGGTTGTGAACTTGTATTATTATTATTATTATTATACGTGTTGTGCTAATAACCTATATGTTTGTATATGTGTATTCAATGTTATTAACAATTGGGACACAAATAAGTGTTTTAACATCCAAACGTAGGTAGGAGGGTGTAAACTAGATTGTTTTGATCTATATGAATTGTAATTCGAGAATTCTAATGATAATTGCTTCATTTTGATTTTGAATGCCAAAGACTACAATTTATGATACCTTTTCATGTTATAATTACGTTTATTTAATATTTATAGGTTCTTCACCCTATTCATGATCAAACTTTCTACTTGACTTCACATCATAAAAGCAAGCTCAAGGAGGAGTATGGTTAGTTTCTTATATTTTCAATTTCATAGGCTTTTGTGGATTTTCTTTTGTTTTTTCTAAACATATGTAGTTGTTCAATTTAGGAGTTGAACCTTGGACATTTGTGCAAAAACTTGGTGAGGCTGTTTTTATACCTGCTGGTTGTCCTCATCAAGTTAGAAATCTTAAGGTATGCCAGTCCCAATCGGTTCTTGTCTTTTATACTGCATTGGAGATTATTGTAAACATGCCATCAATTTTGACTTGTTATTGCTGCAAGCATTGTTTATTCCATTGAATGAATAAGCCTTGAATGGGAGGTGTCTCTTTTGTTTTAAGCATATGATATGCTGTGGGGGCCTTTTGGCATTGCTTTGAACTTGGGCAGCTTCAGTGAGGTTCCTTTTTTTCATTCCTTCAACAGCTTGAACCAGCATATAGTACTGACTAAAAAAAAAAAACCACCATATAGTAGAAGTTTTTGTTTGAAAGGAAATTTGATACTGTCAGCTTAATGCTTCCTAACCTCTTATTGGGATGCCTCTAATAATATGATGAAAGGTCTCATGCGTCCAAGGCTTTACTAGCAATACATGAGTGTTCATTGACTTGACGTTCCTATAGACGGAAGATTCATGAGCATAATTCTGTTGATTATTATCAACGTTCCAACATCCTACTCTCTATGCTGCTTCCTCTTGCTCGTTGAAACTTATTGTAGATGATTATATTAAAGGTATGGTATATGGCATAGATGCATGTATGCCAATGTCTCTGTCTTGGTGTTTGGGAGTTGCTATGTACACCTTATGTCTGATACAGCAGGAACATGTGTGTCTGTACAAAATATTAGATCAAGGCCCATATATATGAATCCAGTCATGGACTGTCAAGGTTTGTGGACATTTAGAGTATTTCATTTTGTAACTACCTTAGTTACCGTAAAGGAAGGAATTAGAGAATTGTAATATGTGCATTTTGGAATTCACTCGCAACCTATATCATTGATTTGCTAGAATTATTGTGTTCTTTCATCCCTCAGAATTTTCTATTGAATCTGGTCATTCAGCATGTGGTTAATATGTTGCCACTACATGCAATTTATGTTTATCTTGGAATTATACTCTTGTGACAATCCTTATGTTAGCTGTCAATTGAAATTTCCTAAAAATTGCTTGAGTTTTTCCTTGATTTAGAAATTCAAGAAAACCAATTCTTTATATGCAAGAAGCGAGAATACTTAAATTCAGGAATACCTCAATATGTCTCTATGTTCTTACAGGCTTCAAGTGAAGGTAAATTATTTTGAGCATCTCTTAATTAGATTTCATGACGTTTATACGGATTCATTATGGAGAAGAAACTTGTATAGATGCATATCAGTCTTATGGAAAACTTCTGCTGCTACCACCATGTACTTTATTTTACACTGCAGAGTTTTGTGGGAAAGAAACAAGCACATGTAAGATTGATAGTTGTACATCTTGGTCTTGCTATTATGCATGGGATTCTTTTCTTTTTCCCCTTCCCTTCTTTCTTTCTTCTCTTTGATTTTCCTCTCCAGGATTTCCTCATTTTCATGCTCCTGCTTATATCATTTGCCTGTCTTTGTCGTTACTTGCAGTCTTGCATCAAGGTCGCTCTTGACTTTGTGTAACCTGAAAATATTGGTGAGTGCATTCGGCTGACTGAGGAATTTCGTCGTCTACCCCAGATATTTTGAGCTTGGAGATGGTATTTCAAGGCATGGAGCTGGACTGCTGGAGCTGTTCAAGTTTAAGAGATATTAAATGTAATTAGAGATTGGTTTAAATCCTCTTGAAGGATTAAAACCATTTTTTCAATTTTTAAAATTTCTTGTTCTTTGATTCTTGTAATTCATTCTTTTTGAAAATAAAATTTTATTTTTTTAAAAAAGATGTGAAATGTATTAATTGTGTTAGTTTTTTATTGAACACAGGTATTATTGGTGTACAGGTAAAAAATTTTATTGGAATATCATTTTTTATGAATTATTTTTAAAAAAAATTAAACTTTTTTGCGACGAAATTAAAATCGTCGCGAAAATTGTAGGAACAACCTTTTTCGCGACGATTTTTATACGTCGCAAATTTATTTATTTAATTATTTTTTTACATTTTTTATTTTTGTAAAAAATTATTCGCGACGATTTTTTTTACGTCGCTAAAAATTAATTAAATTACTATTTTTTACATTTTTTATTTTTGTAAAAAACTATTAGCGACGATTTTTTTACGTCGCTAAAAATTAATTAAATTATTATTTTTTACATTTTTTTTGAAAAAAATTATTAGCGACGATTTTTTTTACGTCGCTAAAAAATAATTAAATTATTTTTTTTACATTTTTATTTTTGTAAAAAAATTATTAGCGACGATTTTTTTTACGTCGCTAAAAAATAATTAAATTATTTTTTTTACATTTTTATTTTTGTAAAAAAATTATTAGCGACGATTTTTTTACGTCGCGAAAAATTAATTAAATTATTATTTTTTATTTTTTTACGCTGGTGGAATTGATTTTAGCTACGTTTTTTTTACTTTTTGCGACGTTTTTTTTTCGTCGCAAAAAATTTTTTTTTGCGACAAAAAAAATTTTGCGTCGCAAAATACTTTCTGCGACGAGGCTATTGCGACGAAGACGCGACGAAAAAAAAACGTCGCGAAAAATAATTTGCGACGAAATTTTTTAATTTAGCGACGAAAAAAATCGTCGCAAAAAACGATTTTTGTTGTAGTGTGTTTAAGCCCCAAACATTGAAGGACGCTATAAGCCTAGCGCGAATGAAGGATGACCAACTATCAAGATAGAGGAGGTTTGTACGTCTTCCACTACCTGCAAGATCCCCTCTAGCTCTTCCTTCGACAGTTCGAATAGCACCAGCTGCCTCTGCAGCTCCTGTTCGGCGACTGAGCTGGGATGAAATGCAATGGAGGCGAGCTCAAGGCCTATGTTTCAACTGTAATGAGCGATTTACCGCAGGCCACCGATGCCAAGGGCCATAGTTACTCCTGCTGGAAGGACACGTTAGCTGCGGTAACATTATCTATGAAGATGTTACTGAAGAGAAAACCACCGAGGAGGACCGAGAAGTGCTACCCGAACCAGAAATTACTCTGCATGCGTTACCAGGATGGACCGCACCCAAGGCCATGCGCGTAGCTGCCAAGATCGGTTCCCATGACGTCATCGTGTTGATCGGCAGTGGGTCAACTCACAATTTTATTAGTGAGCGTGTGGCCAACATGCTGCGGTTACCAGCAGTGCCGACCAAGGCTTTCACTGTTCGTGTAGCTAATGGGGAGAAACTAAAGTGCCAGGGGCGGTTTGAGGAGGTACGAGTGGACTTACAAGGCACTGCTTTCTTCCTAACTCTTTATGCTCTTCCGCTTACAGGATTGGACCTAGTTCTGGGAATCCAATGGCTTGAGATGCTAGGCTCCGTGGTTTGCAACTGGAAACAGTTAACCTAGGAATTTTTGTGGGAGAACCAGGCCCGACGATTACAAGGGGTTGATGGCCAAACTATCCAAGTTGCGTCACTCAAGGAGCCGACCAAAGAAGCTCGCCAAGGCCATATGATATTTGCAGTGTACCTACAGGCCACCGAGACAGAGACACAAGAAAACATACATCCTAGCATGCATAAGTTATTGCAGGAGTTCTCTGCCGTGTTCAAGCAGCCTTCGAGCCTGCCACCTACCAGGGAGGTTGATCATTGCATTTCCCTTAGGGAGGGCACTAAGCCAATTAATGTCCAACCGTATTGATATGCATACTATCAGAAGGCAGAGATTGAAAAACAGGTCCAAGATATGCTGAACTCCGGACTCATTCGACTCAGCACTAGTCCTTTCTCATCACCGGTACTATTAGTGAAGAAGAAGGATGGGAATTGGTGTTTTTGCACGGACTACCGCACACTCAACACTGCCACCATCAAGGACCGCTTCCCGATACCACGATTAATGATATGCTCGACAAGCTCTACGGTGCTTCTTACTTTACCAAGCTGGATTTGAGAGCCGGGTATCATCAGGTGAGAGTAAATCCTCCTGATATCCCTAAAACTGCATTCCGCAAGCACAACGGACATTATGAATACCTGGTTATGCCATTTGGCCTCTGTAATGCACAGTCTACATTTCAAGCCATCATGAACACCATATTCCGCCCTCATCTTAGAAAATTTATAATAGTTTTCTTTGATGACATATTAGTTTATAGTCCCACTTGGGACGAGCATTTGACGCATGTCAGGCAGACTTTGGAGATATTACGGTAACACCAATTCTTGTCAAGACTAGCAAATGTGCCTTTGGACAACAAGAATTAGAGTACTTGGGACACATTGTTACTACTAAAGGAGTAAAGGTGGACGATAACAAAATTGTAGCCATGGTAGCATGGCCACAGCCTACTGACATTTCTGAGCTGCGTGGATTTTTAGGATTGACATGCTATTACAGGAAGTTTGTCCAAAATTATGGCCTTATAGCTCGGCCTCTCACCAACCTTCTCAAGAAAGGCCAATTCAGATGGCATGATGAAGCTGAGACGACCTTCCTAACTCTCAAGCAAGCCATGACAACCACGCCCACCTTGGCAATGCCAAATTTCAACGATTTTTTTACTATTGAAACATATGTATATGGGGAAGGAATTGGTGCGGTGTTGTCTCAACAAGACAAACCAGTGGCGTTCATGAGTCGGGCCCTTGGACTGGCCAACAAATCTTGGTCTACATACGCCAAGAAGATGTTGGCTATCGTGGAGGCAATACGTTTATGGCGGCCCTATCTACTAGGTAGAAAATTTTATATCTAAACCGATCAACGTAGTCTCAAGTATTTTTTGGAGCAACGAGTGGCTACATCGGAGCAACAAAAATGGGTAACCAAGCTTTTAGGCTATGACTACGAGATCATATACCGGTCGGGCCGTGAAAACTCTGTAGCCGATGCTCTCTCACGAAAGCAAGGTAGTCCCATTCTTCACCATATTTTTATTCCATAGATCAATTTATGGGAAGAGATCAAGCAAGCTACAAAGGAGGACCCATATATCCAGTCAAGGGGTCGTGGGGCAGCGGACCAACCCGAAGGGCCATATGCGTGGCGTAATAGGCTACTTCTCTACAAAGGCAGGGTCATCATACCTGCCAGTACCGCATTACGGGCCAAGTTGCTACATGAAATGCATGACACCAAAGTGGGCGGCCACTCAGGAGTGCTACGCACACTTAAGAAATTGAGCCAGCAATTTTATTGGCCTGCGATGCACAAAGCTGTCCAAGAATATGTCAAAGGGTGCGAGGTCTGTCAAAAGGCAAATGCAGAAACTTTAACTCCAGCAGGGCTCCTACAACCATTGCCAATTCCATGTCAAGTATGGGACGACATCACCATGGACTTCACTGAGGGATTACCAACCTCATATAGCAAGGATACCATCCTGGTGGTCGTAGACAAGTTGAGTAAGTCAGCTCACTTTCTTACTTTAACCCATCCCTTTACTGCTAAGACTGTGGCTGAAAAGTTTGTGGAAGGGGTCATCAAACTCCACGGGATGCCCAAGTCCATCGTTAACGACCGAGACCCGATCTTCATCAGCAAATTCTGGCAAGAATTTTTCAGGATGTCAGGCACCCAACTACAGCTCAGCTCCGCCTACCACCCGCAGACCGACGGACAGACAGAAGTCGTCAACCGCTGTGTCGAACAGTATCTTCGGTGCTTCGTCCACCAGTGGCCGAGCAAATGGAGCTGCTACTTGCCTTGGGCTGAATACTGGTACAACACAACGTACCATATTTCCACAGGGATGACCCCTTTCCAAGCACTTTATGGTCGAATCCCACCCTCCATTCCATTATATCACGATGGCCTATCACCAGTACACGAAGTTGACCAACACCTCTTGACCCGAGATGAACTGCTTCAATAACTCAAAGCCAATCTGGAAAAATCAGTCAATCGGATGAAGCAATTGGCGGATGAAAATCGGAGGGATATATCATTCAACATTGGCGACATGGTCCTTTTGAAGCTCCACCCATACCGTCAGCAAACAGCCTTCAAACGAGTCCACCAGAAATTGGCTAGCCGTTTCCATGGGCCCTACCAAATTCTGGAAAAAATTGGCCCCGTTGCCTACAAGTTACAGTTACCGGAGGGGGCGCGCATCCACCTAGTTTTCCATGTGTCTTTGCTTAAGCGATATGAATGTCAGGGAGGAAATGCTAAGGCA
The DNA here is from genome assembly GCA_951799425.1 of Ilex aquifolium. Taxonomy (NCBI): domain Eukaryota; kingdom Viridiplantae; phylum Streptophyta; class Magnoliopsida; order Aquifoliales; family Aquifoliaceae; genus Ilex; species Ilex aquifolium. The sequence continues at coordinate 19,893,971 of OX637409.1, forward strand.
TGGAATGCAGAATTGCCACCATTCACAGACGATGGGGTAATTTTTTTGGAACCTTAGCCTATTCTGGACAATCGCTGGATTAAACAAGGAGCACAACTCATTGAGGAAAGTTTGGTGCAATGGAAGCATCTACCGTTCGAGGAGGCAACATGGGAGCCGACAAAGATGTTGCTGGAAAGGTTTCCAAGCGTGGACCTTGAGGAGAAGGATCCACTCGATGGGGGAAGTATTGATAAGCCGCGTAGATCGGGCAGGAGGACAAAACCGAACCCCAAGTATCAGGGATGAAGATTGTAGGGGGACTGAAGGACTGAAGGAGCTAAATGCAATTTGCCCAGTCAACTAGCTGTTAGAGCTAGTTTAGGAGTCTGTTTTACATTCTATTGTTTTCCATTATTTGTTTAATTAGCCAGAAGCAGCTTGCCCAGTCAACTAGCTGTTAGAGCTAGTTTAGGAGTCTATTTTACATTCGGTTGCTTTCCCTTTGTTAGGCTTTAGCCTATTTAAGAAGCCAGAAACTATCAATAAAGGGAGCAAAAAAAGTTATTCCAACTATTGTGGTACATTCTCACCCGAAGAGAATACAAATTTCCATAAGCTATTGTGACTGAGCTTTGATCGGGACCTAACATATTCCTTGTAAGCCTTCCATTTAAACATTTTAAACCTCACCATTTTATCCTCTATCATTCCAGTGTGAGGTTGATAGCAATGTAGAAGCATCAGTATGTAAGGTAAAATACATAGCAAATTTAATGGGTCATCACCTATCAAATGCTTGAACCCACAAAGAAGTAAAGCTTGTGAATGGTCCCAGCTTGCTGTGGATAGGTCTTGAGGCTTAGCGTTGGCCTTCAACACAAAATGGTGTTTTTCGTTCATATCCCAATCAAAAAGAGAAAACAACAACTGCTAGATTATTAATCATTCAATCAAACATTAAACTAAAAATTTAAAGAAATTAGTTACTTATCAATGGTGTAGTAATAATTCATACTTGTTTCATTTCACTACTCATTGGTGTAGCAACTGATCACTTGTCTCTTTTCTGAGGCCAATTTTGTCAATCTCTACCCACCCAATATACAAATGGAGGTTCTTCAAATGTCTCTTGCTGCAATGCCAACAATATGCTTTGATCTAAAGATGCTAATCTAACATTTAATCCCATCAATGGATCACAATACAATGGAGAAGCAAAAGAATCTATTTATCCTAGCATATCAAGCAAGTGTAACATGGATTAAAAAAAATAGATTAAAGACCAAAAAAGTCTAAAAACTGAAACATCATACAACATATAAAGGCCGATTCATAAAGAATGAAGCACTAACACGATTATCTCTTACCATTCATAGAGCCCGCAAGTAAAAACACTAAGCAAAATTTATTTAAAAACATAATTTGAAATGAAGCAAGCCGACTAAGTGAATTAAAGCCCTTACCTTCGAAATCTCTCGGAGCGGCCACTGAGATACCTGGACAACTTCTGGGTGTTGAGCAGTGGGTGGCGGTGGCTTTGCTTCGCAGAAGAGGGCAGCGATGGAGCTCTGGATGTGAGAGAGAACTGGGCGTGAGAGAGAGTAGTGGGTGGCGGTGGAGAGCTGGGCGTGAGAGATAGGGGATTCAAAATTGAGATTGACAGAAGATTTTAGATAGCATATAGAGAGGCAGAAGTGAGATTGAGATGGATTCCATGAGAGAGATTTTGGGAATGAGTTTGGAAGGCAAGGGTTTCGGAGGAGAGAGAGAGGCGTGAGTCTGAAAAATTGGGCTTGATCGGTGGCAATAAAGGGATGAGGAAGAGAGATTGAGGAAAGTTAAAAACCCTGATAATTAAAAAAGGAAACGTTGTTGGGCGGGAAAATAAAATTCAGTACTCACTGTAGATCGTCAGATCAATATTTATGAGATGATCTGAACCGTCTTTTATATTGGGATTACGTTGTCCGTTGAATGTGTTTATATTTTATCTCAAAACGATCTGGACCTCTCTTTGTCTCCAAAATTTAAACTCAGCTCTACTTTATTATATAGATATCTCACATATTATCCACTATATATATCAAACAAATTAGGAGAGAAAAAACTTGAGAAGTCTTTCTTCCACATTTTTTATTTTTCTAGAGTTTTGATTTTTTCAATTACCATACTAAGTCTTTTTTAATCATATGCTACCATGTGTTTTTTATAATCACCTCTCAACTCCTCACTAATTACTCACTATTCTTTATATAAAATTATTTTTATTAAAGAATTTAGTATTATTTTTTTTTATCAATCTACTTAAGTAAAATTAACAAAAGAAAGACAAAAAAAAATCGGTGCAAAATATATTAATATATAATATATGTACAACCCTATTTTTCTGCTTAGTCAATCATTCCTATTACTAAGCTTAGTTTTTTTTTTTTTTTATCAACACTAAGCTTAGTTCAATCTTTCTATATAATCGATCTTCATTGCATAAATCTACTCCCATTAAATATAACTTTAATAATTCCATAAATTTGAAAATATTATAAATAAGAAATTAAAAATTCATCATAAAAGTAAGTATTTGTCATCTGAATACCAGTGCATTAAGTCAAAAAATAAAAATAAAAATGACAGTGCATTACATCAAAAATTAGTGAATTAAGCCAAAAAAATATAAATGAAAAACTCCATAAAATCATGCACCAATATAACCCATCAACCCAAAGCCAATACCCATAACCCATAGTTCTTTTACCTGGCAGAGGCTTATGCGCACCAACCTTATAGGCTTTGCCGAATTCTTCAAGTTCATTTCATTTGATTTGAGTTCATTTAGGTTATCGGCTTTTTAGTCTATTTATAAAGTAAATGGTAATTTTGATATTTTAAAAGAATATCAAGGCAAATATTTTACTTCTCCGCTTGTCCTTAACGGAAGGGAGTGTAAGTGATTGTACAATATAATATAGAAGGGGGTGCAATGAAATTTCAGAAGATGAAGGGAATGTTATTGAATATATGCATAATTACAGGGGTGTGAATGAAGTTTATCCTAAATTTTTTTATTTAGAAAAATAGATAAAAAATTTGAGAAATATTGTAAAACATTTTTTGAAATGTCTTGAAACATTCCAAAACATTTTTAAATACCTTAAAACATTATGAAATAATAGTGAAAATATGTTGACAAATCTAAAAACATATGGAATAACTCGAACTATTCCAAAACACCTAAAATCACTTTGAAGTATTAAGATTTCAACTCAAGTTCAATTTTTTTTTGAAAATATTATGAAAACAAATACAAAATTTAAGAAACATTCTAAAATGTTTATTGAAATACATGGAAACATTGCAAAACATTTACTAAAACATTTTGGAATACCTTAAAATATTATGAAATATTGGTGGAAACATGTCGAAAAATCTCGAAAACATATGGAATAACTCGAACCATTCCGAAACACCTCAAATTACTTCGAAGTATTGAAATTTCGATTCATACACATAAACTATTTGAAATACAAAAACTTTTTGGAAATATAATGAAAACAAATTAAAAATTTGAGAAGCATTCTAAAACATTTATTGAAATACATTGAAACATTCCAAAATATTTACTAGAACATTTTGAAATGTCTTAAAAATATTGTAAAACATTGGCAAAAACATGCCGAAAAGACTCAAAACATATGGAATAACTTGAATCATTCTGAAACACCTCAAATCACTTTGAATTATTTAAATTTCGATTTAATCACTGATTTATTTTGGTCTCTTTAAAAAATAAAAACGTTTTAAATATTTCGAAACGAAATTTTGATTCTTGTGAGACAAAGAAATGACCGAATGATATGACATCAACATTATTTGGTCCTTTTTGTCCATTTTTTTGTTTGTTAATCTAGGATTATCCTATTGTAAAATACAAACTGACACGTGTCTTTAATCAATCGGGATCGAGAAGATGCTAGTAGGGATGGCAGTGGACCGGGGGGAAACGGGTATTTGTCCAAACCCGCTCCGTTTGGACCGGGGATGGACTATACGTATTGGACGGTGGACGTATACGGGGATACCCGTATAAATCCGTGCGGGGATGGACTTACCCTTATCCCCGCCGCGCCCCCGTTACCCGTTAAATAAATAAATAAATATATATAAATACTCTTAAATCCCTAATTTACTTTGCTCTTCCTCACTCAGCCTTCAGCTGCCCATCTCATCCTCTATCTCTCTCTCTCTCTCTTTCTCTCTCTCTCTTTGACACACAGGTCTTGGACAGCTTCCTCAGTCGACCGACTGCTCGCAGATCTTCGACACAGGTGTAATATCTTCAGCCGACCGACTGCTCACAGCCTTCAGCCGACCGACTACACGTGAGCAATCAGGTGGGTTTCTTCACTTGATTTTCAAAACTCTATAACACCATCATTCAAGTACTGGAGGAGTTAGTAAAACATTATTAGCACACTGATGAACTACAATCTATTAGCCAATAAAGAAGAAAAATGAAATGTAAACTAATTCTTACCATTTTTTTTCCCAGTGGTAATCCAAGTAAGAAAGAAGGATGGAAGGATTAAAGGGATTAGTTGATGAGTTTTTCGTATTAAGCCAATAGGGAATATATATATGTAGGGGGTGTTTGCACATGTGGTTTTTCTGGGAACTTGTTCTAGATTGAAGAGAAATTCGGGATTTCACTATGGAGGGAAAGGGTTGAAAGAAAGAGAATTGGATTCCCAAAAGATGACGAACATCAATAAAAGAGCTTTCACTTTTTTCTTGATAGACAGCATTGTGATGTTCAATTTGATTCGTCAAAGTGCATTTTCAACAGAAATATCTGTACTGGGAATACAAACAACTCAGCAGTCAGCTCCTAAGCCTGGCCAATGAATCTGTAAATGGCAAATCACACTAGTTTGTCCCAATTTTCTGTATCCCATTTCCTAGAATACAATAGTTTTTGTTTTGTTTTGGTTTTTATTCTGTAGAACTTCGTTTTGAGCAAGGGACTTCTCATATTCCATTGAATTTACGCGAGTTTCTAATTTTGTGTTACAATCCCTAGTTAGGCAGTTAACCAAAGCGTCTCTTGAGATACTCAAACTTTAGACCACCCCAATTTATTAATCACTAAAACCGTTCGATGTGAACTAGTTTCATCTAATAGACCAAAGTCACAAGTCCAAAATCACATAATGGCAGTGGGTTTGAAGCAAGTGGATGGTTGAATATATCCTCAAATCTTGATGATTTCAGTAGGCTACCATGTTTGGGTTTGCATATATTGAGAGCATTTAATCATTATCATGTGGAATCTGTTTCTTTGATGGGTAATTATGCAAAGCATTCCTTTCATGTTATATTGCATAAAGGCATTCCTTTCAGTGGGCTTAGGCTTGGGCTTGGGCTTGGGCTTAGGCAGGTACGGGGGAAGCGGGGACGGGGGCGGGGATTAAAAATTTACTCGCGGACGGGGATGGGGATGAAAACTATACCCTCTAACGGGGGTGGACCGGGGATGGACAGAGTTTTTTTAAGCGGGTACGGGGATGGAGACTACACCCCCCGCCCCCGCTTCGGTCCACTGACATCCCTAGATGCTAGTATTTACATAGCTTTACTCTAGTAGAGAGAGATTATTTTTGTGACTTCAACTCATAATGCTTTCGCTATAAATAAAAAAAAAACAAATTTATTGATGCAAAAGAGAGTGAAGGTTAATGTTTACACCTAAAATATCTATATCATCCCTATACTTTATTATGTCTTAATCATTGATAATTTTCACTCTAACCGTAATTAAATAAACTAAAAGGGCGTACCCAATGCACAAGACTCTCACCATCATTGTGGGGTCTGAGGAGAGTTAAATGTACTCAGTCTTACCCCTACAAGCAAGCAAAGAGAATATTTTCGTGATACTTGTAGTTTACAAAACTAATCACTCACAACTTCTAATCTCACTACACTTGACCATAATTAACCGTCCACAACCGCGACATAAATTTTTCTCCCTTATTTTCTTCATACTCCCATATTTTTCTTTGTATCTCACTTTTTCGCAATTACGTACCCGGATATCGTGTGCCGGACCATCTAGTGTATATATATGTCATTCTTTTAGAAAGATAGAAGTAAGTTTTAGTATTGAGTTTTTCAAGGGTTCTGTTTGGGTTCTGTTGACAAAAGGGAGGTCAGGCCATGGTATATTGACTGGAGGGCTAAGAAAGACATTGGCCTGGGCATAGTGTGCTTGGTTAATGTCAAAGTTTAAAGCCAAATCCTTTCCCACTACCATGGAGGTGACATGGGTGGGGATGGTTGTTTAGGTAGATTGGTCGAATCTAGATGAGGCGGCTTGAAAATTATCCTACACCAAACTCACATTATAACTTCTTTTTAATCAAAAGATAATAAATTATTTACATTGAATTACACAAATTTTATAATAATATTGCGATATCGAAAAAGTGGGAAGATTTTGAGGAAAAAAAAAGAGAGTATTTGATTATCTTCTCTTCTTATAAACTCTCCATTAAGGAGAATAAACTATTATGTAATTTTTCTAATTTTTTTCCTACTAAAACCCATAAATAATAAGAAAGTTTATCATTTTCTTTTCTCTTCTTAAAGGTTCTTTTTCTTTTTCTTTTTTTTTTTTTAATTTTCCTTTTCGAACTCACAAGTCAGACATTCTGAGTTTGAATATTGACAATTTTGTGGTCAGGTCACGAGGGATTTATTCCTCATGAATACCCTAGTTTCGGCGTGAATAATCTGTCTTTGACTAGATGACGGAGAGATTAGTCGAAATACGCGTAAATTGACCTAACTATCACTGACTGTTGAAAAAAAAAAGGAGGTAATAAGTGACATTAGGCGGCTTATCAGGTCGTTGTAATTCACATTTTATTACTTTTGAGATACAAAATTCGAATTTTGCATTTGTAAGTTGGGAGAATATTTCCAAAAATAAAAAGCCAAACAATGTTTGAAGCTTCCTTGGAGTTTATTTATTTGTTTGTTTATTTTAAAACTAGCCGACCACAGCCCACCTGAGCAGGATTATCCAAATCCTCTTTTTGATAATTGAAATCACTTCTATAGTTCCATGTTTAGTAATTTCTAATTTTTTTCTTCCATATAAAAAATTATCGAAAATAAGTGAGAATATTCTTTCTACAGAAAATACCCTCTATGGGTATTTCTTTTTTTATTTCTTTTTGGCTTTTTAAAATGGTTTGTTATTTCAATAAAAAAAAATTATGTATAAAATGCAGATAACCCTTGAACTTGATGAATGATAAAACATAAAAATTCCAATGGTTAAATAAGAATGACAACAAAAGTATTAACAATATTTCACTTGAGGACAAAGATTTTGCTACATTGACGTTCTAGATAGCAAAAATATTTACTTTAATTCTCGTTATTCAGATAGTCTTACTCCAATAATTTCATTATCTCTAGCTTGTAACAAGCTTGACCAATAAGAATAATAACCGATACCCTAAACCCTATAACAGTTCATGGTATTTTTTACCACTAAAGGATTTGTGGAAACTGCGAAAATAAACACCCATTGTTGATTTTTCCCTATGCAAAGTAGAAACAAACAAAATGAGAAAAATAATTTTTTTTTTTTTGAAAAATTACAAAGACCATTTTTAGGATGACATAAGCAAAAGGAAAAAACAAATGAGCATAGTATTACATGTGCGAATAGGTCATGATTGTGGACTATTACCAAGAGTTTAAACCCAAGTCCATTGGAGGGGGAATGAACCAAAAGAATACAAAGTTCAATGGGTCTCTATACATATATTTTAAATTTTTTATTTCGTTTTCTAACATATTCTTCTTAATTCTCCATTCAACAAAACTGTGCTACGTACGACAATAAGAAACTGCTTGTCAACTATATTTGATCTCATAGAATTGATTTTGTGATGAAAATGCCGTAATGAATATGGTACCGATTTTTTTTTTTTAGATACCGTACGGAAAATATTATAATTGGAGGGTCAAAATTGTAATAACTTTAATCTGTAACTTGATCTTGAAAAATTGTATTTTTTTTTATAATCGATTACAACATTTTTCATCGATCATACACTTTAATTAGTTGTAAATTAAACCCATAAAAATTATATAACTTAATTTTTAAACGTTGTAATTTTTGATACGATATCCAATGAGAGGTAGAGTAGTTGTTTCTATAAGTCAAAAATTTTCTAACCACCTTATCTTGTTTCTAGAGGCGGGCATGTGCTATCTATGCTTGGGTCTTTTTGGCCCGTGGTTGGGCGTACTTGACTTTGTAATAGTATTTCGTATATACATATATTTTTAAATTTATATTTCCTTCTGCATTAAAAATTAAGTATAATTAATTAGAGGGTAATTATAATTGACATCCCTTTTAAATAGACATATCTATATAATAAAGTAACTTACAATTCAAATCTGAAAAGATAAACAAAATGACTTTTGCTATTTGCGGTTGAGATCGCTTTAAATTTTACTTTAAAGTTAATCTAACGGCTAATATTAATACCCTAAATTTAATAGGAAAAATATGACTATAAGAGTGTGTTTGGAGTGATTTTTTAAAAGTACTTCTAGAAATTATTTCTCATAAATACTTTAAAAAAAATAATAGTGTTTGAAACCGTCCCACCACCACCGCCGCCACCGGCACCACCACTACCACCGCCGCCGCCACCCCCCTACCACCACCACCACCGCCATCACCATCACCACCCCAACCTCCGCCGCTGCCGCTACCACCACCACCACCACCGTCGTCGCCGTCGCCGCCGCCCTCGCCGCCACCACAGTCATTGTCACCCATCACAACCATCACCGTCTCTTACTACCACCACTTCTCACCCCCACTACAAACCGATGCTTAAATTCTTTTATCTCTTCTCTATGTTTGTGATTTGATTTTGGATATGAATACAAATATATTTATATCTATTATCCGAAATATCACTCACACCTGTATTTTAGGAAAAATTTCATCAACACCACCTTTATATAGATATATTTTCAATGAGACCCCCCTGTTTTTTGATTTTTTTACGCATTGAAATTCGGAAAGATTAAAATTCAATTTGAACTAATTAAAATTCATTGTTTATCTATTAAAATTTGAGTCGATTAAAAATTATATTTGTTTACATATTAAAATTTGAGCCGACTAAAATTCAATTCGAGCCGAATTGAATTTTAATCGGTGCTAACAGCTCAAGTTGAGCTCGAATCGACTCGAATTTTAATAAGTAAAAAAAATAAAATTTAATCAGCTCGAATCGAATTTTAATCAGTTCAAATTTTAATATGCAGAAAAATAAATTTTAATCAACTAAAATTTTAATCAAATTTCATGTAGAAAGATTGTTTAATGTTTATGTAGGGGCAATTTTAATATTTTAGATGGATTTTTTTTTTAGCAATGGTGGTTAAAAGATAGAGATGTCAGTGATATTTTGGATAATAGAGAGGATCTCATTAAAGATATATTTATTTAGAGGAGTTATCAATAAATCTAATGACCAATTCGTACGTACCAGCTTCTACGGATTGTGCTGTCTGGGTTAAATATTCCCTTTAGGTTTATAATTACTCTCTCTGGTAATAGAAGACTTATGCCGACTTTCCAACCGGATATTTGGACGGCATTGTTCGTATATTACATCATTTGAAGTTGAAGGCAAAACGCAAGTAAACGGTAATGACGTGTACCGATTATAGTAATTAGGAAGGTGAATGGGACAGCAAACCTTTGTTATAATCTGGAACATGAGTCCTATTTATAAAAAGTTCTATTCTATCAAAGCATTTCCAACAATAAAAACTAGTTTAGTTACCCAAAAAATAATATTAACTGCTAAATTTTTTAATACATACTCCAATGAATTTTTTATATTTTAACTACTTTTTTTAAATATTATTTCTCATTTTTTGTACCTTTGTTCGGACTATTTGGGGGGAGGGAGGGAGAGAGAGAAAGATAGAGAGTGGACAGGAGATGTGAAAAAGGACAGGAATAAGAAAAAAATATAAACTATTTGTACAAGTTGCTACATTAACACACTATATTTAGAGTGTTACGGTAGCAAAAAATTATTTTAGAGCATCTGAACATTTTCTGTTAGAACATGATTTTTGTCTTTAATTAACTAAATTTTATCTATTTTAGAGTTTTACAATAACTGATGGAGACGCTCTCATATGTGTGACTAATTCGTTATAATGTTCGGTTTATACTTTACAAATAATGTCTCAACTATTTAAAACTCAATTCGATCGATAACATCTCATCTCAACTATTTAAAACCGACTACATGGCCATTGTTCTTAGAATTCATATTCATTTACGGTGGATTTTAGCTACCTAACACAAAGATCCTCCTTTACCTGAGTATGAAACACGACATAAACAGATTTAAATTATAAAGATCATATCACCAATAAATTCTAATGTAAGTTGAAATATAATTATTTGGGTGATTTGGCAATTGGGTTTCCAGGAAAATATATCTATCTATATATATATATATATATATATTGAGTTGAACACACGCAAGTAAAGAATAATTGGTCGCATGAATAGCGAGAAACTTTAATTTATAGATTATATATTACTTAGCAAGGTGGAGTAGACGGCAAACTTTGTTTATAATATTGAGTAGGTATTGTATATACTTTTACAAAAAATTTCTATTAATTATATATTGTTGATGATTTTTACGAGTTTTATACTAATTATTACATTTATTAGGCGGATTATCAAGAAGAAATACATATAATTAGGTCATATTAACATATACATATGAACAGTTATTTTCATTCATATGTTTGACTCTAATTCTTTGTAATGTTTAGTGCACTTTTTGGGTAAGGTGGGAAGTTTACTCAAATAGTTAAGATATTATCTGATCGATTTCTATTAGTCACGTAACGATTCTCATTCTTTTTTTTTACTTCAAGAATAAACTAAAGCCAACATTGTTCATTGAAGAAAAAATACGTAATGATTGGATTTTACGCGTGTATATATCATAATAATTATACATGTATTTACCATAATACTTGTTCATTACATATCTCTAATGTAATCGCATCAATCTCAGTCGATGTATAATGTTCAACGTAGATACTTTATGGTAATATTTTATTTTTAGATTTAAATAATAAAAAACAAAAATATTGTGTGGCCCAATTATTAATACCCTTTTAACCATCAAGAGGTAACTTGGATAGTTGGAACATAATATTGGAGTGAGAATTCCTTCGATATATATTGTTTTTCAATTCTCTTCTTCGCGAATCATATTTAAGCTATAGAGAAGTTGTCCAATTTGCTAGAGATCAAGTGTGTGAAGAGATTATTTTGGAAGGCGATTTGACAAATGTGATGAAGCTCATAACTAACACCGATGTAGATTTTGATCCTTTGGGTACTGCCTTAGTAGATATTAAGAACATATTGCGTAGTTTTTGTTATGTTCATGTGTCTACTATTAGATGGTCTGCCAATAAGGTAACCCATTTGTTAGCAAGAAATGTAATGTCTATTGGTTATTGTGATGTATGGGAAGAAGAGGAGAAAATATTCATGACAATGGTGATACCACGTGACAATGTTAATGTGATATCACCAATCAATAATATCAAAACAAATAAGTAAATGAATCCCACTAAAATTAATAAACAACCCTCCGTGTAAAGAAATAACTACCCAAGTTGGATTAATCTTGCTCACTCGATGTTTTACTTAAGGAAGAGACATTGCTAATTTCATCGTTCTTTTCTTTAGAAATTAGGACTAGAAAAAGCGATGTGTATATAAAAAAAATAAAAAAATTATTGAATTGGTCATTTCGAACTTCCTTGAATAATTCCTGTGACAGTAATATTATTTTTCGCTTGACTTGGGGAGTTGTTAAGGCGATAAAAATACTATGTTTTATGGTCCACAGTGACCCACTACCATAATAAGAAATTTATACGAATAGTCTAGTCAATTTGTGTATTTATCAACAGTTTGATTATCTCTCTCTCCTCTCCTCTCATGCTTGACTTCGTCAGTCAGTCTCTACGATTCATCTCTCTTACGCGTCTCTGAGTCAAAAGTCATCATCCACTTCCCCTTCTACCCTTCTTTCCTTCCTTCCTTCAACTTGTCTAAAACTTCTATATATATAATCCAACCATTTAAACCATGTCTCCATATACTTCTCTCTCTCTCTCTCTCTCATTATTCATTTACTGTTAAGCTTCTGGGTGAATAAAATATTCGATACAAATCTTCAACTTTCATTCCTCTAATTTGTTCTTTTGGAAAATCACAAGAAAAATTTTCCGGCAAAGTTTTGAGAGTTTTTTTTTTTAAGACAACGAAGCGAGAAATATGGCCGGAGGAGGTGGTGGAGGAAGAAATTTGGAGCAAACGCCGACATGGGCAGTTGCCGTGGTTTGCTTTGTCTTGGTTTCAGTATCAATTGTCATCGAGCATATCATTCATCTCATTGGAAAGGTATGCACTATTTCAACAAAATATCTTAAACAGTTGGTCATGAGTTTGATTCGAGAATTGTGTCACGGAACTCTTTTTCTTTACACAGAATCGTGTGCATCTAATTCTCTCAAAATTTTATGTCGACGGGAATCTCTTACAATATGCTACCCATTTTATGTCTAATATAGTGCACTATTTAGCCTTTCAGATGGTTTTATACTTGTTCATGAATTTAGAGTCTAAGCTAAATTGCTGCACTTTTTTACAGTGGTTGAAGAAGAAACACAAAAGAGCTCTATATGAAGCACTGGAAAAGATCAAATCAGGTACACCCATCATCATCATCATCATCATCATCATCTCTCTCTCTCTCTCTCTCTCTCTCTTAATAATGGAGTCTTCTTGTTATCTTTTGATTGGTGGGTGCAGAGCTTATGCTGTTGGGGTTTATATCCTTGCTCTTAACAGTAGGACAAACTCCAATTTCGAATATATGTATATCAAAAAAAATTGGAGCTACATGGCATCCATGCAAAAAGAAGCCAGAGGATAAATTGAACACTAACTATGACAGCCAAGATGGAGAAGAAAATCGCCGGAAACTTCTCATGATAACCAACTCCGGTGAAAGTCTTCGACGCTTTTTGGCTGGCGGCGGAGGAGAAACTGACAAATGCGCACTCAAGGCATGACTATTTCTTTTTTTTTTTGTGTGTTTTTTTTTTCAATATTGTTTGAATAAGTACTTAGCCATTGTCATCACATACGTCCATATATTCTTTAGAAAATGACGAGGAAATGTAGAGAACCAATAACCTGTGCATGTTTGTGCGATAACACGAAGCTTCAAAATGAATAGACCCAAAATTTAATTTGCACGTGAGGGACGTGTTAGAGTATAAAATATAAATACTTAAATTACATCTATCTAACATCTTAATCTTTTAGAACAAAGGTTGTTCAATGCTAGGTATAAACTTATACATCCGAGTTCGAGTTTTATGACAGCATTAAATTTGGGTTTAAACTCTTGTGTACTATTTGTGTGTGATTGTATGCAACTGATCAATTTTTCATGACAATCATCTGTCACAGACAAACCTAGAAGAACCATCTGACAAACCCTAGCTTGTATTCATTTTTTTTATACATGAAATATAAGTGGCTAGAATGAGGAGCACATTGAAGTGATTATTCTTGTATAAATTTGTGCAGGGTAAAGTGCCATTTGTGTCTTCCACTGGTATTAATCAGTTACATATCTTCATCTTCGTGTTGGCTGTTTTTCACGTCCTCTACTGTATCCTCACCATGGCTTTGGGGACAGCCAAGGTAATATATCAGTCACCTCATTTTTTCCTTTTTATTTTAAAAATCGAAGAAATCATACATTCACCTCTTTTTTCTTTTAATTTCAAAAATTGAAAAAAATCATATTTTTTTTCTTTGTGAATCAAGGTTTTATTCACATTGAAATTAGATATAGTACACACACTCTCTCTCTCTCTCTCACACACACATTTTCACTCTCATGTGTTTCAACTTTTTTGTGTTTACAGATGAGTAGTTGGAAGAGATGGGAAAAGGAAACAAGAACAGCCGAGTACCAGTTCTCACACGGTTAGTCTCTCTCTCTCTCTCTCTCTCTCTACACACACACACACACACACACATATGTATATGCACATACACATATTTATAGATAGATAGATATACACTGATACACACATACACACATTGGCATATGTTTACATTACTTGCATGCATGCCCAAACATTATATTCTCTGAAAGACCAAATGGTGACGGGGTGGGTGGTTCATGTGAAACAGATCCAGAAAGGTTCAGGTTTGCAAGGGAAACATCCTTTGGAAGAAGGCACATGAGCTTCTGGAGCAAAACACCTGTGCTTATATGGATTGTAAGTCATTAACCTTTCTCTCCTTCGAAGAATTTCGTTTGCATACATACAGTATTTCTGCAAATCATCCACTGTTGTAGTCCAACATTTTTATTAAATGCATCACAAAACTACAAATTCAGGATTGATATCCCCTAATCTCTCTAACTGGTCCAACTCTCATAATTTTGATCGTTAAGTTTGCAAAATTATGTCCTTATAGCATTACTGATATAATTCTCATGGTAGGGGCACTGAAATTAATGATTTTCATATATAGCTCCGTGATCTCTGGGTTTTGGTATAGTTGGCAGGGTCATTGAGATTGTCTTCATCATGCATGAGCATGAGTGGACCATCATTAGGACGTATCACTATCTCGAAATTAATGATAAGGGTCAATTAAAGACAATCAGCTTCATTATTAATGAAATGATGTCCACTTTTCCAGCCCTTTTCCCTCTCTCTCTCTCTCTCTCTCTCTCTCTCTATATATATATATATGTCTTCGAAATTTTTTCCACCACAAGCATATCCCAATTTTGTTGATGTTCAAATTTTAGAGTTTCTAATTTGAAGATGAGTCGGTGTTCATTTAAATTAATCCTTGATGATAAATTATTTCTCCATCATAAATTATAATATTAAATGAAAAGCATCTATTAATTACAAATAAAACACAAAGGAGGTGTCTCATCAGTGGTCCACCCTTAATAATGAAGATCAATGATTGACCCAAAGTCTTCCATGTAAAAATCAATTGAAACCATGGAATTTGTAAAGGGAGGGAGGGGGGTAAATGGGTGCCATGCTGTCTAAAATTTAGGTTTGCTAGTTTTAATTTGTCAACTTGAGCCCATCCTTGAAATTTTCACAAGCCAATTTAGAAAATATCAATTTCATATCTTTTTATTCACACATGTGAAACCATGTATGTCAATTAGATTCTAAAAGTTTTGTGGTTGTAAACACATTTATTTTACTATGTTTTGAAATTAATCAGGGTCATCTTTGACTTCGGATGCATATACCGTGCTATTACAAACAGAGCAATGCTATATAACCCAAATTTGTATTTCAAATGAAGGGGACCATTGGATCAGTAGGTCCCATTTAAAAAAGTTGATGGGACTCACTTATCCAATGGTCTTCATTCATTTGAGATGAAAATTTGGGTTACAAATGTTGAATACGTAATATTTCTCTTACAAAAAATCTCATTCTCGGCTATAAACTAAGTATATCATAACACGCATTGCATTAATTACCATTATAATTAAGGTAGCCTCCCAATTATAGTTTCAACACGTACCTAGAAAAGAGAGACGTACCTAAGGGACCTGATTTGGACTGCAGGTACCGTAACCTTTGACTTTGGATACAAAATACTATGTGATTATAGAAATTTCATCTTGTACACATTCTTGTATCTTTCTTTTATCATCAGCTACCTTTTCTTTTCTTTTTTTTGGGTATATCACAAGAGATAATTTCGATCTAATTTGAAAATTTTATTGAATGACCTAATTCATTATTGTAGTGTTGGACGAAATATCGTCGCTTATAACTTATTTAATGAATGTAATGAAATAAACGTTAATATTAAAATTTTAAATTAAAGTTAAATAACACTGATTGAAATAATATTATATTAAAGATTGAAATAGGAGATAACGGTCTTGGCGTGCCTATTAAGATAAAGACGTATAAAACCGGCCAGCCAATTAGATGGTCCAAAGATCCAATTGAAATTCCTCCATTCATATTAGTTTGACTTTGTCAACAAACAACTTAATTGACTTTGCACCTAACAATGACGACTTTGTCCTTCAGAATAGCTCAAATTATTTGGTGTCCATTATCCCTACTATATATATTATTGATAGGGTGTTCTCGTGCAAAACACATATTTTTTTAATATATATGTTGAGTTACTGTAATTAAAAGATTAAATTTTAAATCAAAAAATATATATGGGTTAAGTTCCTGTAGTTAAAAAGTTAAAATTAAATCGTAATATAATTTGTCGGGTTAAAATGATCTAGACCGTTGTTGTAATTTATGTAAGCTAGATTATGTATAATATATATATATATATATATATATATATATATAGGGCCCTTTCCTATTCCTTCTATGTCGCACGGTTACATCCCATACGAAAGTTAATAGTATACCACTTCTACGAATAGCTCGTAATGCTGCGTCTCTTTCGAGACCGGGGCCTTTTATCATGACTTCTGCTCGTTGCATACCTTGGTCCACTACTGCACGAATATATACATATATATATATATATATATATACATATATATATATATATTGGTTCATAATTTTAACTTTATGTGTTTCTTGCTTTGATTTCAGGTTTGTTTCTTCAGACAATTTGTGAGATCCGTCCCAAAGGTTGATTACTTGACCTTGCGACATGGTTTTATCATGGTAAATACTTAATTTTTTTTTCTTTCTTTCACTACTTGGAATAAACAGCAGATGATTCACTTTTTTTAAGTAATGAAGAAGAGGACCGAAACATGTCACTAAAAGACTCTATCGAGACAAAGATGAACTATCAAAAACGTAGATGATGTAAGATGGACAATTGGTCAAATCTAGTATATATCGTACATGGACGATAGTTGAAGTTCGTGGCTCTCCTAGGGTTCCCTCATCAGGGATGATAAATAAATGAATTGCATGCGATCTTTTTCTCTCTAACCATTTCATTATTAATTTCAGGCACATTTGGCACCTCAAAGCCACTCAAAATTTGACTTCCAAAAGTATATCAATAGATCACTGGAGGAGGATTTCAAGGTGGTCGTGGGAATCAGGTTAGTTAATTAGTGCTTCAATTCATTTTTTTTTTCCTTTTCTCTCTCTGATCAAACCCTAAATTTTATATATTCTTTTCTTTTTATAATGCCATTTTCATTAAACTAACTACCATTTTTTTTTAATTTTTTATCAGTCCACCAATCTGGTTCTTCGCGGTTATATTCTTACTCTTCAACACACATGGTTAGTGGATTTAATCTTGCAATGCATATTGACAGTGTATTCATGTGGTGTTTCCTATATCCTATTGAACACCAATAATATTTGTGTGTGTGTGTGTGTAAGATTTCTTTGACTAAAGTTTTCTAATGTACATGTGGGCAGGCTGGTATTCCTATCTATGGCTACCATTTATCCCATTGATTGTAAGCAGTTTCTGCGTATATACACACATCTTTGACGATATAATACATATATTTATATAATGTTTGACTTCGTCGTGGATCCCAAGTGGCAAATCTAACGGTTGTTGTTGAATGTGCAGATCATCCTGTTGGTAGGGACAAAGTTACAGGTGATCATAACCAAGATGGGGCTAAGTATTCAGGAGAGAGCAGAGGTGGTAAAGGGCGTACCCGTTGTTCAGCCTGGTGATGACCTCTTCTGGTTCAACCGTCCACACCTCATTCTCTATCTCATAAACTTTGTCCTCTTTCAGGTATACCCTTTTCTTATCAAAAATGCCACTGATACTTCTTTTTTTATATGTCAAGCTCTCTCCATTAGAATTCATCAACCACCATGATTTTCCACCTACTGTACTTAGACTCATCTGTTTGATTTTTTTCATGGCCATCCAACGCAGAATGCCTTCCAGCTCGCCTTCTTTGCATGGACTTGGGTAAGCCACCATATAAACTTATATATATATAAATAAATATATATATATATATATATACAGAGAGAGAGAGACAGAGAGACAGAGACAGAGGGAGATTGTTGATGTGTTATTAACTTCTTTCCATTTTTGTGCAGTATGAATTCGGTTTCAGGTCTTGTTTCCACGAGCACTTGGAAGATATCATCATCAGAATCTCAATGGGGTCAGTTTCATGTCATTCATTAAATTTTGATTGTTTCCCATTCAATCAATGTGAAGGTCACTAACAAATTTCAATGGTGGTTTGTTTGATCAGGGTTCTCATTCAGATTCTGTGCAGCTATGTCACTCTCCCTCTTTATGCCCTTGTTACACAGGTATGAACTTATATATGTATAGCTCACTAGTTCATAAAAAACAGTTCAATAGAAGGGCTAAACATTAATTGTTAAAATTCTATGTATGATGTGATCAGATGGGTTCAACAATGAAACCAACCATATTCAATGAAAAAGTAGCCACAGCACTGAGGAACTGGCACCACACAGCAAAGAAGCACATCAAACAAAACAAGCATTCCGGCCTTGCTACCCCAATGTCAAGCAGGCCGGCAACACCATCCCATGGCTTGTCCCCGGTTCACCTGCTCCGCCACTACAAGAGCGACGTGGACAGTTTTCACACCTCTCCAAGAAGATCGAATTATGATTTTGAGCATTGGGATGCGGAAGAGTCACAGTCGCCTACACACCTCCAGCAGGGCGGTGATGGATCCTCCTCCCACCACCCCCACCACCAGGGTGATGGATCCTCCTCCCACCACCCCCACCACCAGGGCGATGGCTCCTTGTCTCACCACCACCACCACCAAATTGAACTTGGTAATTTAGTATATGAGAGAGATGAGGTCCAGGAGCCTAACTCGGCCCAACTGGCTCCGCTTCCAGAAAGAAATCGAGAGCAGCACGAGATCAAAATCAGAGGACCAAATGACTTTTCATTTGCTAAAAGAAACAGCACATAATTAAGCAAAGGACCATGTTGGCCTACCGATGATGAAGACAAGTACATTATGAGGATAGTTACACCAGATTTGGCAATGGAATCCAGGGTTTTGGATGCAGCTTGTTAAAATACAGTTCGTGATCACTTTTCCTTTGGAAAAATTGGTTGCTGACACTCGCAGATCCCGTGGTGGCGGTAGCCTCAGTGCACTAGATCGCCCTTTTTTTTTTCTCTCATAGATAACTTTTTTCTATTGTTTTACTGCATGGACTTGGTACAAAAGCTTTATAAATTTCTGTAAATTAAGAGCCAGCTGCAATCACTGCAACTTGTACTGTGTACATGATTGTGTTGCTGGAATTGAAAGTTTGATTCTTTTCTTTTTTGGGCTAAAGAAAGTTTGATTTGTTTCCTCGTCAACATTGGTGAAGAAAATGAAATGTGTTTCATTAAACAAAAAAACATATTAAAAGATGACCTACCCAGCAATGATAAGGATAATATCTAGTAGTTTCTGGTTGTATAGATTAGCTTGAATAATGCCAAGATATGTCATTGGCTTTGATTGTTAAAAGTATTATAAATGTCCGAACATGAGCGGTGGACTAAGTTAAGAAAGACAAATTCCTTTTTTTTTTTTCAAATCTTATTTTTCCGCCACCCTCACCTTGCGGGGATGATAAGATAACCTATCTAGCAATGATAAGGATAATATCTAGTAGAATCTGGTAGAATAGATTAGTTAGAATAATGTATAGATTAGCTTGAATAATGCCAAGGTATGACACTGGCTTTGATTGTTAAAGTATTATAAATATCAGAGCATGAACAGTGGAGTAAGTTAATAAAGACAAACTCCTTTTTTTTTTTAAATCTTATTTGCAAGGTTCCAACATAGAGCATGATTCAAAAGATATCTTTTTTTTAAAATTTTTTTTTTAGCTATTGTTCAAAAGATATCAATTTTAGACAATTTTATCAGTTTTTTAGAGGGAATAATTGTCGAGACATTTTGTTTGAGTAAATAAGCACATGTCCTCACTTCATACCCATTCTCTAAATCAAACTTCTAACTTTGCCTAGAGGTCATCTGATTGTGTGCGTGTGAGAGAGAGAGAGATGTTTGGTCCCTTTTCTCCGATGGATCCTTCCAACCTCAAGTGGAATAGATATCCAGGCAACCATTAATTCTGTAATTGACATTCAACTTCGTGAAAGTTTCAATAGTAAAGTCTTTCATACAGTGGACAAGTGGTACCCTTGGAACCATCTTCCTACCGACTTGGCTCATACTATGTCCATTTGTCTTCCGATATTGACCTTTGAAGTGTAATGTGACGATTATGACGTGAATGTTTGGTACACGCATTTCAAGGGAAGTTGAGAGTCTTGCCTGGACATCGTTTTTGACTTGACTTTTTACAATACTTTGGACTTGGAAATTGGAAGCTATATCAAGATAGGTAATACTTCAAAATTTAAATGAAACTCAAAAAGTTGTAATTCAAATACATATTATTTTTTAGATAAGTGGATCATATCAATTTTTTCAATGAGACTCACTCATCCCACACTCATCCAAAAAATAATATGTATTTGAGTTTTAACTTTTGGGTTGTACAACATTTTACAAACTCTCTGAGGTTTATACGTACGTAATACTTAGATCCCTATTATCAAAGTAAGTTAGTATATTCTTTAGTACATTACACTCAGACCCCTGAAGTTTGTAGACGTGTAATACTTAGACTCCTCAAGTTTAAAATGTTATACTTAGACCAAATATACTTCAATCAAAAGTAGAATATCAAGTATTTTAAATTTTATAATAAAAATTCATGTTCTATTATGATATTTATTATGACATTTATTGAAATAAAATTAAAAATAAAAATCTATTTTTTTTAAAAAAAATCATAATTATTAGAAATAAAACTAAAAAATAACACAAGCGTCAACCTGTAATAGACACAATATCTTTTAGATGGGGTAATTTAGTAGTTTAATTTGATCGTTTAAACGACTAAATTAAATTCCAATAAATAGTATAATTTTATGCTAATTATGTTTTTTTAAGAAAAAATTAGATTTTTATTTTTAATTTTACTTCAATAAAAGTCATAATAAAACATGAATTTTGATTGTTAAATTTAAAATATTTGATATTCTATATTTGATTGAAGTATTTTTGGTTTAAGTATAATATTTTAAACTTAAGGAGTCTAATTATTACACACTTACAAACTTCAGAGAGTCTGGTTGTAATTTACTAACGGATATTGACGACAGAGGTCTAAGTATTACGCGCGTACAAACCTCAAGGATCTGTGTGTAATGCTTCAAATATCAGGAAATCTAAGTGATTAAGTGACAAACCTCAGAGGACTGAGTGTAATTCTCTCAAAAAATTATAATGGGTTTGTTTGGAGTTGGCTGAAATATGTTCATTTTATAGATTTTGGAGTAAAATAAGTAAGATCCGTTTGGACTAGCCTATGTAGCAGCTTTTTAGACCTAAAAAGACTTATTTAGGTTGATTCAAAAAACTACTTTTATAGGTTTTTTTCTTGACTTTTTGGAGTTTTATTGAGTGTCTTACATAACTTTTTAGTTTATTATATTCATAAAATATTATTAGTGATGTAAAAAAAATTAAAATTCATATTTTGTAAATTATTATGAATAATCTATACATATATTGTGATTATTTTTTTTATTTTGACACAAAAAACCAAAAAAACTAGAAAATAATTGTAAACAGACTTTTTCAAATTTTACAGTTTTTTAAAGACCACTCCAAACAATTTTAGGGGACTTTTTTAACTCTAACTTTTTTGTGAAATTTTTTAAACCGCAGTTTTTCAAAATCAAGTTATATTTTTTTAAAGGTATAAGTTGCAATTCAAAAAGTTATAATCGATTATAAAATATTGTAATTAATTACACTAAATACATCTTTTAAAAATCAAGTTATACTCTATAAATTACAAGTTACAAACTACTCACACGATCAATCATAAAATGTTGTGATCGATTATGAATAATTATAATTTGTCTTTCCTAAGATGTAATTTGACCTTCCACAATAATAATTTTTGATACAATATCAATAAATATATCAGTACTAGAGCAATTTCCGTCTAAGCAAATAATATAAATGTATTTAATGTGACAAGACACACATGAATAATTTTATGGTAAGGGGGTAAAAGCAATGGATTTGTAGGAATAATTTATTTTCCAATATGCAATAATCATAGAAGGTTCTGACATGTGTTATCTAAGTCGTCACACGAGACACTCGGTGACTAAGATTGATACCCAACACTAGGATGGGAATACTTGGACCAAAATGTCCGTCATTAGGGTGATAATCGTGTCATATCAAACATGTTCGTGTTATGTCATTTATAAGTTCGTGTCGAGTATTATTCAATTTTAATCCAACTTATTTAACTAATCATGTTATGTTGACTTGAACTTTTATTTTTATGTCGTGTTCGTATTGATCCATATAACCATGAATAAAAAAATATAACGTTAAGATTTAAGTCTAAGATTTTATTATCATTTAATCAAATACACTAATTTAATAAATATAATAACAAATATGAGTAAAAACATTTTTTTTTGTATAAGAATTATATCAATAATTGATAATTAAAAAAAAGTGAAATCGAGGAAAATTCATCTCTAATGCTTTTTGAAAGTTTTTCATAGACCATAAAATTCTTTGATTTATCAATTAGACCTCGTGTGTAAATACTTTTCCACAAAACTGAGTTGTATAATGGAAAAATCGTCATCTCCTACAAGTTGCTGAGGACTTCTAGTAGGAAAGAAAGTTTCCTATTATGATCCCTCATCAAGGCTGATGCCTTAATTGAATGATGGCTACTTATATGAGTAAGAAGACGATGACTCCTATTAATTGTGAGCGATCTCCTCTACATGTTATATTTGGACGTTTTACTCTCTTTCAAACAGTAGACTACTCAAATCTTTCTTGTTATTTGTATTTGACACTAACTCGATCTATTTATTATTTGTGTTCACAAGTCTTGTTATTTACGGATTCGTATCGAGAAATGATTAATCTTAATCCGTTAATTTCATATCGATTTTGAGTTGTAATTTTGTGTGGTGTCATAAATTATCACTCTTACATACAATCTCCATGGGAAATCTCTCCACCAATAACAATAAGTTAGTTCATAAATGATTTTAAAATTGTTTTAATGAATAAGTTTTATCTTTTCTCTTGCATGCGGAGAATGGAGAGATACAGTTAACATGAGTAGTTATATATTTATTTACAGTAATATTATTTAGATTTAAAATTTTAATTTAATTTGTTGATTTAATGATGTTGTTTTATTATAATCATTAAATTAATACAAAATTTTAATGTTTAATATGATCCACCGTCAATCTAATGATTATAATAAATTAAATCAATAAATTAGATTTCAATAATATTATTTAAGTGACAACCGAATTTAGGCAATCCTAGAAAACCAATGAACTTCATGATTCAATCCTGTGAATTGGTTCAAGTGTAATGAAGGCCCATTATCGTCTAACCGGACCATGCTCACCCGTATTACACATGATAGGAAGCCTATTCAACAAATTTAAGTTTCTTTTTATTTTTTTTGGGGGGGGATATTGCGTATGTGAACATGTTTGTTTGCTTTTTGTTTTTTTTTTATGAACACATAATAGAATACATTTAATTTTTTTTGGTACAGAAAATAGATATATAGATAA
The DNA here is from genome assembly GCA_951799425.1 of Ilex aquifolium. Lineage (NCBI taxonomy): Eukaryota > Viridiplantae > Streptophyta > Magnoliopsida > Aquifoliales > Aquifoliaceae > Ilex > Ilex aquifolium. Next base: position 19,917,822 of record OX637409.1, read on the forward strand.
ATCACTCAATATACCCGCTAAAAATCATTGTCATTCATCACCACACAGCTATCTATAGGGGATTTATGTTGGAGTCGAAATTAAGGTTCCACCACGTGCTACAGGCACTGAATAGTAGGTTAACCATAATGAGCTGTCGTAGTTATGGAGGCTCGAACCCAAACATTAAGCGAGAAAATCCGAAATTTTACTCACTAAACCAATTGCTTATTAGTACATTCAATTTTGAACATATTCTACAATTAGTTAAAGCGTGAAAACTATCGATTTTTTTAAATATGTCATTTCACTCCCCTATCATCACAGTTGTTCCCACAATCTCAGCCACCATGGTGCCACCAATTTTACAATCACTACTGTCACTACTATTATCGCCTTCACCACCACAATTACCATCACTCAATCGCTATCAACACCACCGTCACCAACATAGTGCAAGCAACGACGAAGTTGGGGGTTGTGCGAACGGTGGTGGAATAGAGGCGTTGATGAAAATAATAATAAAAATGATAATAGTGACATAATTTGTGGTGGCAATATAATTTATCGTGGTAATAAATGAGGATGATCTGAAAATAATAACGGTGTGGTGGCAATGTCATCATGGCAACTAGAGAGTGTTGGTGGTGGAGGAGATAATAATAGCGATGGTGATAATATGGTATAATGATAGCGTCAATGGTAGTAGTATTAAATTAGCTTATTCAATACCACGGATTTGATCTGATAAAAAAAAAATACCACGGATTTGTTGAATGCTGACTGGCCATATTTCCCTCCTTTGGGTGGTTGGTTTTGGGCCCGATATTAAATGATAATTTTTTCAAAGCCCAAATCTAATAGTGGATATCAACAAGCTTACCTCCCACTTTGGGGGTTTCTTCGGGTGCGAAAAGTCCTGAAATAGGATTAGTACTACATAATTACTATTTTACCCACCAACTGTCTTTACTTTGTCTTTTATTTTTAATATTAGGGTAAATTACATTCACACCCCTTGACATTTGACTAAATGACATAGAGACCCCCTGACATTTCTACAATTACACAGAGACCCCTTGTCGGCGTCAATAGGTGACCGGCGTTAACATAAGTGATAAATGACTATTTTAACCCTTTAATTTAATTTAAAATAAAATAATACATAATAAGTAATAAATAAAATATATTATCAAAAATTAAATTAACCTGCAACAAACCTCATCACAGCACTTACACCACTGATCGGAGTCTCACTCATCCGTTACACCACCGACTGTCGCCATCACTCCTCCTCTCATTTCTCTCTCTCTCTCTCTCTACCAACCTGCAACAAACTCCATCACAACCAAGCCTCCAAACTCAGCTGCCACCACCACCACCACTCCAAACCCCTAACTTAGGCCCTCGCCCCTCCCTGCGACAAACCCCATCAACCCAACCCAGCTGCCGCCACCACCACCACTCCAAACCCATCACTCCTAACCCCCTTCTCTTTCTCTCTACTTCTCAGATCCCCTAGTTCCCCGCCCCTTTCCTACAACAAACCCCATTGACCTAACCCAGCTGCCACCACCACTCCAAACCCACCTATTTTCTCTCTTCCTCTCAAATCCCCCACCCCCCGCCCTGCCCTTGCCCCTTCCCTACAATAAACTCCATTGCACCCAACCCCAACTGCCACCACCACCATCACTCCAAACTCAACCCTCCCAACCCTAGTTGCCATTGCCATCATCACTCCAAACCCACCACTTTCAGTTGAACTAATTATCCTAGTTGATGGTAATTTTAATCAAAATGTAATGGTTTAATGTTAATCTTTGATTAATTTTTATAATTGTATAATTAATGTTGGTAAAATGATAAATTATGATAATTACTAGACAAGATTATCTTAAAAAATATTGGACATGTTATAGAGGGGTAATTTTAGAATTAGATAAAATTTGTTCCCTAAAATCACTATTTTCTGTTAGTCAGACTAATGGCGGAAAGACGAAAGGGGTGCTCGTGTTATGATTTTTAAATCTCAGGGGGTCGTCGTGTAATTTTAGAAATGTGAGGGGTCACCGTGTTATTTGATTAAATGTCAGGGGTGTGTGAGTGTAATTTATCCTAAATATTAAAGATATGATAATCTGGATCATGAATAATAAAATCTTTGTAATTTTGTTTAAAGTTGTAAGTACATTAATCTCAACCCAAATAATTTATAATCTAATCTAATCTATTCTAAATATTTTATTTTTTTGTCTAAGTTCGATTATAACTCTTGACATGATTCCATTGGAATCAAAGGTTTGGAATCTATTCACAGGATCGTCCGATCACAAAAAATTCAGATCGATCCCTATAATTTCTGCTACTCCAATGCTCCTTACTCCACTTTTGTTATCACGCACTACTGAGTGGGGTAGCCGGTAAAAGGCGAGATAATGAAGGGGGTTATCCTCATACAAGAAACCTACCTGGTGTTTTGGGAGATGTGCTGGGGGGGTATTATAGTCAACAGTCATCCAACCATAATGTGCAGGATTTGATACTCCTATCCAGTCCGATGCAAATGAAATAAGAATCCAAACATGCCCTAATTATTCCGAGTTTTCCGACAAACACATATGGCTTTCAAGGCTTTTATATTAGTTTCTGATCTTATCCACATAACCTACCCCCCAATTATTACCCCGACCTTTCTAACCCTCTCTCTCTCTTTCTCTCTCTCTCATTTTTCCTCTCAACTTCTTGAGCTCTCCGCACTGAATCAACTCCACCAATGGCTCGTGGATCCTCTCAATCCCAATCCTCCACCTCCGCCTCCGCCACCTCCCGTCCTAGCCCCATCGGCTTGGCCACACGCGGCTCAGCTGCTGCTACCGCCGGCATGCGCCGAAGGCGCCTTAGCTCTTCTTCCTCCGGCGGGATCAGCGGAGGCACCTCCGGTGGCAACATGCTTCGATTCTACACCGACGACGCCCCTGGCCTCAAGATCACCCCCACCGTCGTCCTCGTCATGAGCCTATGCTTCATAGGTTTCGTCACCGCGTTACACGTCTTCGGCAAGCTCTATCGGTACCGATCCGGAGCCGGAGCTTAAAATCCGGACAGATCTTGACCGGAGCTTTCCCATAGAAACGTGCTTCGGTAACTCAATGCACCACGAATCTATAAGCTCTTTTCCCTAGCTTTTCAAGAAAGAGAGAGAGATAAAGAACATCCTAGTTTTTGAGTGAAATTTTCCATTTGCTTTTTGGAATTTGAATCCTAAATTGCTTCATAATGATGCAATTTTGTTAATATTTGCGATCTATGTAGTTCAATGTTCTTTTATTGCGGCAGAGCAATCTTTTTCTCCATATTTTTCGTGCGTCATTTTCTTGATAGTGCTTGCGAAATTTAATCCTGAATTTTTCATTCATATGGAAATTTACATAAAAAATTAGAGTCAGACAGCTGTAGTTATTCTGACTTGAAAGGCTCTGTATATAGCATTAATGCTATAGAATTACACATTCTGTATGCATCTACTGGTGATCAGTGGGAAGGAGTAGGATCATATCACAAAGTGCATATGTGTTTTTAGGGGACTAAATAACGATATAATGTTAGATTTCTGATTCCACCCTCAGTGAAATACTGCTTCTGTATCTGTGAAGTATGAGGCTCGAATTGATTGTAAGAAATCCTCCGTATCGTGTAGTGCTAATAAGTGATTACTAATGAATCATGGATGATGAAGAGGCTGAGATCATTTGACATATCGGATGAGATTGGTTTTCTTTCGTATTACATTTCAAGCTGAATAACATTTTTCTCAGCTATATTTGTTTTTTATTTTTTACTTTTTGTTTGCAACAAAAACCTTTCTGGAAATTGGTCAGTGTCCATAGATATCTGGTCATGAGTCTTATGATTAAGTTACAGCAAGTATACCTGGCATTGTTCTAATTGCTTTTATATGTGGTTGTATTAGTGTTCAGATTGAACGTGCCCTCGGCAGCTTTTGTGGCAGTTTTCCCTTCTTTTTGGGGTCTCGAGGACACATCAGGAGAGGAGGAAAAAACTGCCACCATTTGGGGCTTGGGGACGAGAATTTTCTGCAGGGGTTGGCCTTATATGGCTACTAGTGTGTCCTCTTTGGAACGTTGAAGTGCACTCTGGTGACATGCTTCCATGCAAGCTTGATTTCTAGGGGTTTTTTGTTCTCGATTAGTTGGGTTTGGCTCAAAATAAGGTCTTTTGTTGATTTAAATACTGATACTAAGACTTACATGGACCTGGTAATATTGTGGATTTATAGTCAGATTGCAAAGGCAAACAAGTTCTTTTACATGGACAGTCCAGTTCTAATCTCAAATTCTACTATTCTTATGTGATTAGCTAGCATTGAGGTGAATTTGATGTAGGATCAGAATTGAGGATAAGAGAAAAGGGATTAGAGTCTGACGAATGAGAAGAAACGAGAGGAAGAGAGAGGGTTAAAAGACAAGAAGAGATCAGAGGGAGAGGAAGAAGAAGAAGAAGAGAAAGGGGAAAGAGAAACAGGTGTTAGAAAAAGATTGAAATTTGTATTATTGCAGTCAAAGCTGTTTTACTTTCCACGAGGCACATATATATATAGGGAGTACCTAAAAAATAAAACAATAGCGTACAAAATAACTTGATCCTAATATTAAGAGATTGCAAAAAAAATAATACTAAAGGTAATATTAATGGTTTAAAAATCCCCTGAGCCGTTTAAGCTTCAATTTCAAGCATTGATCGATTAGGTGTTCCCCATCAAGGGTAAAATACTTGGGTGGTTTTTTAGTTGTTTTCCTTTGAAAGTGGAATTACAAACATGGTGCATGTAAGGTCGTTTATCATTTGGACTACGTCTACCATATAACCTACCTGCTTAATATTGCCTTAAAATATGTATGTTACTTTTTTTTCAAGATAGATGATTGCTTGCTTATCGTGATGTAACAAGTATATTGGCTTTAATGTATGGATGGGATGATGTTGGTGCAACTCTGGTCATGGATGGATGGTTGCCTTTTTATAATGCCTCAGCAGAATGCTGCCATTATGTGGAAAATTTCCATGCCATACTACTAGTAATTGCCTCGGTGTATATAAAAGAGTATGTTGTCTTGTTACATAGTTGCAAAAATGCCTTATTGTCTCTACTCTCCACTGATCGTTGCTATAATGCAATAAGACTTTCACTCTGCTGCTATCTATGGAAACTACCATGCTGTAATGATACATATACTCTAGATAGAATGTTGGCACAAGAGGTGGTGTGATTATCTGAAAACTACCATGCTACCTCTGTATATTGTCTCGTATGACTGCATGCTACCTTGTTGCCTTGGCATATGCTTTATTAGCTTGCGAGTCCTCAACTGTTTGTTGTTCTGATGTATGGTTTGGGAGGTTTTGAAACATAATGTTATTTAGGTGGAAAGTCATTTCAGGACTTGACACATTGGTTTTGTCGATAGTTGCCTTGATATCTGAGCTTGTATGTGTTGACTGTGTTTGCCTGGACATAATGTTGGGACATTTGATTACTTTGTTGCCTCATTTCACATTTGTCCCGGGGCAAGAAACTACGAATTTACTAGGTAAATTGCAGCCTCTTGTGATATTGCATTAGGCAGTTGTGGCTTCAGTATAAAGAAGCTGCCTTACTTTCTTAATGTATACCAATCCATTTTGCAACCTTAAGACATCTTCTTGTCATACTATTTATAGTGGCTGGGGCATTAGATTTATTTGTTGTCGAGCCTTTTATAGCTGCCTCTTCGTTATGATTCAATCATAGGATGTGGTTGTAATACACAGAATTAGTCACGTTCTTTCAACGAGAGGTTGCCAATATAGATGCAATGTCGTGTTGCTCAGTTGCCATGGGTACCTTGTTACCTGAATTCATGCATATTTCTTATTTCGAGAATCATTGATTAGCCATTAAGCTTGATGTGGAAGCAAGTATATCCTTCACACCATGTTACCTGAATGACTCCTTTATGAATTCTGTCCTCTTCCCCCGGTCGTCCCTCTGGACCCCTATTTTTCTTTCCACCTCGAGGAAAAAAGACAGGAGAAAAAAAGAGATACTTTAGAAGATGATGACGGGTTAATCACGCCTCTCGAAAGGCGTGTGTTACAAATACGATTAGGTACTTCCTTACATCTATGGAGATGGCTAGATCAGGTGAAAAAATTAAGATCAAAGTTCTCCAAAAAGCAGGGACTAGTTTACAGTTATTTCTTTGTCCATTTAAAGATGTAACCTGTATAACAGTGTAAGCCAAATCAGTCGAAACAAATCAAATGGGGTTTTTCATCAGTTGTAGGAAATTTCAAGAACTGTTTTATGTGTTGGGTGACTAAATAAACATGTCGGCGAACCGGTTGCTAGGAACTGTTATTTCACTTCAGAGATTCGATTTTGTGTTTTTTTTTTCCTTCGTTACTGTTTAGATGATGCATTTTTCTTTATAATCTTATACTGATGGGATTGTTTCTTGAAGACTAGTCCCCTTGGGGACATGATATGCACAAATCGAGAAATGGGATTGTGTTTTTAAGACTTTAACCTTGTTGTGGATGTCAAGAAGAGAGAATAAAACAAAGAATCCAATGGATCTTTCTGTTGATTAACTGGGAAAACCTACCCGGATAAGATTATAAAAAATGTTATTTATAATTAATTTGGACAACTAATTCAATGACTGTATTGCAGTATGTTGTTCTCAAATTAACTCCCTATAGATTGGACGAAATCACCACAAATATCCCAACCACCACCACCACCACCACCTTCAAATTCTGAACAAATTCAACCCATTGCACCCCGAATCGAGAAAGTTTTGAAATCGTCAATGCCCAATCAAATTCAAACATTAAAATTGAAATTTTTAAAAGTGGAAGGAGAGAGAAAGTTGGGGGTTTGTGACGGCAAGTAAGGGGAGGGACTCAATTGGGGGAGAATGGGAATTTATTGCTTCATTAGGGATACGATCTGGGCTCGAGGAGATGGATGGGAGGGTTATGTATACTCAATTCAACTCAATAAAGTCTTGTCTTAACGTTTTTGGGGTCAGTTACATGAATTTTATTTCGCCATTAAACTCTATCAAAGGCAATGTTTTTGAATATGGTATTGGGGGTTGATGGGGGTTATATTAGGGGATTTGTTGAGAGGGTTATCAATGGGTCTTTGGTCTAATGATACTCCTTACCTTGTGAAGACTTTGTTTTCTTGAAGTCAAGAGTTTAAAAAAAAAAAAAATGTATCCCATGTGCATATTGACTTCTTGTTATTTTTTTTGCAAATCCTTTCAATAAACTTATATATGAACTATTAAATTAAAGTGTTTCATTGAGACTATTATATATTTCATGATTAGCATTGTGTCAAATTATAAGATTTTGAATTTATTTGTATATCTATTACTATTATTAAGGGCGAGTTTAGTGTTCACATGTAAAATACCTATAGTACTTCTTTTTTTTCTTTCTTTCCATCTTAATCAATCATGACCCCTTTCCTAATTATAGTTCTTTATCAACTGCACGCAACCATTTATATAATTTTATCTCTCATTGTCTCTGTTTATTCTCATATTCGTCTCTTTGACCTTCAGCTTATCTCACTCTTTGTCCAATTGCACTCCAATGCTAATGTAATGTTTCTCTCTTAGGGGATGTTTGGTAAGGGAGTATGAATTGAATTGAATTGATTAAAGGTAAAATAATCATTTATAGGATAAATAATTATTAATAATTATGATATATTTGTGGGTTCTATATGTGTATGTGTATGTGTTGTATACCAAACATAAGTATGGATCGAATTCAATGTTGAATATCATCTTTGTAAAGAGGATTTTAGATTTAGAAGAGTTTGAAGAAACCAATTCAAACTCTCCCCAAAAATCCATTCAAACAAGCCCTTAATCTCTTCTCACTCTCATATCTCTCCGCCACATTCTTTATATCTATCTCTTTTGCAATCATGCACATGAGTGTATGCCTGCAAAAACCTCTAATATTCATAATAATACAACGCTCTCTTATCTCTTAACTATTTATAAAATACCCCTTCAACTACACTTAAACCACTTATATAGTAATCATATATTAATCTCTATTCTCATATCTATCTCTTTTTTCTATTTCACAGCTTCACAATCGCAAATTGTTGTAAGCCTCTACTAATCATAATAGTTAAGAGAGTGCAACCCAACACAAGTAGTGACGAGCCCAAATTTGACTGGGCCAAGCCCGATAAAAATAAATTGAGAAAGACCCAAATACTAAAGGGCCCAAGAAATAGTCCAAGTCGTCAAAGCCCATCAAGCCGGGTCAACCCATCTAAAGAGAGTGGAGAAGAGGTGAAGGAGCCAAGGGAGGCCAAGGGGCGCCACATGAGAGGCCACCCAAGCCATATGGGCGCCGCCCACTAGGCGCCACCCTTGGGCGCCGCCCAATGGTTGAGCTCCCCACTCCTCCTCAACCTCTCACTTGTTTTCTCCTCATGCCATGTTGCTTCAAGTTCAAGAAAGAAGACACCAGTAGACCAACACCTAAGCCCAAGGAAGACACCCAAAGGGGCATGACAACCCTTAGGCGCCGCCCATAGGGCGCCAACCATTGGGCGCCTACCCCTTGGTGCTCCTCTTGCCTTGGTACTCCGGTACGCCCACTCCAACTCAAGGTCCAACCTAAAGTCCAATCCAATTCAGGACTCTCCTCTGACTGAATAGGAGCACGAGGGAGAGAATGACGGGATACAGAGATCAACTCCTACCTTAACTGTGCTTGCCGAATAAGACTATTCCTACTGGGATTACACTTACCAAAATGGTGGAAGACTTCTTCCTCACGTCACCGCCTTAACCTAGCTATATAATGTGAACCCTCTCAATAATGAGGGCACGCCTCCAATACTTGACTACACACTTGTTTTCTCTCTCTCTCTCTCTCTCAAAGCTCTGTAACTCTCCGGTGACTGATATTTTATCAATAAAGAACACCAGGTCATCGCTGTCATTCCCGAAAGTGGAGTAGGTCATCCGAGACCGAACCACTATAAATCTCTGTGTTGATTATCTGTTTACAGTTTTAATTCCTTGATTGTCATTGATTGATTGTTTATTGCTCATTAATTACACATATTCATATACTTGACTGTTGATCTTGCCAAAGACAATTTTGTGCATCATCAACTAGGCTAGTGGGAGTCTAATTAGGATATATTAAAATTTTATTTTTTTTAATACAAATTTGATTCGTATAATTTTTTTTAATGTATTATTTTTTAGAGTTAATTACATTGGAGGTCCTCATAATATGGGTCTATCTTATTTTAGTCTCCAATATTTAATATATTTTTATGTGGTGTCTCAAGCAGATAACGTCCAAATTGTTAACGATTTTTTATTATAAATTTGTCACATAATACTTATAATATGCTAAAAAAAAATAATTTGGATATTCTTGACTAATTTTTTACCCAAATTTTAGTCAAACAGCTACCCATAAATTATTTTTTACCCTATTTAGGTATCACATAAATTTATGATCAAAAATTGTTAGCAATTTGAATGTTGTTTGTTTGAGGGATCACAAAAAAATATATTCAATACTTCATGGATCAAACTAATATAATTAAAATATTAAAAACTAAAATAAGACAAACTCTATATTTTAGGAACTTTTAGTGAAAATACACGAAACTAAAATGTTTAGCTCTTAGCAAAACCAAAAAATGGATAATTACACCTACGCTCCCTGAGGTTTGTCACTTAATCACTCAGACCCCCTAATATTTTAAATATTACACATAGACCCCTTAAGGTTTATAACACTTAGACTTCCGTTAGTAAATTATATTCAGATCCCTTGAAGTATGTAGACGTATAATACGTAGACCCTTCAAGTTTAAAATATTATACTTCGATAAAAAAATACTCCAATTAAAGATAAAATATCAAATATTTTAAATTTTACTGTCAAAATTCATATTCTATTGTATTAGTTATTGAAATAAAATAAAATAAAAAATAGAAAGTCATTTTTTTCTTAAAAAATTGTAATTAATATACAATTATACTATATATTGGAATAAAACTAAAAAATTAAACAAGAGGTACTCCTTGTCTTGTAAAAGTTTTGTCTTCTTGAGATTAAGGGTTCAAGTCCCCTTCCCCTTCCCCTTCTCCTTCCCTCCCCCCTCCCCCCCCCCCCCCTCAAAAAAAATAAAATAAAATAAAATAAAAAATGTTTAAAAAAAAAAGTCATTCAGAACATGAATTTTAAAACCAAAATTTATGTTCCATTATGTAATTTATTGAAATAAAATTAAAAATAAAAATCTAATTTTTTTTAAAACAATCATAATTAGTATGCAATTATACTATCTATTAGAATAAAACTAAAAAATCAAATAAGGAGTCAAACTGTAATGGATAAAATATATTCTAACTTTAATTAGGGTAATTTGGTCGTTTAAAGGATCAAATTAAATTCCAATAGATAGTATAATTGTATATCAATTATGATTTTTTTTTTTAAAATTATATTTTTATTTTTAATTTTATTTGAATAAATGTCATAATAGAACATAAATTTTGGTCGTAAAATTTAAAATATTTGATATTCTATCTTTAATTGTAGTATTTTTGGTCTAAGTATAATATTCTAAATTTGAGGTGGTCTAAGTATAACACAACTACAAACTTTAGGGGGTCTGAATATATTTTATTAACAGATATACTAATAGACATCGACGGTAGGGTCTAAATATTATGCGTGTATAAACCTCAAGAAGTCTGTGTAATATCTATATAATAAAGTACAATACAATTCAAATCTTAAAAAATAAACAAAATGACTTTTATTATTCGCGGTTGAGATCTCTTTAAATTTTACTTTAAAATTAATCTGACGACTAATATTAACACCTCAAATTTAGTAGGAAAAATAGGCCCTTAAGGGTGTGTTTGGACTTTGGAGTAACTTTTTAAAAATGGTTTTATGACATATTTCTCATAAGTACTTTAAAAAAAAATATAGTGTTTGGAATCGCCCCACCACCACCTCTATCACCACCACCCCTACCGCCCCACCACCACCCCAAATTTTAGTCAAAGAGCTACCCAAATTATACAATTTTGATAATGAGATATCTAAATTTTGGTCAAAAGTTACTCATATTACACATTTTTTATCAAGAGCTACCTAAATTATTTTTACCCTATTTAGGTATCACATAACAAATTTATGATCAAAAATCGTTAGCAATTTGGATGTTGTCTATTTGAGGGATTACCTAAAAATATATTCAATACTTCAGGGATCAAACTAATATAATTAAAATATTAAAAACTAAAATAAGACAAACTCTATATTTTAAGAACTTTTAGTGAAAATACACGAAACTAAAATGTTTAGCTCTTAGCAAAACCAAAAAATGGATAATTACACTTAGGCTCTCTAAAAATTGTCACTTAATTACTCAGACCCCTTAATATTTAAAATATTACACATAGACCTCTTAAGGTTTCTAACACTTAGACTTCCGTTAGTAAATTATATACAGATCCCTTGAAGTATGTAGGCGTATAATACGTAGACCCTTCAAGTTTAAAATATTATACTTAAATAAAAAAATACTCTAATTAAAGATAAAATATCAAATATTTTAAATTTTACTGTCAAAATTCATATTCTATTATATCAGTTATTGAAATAAAATCAAAAATAAAAAGTCAATTTTTTCTTAAAAAATCATAATTAATATACAATTATACTATATATTGGAATAAAACTAAAAAATTAAACAAAAGGTACTCCTTGTCTTGTAAATGTTTTGCCTTCTTGAGGTCAAGGGTTCAACTCCCCTCCCCCTCCCCCTTCTCCCTCCCCCTCCCCATCCCCAAAAATAAAAAGAAAAATGTTTTAAAAAAAAAAGTCATTCATAATAGAACATGAATTTTAAAACCAAAATTTATGTTCCATTATGTAATTTATTGAAATAAAATTAAAAAAAAAAAATCTAATTTTAAAAAAAAAATCATAATTAGTATGCAATTATACTATCTATTGGAATAAAACTAAAAAATCAAATAAGAGGTCAAACTGTAATGGATAAAATATATTATAACTTCAATTGAGGTAATTTGATAGTTTAATTTGGTCGTTTAAATGATCAAATTAAATTCCAATAGATAGTATAATTGTATATTAATTATGATTTTTTAAGAAAAATTTAGATTTTTATTTTTAATTTTATTTTAATAAGTGTCATAATATAACATAAATTTTGGTCGTAAAATTTAAAATATTTGATATTCTATCTTTAATTGTAGTATTTTTTGTCTAAGTATAATATTTTAAATTTGAGGGGTCTAAGTATAATACAACTACAAACTTTAGAGAGTCTGAATATAATTTATTAACAGATATACTAATAGACATTGACGGTAGGGTCTAAGTATTACGTGCGTATAAACCTCAGGAAGTCTATGTGTAATATCTATATAATAAAATACAATACAATTCAAATCTTAAAAGATAAACAAAATGATTTTTACTATTCGCAATTGAAATCTTTTTAAATTTTACTTTAAAGTTAATCTGACGACTAATATTAACACCTCAAATTTAATAGGAAAAATAGGTCCCTAAGGGTGTGTTTGGACTTTGGAGTGATTTTTTAAAAATGGTTTTAGAACTTATTCTTCATAAGTACTTTAAAAAAAAAAAAATAGTGTTTGGAATCTCCCCACCACCACCTCTACCACCACCACCCCTACCGCCCCACCACCACCACCGCCGTCGCCACCAATACTATCGCCACCCTACCACACCCACCACCCAACCACCACCATCACCAGTACCACCACCGCCCCACCACCTCCACTGCCCCACCACCACCATCCCCCACCTCCACCTCCACCACTACCCTCACCCTCATCTCCACCGTCCCATCACCACTACCACCACCACCTCCACCTCCAACGCCCCACAACCACCATTGCCACACCCTAGCTCCATTGCCATCCCACCACTATAACTGTCGCCAACACACCACCGTCGTCGTCGACATCACCGCCGCCACCACCCTCCGTCGCCACCACCACTGCCACTGTCCCACCTTCACCCTTACCCCACCTCACCCTTTGCCATCGCCACCTACCACCGATTGTTACCACTGTCGCCACCCACCACCACCACCATCGTTATCTTATTTTTATATTTATTACCATTACCATTATCATCCCACACCTATCGTCAGCACCCATCACTATCATTGTTGTCCACCGCCACCCACTACCACAACTCACCACCACTTGTCGTCGCTCACCATTACCACTAGCTACTGACACCCACCCCCACCACACCTACCACCACCACCACCCATTATCGCCTACCACTACAGCCACCCGCTACCACCATCGTTACCGCCCATCACCACTGTCGTTGCCCCACCACCACCACTGTCAACTACCATCACTGTCGTCCACCACCACTACCACTATCACTCACGACTATCACTACCACCATCATCACCCAAAACTCACCACTACCATCACCTTTGCCATTCACGGCTACCGCCGCCGCCACCACCACCACCACCACCACTGTCGTCGCCACCCACCACAACCATCATCGTCTCCCACCATCATCACTACTACCTACCACCACTACTACCGCTCACCCCTAATACAATCGGTGCTTAAATTCATTTCTTTCTGCTCTATGTTTGTGATTTGATTTTAGGTGTGAATATAAATATGTTTATTGTTGACTATTTTTTTTATTATTCCGTAGCTTCAGGCACGAAAATAACTAATTTAAATATTAGGTGTCAGAGTAATTAAGTGACAAACATCAGGAGTCTGACTGTAATTCTCTCAAAAAAAAATATACTATCGAATTTTTGTTTGAAATCCCATAAGCTATAATTCATCAATTCATTATCCACTATCACTGTTAAGAACGTATACACATGCTCGCGACTTCTCTCTCTCTCTCTCTGCTGTTTATTGTCTGTCGGGCAATAAAATACTCCGAAAAATAGACAGAGAAGCGAGAGCATGAAGTGATCAAGTTCTCCATCCATCATTAGCTGTTGTGGTTGTGCAGAGAGAGGGTTCCGATGGAGGTCCGAAACGACGTAGCAACGGTTAATTCGCCGACTGACGATGATCATCGTCATCATGATCAGCAGGCACCGCCGGCTACTCCGTCGAAGCAGGTCAAGGCTTCGCCGAACCCCGTTGACACCAACTCTGTTACCCAAAGGTCTCAGTTTTTGATCCACTTTTACTAATTTTATTGTCCTTTTATTGTGATTTTGTTGCAATTTCATTCGCTTAATCAAGATTTGGTCTTTTTTAATCATCTTGATTATGTAGATTACAGAAAGAGCTGATGTCTCTCATGGTACATCTCTCTCTCTCTCTCTCTCTCCTGCATATGTGTGTGTTTACGTGTGAGCGTGTTGATTGTCTGAAGTTTGGTGTTGTTGCTGATATGTATCTGACTCGTCCTGATTGGTACCCTAGACAAGGGGAATTTGTAGTTGATGATTATGACTAATTTTCCAAATGATGAAAAGTGCTATAGGTATCAGAATTACTCCTATCAACTATAATTATCATGATACCTAGCTATAGGAGTAATTCTGTACTGGGGCCCGAATGAACCTTTAGCACACAATAAAAGAGTTAGGAGTTGTAAACAAGAAAGAGCAAATCATATCTCCCCTTTGATCTTGCAGGATGGTTTATGTGCTTTTTTTGTTTTTTTGTATTCACTTTGGGTGGTATATTTTAGTAGTCATTTCCTGGTTTTCGTCTGGATTTTCACCTCGGACAATGGCCTAGATGTTGATCGGGTGGTAGGTTTATGGTAGTGCATAGGGTCCAATTATGGTATTGAAACTTTTCGATACAGTACTTTGTATTTTCCACCAATCAAAACAGGACTCTCGTAAAGATTTTACATTTTAGAATTGTTATTTTTATGATCAAGGGCTATAAAAAATCAATGCAAGATCCACAATTAAAAATGAATTTCAGTATGGTACTACTTCGTAGCGCTATCCTAGTAAGTAAATTGTAATTGGTTGTGTTACTTTCTGCCGTTTGACATAGAGAGGTACACAAATAAATTTATTAGAATTTTGAAGACTTTACATAACTCTCTACCCAGCTATAGTTGGGGAAGGGAACATATATTAGGGAGTATGTGTTTGCTGATATGACCAATATTAATTTGTTATATTAATGAGTGTTTAATATTTATTCTTCAACTTTGAATGTAGCTCACATATCATAGGATAGAGCCTTGGGCTTTACAATTGCTTGCTCACATAAGTTTATGAGGTTTTCTACGTACTCCGATCTACAATTGTAATTTGGTGAGCCGCTAATAGGAATATCCTGCAAATTGGAATGCCTGTGCCTACTTCAGTTCATTTTAAGAAACATTTATAAGCTGGAAAACAAGTCTGAAACTTCATTCATTTTATGAAATGCATCATTTGACCACTATGTTGTGGTTCTCTATGACCACCTTCTATAAAATTTCAAAGAGATTATACAGGGATTCTGGTAGCATGATCTGTTTACGGATTGTATAATTTCCACCAGTGGTTAACAAGTTGTTGGAACTTACTTCCAAAATCTTTCTAACATATCTTCCATCCCCTGAACCTAAATGGTATTGAAAAAGAAGGTGGAATTAAGAAGTGAAGGTTTCTGGCAAATCATGCTACTCTTTTATTTATGCGTTTAGATTTTAGGCAGATGTCAACATTTTATTGGCGTTATTGGAATTTCTTGATTGATCAGTGAATGATCTTTCCCTACTATGGAATGATTTTTAGGGGAGTTTCTGGCCTAGGGTTTGATAAGGCCCTCGGGAATTTGATCATTTTACTCCAGCTTCTGGTTGTTGGGGCAATATTTCTATTGTTTTTTTGTGAAGTTAACCCGAACCAATTTTTTGCTTTTGAGTGTATCTTTTCTTTTCCATGGCGCAATTTGTAATTTTAATAAGTCTTTTCTCGATCTGCAAAAGCTAGCATACGAAAATAAAAAGACAAAGAAAGTGTGCAAAAGGAACTATGATACAAACTATAATCATGCAATCACTTTTTTTTTTAGTTATGACTTGAAGTTATGGTGTGAAGTATTGACATAAAAAATCCTTACTTTTTTATAGATTTGAGATCATTGTAAAGCAGTGGTAACTGGTAAATATGTTATTAAGCCAAACACAGAGACAATTTTTCTTTCGGAAAAGAGCTTTTGGGTCATGTCCTTGGTTGTTATGAAGTAATTATAGAAATTTAGTTATTGTTAATTGAAGATGCCCTATAATGTTAACCTTTACATGGGATAAGTTGAAGAGGTTATGGTGCACAATTTTGAACAACACATGTCACCTTAACAACTAGGGAAAGTGGTGAAATTGACAAGTAGAAACCTGTCACAATTAGTTTTTGTGTTTTGCTTTCTTCTTGAGAGATTGAGTCATACTTATATGTGGACGTAGAAGCAAACCCCTCAAAAAGGGGAAACCATAGTAGCTGGAGCAACAATGATAATAATGCCAAAATAATCTTTTTCTTATTCATTCTTTCATGAGACATTTGGTTTTCTCTCTGTTAACTATGACTAAAATATTCCTACCATCTTTTTTCTCCCTTGTTCTGTTCTTTAATGTATCATTTTATTGATGTATCACCATTGTTCTACCTGGCAAGTAATCTTTTTATACTTTATATGTGTAGATGAGTGGAGGAGATCTTGGAGTATCTGCCTTTCCTGAAGGAGAGAGTATCTTTACTTGGATTGGTACCATTGAGGGTGGCAAAGGAACTATGTATGAGGGTTTATCTTACAAACTTTCTTTGCGCTTTCCCCTTGATTATCCTTTCAAGCCTCCCCAAGTGAAGTTTGAGACGATGTGCTTCCATCCAAATGTTGACCACTATGGGAACATTTGTTTAGACATTCTTCAGGTATCTATTATCATGGCCGCAAACATTAATTGTGACAAAATTCCTGATTCCAGGATTGGAAAAGTAAAGTGATATCCCTGGATTTTTAACGCATGGACCCACAACTGGAGGTTTGAAGTGGGCACAATCATTTATATAGGGTTTCTGTCTTCCATGTTGTTGAGTTAGAAAGGGCCACTTATTCAATTGTCCAGTTTAAGCAGTTGGCTTACATTGTGAAGATCTATCCAATTATTTGTCTTTCAGTATGGCTTATATGGCTTTTCTCTTTGAGGAAACAACATTTAAAATCTAAAAAGCTTAGACCTCTGTAAGCTCCTTATGCTTTCTACAACTGACAAGGCTTCTACAGAGGTATCAGAAATGGGGTTATTAGATGATCACTCACCACAATTTTGTGGTTAATTTTTTTCCTGAATATTAAAAGCAAAAATAAATTTCCAATTGTGATATTGGTGGGGCCAATCAAATTGTGGGTATGAGTATATCCATACCCATTAAATTTTAGCCTTGTTCCCTTCGAGAAAGTTAAGAACCATACACAGTTTTGAAGTCTTGATGTGCAGGATGCACACTTCCTTTGAAGGTGATGTCAATGGGGTTTTGTTTTCTTGCAGGACAAGTGGTCTTCAGCTTACGATTGCAGAACCATTCTTTTGTCTATCCAAAGTCTATTGGGAGGTATGCCGATGAATATATGCAAAAATTGTGCGGCGTATTCCATATCTTGTATATCTGTTCTTTTGCCTTATTCGGCCTCTCTCGCATGCAGAACCCAATATCGAGAGTCCTCTCAACAGCTCTGCTGCTGCACTTTGGAAGAACCAAGAAGGTGCACCAATTTTCCTTATATCTTTATTATACAGCCCTGTCAGTTCCCTTGATACATCCAAAAGGAGGAAAATGAGAAGCCCATAGCATGACCTGTAGTACACTTATGTACCTATGATCAACTTTTCTGCTAGCATCGCAATACTAGTCTTGACTTGAGATATCAGCTATTGCCTCCTTTTATGGGGTGGGAATAGCCCCACCCTAATCTCATTGATGGAACTAGAAAATCTGCTTAGGCAGCTTAAGCTACTGGATGGTTGAAACTAATACGCAGATTTTTGGGTGGTGCATTTTATCTACTGGTCAGACATTATGCATCTTTATTGAGTTTGGTAATTTTAGAAAGGCCAATCAGGATAAACTTTTGAGTTGCAAGATACTATTTTGAAGCCTCAACCCTCCTGATGAAATCAAAACTAAACACTTTTTTTTTGTCAGAATCAAAACTAAACATAAATATCACAATTTTTGCTTGTTTTTAGATGAAATGCCACCTTCTTCTGCAGTGCCTTGTTTTTTTTTTTTTACCTGTTTTGGATTGTGGACATTTATTTATTCAAAGAAAACTGATGCCTTAGGAATTGCTGATCCAAAATTATGGATTTAGAGATATGCTAAAAAAATGTGTTGGATGTTTCCTTTCCAATACACCAACAGGAGCAAGGTCCGACTATAACTTATGTATATATGACACTTTTGTCTACTTTTTATGTAGCTGATGTGTTTTTAAAGGTTTAGGAAGATAGCGGGTAACATGAAAGCAAAATCTTCTTTGAAAATCCATTTCAAGACATTGAAACTTTTTGGTGCAGATTACAGGAAAATGGTATGCAAGCATTATACGGCAGCAGAAGTGTTTGAGAGCTGATCTCGAAGTCTTATTGCAAGCATCTAGGCAAACATTTTCCAAACAGGATGCACATGCTTCATAATGTTCTTAAGACAGAACAGTACTAGGGAAGAGAGGGAGGTTTGGGTGTGATCTCACTGATTGGCCGAGCTTCCAAATTCATTGGTGAGTCAATTTTGTGTATGAATTTTTTATAACTGCATTCTGTCAATATACCTAATTGTACAGTTGCTAAATGAAACTTACAATATGGAGTTGTATCATTTTGAGTGTTAGTTTTTTCCTTTGAAAAAATGTTGCTACGTTCAAGCTGATTTTGCTAAATCCTGTTTGATGTTTACTTAATTTTTTATTTATGTAAAATGTTAAGCGATTAACAAAATTGGACTGAATAACTATTAAATGTTGCGAGATAGGTTGTATGATTCGCACCAAGTATCACTATAAACGCGCAACAACAAAGAACTCGGGCTTTCGTCTAGTGGCAAAGATGGGGTTATTAAACGGGCTTTAGGTTCTAACTTCATCTTCTACAGATGAACAATCAAAGAAAGATGATATTGAGAATTGATGACTCAGGTTTTGGTTCTTGCAAGCACAATATGGTGGTCAAGTAACAGTGGATGGCTAACACTAAAGTTGATTCTAGTTGCCATAAATGCAAGTGGTAGAAAACCGTTGATATATATATTTGGAGAGTAAATTATACTTTACCCATTTGAACTATTATTTTTGTTTCATTTTGTACCATCAACCATAAAATTTTTCACATTGCACCGTAAAGTATTAATTTTTTTTCATATCACTCCAATAGATAATGAAAAACTTGAAAATCTGTCAAAGGAGGGAGGAAAATCCCAAAGAGCTTTCTGTCAAGTGCCTAGTGCCAAGTACCACTTTATTTTACATCTTTTGCAACAAAATGGTTACTGAGAAGAAAAAGAAAATCGGCTAGAGGAAGAAAATTTAGAACATAGGAATGACAAAGTCATGAATAGGTATTTTTTTTTGACTTGCATATGTGCAATAGACAGTTGTTTATTGGAAGAATAGACCACTCACATGCACATTAATCATTAAAAAATTGAAAGCTATTATTTATTAGAGTGATATGAAATAAAATTGATATTTTATGGTGCATTATAAAAAAAAATTATAGTTGAAGGTACAAATGAAACAAAGGTAATAGTTCAATACGATAAATATAATTTATCCATATTTGGAACTTATTTTTTATAAGCCAATATTTTATTTTGAAGGTCAATGCAATCTTGGCTGGTAGAGCCCGTAGAGGATAAAAATGAAAACAAAACGTAAACTTTGGTCTTCACGAAAGGTCCTTGGAAGTCTGGAAATCTAAAGAACAATTTAAGTACTTAAAATGTTAGGAAAAATTATATTCAGACCCCTTGAGGTTTGTCACTTAATCATTTAGACTCCCGGACATTTGAAATATTAAACACAGACCCCCCATGGTTTGTACGCGCGTAATACTAGACTCCCCTCAAGTTTAAAATGTTACATTTAGACAAAAAAATACGTTAATCAAAGATAGAATATCAAATATTTTAAATTTTACAAGCAAAATTCATGTTCTATTATGACATTTATTGAAAGAAAATCAAAAATAAAAATCTAATTTTTTATTAAAAAATCATAATTAATATACAATTATACTATCTATGAGAATTTAATTTGGTTGTTTAAACGACTAAATTAAACTACCAAATTACCCCAATTAAAGTTAGAAGATATTGTGTCTATTATAGTTTGACTGCTTGTTTGATTAGCGGTAAAGATCAAGATTGATTTTTTCTAGGATGTTTGTTCATTTATAATTGATGTATTATTCAAAAGATGTAATTGCTAATTATTTATGTTGTAATAGTGATTTATTGATGCTTATAAAAAAAACCTCATCGTAACAATTTTAATTCAAGTCGTATGAAGAAAGTATAAGTCTAATTTTTTTTTTTTATGAAAAATACCACATATCTAAAATATAAGCTAGCAATAATATTATATGTATTTAATTTAGAAACTTAATTTGAAAATATAATCCATTGTCGTCATCGCATTAGTATGTACTGGATCCCGTTAAATATTAGAATCCAGTAATAATCAAAAGATAACAATGATTTAACTTCCCAAATTATATGCTAATAGTGTTACTGTGACAAATTTAATTTTTTTTTTAAAAAAAATTAGTGGGGGCAAATTTCAATTTTTTAAAAAAATATATGAAATTTAAATAACATGCAATAGACATTTTGACTTCATATCAAACCGACCCTTAACTTTATTACAATAACCCGACATTCCCCTCATATGGACAACCTGTAAAAGATGTGATAAACAACGACATTAATAATAAATAAATGCATATATCCAAAATATATTTTTATACAATTAAAGCATGCTTGTTTAATTCCAATATTATTTAAAAATATTCATAATAAGTAATATTTACATAACTTTTGGTTCTATTGATATAATCCTATGAAATATTAGATCACTATAAGGAATTAGTTTGGAGAGGATTGAAGTAGGGGTGCAACTCGGGCGGGTTGGGCGGGTTAGACAGTCAACCCTAGTCCAACCCTAGGTATATAATCTTCAACCCTAACCCTAACCCTAACCCTACCTCGGGTTGAGAAACTCAACCCGAGCCCAGCCCGAGTTTAATTCGGGCGGGCTCGGGTTGAATTCGGGTTCACTGCAAGAAAGACAGAGAGAGGGGGGAATAATTACAAATTCATAAAACAATCCATATATTTCATTCATAACAGTGCACGATTATTGATCATCTGTTTTCACACCAAAAAACTAGTAATCTCAAGGTACAATCGCAGAAAACATAGAAATTAGACTCATAAAAATATTAAACTTAAAACATCACACTATCATACAAATTGAATTCGGGTTCGGGTTGAAATCGGGTTACCGATGCCTCAACCCGAGCCCGGCCCAAATTGAATTCGGGTTGAAATTTTTTGACCCAAGCCCAACCCAAGTATTAAAAACCCTAGCCCAAGCCCTAATTTTTTCGGGTTGGGCTCGGGTTGAAATCGGGTTGCCCAACCCAAGTTGCACCCCTAGATTGAAGGCATTTTAGTCCACTCATTTTAATAACATTGAATAAATTACCTAATCAAACACTATATTGAACTTGATACTTATTATCCAACTCTTAATACCGTACTTAACAGACATTTGACTAGAATTTGTATCATCTTTATCCCGATTTAATGTAAGATTTTATCCATCTATCCTAGATGTATTCCTAAGTACCATACCTCTTTTGTTAATACGACATTTAAACGACTCCTTAGTATCAAACCAGACAAAGGGGTGTGGAAATTTCCCTTGCCCTTGATGGAACAAAGTCTAGGTCCCATCTGCCGATGGTGAGGTAATGCTTCACTATAGTACAGTGCATTTTGTAGCCAATAGACCTCCCTAGAAGTTTGACAATCAAGTCATCCTTCCATTTGTTCCTAATATTCTCTCGTCCGAATTGTTGATTTGTCGTAGCATCTTCCATTTTGATATTCTTACTCTGTTCCGGCTCTGTTTCTTCATGATTAAATGAGATATGTCAAAATACAGCACATTATTTTCGTCCATAAAAGTCGCCTTGTAATTTGTCGCCTGCTGATCTGAATCCTGGGTTTGTCGGTCTTTAGCTGGATATGCTGATGATTCACTTAAGGACGATCCAATACAAATTGGGGTTTAAAGCGAGAATTTCATGAAACCTCAGTTAATATTTTAGGAAAATAATAATTTTTTTTAATGATTATTAGAGATTTTACAGAGAGTTGCAGTATGATTTTGGGATCGGACGGAATCAGACAATAAATTAGGTCCAATTGTGAAGTCAACATCTTACGGATTAATAAATAGAATGAAATTTTAAAGAGACAGTAAGAAAGCTAGAGATAACAACAAAAAACCAGATCAAGAGAGAGGCAGTGAGAGTGAAGGAAAAAATAGTAACAAGAATTTGAGAGAGATTGCTACTTTTATATTTTAGAACTTTCTATGAGGCTTTACGTAGACTTGTAAAAAATTATAATATAAAACAAGGTAAGCTTCAATAAACACATCCGACGGTTTCAAATAGACTCATTCAATAGCCACTAACATCTCTCTTAAATTTTCACCTTCAAGCACGGGTTACCCCTATTATTATTACAATTTAGGGCTTTTTATAAGGCTTTAGATATACTTGTAAAATATATTAGACATTTAACTTGGTTCATTCAGAAGGGTCTTAGAACATGAAACTTAATTATGGGCAAAAAATTACAGGGGAAATTGTAAGGCGTACACAAAATTAGACTTAATTGTCAAAAAATATACAGCTCTTAATATTAGGTCATTAAGTCCTTATTTTTAGAACTTAATTGTGTTTAAGTATATAATTTGACTTTTTATGATTTTCCTTTGACATATTTGTCCTCCTTTAAATCATGCACATTTCTTTTGGCAATTAATTTGATTTTTCCCACCTTTAATTATTTCAACAGTACTTGGTGTGTTTGTCTCCCATGCACCTTCATCTTCAAAAGAGATAGTGCAAAAACTGTTTATCTCTTTCTCGTTGAATATATGTGTTAATATGTATATATTATATCTAGGAGTTTTAATAAAATAAAAACCTAAAATTTAGAAAAATCAAAACTCATAATAAACTTCTTTATTTTTTTAGGAATACGTTTCAAACTTTTGAAACTGCTGAAGAATTATGAAGATGACGAAGTAAAAGACTACTGGTATATGCATTCAATGGTTTCTTGAATCCAATAAAACTTTTTGGCATTACAACACAAGACCAAGAAAACTCCTAAATATAATTTTACTAATCTAAAATTATTCCACCTCCACATGAATTCAAGAAGTCTGGTAACAAAATTAATTATGCTCATAATATAATAACAACTCCTAAAACACTACAAGCCTACTAATAATAAACAATTAAATATTAGGAGATAATTAGTTCGAATTCCAAAAAACTACTGTAAGATAAACAGAGCATTTATACAGTGGTCATACCCAAACAGATGGAAAACAAAGTAAAGAAAATATCATACCAGCAATAGGCATGTCTTGACACAGAAAAAAAAGCTTACAGGTTGACGACACCAAGCATCGTCAACCCACCAATCTCCACAGCCATAATATGCTTAACCTCAAGGGGATAGAGATGCAAGACCACTAATTTTAATGGATTTTGAAGAAAAAATTTACTGCAAAGATATAAGACCAAATACGTTAATGGAGTTACCGGAGAGATAGGAGTCTATCTACCTATATATACTGCTAATAAAAGAGTTTTAAAATATTTTGGAAGTCTAACAGGTATGAAAGAAAGAAAAATATATGGTTTGGCTCTTTACTCTTCTAATATTTTATTATATACCAATGAATAATGAATTTTCAATTGTTGTGTTTATCACCTAAAAAATAGTAATTTTTTTTCCCATGGTATTAGAATTCTAGTTGAGTTTTCCGAATTGAATAAAAAAAAGAATGTACTAGCAAGTCATAGTGATAAAATTTATCTAGCAAAAATTTTGGAAGTCATAAAGATAAAGTTTATCTAGCTAATATATAGTTATAAAGTTTATCTAGCAAAAATTTTGATAAAATTTATCTAGCAAAAAAGTTAGAAATCATACAGATAAAGTTTATATAACTAATATTTTGAGGGCATAATTGCCTTTAAGGTAATATTTAGGGGTGAAATAGAAAATCAAAAGTTTTTTTGCAAATGTTGACAAATATATAGTTATAAAGTTTATCTAGCAAAAATTTTGGAATATTAGTGAAAAATTTTATCTAGGAAAAGATGTAGAAATCATACAGAAAAAGTTTATCTAGCTATTATTTTGTGGGCATAATTGCCTTTAAGGTAATAATTAGGGGTGAAATATGAAAAGATTTATGAAATTAAAGTGTATCAAAACAGTGTAGGAGTAAAAGAATCTAGGGTTTAAGTATTATATGTATGAACACATATATACGTGACTAAATTAAATTTAAAATCAAAATTCTTTAATTTTAGTATTTCTAAGATAAGATAATTAAAATTCCTTAATTTTAGTTGTCAAATTTTAAAAGTTTTCAAAAATGTTGAAACATATCCCTAAAAACATGGAGAGGATTTATTGTGGGTTTTGATTTTCCTAAATTTTTGGTTTTTGTTTCATGAAGAGGAATGAAGCCATGTTTATCCTGTAAATCGTTGACAGCAAGAGTAGGGAAAGAGAAGAAGAACATTGTAGTAGAATTACTGTAGTAATGTAATATAAATCTTTAATCCAATGAATATATTTATTTTCCAATATAATAATTGGATCTAGTACTGGTAGTGTTTCTAACTCTGTGTAATTTAATTATAGTTTGACTATTAAGGCCTTTTTCATTGTTTTTTTTACTTCTAACGACAGTATATATGTCTTCTTCTTTTGTTACCAGAACTTTCTTTTTTTAAGGAGCTGCTGATTAACAAATTTAATCTATTCTGATTCAATTAATGGAGGGTAATATGCGTTGATCTGGGTTCGTCTGCTAGACTTTCCTCTTCTGCGGCCACCACCACGGAAGTTACCTCTTCCCCTAATCATAAGGAATCCTGCAAAAATTCTCTTGTTAAAAAATTAGGAAGAGAATTTAATTGTCTTTTTGCATATTCTTTTTTAAAATCGAATACATATATGATTGTTTGTCATCTTGTAAATATTTGTTTAGAAGCTATGTTTTTAACATCATGTTTTAATACAGTTTTTGCAAAACTATAGTCTATTCTTAATAAAAATTCTTGATCTAACAAATCATCTGGAAATTTACTGATACATTTAACTATAGATAAAATTTCTTTTTTAATAATTAAGTAATTTAATTGAGTTGTATTCCATTTTTAGAAGTAAATCTTATAAGTGTTTCTTTACCAGTAATGAGATTTTTTTGTTTAAGAATGCCTCCATAACCTTTATCCGAGGCATCAGTTTCCACAATTTTATACCAATTTGTATTAGATAAAGATAAACATGATAAGTTCTTAGCTTTAAGCTTAATTTTTTTAACTGCTTTTATATGACGATCTGTCCATTTAGACGGATTCTTTTGAAGCCTTGTATATAAAATAGTTGTATCTTGTGTCAGATTTTTATAAAAGTCTGATAAGTAATTGAGACTCCCCCAAAAAATTTTGCAATTGTCTTTTATCTTTAATTTCATCAGGAAATTTAGAGACAAATTCAATACTCCGTTCAATGGGAACAATTTTTCCTTGTTCTATATAGTGACCTAGAAATCTAACTTTAAGTTGACATAATTTCATTTTACGGCATATATGACTAAACCATTTCTTTTAATTGCTTGAATAAATATATTCAGATGCTTAAAATGCTGATCAATAGAATTAGAAAAGGTAAGTATATCATCTATATAAACTATGCAAAATCCTAAATAAGGATAAAATATATCAGTCATAATGTTTTGAAATTTAGAAGAGGCATTTTTAAACACAAATGGTATAACATTTCATTCAGAGTGTCCAAAAGGAACTGTGAAAGAAGTTTTGTACTTGTTTGCCTCATTTATTTGGATTTGCCAATAACTTGACTTTAAATCAAACTTAGAAAAGATTTTAGCATTATACAGTCTCGATAACAAATCTTTTTTGTTAGGAATAAGATATCTAATCCATTGAAGAACCTTATTTAAAGGTTTATAATTCATTACTAATTTAGGTATTTCTCATTCCTTTTCAGCATTATTATTTACATAGAATGCAACACAACTCCAAGGAAAGTAGCCTTTACGAATTAATAAATTTTCCAATAGGGTCTCAATCTCCTTTTTGCAGAGTTCTAAATGTGTTTTATTCATTTGGGTTGATTTTGTTTTAGTTGGAATATTCTTTTCATTAAACTCTTTAATATAAGAAAGTGTTACTACATGTTTCTTCCTATCCCAAAAAGTTGTGGGAAGAGTATTACATACTTCTCTAATCATTTTTTTCTTTTAATTGTTTTAATTGAGTTTTAAATTGATTTGTCCCCATTTTATGGAATATATTTAAAATTTTTACTTCTTGCTGTAAAAAGTTTATCTAATTTTCTTTATAAATCAAATTTTCTCTAATTTGATTTATTATTTTCACTTGGGGTAGAGTTATAAACTCAAATAATATTTTTTTACCCTTTACGGTAGTCAGAATTCCTTTAGAATCAATTCTTTCAATTGGTTCTATTATAGATAAGAACAATGTTCCCAAAATTATCAATTGATTTAAATTTGCTATAAAAATAAAAGTAGTAGGAATACAAATTCCATGGTTACAGATTAAAACATTTGACAGTTTAAATTTAATATTTAATTTAGAACCATCAGTCGTACTTAATGACTGAGTAGTTTTTTTTCAAAATATTTAGTAGGAATTAATCCTTCTGTTATGTAGTTCATATTTGCACCATTGTTTATTAAAGCAATGGTTTCGACAGTAATTCTTGATCAAAAATCTAGTATGATTTTAACATTTCATTTTTGATGAGTTACTTTATCCAATAAATTTAAGTAATTTTTTGTAGAATTTTGACCCTTTTCTTTGGGTTGCTGAGTCAACTTAGTTAAACCTGAGTTTTCTACAGAAAATGTGGATGCTACAGGTATCAAATTAGCTTGAGTTTCTCCACTAATAACTTCAATTGGGGTTTTCTATAATGCTAGAATTCTTTGTTTAATTACTTTAATTTTAACTTTAAGTTGATTAATTTCACCTCTAAGATCCTGCATAGAAGTTTCTTTTTCTTTTATTACTAATGATTCAGATTCATTAAATCTGTGTATTACTTCTTTTAATGAATATAGCTTAGATATAAAAGTTTTTTTCTCTTCAGGAGTTAATTCTAAATATTGTTATATTGCAATTTTTTTAGATATAGGATCTTGAATTTGATCTAAAAGATCTAATATCAATGATTGTGATGTAGCTAAAGTATTTAAACTTAAGACATTCATGTCTAATATAACCTTATAATAATTAGTTTGGGCTTGACAATTAGATGAGCAAGCTTTATCCTTATCTTATTGCTTAGCTTCTTCAGATTCTTCTGTTGTTTCACTTATATCATCAATATTACATATTTCTTTGGAAGAAAATTAGTCTTCAAAATCTTCTTTTGATTCTAAATTAATCACAATTTTTAATATTTTTCTCGAAGATCTTAATCCTGAATTAATTCATGAATTTTTTATTTAGTCAGACATTTGCTAGCATAGTGTCCTATCTTTTCACATTTAAAACTGATGATACCTAAAGTAAACCCCAGATCTGAGCTCAGGAAAAGAGCTCAGTTCGGGAGTTTATGGAGAACTAAGCTGAGCTCATCCAGCAAGGTCTGAGCTCGCCCAATCGGAACTTATATTCCCAACTAAAGACATGAGCTAAGAAACAATGAGAGGGCAGTAAAAAGGCAGTAGATACCCGAACAGGGGGAGTTAAGTCAATCCAAGGCAAGAAATCCGCTACCAGCCAGGATCCTATCCTAAAACCAAGGAGAGAATCCCCTAACACAAGGCAGAGAACTCGCCATCCGCGGTCAGCCATAAGGGGTTTAGGAAAGCCCGAGATTATAGAAGAAGATAGGGACGATCCCTACAATAAAGGAAATAACCCCGAATTAGAGGTAAGCATGAGGCTATAAAGAGGAGGGGCAGCTTCCATTGAGAGGGGGAAAAAAACTTGAAACCCTAATACCTTGAGAATTCTGTTGTAACTTATTGAATTAGATCAATAAAGAGACAGGAGCAAGAGCCTCCATTAGAGAGTGGACTAGCCGAGCTCATCAGCCGGTGAACCACTATATTTCTATTGTATTTCACACATTACACACGACTAATTAGAGCTTTCATTCCCCACTTCACGAGCCTTGTAGCTCAGATGCCATATTAGTCCCCATGCAAACTGCTCACGCCAATTAATTTGGTCCTATAGCTCGTATCCGAAGGTTTACGCCATCAGTTTGGCGCCGTCTGTGGGAACGACTGTTCCTGTTACAAGTAAGCTGATTCCTCAGTGACTGATGGTAATAACTCGAAATATGAGCAGAAGCCAAACAAACCTACCTCGAATGCAAGATCAGCCGGAAGCTGCCCACGGCAGGCAACCCGGGAACATCCAGGAGGCGAATTCCCTCATTAATAACGAGTTGGAGGCCCTGCGTCTCGTCAACCAACGTTTGCTAAAGGAGAATGAAGAGCTGTCAAAGCTCGTACAACGCCCACAAGAGGCACCACCGGCCCATGAAGGCCAGAATAACCCCCCTCATAGGGAACCTCGATACTGGGACCCCCATAGAGAGGTCAGCGAGGGGGGGGAAGGCAGCCAGGCCAGGGGATATGTCCCCTACGTACCCCCTGATAATGGCCCTAACGACGAAGTGCAAAGTCGGAACGACAGGGGTGAGAGAGGTGATTTCTTCCCTTATCCGCAAGACAGGAGAGAGCAGCACTGGGAGCAACGCTTCAAAGATTTCCAGCAAGAGCTCAGCCATATGAAGGAGGCCGTAAAAAGTAAGGCCCCGGTTACAATGGATGTTTTGGTCCAGCAAACCGAATCCCCATTCACCACGGGGGTGCTACACTTCCCTCTCCCACCAAAATTCAGGATGCCTCAAATGGAGGTCTTTGACGGATCGAAAGATCCCGTGGATCATCTCAACACTTACAAGAACCAGATGGAGCTACATGGGTACCAGGATCCTGTACGATGCAGAGCTTTTGCTATCACGCTGAAAGACTCCGCCTTAAACTGGTTTCATAGGCTCCCGCCAGCCTCGATCTCATCCTTTAAAGAACTCTCCATTGCTTTTGTCTCTCATTTCATAGGAGCCCGGATACACAGAAAGCCGAGCTACCACCTGCTGAATGTGAAGCAGGGTCCCCAGGAAAACCTGAGGACTTATGTCCAAAGATTTAACTCGGAGACATTGAAAGTAGACGTCCCGGATGAAAAATTCGCCATAACTGCTTTCATTGCAGGGTTGGGAGTGCAATCAAAGGATTTGATGTTCTCCATATCAAAAAACCCTCAGGCAAGTATGGCTGAGGTGTTAGCCAAGGCAGAGAAATATATAAATGGTGAAGAGGCACTCCTTTCTAAGGTGGTCGGTACGTCTTCACGAAAGGAAAAGGAAAAAGAAGAAAAGAGAAGGGACAGAAGCCCTAGGAAGGAAAAAGGACGAGAGAGGTCCCCAAGGAGGGACAGAGACCGCTCGCCAAAGAGGAGAGGAAATGTCAGAGATCGGCTGGGTCCCATGCAACCTGAACTACAACCCAGGTATGGGCCTCAGCGGTTTACCCCACTCACCGCTGCTGTGTCACAAGTACTGTATGAGGTCCAGAACGAGAAGTTTTTAAAATGGCCACCTAGGATGAAGGCAGACCCGGCAAAGAGGGACCCCACGAAGTACTGTGATTATCATCGAGATCATGGACACCACACTGATGACTGTATTCAATTGAAGAAGGAAATCGAGTTCTTGATCCAGCGAGGTCAGCTGCGTCGTTTTATAGCCAATGATAACCTGAACCGAGCTCTTCCGCCTCCGCCACCCCGACAGCAGGCACCTGCACCACACCAGCAGCCTCTAGGAGAAATCAGAGTGATATCTGGAGGTTTCGCAGGAGGTGGAGAGTCAAGCTCAGCTAGGAAGGCGCACCTCCGGCGGATCAGAGCCGAAGAAGCTCTCGAAGTGCACGCTGTATCCAAGGCTCCACGCTTGGATACAGCTATCACTTTTTCAGATGCTGATTTAGAAGGGTGCCAATACCCCCATGATGATCCACTGGTGGTACGAGCTGTGGTGGCAAATAGAACAGTTCATCGGGTTCTAATTGATAACGGGAGCTCGGCAGATATTATTTTCGCACCTGCGTTTGACAGGATGGACATAGGAAGACAAAAACTTGAGCCAGTAAGCACTCACTTGCTGGGATTCTCCGGGGAAAGGGTGCTCCCCCTGGGTTCAATCCAGCTCGTGCTCACCCTGGGGGATCCACCTTGCCAAGCCACTACCACTGTCAAATTCCTAGTAGTCGATGCACCATCGGCGTACAACATCTTGCTTGGAAGGCCATCCCTAAATTCTATAAAGGCAATCCCATCTGCCTATCATTTAGTCGTGAAGTTCCCTACAGAAAATGGAATCGGAGTGGTCCGAGGAGACCAGCGCGTAGCACGGGAGTGCTACTTGGCTTCTGTCAAAAGGAAGGAGGTCGAGAACATCCAACTGGATGAGCTCGACATGAGAGATGAAATGGAGACAAGACCAATGCCATCGGAAGAGCTGGAACCAGTTCAGCTTGATGAGAAATCAGAACACCTTGTTTATGTGGGTTCCAAACTAAACGCTGAGCTCAAAAGACTCCTCATCCAGTTCCTAAAAGAGAATATAGGAGTGTTCGCTTGGAAGCAAGAAGACATGGAAGGAATTGATCCCTCGGTTATTACCCACAAGTTATGCGTAAACCCAACTTGCAAACCCATCAAACAGAAGAGGAGGAGCTTTGCTTATGAAAGGCAAAAAGCAATCAATGAGGAGGTCAGCAAACTCCTCCATGCCAAGGCTATCAGGGAGGTTCATTACCCCACTTGGTTAGCAAATGTAGTTCTCGTAAAGAAAACCAATGGGAAGTGGCGATTGTGCATCGACTTCACTGATCTCAACCGAGCATGCCCCAAAGACAGTTTTCCCTTACCTCGGATTGACCTAATAGTGGACGCCACTGCAGGGCACGAGCTCCTCAGTTTCATGGACGCTTTTTCAGGCTACAACCAGATCGGGATGGATCCCAGCGATCAGGAGAAGACCTCCTTTGTGACTGAACAGGGAACATATTGTTATCAGGTCATGCCCTTCGGATTGAAGAACGCCGGAGCCACTTACCAGCGGTTAGTAAATAAAATGTTCCAGAGGCAAATAGGAGCATCCATGGAGGTTTACATTGATGATATGCTAGTGAAGTCGCTGAAAGCAGAGCTCCACATCGAGCACTTAGCTGAGTCATTCCGAATTCTACAGGAGTACAAAATGAAGCTAAACCCTGCGAAGTGCGCATTCGGGGTCTCGGCTGGAAAATTTCTGGGCTTTATAGTCAGCAGCAGAGGGATTGAGGCCAATCCAGAAAAGGTTAAAGCAATGGTGGAAATGAAGTCACCATCCAACACAAAAGAGGTGCAACGTTTGACAGGCAGGATAGCTGCACTTAGCCGTTTTGTGTCTAGGTCTAGCGATAAATGCCAGCCATTTTTTCAAATCTTGAAGAAGGCATTCCACTGGGATTCCAAGTGTGAAGAAGCATTCGAAGACCTAAAGAGATATATGAGCTCTCCCCCTGTTCTGGTGAGCCCTCTAGAAGGGGAAATCCTCACCCTCTACCTAGCAGTTTCAGATTTTTCAACAAGTGCAGCGCTAGTTAGGGAGCGAGACAGAGCTCAGCAACCAGTCTACTACTGTAGCAGAGCTCTGAGGGGGGCAGAGGAGAGATATCCAAGGATGGAAAAACTCGTTCTAGCTCTGGTTACAACAGCTAGGAGACTTAGACCTTATTTCCAGGCTCATACTGTTGAGGTTCCAACAGATCAGCCAATGAAGCAAGTACTACACAAGCCGGAGTCCTCAGGGAGGTTGGTTAAATGGGCCGTAGAGCTCAGCGAGTTTGATATCAGGTACAAGCCAAGAACTGCCATCAAAGGGCAAATTTTGGCAGATTTTATTGCAGAATTCACAGCAGCAGCGCCTATGGAAACCACGGATTTAGTACCGGACCTTCCCATATGGAAGCTTTCAGTGGATGGAGCCGCCAATGCTCAGGGAAGCGGTGCAGGAATGATCCTGACCTCCCCAGAAGGAATAGACGTCGAATATGCCCTCAGATTTGGGTTCAAAGCTTCAAATAATGAGGCAGAATATGAAGCCGTCATCGCTGGGCTTAATCTTGCCTATTCTATGGAAGCAGAGCAGCTGGAGATCTGCAGTGATTCTCAACTGGTGGTGAAGCAGATAGAAGAGTGTTACGAGGCAAGAGGCGAGAAGATGGTCCTGTACCTCAAAAAGGTACGAGAACTAATGAAACAGTTTGTGCAGGTTAAGGTCAGACACGTGCCTAGAGTGGAGAACTCACGAGCAGATGCTCTGGCAAGGTTAGCAACTGCCTCACAAGAGGATTTGGATAGGCTAATTCCAGTAGAGCACCTTCCAAAGCCCTCGGTAAGCATTGAAGAAGAGGAAATTCTGTCAATTGAAGCTCAGCCGAGCTGGATGGACCCCATCGTAGAGTACCTTCAGAATGGAACTTTGCCAAATAGTGCCAAGGAGGCATCCAAGCTAAGGGCCAGGTCAGCCAGATTTTCCCTGATGCAAGGGAAACTGTACAAGCATGGATTTTCAATGCCTCTCCTTAAGTGCGTAGGAGACGAAGATGCTAACTACATACTCAGAGAAGTACATGAGGGGATATGTGGCAACCACATAGGAGCTCGGGCCTTGGCAGGAAAAGTACTGAGGCAAGGATATTATTGGCCCACCATGTTCAAAAGCGCCACCGACTTAGTAAGAAAATGCAAAACTTGCCAAGAGCATGCTAATATGTCCCACTGTCCTCCCGAGTTCCTAACCTCGGTGGTAAGCCCATGGCCTTTTCAGCAGTGGGGGCTAGACATTCTGGGACCCCTACCCACCGGTGTGGGGCAGTGCAAGTTTGCCGTCGTAGGTGTGGATTACTTTACTAAATGGGCAGAGGTCGAACCTTTGGCAACGATCACAGAGCAAAAAGTTCAAAACTTCGTTTGGAAGTCGATAGTTTGCAGGTTTGGAGTTCCCAGAGCGTTCGTATCTGACAATGGAAAGCAGTTTGATAATTCAAAGTTCAAAAGTTTTTGTGCCGAGCTCGGAATCAAGAACTATTTCTCAACTCCTGCCCATCCCCAGTCTAATGGGCAGGCGGAGGTCACAATAAGAACCATAAAGTCAGCTTTGAAGACCAAGCTAGAAAACCTGAAAGGCAAATGGGTGGAGTACATTCCGGAGGTATTGTGGGCCTACAGGACCACCGCCAGATCTGCGACTCAGGAAACCCCCTTTGCTTTGGCCTTTGGGACCGAGGCAGTGGCCCCAGTGGAGATAGGGCTCCAATCACCAAGGGTGGAGTTTGCAGATCCCGAGCACAATGATGAGTCTCTCTTGCTAAACCTCGATCTCTTGGATGAAAAGAGGGACAGAGCTCTGCACCGTGTCCGTACTTACCAAAGGAAAACGGCAAGGTACTATGACAGGAGGGTAAGACACAGAAGTTTCAAGGTTGGAGATTTGGTACTTAGGAGGCTTCTGCTTGCGAGAAAGGATCCCACGCATGGGAAATTGGGACCCAATTGGGAAGGGCCCTATATCGTGTCAAAGATAATCAGACCAGGGAATTACGAGTTGCAAACAGAGGAAGGAAAGGTTCTACCTCACTCGTGGAATGCCGAGCACCTTAAGAAGTTTTTTCAGTAAGTGTTACTTGTAATAGAACTACTTTTAAATAAGAAAGAGCAAGCCTTTTATTCACCCTCCAATGGTCTCCAAAGAAGCAAGATGAGCTCTTCAGCTCATAAACAAACGATAAGCTTCAAAGCTTATAAATGCAGGATGAGCTCTTCAGCTCATAAACAAACGATAAGCTTCAAAGCTTATAAATGCAAGATGAGCTCTTCAGCTCATAAACAAACGATAAGCTTCAAAGCTTATAAATGCAAGATGAGCTCTTCAGCTCATAAACAAACGATAAGCTTCAAAGCTTATAAATGCAGGATGAGCTCTTCAGCTCATAAACAAACGATAAGCTTCAAAGCTTATAAATGCAGGATGAGCTCTTCAGCTCATAAACAAACGATAAGCTTCAAAGCTTATAAATGCAAGATGAGCTCTTCAGCTCATAAACAAACGATAAGCTTCAAAGCTTATAAATGCAAGATGAGCTCTTCAGCTCATAAACAAACGATAAGCTTCAAAGCTTATAAATGCAAGATGAGCTCTTCAGCTCATAAACAAACGATAAGCTTCAAAGCTTATAAATGCAAGATGAGCTCTTCAGCTCATAAACAAACGATAAGCTTCAAAGCTTATAAATGCAAGATGAGCTCTTCAGCTCATAAACAAAAGATAAGCTTCAAAGCTTATAAATGCAAGATGAGCTCTTCAGCTCATAAACAAAAGATAAGCTTCAAAGCTTATAAATGCAAGATGAGCTCTTCAGCTCATAAACAAAAGATAAGCTTCAAAGCTCATAAAAACCCGATGAGCTCTTCAGCCCATAACAAAAAGAATGGGCTCTTCAGCTCATAACTACAGGATAAGCCTCAAAGGCTTATAAACAAAAGACGAGCTCTTCAGCTCGTACAAAGTTCAAGGCTGAACGCTTCTTGGAGACACCAACAGTCAAGTTCAAGGCTGAACGCTTCTTGGAGACACCAATGGTCCTCCCCCCAGGACCAGATACCCTTGTGCACTGCCTACACACCCAAAGACCTCGAAAGGTCCAGAACAACAGAGAACACCTATGAGGTCAGATGAGAAGTAAGGTCAGAGCAGACATGATCTTCTGTTTTCCATCTACGTTCGTGTTTCGAACGAGAAGAGTAAGCTGAAATAACCTAACAGAATTCGAGATGAATGAAAAGTCTGGCATTCGAAATATCCGACAGTACAAATATTCAGACAAATACAAAAAGAGTCATAGTCTGATATCGCTTAAGAAAAGAAAGAACGATACAAGGAAACAAAGATCCTAGTCTTTCTTAAGTTCAGTTTTCAGCTCAGCAATCTCTCCCTTCAGGCTAGCATTCTCTTTCTTCAGCTCATCCCTTTCCTGCTCAGCCTTTTGAAGCGAGTTAAGGAGCTTCTGACCAATAGAGGTAAGGAAGATGGTGGACAGAGAGTCAGGAGAAGGGGAATCGTCCCTTTTACGCTTCCTCGAACTCGTGACGGTGTTTCCATCCTTGTCAGAATCCCCATCCTCATCAGAATCAGAGAAAGAGGTCCAGGAAGAGTAAGGAATAGTGGAAAACTCAAACTCAGTAGCCTCAGCCCCAAGCAAATAGAGGTTTGCGCTCGTCATCAGCTCGGAATAAGTCTTAGACTCCACAAGCAACAACTCGTTGATATTCACCATCCCTGGTAAATCCAGGTCAGGTGGACCTACACAGCAAGGGCATAATCAGAGCATATTTTTAAAAGGAAAGTACTCAAAAGAGCCATGATCGAGCTTACCAATACGAGAGAAGCTCTTCCAGGACCGAGGAATCCTGGCTTTACGACAGCGATCCTCAGGAGACCTCCAAGCCTCTCCAGAAGCGAAGAAGAAACGCTCAGACCACCCTTCAGGGTTGGAGGGAAGATCTAGAACCAGAGGGCGTAAATTGAAATCCCTCCAACGGAAGAAACTGAAGCAGGGGGCATCATCTTCCTCAATCTCAAAGAAATACAGGAACTCAGAGACAAAGGGGAACCTGCCAAGAGCATGCAAGCGGCAGAACAAGAAAAAGCTTATCATAGCAGCCCATCCTCGTGGAGAGAGGCGAGAAGGGCACAGGCCATAATAGGCAAGAACTCGCCCAATGGCCGGATGAATGGGAAGGCGAAGTCCCATGCCCATAGCACCTTCGAAGAAACAGACCTCCCCTCGGGGGAGGTAATTGCAAGGCTCGTCGGAGGAAGAGACTCGCAAAGGCAAATCAAGATCAGGAAAAAATCGTTTCTTGATGTCCACTAAATCAGAAGATTCAAGTATTGAGGGGGACAAATAGCGACGATGCCACTTCCATTTGATTCCAGAGGAGGATCGTTCATGGAACAGAGAAGAAGCAGAGGCAGCCATCGAAAGCGCTGGTAAGGAAAAAGACGCAAGAAATCAAGAAGAAAGTCAAGAATATGTCACACACTTGGGTGCTTTTCAGGAAACAAAGAGCCAAAAAATAGGGAATCAGGTCACCTGTTTGGTTTCCTAATCAATGAAGGTAGGGACGGTTGTGGAAAGTAGTAGCGGTTATGGAAAGGGGCTACGGTTATGGAAAGTGGTTGCGGTTATGGAAAGGGGAAAGACGTGACGGTTATAGGAAGATGTTGAGAGAAAAACGCGGGAAAAGAAATCAGATACTACCCCCCTCCTTATATTGCATTCAAAACAACGAGGAAACATTCTGACCCCGTCAAGCCACATATCCTCCGTATTTGAGCCTAGCCCTGTCGAAAAAGCACTCCTTAAAGCAAGGCAGGGGAAAAGAAATATGAAGAGTAGAAGAAAGTATTCTCTTCTCAGAAAATAAGAGCAATGAAATTTGTTATCCTTCTCAAAAAAAAAAAAAAAAAAAAAAAAAAAAAAACCTTTGAGTTCAGACAGCAGAGCCAAAAAGCTCAGTAAGAGCTTTTATGGTTCATAGGAAGAATTGTACAGCTCGGGAAGAACTCACAGCCTAACATACTCGAGCTATATAGCTCAGGAGGAGCACGCCAGTTCAGAATACCAAGTCAAACAGCTCAGAACAAAGAAGAAGAGGGAAGGGATCCCCAAGATACTCTTTACCGAACTCAAAAACACAGGAAAATCAGTTGAGCATAACACCAAGTCTCCCTTACTATTCAATCTAGTATTTTTGCTTCAAGAAGTGCACGGCCCCACTCAAAGCAAAAGGGGGCAGGGGAATATATACTGAGCAAATAAAGCAAAGCAGGTAAGTGAGCAGTTGAAGTCCAAATTAAAAATCAGAGATATGTATACGCATATGGATGCTAAACCAACAAAAGAAAAGAAAGATAAGGTTCACAAAGTAACACGAGGACCAAGCCCAAATTAGGGGTACATCTCAAAAATCCTTTACAAAGAAATTACAATTAAAAAGATCTAAGTTCCTGAAGGAGGAGTAATTGGGGAATCTCGCAGCTCAGCAGAAGGGCCTTCAGCAATAGGAGCTAGGGGAGAGCTTCCAGGAATGTCTTGGGACCCCGCTTCCGTTGATTCAGGATTTTGGGCAAGGGTTTCAGACACCAAGTTTGCAGAAATTGGTGCAACAGCAGGATCTACACCAATGAGCTCAGGGATCGCTGTTGAAGGCTCAGGAAGCACGACAAGAGCTCTAGAGGTCCCAGGGGCAGGTATGTCCTGACTCGAAGCAGCAGCGGGGGAAACTGAGGCATCCTCCTCGTTATCAGAGCTAGACTCCTCCAATTCTTCTGTGGTAGGGGTAGAAAAATTGAAGTTAAGGTCTGGAAAAGTTTTGATAGCCTTGCGCCTGAAAGCAAGCCATCCGGTAGCCCACAGGGTGATGGCCTCGTCTCTCAGCTCGGCGATCTCTTTGTCCTTCTGTTGGACCAAACTTTTCTGCTCCTCGAGCTCCTCACAGAGTTTGCCGTTAGCCTCGCTGAGGGTAAGATAGTCTTGATTGGCCTGGATGAGCTCTTTCTTGGCATCGAAGGCCTCCTGGTTAGCCTTGGACCACGCCTCGACCTTAACCTGCAGGTCTTCCTTAACCAACTTCAGCTCATCCCGAGCCTTCTTCTCCCCCTCCTCAGCTCTGACCTTGACTGTCAACGTATGCTTGAGATCAGAAGCTTGCTTCATCGTCTGCTCGTTGAGGCCCTCCATTTGTACTTTGAGGCTCTCCACCCGAGCCCTGAGGTCTTCATTCTCGAGAGACAGTTCAGAAACCTTGGTCTTAAACTTCTTCAAGACCTGAAAAGAGCTCTCTTGGGACCTAACCCGATGCAGCAGACCTTTTACATGGAGGGCAGCCTAAGAGAATAAGGAAAGCTCAGCAGGTTGCAACAGACCATGAAACTAGAATGGACAAACAAAGAAGGGAATTAGCACTTACAGCGGCTGCTCCTTGAAGAGCTGAGTCGATGGACTCCTCCAGTGGCATGGAAGCGGCCTTCAAGACATCAGCCTCAGAAAATATAGAAGACAGAGCTCCCGCAGCAAGATCCATGTTGTCGAAAAAGGAGTCCTCATCTTCCTCCGCAGATTTTCTCTCTTTCTCAATCACCTTCCCAGAAGCGCTGTATTTGAAACTCTCGGGCTGAAGGTCGGGAACCAATTTCAAAGCCTCCTCGACCTCAGAAGAAGAAGGGGAAGCTTGACCCCCCTCTTGAGCAGACGTCAACCTAGAAGGGGCCACTGGAGGAGAAAAGGCGGTTGCAGTTTGTGGAGTCCCAGAGGAGGAGAGTGGAGCCTTACTTGGAACCTGTCCCTCCGCTGCAGAGGGGGAGGAAGATACCTCCAATCTGGGGATTTTGGCCCGGGTACCTGGACCACTCCCAGTACTAGCCCGGGCCTTGCGCTTGCTAGATCTACCACCTCTCATTAGCTCATCCACCTTGGCCTGGATCTCTTCTGGGGTAGATTTCATGGTAGAAGGACCCGGAAGATCTGGAAGAAATAGGATAAGGTAAAGGAAAAGAGAAGAGAAGGGAAAATGATGAAGAAAGGAAAAGTTGAAATTACCTTCGTCAGCCCCTAAAACAGATAATGGGATCGCTAAAGTCGCCACAGGAAGACTCAGACCTAGCTGTACTAGGTTCCTTGACTCAATCAAGTCGGCGTACTTCTCTGGCTTGATCTTTTCCAACTTGGCTAGCACCTTTTTGTCCTCAGGACTGAGCTCGTAGCGTTCACCTGAGAGAAAGAAAGTAGGCAAGTGAGAAAAAGGTGAGGGGCCGGCGAATGTCAGATCAGAGCTCGGACTTAAGTAAGGACTCACGTAAATTATCTGGTTCAGCCCAGGCCGTAGGAATACCGAGTGTGTCTGTTTTATCAGCAGGGTTGTACTCCCAATTGGCGCCCCCGACAAAGAAGAAATGTTCCTTCCAGTGTTTATGGGAGGTCGGAATATCAGA
This sequence comes from Ilex aquifolium, assembly GCA_951799425.1. Classification (NCBI taxonomy): domain Eukaryota; kingdom Viridiplantae; phylum Streptophyta; class Magnoliopsida; order Aquifoliales; family Aquifoliaceae; genus Ilex; species Ilex aquifolium. The sequence continues at coordinate 19,957,462 of OX637409.1, forward strand.
GATGAGCTGCCTAATGCTGGCACGCTTGGAGGCGTACAAGAAGCCTCCGGAGGTCGGTTTAACATTGAAGAGCTCTAAGAACAAAGGAATGCTAGGAATCCCAAGTTTATGCTTCTTAAATATGACTAACAGACCAACCATGACGCCATAGAAGTTGGGGGAAATCTGGGAAGGGCACACATGAAAATGCTGCAGAACGGCCTTGATGAAGGGGTGCACAGGAAAGCGAAGGCCGTTGTCAAAAACGGCAAGGAAAAAGCAGACCCTATTGTGCACCTTTTCTACATAGTAGACGGATTGGTCTGGACACCAGGGTTCGACCCCAGGAGGAAAACCATACCGAACCTTATAGGTTTTCATTAGCCCAGGGGCCTCTTTACTGTACCCCACCGATTCAGCATGCTTAAAAGCAAGCCCCAAGTACGAGGTTTTTTCCTCAACCCCGACTCCGCTAACCTTGCCCTTGCCTTTGTTGGGCTTGGAGGACACAGGAGAAGGCTGGGAAGGAGGTCCCTCAGTACCGACCTCGGTTTCTACAACATCCACCCCAGGGAAATTATCTATCTCCTCACCTACCTCCCCTAATTCAGTATCTTCCTCGGCTGACCTAGACCCTAAAAGTGAAACAGAGGAACGCGTGGCTCCAGAAGAGGCAGACATGGTCGGGCAGGAAAAAGGAAGGATAAAAGAGCGATAGAGAGGGGGAACACTGATCAAACTCTCCCTAATAACCCTAGGGTCAGCACAGTAACTCCCGACTGCAAGGATGTGGATTATAGAGCTCCAATCGACGAAATGAGGAAGGGGAGCTAAGCAATGGTCGCGATTCCAAAAGTAAAAGAATCGAAAAGCCCAAAAATGCAGCAACCACCTCGAATTCGAGGGATCCAGAGCAAAAGGAAGAGGAAAAGGGGGGCAAAGGACGTACCTAACTCAGAAATGGCAGCGAACGGAAACCTGGGGCACTATCGGAGGAAGGAGGCGATGCGAGTCTTCTAAACAAGGGCTGGAAATGCGATTTCAAGCAAGAAAACAGAAGGGTACCACGGTCCGAAGTTGCAGAGAAAATAGGGAGAGCAGTAAAGAAGATGAATAGTGCGAAGAAGCGGTTTAGATAGCCGTTTTGAGCATTTAAAGCTGGGGAGACGTGGGCTGAGACATGCGCGGGAATCGAGGAAAGTCATGATGACTACAAACCGTCAGAAATCCTCCAGTCACGTGTTAGCCACGTGCATGTGTAACTCGTCTTGTGCAGGTCATCCCCTGCCTGAGCTAACTCAAGGCAAGGGCTGGGGGGCAACTGATGATACCTAAAGTAAACCCCAGATCTGAGCTCAGGAAAAGAGCTCAGTTCGGGAGTTTATGGAGAACTAAGCTGAGCTCATCCAGCAAGGTCTGAGCTCGCCCAATCGGAACTTATATTCCCAACTAAAGACATGAGCTAAGAAACAATGAGAGGGCAGTAAAAAGGCAGTAGATACCCGAACAGGGGGAGTTAAGTCAATCCAAGGCAAGAAATCCGCTACCAGCCAGGATCCTATCCTAAAACCAAGGAGAGAATCCCCTAACACAAGGCAGAGAACTCGCCATCCGCGGTCAGCCATAAGGGGTTTAGGAAAGCCCGAGATTATAGAAGAAGATAGGGACGATCCCTACAATAAAGGAAGTAACCCCGAATTAGAGGTAAGCATGAGGCTATAAAGAGGAGGGGCAGCTTCCATTGAGAGGGGGAAAAAAACTTGAAACCCTAATACCTTGAGAATTCTGTTGTAACTTATTGAATTAGATCAATAAAGAGACAGGAGCAAGAGCCTCCATTAGAGAGTGGACTAGCCGAGCTCATCAGCCGGTGAACCACTATATTTCTATTGTATTTCACACATTACACACGACTAATTAGAGCTTTCATTCCCCACTTCACGAGCCTTGTAGCTCAGATGCCATATTAGTCCCCATGCAAACTGCTCACGCCAATTAATTTGGTCCTATAGCTCGTATCCGAAGGTTTACGCCATCAAAAACATTTAATAAACTTATTAGGCTTACTTTTAGGTTTATAAAAATTATAAGGAGTCAAACTGTAATGGACACAATATAATCTATCTTTAATTGGGGTAATTTAGTCGTTTAATAGATTATGTTAATTCCATAATTAATAAGGGGTTTAAGGGTAATATTTTAAATTTGAGCGGTCTAAGTGTTATACGTCTATAAACTTCAAGGGATTTGAGTGTAATTTATTAATTGATATACAAACGGATTGGCGACAGGGGCCTAAGTATTATGCTCGTGCAAACTTCAGGGGGTTTGTGTATAATATTCTAAATGTTAGGGGTCAAAGTGATTAAGTGACAAATTTCAAGAAATTTAAGTGTTCCCATCCATATATATAAAACAATCAATTTCTTGGGAATAAGGCTTGAGAAGTTTTTCCTCATTTTTAAGAATTTTGAATTATTAAATTTCTCATCTTTCAATCATATTCTACCAAGTGCCTCAAATAATTATCCTAAATAACTATTCATATAAAAACCTTTGTGGAATCGGTTGCACATTATCAAAACCGTTAAAATAAAAAAAGAATAAATTCTTTACAGTCAGCCTGTAAATTAACCAATTGTTTACAGGCAGCCAATCAAAATTTGATACCTACACAAACTTATTGGGAATCCTCAACATTAGTTTGTGTGTTTGTGCAATTATCAAATTTTGATTGACTGCTTGTAAACAATTAATTTACAGGCTGACTGTAAAGAATTTAGTATAGACCTCTCGAATAGAGAAATTCAAATTTAATTGAGGATAAATCCTAATTTATAATAAAATAAAATATGACAATTAGATCTTTAAAAGATGATGAAATCTTATCATTAAAGATATGGATATGCATTTGAGTCTCTCTTGATTTGAGTGAAAAAAATGAGTCTCACTTGATTTGATAGTTATCAAAACCCTTCTATTTTAATTTTATCCTTTACTTTTAGTTATCAAAACCCTTCTATTTTTTACTTGTATCACAACACCGATGGCACAGTGGAGGCTTTTCAATTGTCATTTGTTCCCTTGATCAACTACGGTGATGACACAATGGAGGCTTTCTTAATTGTCATTTGTTCCATTGCTCAACTACGGTAACGGGTTTACTTCTGACCACAACTCCTAATTGTTACTTCGACTAAAGTATTATTTATGTATTGTAGATTCTATTGAGACATTATCTTTGTGGTTTGGGGTTATTGTATAAATTTAGATTGAATATAACGTAATTAGTTTGCTTAGTAGAGTTTTTTTGCCCTTTTATTCTCACTTTATCCGTGTTGAAAAATTGTTAGAGCTAAGGATAAATTAAAACACAAGAAGTTGGGGGTATTTATGAATAAAAAAAATACTATTTTTATATCCACTAATACCTTAAGTGACTATATTTTTTAAGACAGTGATAAAATTAGAATAAAATATAGTATTTATGAAGTTTTGGACTTCATTGACATAAAATATCAAAAATAAGACTTTAATGATATAAAACAAAAATAATAGGGTTTAATGAATTTTTGTGGAAAAAAATAATACTTATTAGTAATTTTTTTTTTTAAAAAAAAAAAAGACCACCAAAAACGACAATGACTAGTCAGTAGGAAAGTCATCTTATTGAACATTTGATTATATACAACCTCGTAAACATTACAACCAATCAATCGACGGTATTCTATACATTTATATTTTAAATTTCTATTTATCCCCGAACACACAAGAAAAGGTAGAAATGAGCTTCCTAAAGTTAGAGTGAGGAAGAAATCTTAGCCATCAGTGACCGTAAAACCATTCCACTTTCTACTCTTGACTTTTTAGTAACCTTAACACTTGATCTTTTTCTTGATTTATCCGTTTAAGATCGTCACAAACATACAGGGTCCCCAAGTTATCCAAAATTGTCCTCCCAGCTCCCTTTTATTGATGTCCTTTCATTGATTTTTCATAAATTACATTGATTTATTCTAAAGATTTTATTTCAATTGAAATTTAGTTATTCATCATGTACGAGGATCCCCGTTAAACATTCATGGTTGAATGGTTAATGCGCTCAACTCATAATTGACGAATTGTTAAGTTCAATTCTTACTGGATGCACGCCAATGACACCCTCCAGTAAGTCTATTGGAATTGGCTACTTTCTTCTTGGAGCTTCTCTGGCCTTATGGGCTTATAGTTTGAGGCTAATGCAAATCTATACTACTCTAAAAAGCCACTATAAGTGAAAAACTTTTAGTTTCCCTTTTCATCCTTCAATAATGTAATTAATCCATTTTAATACCTAAATGTGAATGAATAAAGATAAACCTCCTACACCTGAAATTTTAATCAATTACATGTAAGCTCAAGAGTTTGTTATTAATTACATTCTTACCACTTTCTCCACTACTTCAAATACAAAAGTTAGAGAGGCAAATGAGCATAACTCCTAATTAACCCTATAGTTATTGTAAATAATTCTGATTTTAGTGTGTATAATGTAACTTATTTTTCTTTAACTTATGTAGTGTGTCTCTACCACAGATTGTGGAAAAAATTTGAAAAAACTGTGAAAGGGAAATGTGACTTTACTAATATTGGAAGTTGAATCACTGTGACTATCAAGTTTAGTGGATGATCCATACTAATCAACCTCTCTATTGACTCCATTGTCAAAGATTTCAATTCTTTCTTTTAACCCCTCACCAACATCCTCACTTACGGGCAAACACTCGTCTTCATAGGTGTTCTATAACTCACACCTGAAAGTGCCATTAATTACATGTCAGCTCAAGAGTTTGTTATTAATCACATTCTTACCACTTTCTCCACTACGTCAAGTACAAAAGTTAGAGAGGCAAAGAAGCATAACTCTTAATTAACACAGTAGTTATTGTAAATAATTCTGATTTTAGTGTGTCTCTATAATAATTAATGTAACTTATTTTTCTTTAACTTATGTAGTGTGTCTCTTCCACAGATTGTGAAAAAAAAAAACTGAAAAAATGGTGAAAGGGAAATGTGACTTTACCAATACCAATACTGGGAATTGAATCACTGTGACTACCAAGTTTAGTGGGTGATCCATACTAATCAACCTGTCTCTTGACTCCATTGTCAAAGACCTCAATTCTCTCTTTTAACCCCTCACCAACATCCTCACTTATGGGCAAACACTCATCTTCAAAGGTGTTCTGTAACTCATTTTGTATGAATGTGTATGGATACCGATATCTAACATTGAAATTATTAATTCTTGATGTTTTTGTTGTTTTAAGTGTTATTTTTGGTTGATTGCATAAGAGAGAGGTCATCAGGACTCGAATGTCACAATGGGTCCGAGATCATGTTGATGGCTTCTTAGGGATTTACGAAGGGGTATTCTTTATGGAAGGGTGATTCTAAATTCAACTTTGTTTGTAGTACTTGTATCAATATGGGTCAGATGTAAGACATGAAATCTAAAGTTTTTGATCATAACATAGTGTCAATTTGAGAAAAAAAAATGAAAATTTCTAACTATATCTAACAAAGATTAAGTTCAAAATAAGTTTGCAAAATTTGAAGTAGTTTTGGTTGAAGACAAAAAAGTTTTGTGATGGTGGTAGTTTTTGAAAGGAAAGTGTAGTTTTACCCTTTTAAGTCTTGAATGGTTTTGAAAGTAGAAGATTGGAAAATGGTGGAATAGCCTTTGTCATTCGATTTTGAATTCTAATGAGTTGAAAATTTCTAGTGATTGAAGTTGTTGTTATTCGATTGATAGTAGATTTTATTCATTGTACTGAGACCCATTATCAATCTAATGAACATAATGAATTAGATAATTAAATTAGATCCCAATAGTATTGTCCATTAAGCAGTGTTATAACAAATTTCTTAATGATTAATGTTTTTATTATAGAGTGCGTTGACGTTGGGAACATTGGAGAGTATATATGGTTTGACACCTAAAATAATCCACGTGCAAGACACGTGTGCAGCAACTAGTCATATACAAATATGTTGATAAATAAAACAATCATGTATTAGTATAAAATTTCTTGGGAAGTTGATTATCTTATGGGAGTAATCTTGTTTGTTGTAAGGTCAATTTTTAATTACTCTCACATGATTCGACTTAACCTAGACAAAATGACAGCATAGTGATTAATCTAACTTGTGTTTTACTTATTTTCTTCGAAAACAAACTCGTGTTCATAACATGACGAGTCCAGTCACCCACATCAAGTCAGCAACACATAGAATTAGTGGGATCTACTTTGTCTATTTGTTGTCTTCTAATTAGATGGTGACATCATGTGATAGTAATGATATGATATCACCGTTGCAATGAATATTTTCTCGATTATGAGATGGTGACCCCTAATACCTTTTGATCTTGGTTATCTTCACCGGTTGTGATTAAATTCTAGCACCTAGATCTACCCACTTTGATTAGTATCTTTGGCACGTACGTATGCTCTAAGTGATACCCAACTAACACACGTAGACATTGAATGTGGAACTCTTGTGATTTTCAAATTCTGATTCTCAGACCCGAGGAACCAAACCCTGTTAAGAATTAACAAAGCAGTTGTTTTATTTACTTGATAGGGCATTCTGGGTATAGAGGAATGTGAAGGATCCCGGGTTTTAAGGGTTTATAGACATATAAACTGCAAAATTATATTAAAGGAAAAATTATATTTTTACCCCCTTAACTATGACCTTGATCTCAATTTACCCCTTTGACTATTGAATTTCTCACATTCGCTCTTTAACTACTTGAATTGGTTTCATATCACCCCAAAAGCAAACGGCGGTTCTCTTTTGGACAGAAAATGTGTCCATGTATAGAGAAAAGGTAAAACATGGATGTTAATTATTGGAGAAAAGTGTACCTAATGACTACAGTTAAATGTGCAATGTGAAAAATATGATAGTTGAGGGGAAAATACAAGATAACGACAATAGGGGAAGGGCCAAAGTGTAGTTTGCTATGTATACACACTCCTTCACTTCACCTAGGGTTTGGGGTTAAGGGACATCTAGGGTTCTGTGTGTGAATGTATTCACTTTTAAGGGATCGAGAAGAGTTAAGAAAGAATCCATATGGTTCAAGTATTAAGCTCCGAATGCTTAATGCCAAAAGTTGTTGAGTAAAAGATAAGGCCCACTATTTCTTTAATCAACAATTTCTACACATATCATATTTGTGTACAACTTCAATATGAACCATTAGATTAATAGGTCCTTTCAATTTATTGAATATTTAATGGCTGAGATCATTGTCATATTAAATAGTGTAGATGAGAAGGTGCACAAAAGTGGTGTACTTATCATTATTTTTCTTTTATTTGTAGCAGGAGACTTGGAGCAAGTGACAGAGGCACAAGTTGGTTACACCATGTGGAAAATCAACCAATTATGAGATTACATCTGGAGATAGTTATCTATACTTGTGCCCGTTATATCTAGAAAAAATAGTGTGCGTAACCGTTACACCACGTCAGCAGTGTCACGTGGTGTAATCGTCTACTAATAATTAAATAAATCTGTAAGTGAGCCCTACTAAAATTTATAACCACTCAGACATGTAATACATAATCACCTTCATGATAAGAAGTGTACCCTATGATAATGTACAAAACGGTCTTATGCAAGATCAACAGTCGAGTGTGTGATAAAGTGTAATTAATAGACAATTAATATAGCAATCAATGACAATAATGTAAATATCGAGTCAAGACGCAGATATATAGTGGTTCGGTCCGGGTGACCTACTCTACTCTAGAAAATGGCAACGGTGGCCAAGGGATTTTTTATTGATTAAGTAAGGTGAACGAGAGAGAGAGAACAATGGTTAGCCCCTAGAGGGATACAATAGCTTACAATTTATAGGCATGAAGCCTTTGTTAAGGCAGTGACGTGAGGCCAAAGACACTAATTCTCCGGAGATGATAGCTTCAAAAGATAAGTACAATTAAAGGGTGTCTTGATCTTCGAGAGTGAGTATCCCGATAATTGCTCCCCACGTGTTCTAATCCTTCTTGGACTCCTTGGGCATTGGGTCAGATTCACGAATTGGGTGGGTCAGATTCACGAATTGGGCTTGACCTGCCTTTTAATTGATTTGGGCTTACTTGATTAATTGGGTCTGACCCAGTAAAATATGAGTTCATCAACCTATTTTATCTATTTTATTATTTCTTTATTGGATGGGTACACCATGTCAGCATTGTTGACATCAAGGGCAGCTCAAGGTAATTTAAGGCCTAAAGCAGAAACACTAAATGAAACATTTTTATTTTTAGTATTGAAGAAGGATGTGCTATTAAAGGTTTTAACTTTTGTTTTTGTCTTTTATTGGAAAGAGAGAGTTTTGATTTCAATTTTTGTTTCTATTTTTTTTATTTTTTTAACTTCTGATTTTTAAGATTTTAATGTTATGAATTGGATTATGGACCCAAATTATTACAATAAAAATTTTGATTGGACTTAATTTTTTGCGACTTTTTTTAGGGCTTAAAATTTAATAGATTTAAATTGTTTTTGTGGACTAGTAATGTATTCAAAATTATGGGGCTTCTAAAAACTTTGAACCTAAAGTCCAAGTTTTATTTTTTAAACTATTGGGTCTGCCCTGATTGACATTATGTAACTGTTACATCTAATATTTACTAATCTATGCATAAACCCAATTAATTAATACTAACACTATGTGAACTCAATTTATAATAGTCATTGTATTGATAGCGAGTTCTAATTGATACTGAGACCTACTCTTAATTTGATTGTAATTTATTAGGTCAATAAATTAGATCAAAAAATAGATTCAGAAAGCGTTGTTGCATAATTAAAGGTGAATCTAGTGTTGGGTGTGATCACGTGGGGTACCTTAAAACTTTAATAAAATTGTCTGCAAACACATTGTCTCTAGTCACGAGCTTCTTTATGAGTACAAAAATGGAGAAATTTAGTTGATTCTACCAATTAGTAGGCTTCAAGAGGGGAAACGAATAGGGTATATATAGAATTAAGCTTTTTAGTCATTGTTATGCATGGAGGGTGAGCGCCAAAATCCATCGTATTGCGAATTCAGGTAGAAACCAGAAAAAAAAATACTTGCAAATGCTAATTGATGGTGGGATGAACAGAGTAAGAAAAATTACCGTTTAACCCACACCGGTAATCCGGTGGTATAGAATTGGATGCGGGGCGAATCATAAAATCAGACTTTTTGAGTTTGACTCCCGTTTTAACTAATATTATGAGTTAACGGGTGATTGTATGCATCTAAAATTTATTTTTTTATTTTTTTAGTTCAATGATTAGAGGTGTTCGAGCCAATTTACGTGCATCTCGACTAATCTCTTTCTCGGTCTAATCAAAGGCAGACCATCTACACCGAGACTAATGTACTCATCAGATTTTACAACTTATCCTCATTACCACTTAAGTTATCTTTGGAGTTTAAAATTTACTCCTTCCGTTCCTAAATATCTGTTGTTTTACACAATTTTTTTTGTTCCATAATATCTGTCGTTTAATGAAACCAAAGCATAATTAATATTTTTTCTTCCAAATTTACCCTTAACTCTTCAATGCATCAGATTAGGTGTAGGCTAAGTGTCTTTCATATTCCTTTCCTTCCCAATACGTATTGAATAAGGATATTTTAGTCTTGTGTAATTATTTTTTACTCATATTAAAGCTATTTAATAGCTTCCTTAATCCTTGTGCAAAAACCTTAAACGTCACTTATTTAGGAACGGATGGAGTATTTTATAACATTAATGATTGCCATTTTTGGAGCACTGTTGGGAGTAATTAGACAGGTTGCCCAGCTTTGTAAAAGAAAAAGAAATAAATACAAGTTGCATTACATATGCATTATCATTTATAAGCTATGAACAGAAAAGGAACCCTAAACTCCCAAAGAATCCTGTTGCCGTGCAGAAAGATTCTCTACAAATTCTGGTAGGCCCACGCGCAACCCAACCATCTGTTTGAGATCAAATTTCTGGAATAACACATATTGTTCTTGTTCGGCTGTCTCGTGGGCTGGCTGACATATCCAGAAGTACCAGCCACCTCTTGTCTTCGTATTATCAACTTCATCACCCACTACCCTACATATATATATATATATATATATATATATATACGTATGACTATGATACTCTGGTGGGTCCCCACCATACCCACTGCCCTTTCCCCTCACCCTCCCAACTCAGCCCATTTAGAAGAGAAATTTCAATGAATTTTACGTATCACGTGACAATGTTAATGTGAAAAAAATATTAGATATAACTATTACACTATTTTAGCAGTGTTATGTGGTGTAATTAATAATAAATAAACAAGTTAACAAGTGAGTCTCACAAAAATTCATAACTATCCAGCAATATAATACATAATCACCTTCATGATAGGAAAAGAGTTCTATTTTATCTATTTTAAAATTTATTTATTGGATGGTTTTATCACATCAGTATTACTGACATGAAATGAACGTTATACCTAATATTTACTCATCAATGTGTTGAATAAATGAATGGGTGGGGGCAAAAAAGTGTGCCCAACGACCACTCCGTTAGTCCCTTATCGGTGGGATCATAAGGCTCCTGACCATGCCTAGAACACCATTTGGGACCAAACCTAACTAGGCTAGCATAGTAGTCAACCATCAAACCTTAATGGAGACTCCAGGACTCGAATTTTCAACCTCTAGGCGAGGAGTAAGGTAGGTACCCCTACTAGACCACCCTACTCGATGGTCATCAATGTGATCTACATTATCAATAAATATTTAGCATATATCTGTTTGTTAGATATTTTTTTTTAAAAAAAAAAAAATAACTTACGTATCTCACAAACTATTTTTATGGCAGTCTCTTATTGGATACCCAATCACTCAAAAAAAATTCCATTTTCAAATGGGGACATCGTTCACGGACTGCACCTTGAAGGTAAGATTCCATCACTCTTTCACACTCACACGCGTTTTGGTCCAAAAACAATTATGTTATAATCATTTTCACCTGATGAATGGTTGGTTGTAAAGGTAAATCACTTTTCTCCCTCGCACACCTTTTTGACATCTAAGATTGATTCAACCTTTTTAAACTTTATTTCACAATTTTGTTTTTTCCATCTTTTCTTTTCCTTTCTTTAACAATGCAAGTTTGCACTACATAAAATTGATAATAACACCGGTGAAAGGCAATTTAAATCTTATAACACATGGAAGACACACTTGTTTGGGGATTGTATTTTATGTATGGGATTAGTTAATGTATTTCATATACTTTTAATACAGAGGAAAGTTAATACTGATAATAAAAATAAATGCAATTTTCATATTTGTTTGAACAATATGTTTTATTGTGAGAGTCACTAAAAAAATATATTCTATCACATCTCATATAGTAAATAGACATGTTTATCCCTAATATCATCTTAAAGAAAATGGGTATTATAGTCATTTAGCTCTCTTATACCATTAGTGTCCTTTCTCCCACCTTCTAATACCACCTCTCAGGTGGTATTAGATATACCCATGTAGATGGATTTAGCACAACTGTTCATATCGGGTCGATATTAAGATTCGAAAATTAGTATTTTATTAAAAATAGTTAACAACCAAAATATTCGTGTGAGTCATGTACTAATAAATACTATCCTACCTCCTTATACCCCACTTATCTCTCAAACAAACACACCCATAATGTGTAACATTTGCTCATAACATTGTAACAGCTCATATTCACTTACCATTAAATTACAATTTACAGCATGTGAGAGAAATTTGCAGATGTGTATATATATATTTATATATATATATATATATATATATACACAGAGAGAGAGAGAGTGGTCCACGCGGGTCTATGGCTGACCAACTTTAGAAAGGAGCCGTGTAAGATAAGGAATTCTTGAGAGAGACATAGAGAGTGGAAAATATTCTCTTCAGCTAGCTTTCAGGGTATATTGTATTTTCTTCCAAACAAGATGGGGGAGATCTCTCTAAGAGCTAAGCAAGAGGTGGAGTTTTAGACTAATGGAACCAAGTTCTACTCCAGTTTCACTTTGCTTTGGGGGAAGGTGTTAGGCTAATTTCGAGGAAACATCTTTTTGATTATCAGCAAGTCTTCGTTTGTTTCTTTCTCTGTGTTACTGTCTCAGACTCAGCTTTTGAGTTGGTTCTTCTAATCCCACTACCCCAGTTACCTTCAAAGTCAGTTTCACGATGATGTCTGATGATGGGTTTTCTTCAGTTCCTTCTTCTATTGGAGGGTTCATTCAGGAATTGAACCCAAACCCAAACCCTAACCCTAGTTCAAATCCTGCCAAGAGGAAGAGAAGTCTACCAGGAACACCAGGCGAGATACACTTCATCACTATTCATCACACCTTGTTCAACTTTTCATCTCTCCAAGTTTGAATTAATTTCAATGTTTTTTTTATTGGTTTGATGCAGATCCAGATGCAGAAGTGATAGTTTTATCTCCCAAGTCTCTCATGGCCACAAATCGATTCATATGCGAAATCTGCAACAAGGGTTTTCAGAGAGAACAGAACTTGCAGCTACACAGAAGAGGCCATAACCTTCCATGGAAGCTTAAGCAACGAAACAACAAAGAGGTGATCAGAAAGAAGGTGTACATATGCCCTGAGAAGAGCTGCATCCACCATGATCCGTCGAGAGCTCTCGGCGACCTCACCGGAATAAAGAAGCATTTCAGCAGAAAGCATGGAGAGAAGAAATGGAAGTGCGAGAAATGTTCCAAGAAATATGCAGTTCAATCGGATTGGAAGGCTCATAGTAAGATTTGTGGGACTAGAGAGTATAAATGCGACTGTGGAACTCTCTTCTCCAGGTACTGTACTTCAGACATCTCTAAAATTCTGTGGTTTATATGATTAGTTAGTTGAAGTAATAAATGATCAATCTTGAGCATTCATGGCTTTCATATCTGAATTCAATGAGATTTTCGATCAAACATTACAGGGATATTTTTTATTTAATTGAGTTGGGTTTGTTTATATCAAACAGAAAGGACAGCTTCATCACCCATAGAGCCTTCTGTGATGCTTTAGCAGAAGAAAGTGCAAAATTCACTTCAGTTCCAGCACCAAATTTGAACTTCAGAAATGAACTGATTGATGGAACATTTGGCAATTATCTTCAATCTTCCGGAATACCACAAATTCCGGCAGTGTTTCAGCCTGAATTCTCCAGCCTAGAATCAGCTCCGGCAGGCCAATTCAACATGGATGGGCAGAAACCTAGGCTACCACCTTGGTTGGACAATGCCAATTCTCATCTAAATCTAAACCCCATTGGAATTCCAGTAAATTCTAATGCTTTCTTAGCATCAAGCTCCACCGGCTTGCCGGAGATGGTGCAGATGGCACCGGAAAATATGTTGGGACTCTCATCTCTCCAGTGGTTCAAGAGGGGCTATGAAGCGTCATTTACAGGTGCCAATCTTTCATCATCGTCAATGCCAAGAGTATTGAAAGAGGAAGAAGAGAATAAAGGAAATTTGTGTCAAAGCATGAGTTCATTGTATTATAGTCATCAGAATCATCAAGAAACAATTCATACTCCTATGTCAGCCACTGCACTTTTGCAAAAAGCAGCCCAAATGGGATCTACAAAGAGCAACTCAGCTCTTTTTGGCAGTGGGTTTGGACTCATGAGCTCATCTCTCTCTAGTCTTTCCAGCTTCAATTCTTTGAAACAAAATAGAAATGAAGTTCAACATTCTATGAACCAAGGACAAGCTCAGAACTTGAATGGATTGATGAATTCTACGACTGATTCAACACGGGCCATCAACGGCGAAGATGGGTTGTTGTTGGGTGATATGAACTCGACCTCATTTGTGGGTAGCATAAAGAATTCAGACCCTAGGATGAATTTGAAAGGCAATGGAGTTGAAGGTAGTTTGACCAGAGATTTTCTAGGTGTGGGGGGTAATGAAGGCAGACGATTCTTGCAACAAGGTCAGCTAGCCAACTTTGATCCTTTGGGTCCAGCCATGGACTTAAGCCAGTACAATAGATGCCACTGAACTCCATAGATTGTAATTATTCCCCTTTCACGTGGCATAATCTGAGCATTATTGTGTGTGTGTGTGTGTGTGTGAGAGAGAGAGAGAGAGAGAGAGAGAGAGAGAGAGAGATCCTGTGAATTGTCAGAGGTAGGAGGGAGGCGAGGCTACTGCACGTTGGAAGGGACTTGACAAAAAGCGACTTGGCAATCACAAGGCAGAAAGTTGTCTGCATTTTTTAGGGGTGAGGGTTGTCTACTGTGATCCTGTGACTATTTTGAGTTGCACCTAAAGTGGGCACATAGACTTTGGAGTTGAATAAAGCACTGTATTTGTATCAGTAAGGACCTGCTTGACATGACTTTCACTGGTGTTGAAATTACCCAGAAAAATCAAACAATGAAGAAGAGAGTTACTTACCAATAATATAGTCATCATTTGAACTCATCCCTAGGCATTTATGAGTTTGGGTTTGATCTTTTACTTTTCTTTTTTTGATCAGTTTGAGTTTGATCAAGCATTCCAATTCTGAAGTTTATTTCAGTATTTCATGTTTTCCCATAAAAATTTCAGGTATGAAGCGATAACCTAATTTCGATGTGAAATTCATACGCATGCAATATTCAAAAAATTCATTCGTGCAATATTATATTTGTCAGAATTAGAGAAGTTAACCATTCAAAATGGAGATAAGTTTTATTTTCTCATGAAGGATACTTCTGACCAAGCTCAAAGATATAGGAACCACTTTATGGTGGTTTTCTCCTCATACGTATGTAATTTGGTTGAAGTTGTTTAGAGCTAATCATTTGACTTAATTTGCTAATCTCGTATACTAGCTATCATTGAATATGTAGTGGACCTGATCCAATAACATCTTCTCGTGAATCTAAACTATTGAAAACCTAGTTACAACTCTAAATAATTTTTGAACCAAAAAAAGGAATCAACCATACCCTTTTCTATAAAGGCCACCTAAAGTATAGTTGCATACTTAGACCTAATCACCTCTCATAAATTTTGTTGATATGATCCTCTACTATTGCTAGATTAGACTGTAGCTCATCCAATACAGTTTCTCAAATAGATCGACACAAATGAAAACTTAATTATAACTGAAGGGGCACTACATTTTTGACACATGTAGTGGCATTTAATATTCTCACGTGGAAGTGATCAGACCAGTCACGTGAGAAAATAATAGAATCACAGCCTTACCAAACTCTTGGATCATTACTTCGGCAGAGATGTGATGAACTGTTTAATAGCTCGGTAAGGAAGGGATAACACTCGGCTCCAACAGGACCGAGCTCCTCGTATAAACAAGCATTTGGAAAATGCTTATAACTCAGACATTCTGGTACAACAATAGAGCGAGATCATCGGCTCGGTGAGAGCGATTCGATCAAGGAAACTTTTAGAGAGATTTCAGCAAATCCCTAACAAAATTCTCAGATTGAAGGAAGGTGTGCCACCTTGTATCATCAATCAGGAAACCCTAACGGAAGGAGACTCTATAAAGGAAGCAAGAACTCAAGGAGAAAGGTACACACAATTCTCCCAGCATAGCAAATCATCTCATTCAAGTACTGACTTAAGCATCGAAGTGTCTTCGACCGAAGCACTTCGGTCTTGGGCAATTTGCTCGTTTTGCAGGGATAGAGAAAGGGAATATACATCCTCAATTCACATATTCTTTGAAGGAGGTAAACTCATTTCTTGTCTCTTACAATAACCTAAGAATATTTCAGAACAAGTGAGAGATGAACCATGATATTCTAACTGTGGAGACCACCTAAATTACAATTACAATTACAATTACAATTAATTCTAACTCTGGGATATGGAGGAGTTATTGTCGCCCAACTCCCTAAGTTGGGAAGACCAAAAAAGACAGCATTGCTCGTTGATGTTGACGCAGTTGAATAAGAAACACAAAAAACATTACAATTCTTTATGTATCGAACTAAAAGGAACATTTTGAATCCACTGAGAAAGTAGAGAAAAATTCTGAAATATAATGTTATTCAATGAATAATTTGTTATACAAAAGAGCAATATAAAAATAGGAACGGTCAAAATCCTAATTGTTCTCAAAACGGAATCAAAATCCCTAAAATTATGCAAAATACCAAAAACAAAAATATGCAATTTTTCTAATTTACATAAAAACACGTGTCATTTGAAGTCTAACGAGACTGACGACGTTGAATTCAGAATCTCTTATGATTTATTATTAAATTTTAATTTTTTTTCCTAAAACAGAGTTTTGAGTGTCTAAACGAAATAATTTAGTCCAAAATTGAAAGAGCTCATCGCAAAAGCGATAATTCTTGATCGTTGGCCTAATCCGAATTAATTACCATTGGTCCCACTGATGACCCATTTTGCCTTTATTATTACTTTTTATTCTTTTGTTGTGCTTTGAAAACACGACGATCAGCCAGTTCTAAGTATTATGTTGTTCTACATCATATGTGAATCAAATTTTAATTGATCATGGGTCTGTATTTTGCCAAATTGCAAAAAAAAAATACTTTGTTAACGGACAAAGAAATTAAAAGGTCAAACAAACTTGGGTCTGGCTACCCCAGAAAACTGTCTTTTCATGGTTAGTCCAGACCAGTGGTCGAGGGAAGCTGGTCGGTCTATTATATGTTGTTGCTGCTTTTTTCATTCTTAAAAGAAGGAAGAGTGAGTCTTCATTTTTTCATTTAGGGATTGGGCCAAGTACTGTGGCCCATGGGCAGTGTGTCAGAATATTTGAAAAATATTAAAAACAAGGCCAAGAATACTGGGCCAAATAATCTGGCCCATCGGTTGGATTTTTAGCTATGGTCCGAACCAACCCATGCCAACAATGTCCTAACCAAAATTGTGATGTGCATGATCAGATTATCCATTTTCGGGCCGAAATAAAAACACATAATACTATTTATATCTGATTTGTTGACTTAATTTATCACAACTGTTGGATTGGTTATGGGTTCTGATATATACTGGGTCCCTGTCTATCTAATGATTATGAATGATTAGGCAATAAATTAGGTCCAAATAACATTAGTCATAAAAATAACATTTATATTTTAAGTTGATCCGGACTATTTTAATTCTTTTTTGTTATTGTTGAGCATTTGGTAATGATATTCGAACATGAGCGTCCACTCAATGAAATATGGGTAATGCTATATAGACCTTATTTAGTGATCCTATTTGTTGACCTTATCATTCTTTACCATTAGAATGACAATAGATCTCACTATTAGTTGGGACCCATTATCAATTCAATGGCTATGATCCATCATATATTTGGTCACTAAATTTGTTACACAAAGCATTTCACATGAAATCTATAATATAAAACATGACAGACTTCAATAAACATATCCGACAGTCTTAAATAGATCGACTCATCCAACGGTCATCAACATCCTTTTCAAAAATTAAAAAGTACAAGTTATTCATAGTATATCACTATGTTAAGGCACTAGTTATACTAATTTGATTTTGCATACAGTTCCTTTGATTCTTCTTGTTATTAATTAATGCCTTAGGATGGGAGAAATACACATAGGTCCCCCTTTCGATGTGTTGTACTCGTTGCAATATATAGTAAGTGTACTTGTTCAAGACAATTAACAAATGAAATCTTCGGCAAAATGGTACAAACTTTCAACTTGATACATCCTGGGAAAGAACTCAAACATTAACAATAGAAAAAATAGAAACAAAAAAAAAGAAAAAAAGAAAAAAAAAACCAATATAATTGTCTACATTTTCTCGTCGCAATGTGCTTGAGAGAGAGATGGGAGAAGGGATGGAATTATTCAAATGCACTCAATCCAACTCAACAAAATCGACTCGATCAGAGTATGCAATCATGCCCATCTATTATTACAAAAAGAAGGGTGCAATCAAGGTAACTCCAATGGACACCACCATCACCATGCCATGCATTATGAGACTAGCTGCACCAGAGGCATCAACTGAAGCATTACCAGTTGGAGTGTCCGCCACCGGCAACTTCTTCTTAGCCTTCGTCGGAGCTGGTGCCGGTGCCGGCGGCAGAGGAGCAAATATTTTTATAGGGAGAAGGACCTTGTCAACTGAATACACGGCAAGTTGACCGTCTGTGTAGATTGTGCTACCCACTGTGGTATCAACGAGGCCGCTCGACACGTTCACTTGGTTACCAGAAGTCGTCACATTTAGCGGGAACTCACCTAAGACGGTGTCTCCGGCTTGGGTCCTCACCGGATTACTCACAGTTTGGAACTGTGACACAGTGAAAAAAGAGGGTATGACATGAAATTGCACGAGCTGGACTTTTTGCTGATCGGTGAGAGAATTTAGGGTTCCGGATTTGAGACCGGCAAAGGCGTTGTCCGTCGGAACAAAGATGGTTAAACCTTGGTTTGAATTGTTGAGTTGGGTGTTCATTTGGTCTCCCACTTGGGTGATGCCTAGAAGGCGAATGAAGGTGGTGAATTGACCGGCTTTTTCAAGGATTTTGGTAATGTTGGTTGGACCAGATGGTGCAGGGGGCTGCGCTGGTGTCTGAGCTGAGGTTGTGGTGCAGTGGAGGAGAATTAGGAGTGAGAGAGAGAAGAGAAACTGGTTCCTCATCTTCTTAGTTTTCCTCGGGTTTAGTGGCCTAGAGAGAGAGAGAGAGAGAGATAGAGAGGAGGAGGAGGAGGAGGAGGAGTGGTCCTTGAAGGTTGTAGGATGCATGGAAGGGGAGATCTGGAGAGGGGTTTTATGGAGGTGGAGAGAGAATGAAGTTAGGTTAGAGGGAGCTATATTAGTTGGAAAACCAATTAGCATCCATATCAATGAAGGTTGGTGAGAGGTTACACTTTTAGTCAGAAGAAGTAATCAGCATCCATTCTTTTTTGAATCAATCTTGAGAGAGAGAGAGAGAGAGCTAATAATTCATGAGAATTCTCGTACACAAAAATTGGCTTGTAAAAGAAGAATGATCAAAAGTTCATACTTTATTTTTATTTTATTTTTTTGGCAATATAATGTCTTGGTTAAATCAACTACTATCTTGAGTTCATTGGCTGGTCACCGTGACTTGAATTAGTCTAAAACATGTCCTCAAATGAATAAGAGTGACTAACTCTTAAGGGGTGTAGGAATAAATTGAACCTGAGACTTCTAAATTACCAAAAAACAAGCCTAACTGCTGAATACCCGTATTGGTTATTTATACTTTATTCATGTGGGACACGTCTTTCCAAAAAATTCATGTGGGACACTTGGGGCCATAACAGAAAGAGAAAGGGAGAGAGATTTTTTCAACTACAGCTGGTTTACTATTACAACTGATAGTTTGCTTAAGAAGGCAGGAAAAACAGAAGAGATCTCAAGTGGGAGTGGACAAAAAAGGTTGGATCTTATGATTCCTTGGCTTTTACTTGTATCTATTTCTGAGCATACAGTACTTTGCTTGCCACAAACTTAAGAAAGCAGCTTTTATATATAATGGATGGCAGATTTTTTTTATTTTTGCCATCCTCCATTCTAATGTTTTGGTTTGGATGAGACAGTGCTTGCCCTTGTGGGTTTGTTTGAGTAGCATTTAAAGATATGAAATAGCACAAATAGATAGAGTCCATAATTGACACCAGAGATATTGTTAGCAAAAATAACGTTGATCTATTTAATAGGACAATCGATATCGTCTTACTTAGTTAGGAACACCTCTGCTATTACAGCAGAGGATCCGTAACCGAGTCCATATACATCTAGCTAATTCTATATTATCTATGCACGGTTATTTAAATTTCTGACTAAGTGATTGTTGTCATTGAATTAATAGTGAATCTCCTCCAATATTAATAGCTACAATTAATTAGATTAAGAAATCAAGTTGAAGTAACACTACTCCATTAATTGATATGATTCATGCTAATGCCAAAAACATAATGACCATGAGGGCACTCAATGAGAGATATAGGAAGAGCTTAGTAACTTTGGGCCCTTGAGTCCACTTTGGAGATTGGGAACCCACAGTCCTCTCGACCTCTTGGTTTTGGGTGGTGGAGGAGGGCACTCGAATTTATACAATTGTAATCATGTAAACCCCATCCCCCCCACCACTTGAAAAACTAGGAATAAAATCCACTTTTGAGTCATTTTTTATCTTAAGAGATTAATTATCGTAAATTTAAGTGAGACTCATTAGATATATGTTAAGTCTTTCACTAATAACGGTGGGTGATCACAAAGAAGAAAAATAGCAACAACAAAAAAAAAAGGTATTGGATAGAATTTGAATCTCTTTTTTTTTGGAGATCAACGGTCAGGGGTATTCGACCTAACTTACGCGCATCTCGACTTATTCTCTCTCTGATTAGGTCAAAGACAAGTCATATATGCTGAAAGTAAAGTATTCATTAGAGATAAATTTCTTATGATTTTGGCTCAAAAAATTATTAAAATTTAAATTTAGAAAGCTTGAGTTTACAACTCATTCCTAATATACCACTTAAGCTATAGTAGAGTTGGAATTTGAATCTCAGGGGGAAAAAAATTGCAAAACGGTAGCTTGACTGGTCAGGAAGTAAGATAACCTCATGTTTTGATGAGAGAGAGAGAGAGAGAGAGAGAAAGAGCAGTACTTTTTACTTTTACCGGAAGTGTATGGACCGATGTGGACATATATCATATTGGGCTAATGGGCCTGTATTATATAAATATATAATATACACACCTAAATAATAAAAAATAAAAAAATTGAAAGGGACACTTGCCCACCCGACCATAGCTGCCTCCAACCGTGATATCACGATCACTAATTAGTTCCCCCATCATGGTTATCCTTTTTACTTTTACCGGAAGATAGATAGAGAGTAGTCTACTTTTTACTTTTACTGGAGAGAGAGAGAGAGACAGAGCAGTACTTTTCACTTTTACCGGAAGTGTATGGGCCGATGTGGACACACAGATCTCTCATATTGGGCTAGTGGGCCTGTATTAAGGTTCAAGCTCAACCATCATGTTTATCCTTTTTACTCTTCTACACTTGACTATTCTACTGTCTCTCTTTTTTTTTCACCCTCTATTGGTATCAAGATACTTTGAGATGTAGGTAGCATTTGATAATTTTCTTATATACATTTTTTATTTTTCAGGCACAAAAAACGAGAAATTATAGTTGTTTTGCACAAAAATTACTCTCGGAATTGTAATATAAGTTTTTTTAGCTGAGATAAACAAAAAATCTTTTTTTTTTTTGTTTAAGTTCTGATTTGCTCTCTCTTTCAAACTTAATTCTTGTATAGTAGTTCACATATAAAAATACTAGAAATAATCCCGTGACTGAGGACACTATGAACTACCAAATATCAAACATTAATCATGCAAATAAATATTTTAAATAGTAATTTATATTTTTCTTTAATTATGCAATTTAAAATTAAAATAGGCCGAGAGAATTAGTGGGATTGTCTAACATTAAAAAGTGTGTTGATTAAGTTGTATGGTATTGAGGGCCTTTCAGAAAAAATGATATTTTTTAGAGGAAATGAATAGATGGTAATGGAATCCTGGTGTTTGCCTGCAAAGAAGACTTTCTATCACTACCTGGGCATCGAATCTCTCTAGTCTATCTCTTGTACTAAGCCTCATTCTAATAGCCGACCAAAATGATGAAGCTCATTCTAGGGATTGAGTGTGCAAACCACACCAAGTGGTGCCAAGGTACATTTTGGGGCAGTTTCTATGAGAAGCTTCCAAGCAGAGTTGGTTGAGAAAAAGACCACTTTCTGATGGGAGCCATTTAAATTTGTCATCCATCTGCTGCATAGGAGTATAGTTTTGGCATAGAGAGATATTTGGGACCACATATTTGGAGAATTTAATCTATTCTCTATTCTATTTTTAATGAATAAAAAGATTATACATATATATTATTCATTACATATTCTTAATTACAAGACTAATTTTCTATTAGAATAGAGAGTCCATTGTAATTGACTAAAAAAATGTTCTTTATTTAAAAAAAAAATGCTCTTTATTTAAAAAAAAAATGCTCTTTAAAATAAAGAGTAATATTAGAGATGTTCTAAAACTAGTAAAATCACCACTAGGGTGGTAGCCTAGTTGGCTTCAGTAAAAAGTGAAAGTCTCACCCTCTTTTAATGGTCATGAGTTTGAAACTCAATTGCAATAATAGTCCTTGTAAACCAAATATTACTGGAGGGATTGAATATCCAGCTTACCCTCGAAAATGCTGTGCTGACGAACTCGACCATCTCAGGTCAGTAACTATGACTGAAACTGAACATTCTACAACTGGTGAAAAATTTAAGATAACATCATTGGGAAGTTGCTACGTTTGGTCGCCACTGATGATCCTTTTCTTTCTCCATCAGCCCAAAAAAAAAAAAATAACAGTAAGTAAAATCGATGTGCGCACTTGCCTCGATCCTACCCTGGCCAAATGGCCCACGGATCATGGGCTAGTTTGATTAAAGCCATGAAAGGCGACCCAGCAAAATTGCTGACCAACAGTCCACTTTTTGAAATTTGAACTGTTGGATTAGATCTAATCTTTGGGGATATACAACGATCATAATAGAATAATTATTTAGTTTTCATGAAATGTGTAACTTATTTACAAAACTTCATCTAAGAAATTTTAAATAGATCTCCAAATCTTTTATCTTTCTCCAACATAAAACTCTCTTGACTCTTTTTCTCGAAATAATTTTCAGATCTCATCCAAAGGCTTTCGTACCAAAATTATCCCAATCAAAAAATAATACGTTGAAGAATCGGAATAGTCATTGATTATACAATTCTAATACTTGGGTTTTTTATCAAATATATAACGAGTGCGTGCTTGCATATTGGTAGAGGTTTTTTTTGGTGAAAATTAGTATGATGGTCACCTAAAAAAAGGTTATAATTAACTTTGAATGTAAAATATATAAAAAAAAACGTGTTTATGATTTCTCTTGCAAATTTAGAAAAAAAAAGTTTGATTTTATACCAGAGGTGTAAATTGTCAGTTTAGATAAAAGATATAGGGACGAATTGCACTTTTGTATATTGAAAGATTTAAGAATTTTTATTTTGTACCCTTAAATATAAATTTTTTTACATTATACCATCAATGTAATAAAAGTATTGTAATGTGGCATTTCTGTTAACTTCCATTATTTTTTCCGTCAAAAGCCTCCCTAGCGACACTAACGAAAAAAATAACAAAATCTAATAGAAGGGTCACATTATAATTACTTTTGATACACTGAGAGTGTAATGTGAAAAAATTTAATCATTGAAAATACAAAATGAGAATTCTTAAATTTTTCAGGGTACAAAGTAAAATTCTCCTAAGATCTAATATGCAAACTGGCCTAATTTAAATTCTTGTTTATCGGATTTTCAAGTTGATACGGACCAAGAAGGTTTTAGGATAAATTACACTTTATCCCCTTGAACTATTACATTTATTTTACTTTACACTCTCAGCTATAAAATTTTTTATATTACACCCTAAAGTATCAATTTTATTTCATATAACTCCAATAGATAGTGATTGTCAATTTTTTGATGGTAAATGCGTATGTGGGTGGTCTGTACTACCAATAAACAACTATCTATTGCACAGATACAAGTCCAAAATCAAGAAAAATACTTATCCATGACTTTGCCCTTCCTAAGCTCAAAATTTTCTTTCTCCGGCCGACTTTCTTTTTCTTTTCAGCAACAATTTAATTGCAAAAGAGATAAAATAAAGTGGTACTAGACACTTGAAATTCTCTCTCATTTGACAGATTTTCAAGTTTGTCATTTTAATCCATCAAAAAATTAACAATTATTATCTATTAGAGTGATATAAAACAAAATTAATAATTTAGGATGTAATGTGAAAATTTTTATAGTTGAGAGTACAAAATAAAATAAAGGTTAAGGGGTAAAATAGAATTTACCCAAGGTTTTAATAAAGCTGATTCAAGGTCCCTTACGGTGTAGTTATAAAAGAAACATAATCAAAGGACAACCAAATGGAATGCAAGAGGGATGAATCAGACAAAGAGGATGAAGTGGACAACTTTGTCTCGTACGAATTAGAGCAATCGATGAATGAATATTGCATGGAATTGGCCTGGGCAAAACTTGTAATAACCAAGATGTTACAACAAGGATATGGAACAAGATTTTGCAAATCATCAATAGGGTGAAAGTCTTTTGCAATGATTGTCATTAGACGATGTAAATGATGGTAGTGAAAGCGGGTGAAGCAAACATTTTGGTTTTTTGTTTGCCTAGCCTTGAATTTTGGGTTCAAAGTTCTTTCCTTTCTTTGTTATCTGCCTTCTTAGCATTTGTTTGTTTTGACTAGGTTGAGAGTTACCTTGTATGGCTTTTAGGCGAGTGTCAAGCCTCGGAGCTTGATTTTTCCTTTGTCCTCCTTTGAGTGTGGGTTCAATTGGATGAATCTATCAAGTCAAGGTCAACGTACGTAACAGTAAGGATGGTGCATCGCCTATTTCTTGTTCTTGCTCGGGAGCTAAAACGAACATGCCTGCTACCTACCATACTAGACCTTCGACCAGGCATTCTACCTTTGCCGAAAAGAAACCAACATCACTGCATTGCGCTCGAACAATTGAGCGGCCTATCTTTTCCATTAATCTCAATTTCACTTAGCAAAAAGAAAAAAAAAAGGCTCTTCCTTGGAGCGACAGCCGGTGGCATATGGAATCAAAATTATCAAATGTTTCGAATGTTGTACCGGCGTTGACTTGTTGCTGGCACGTGATGAGTGGGGGACGCACATGGATTAATACACTATTAGAGTATCTTCGATGAAAATTTAAATCCGCACTTAAATTTGAGTTAAACAAAAAAAAACTTGACTTGGTATATACCTCTCTAATGGAGAATTCAAATTTAAAGGAAGAGAAACCCAAATTTAAATAATAACAAATCTAAATTTAAAATAAGATAAAATATAACTACTAGATCTTTAAAAGATTGTGTAATCTCACCATTAAGGATTTGAGTTTTAAAAAGGATCTCCCTTAATTTGGGTTTAAAAAAGAGTTTTCTTTCATTTGGTATAAGTATGGATCTAGCATTGGAGAAGTATTTTAGATCATTTTTACTCAAATTTAAATTTGGGTATAAAAAAAAATAAATACTGGAGATGCTTTTAGTTCACATAATTTAAGAATATAATATAAAAAGGAAAATTTGGAGGCTGGTCCCCCTATATGGACTTATTTCAATTTAAATCCGCAAAAAAAACTTATTTGTTATGAAATCTGTTTTTTGTCAATTTTACCAGACTATTCATTCCCTTTAGAAGTGAAGTAAAACTAAAAATTAAAAACTCCTAAATTTTAGGAGTTTGACTAATATTAAAAATTTTTATCTCTCATATCTATCTATATCTATATAATAAAGTAGAACGATTTTGAATTTTGGAGAGCGGCTCAGATCGTTTCGTAACCAAAAAAGTCATCATCCAACGGACGGCGTTATCTCAAACTGTCTCAAGTTATTGACGTCTCAGATCGTTTTGATCCGACATACCACATTAACTCTTTTGAAATATTTTTGCTGCTCAAAATTTTTAGTTTCCAAAATTGACACCCCTACATTGAATTCGCCTCTCAATCTCGCCCAAAATCAATGTCATTTATATCTAAAATTCTCTCCAAATCTAAAATTAACGTCCATATTTAAATTTTGACTCCCGCTCATGCTGCTCTAATAATATCATTTCTATATCAGAGAAATCACTTTTTAAAATAACAGCTTCAGAATATTCAATATAATGATGATACTATACTATTTACTCCGCTTTCATTTATCACCTGCATCCATCTCGATCTTTTCACCCAATTATTTCTGATATCCCATTTCTCCCCTGTCTCCCTCTCTTTCTCTCTTTGTTCCTCCTCTCGATCTTTGCTCCCAACGAATAGCCACCCAGGGTGATTAACCCTAATTAATGCATAATTTAATTAGGGTTAATAGGACAATTGTGTTAGTTAAACTAGTCAAAATAAGTCAAATTAGGGTTAGTATATAAATTAATGATAATGCATTAATTATTGTTCTTTTCAGGATTTCTTTGTGCCAAAGCTACAAATTACTGGAAAGCCGATTATCAAAGTAAATGGCATCTTTTAGGATATACTCTCTTGGGATATTTGCAAATGACATCTTTTAGGATATACTCTCTTGGGATATTTGTAAATGGCATCTTTTTAGGATATACTAAGGGCATATTTTGAATGCCTATAAATACCACCTCTTGGGGCTTGTAATCTAAATCTTTCTTTCTTTTATTTTTCATGTAAAGAACATCAAATTTTTGCTAAAGCTCTTGGTTGTAGAAAACCCTCCAAGTTGTTATTTTCTTTGTATGCTTACTAGATCTCTCTTGGTTGTGGATTATACACCAAGTAGTTATTGTTTTCTTTTGTATTATTGCTTTCTTTTATGGTATTATCATCTCTTGGTTGTGGATTATACACCAAGTAGTTATTGCTTTCTTTACTTTCAAGTAGTTATTGCTTTCTTTTATGGTATTATCATCTCTTGGTTGTAGAATACCCACCAAGTAATTATTGTTTTCTTTAATTTAAGTATTGTTTTATGTTACTTTCATTGTTGGAACTCCCTTCTTCCCTTAGAAGAGTGAAACTCTTCCACTTTTCTAGAGCTTTACCAAAGCCGTGAAGGGTGGAACGTGATTCACTCATTCTTTAGGAAGAGGTGGTGTATAAATTCTCCCAAAGTTATATTGATGCATTTCTTTTACGCTTAGCTCTAATCTTTATTTCTTTATAATATCTTCTTGTTATATTGTTGTATTTACCTTAAGCCTGAGTAGCTAAGCTTTTTAGTTGGCTAGTCCAAAAGGAGACCTCCATTTGGAAATGCTATTTCAACTCTTTTTCTCTCCTTCCCTCAGAGTACGGTGGTTCGGTTTGACTGGGTAGAGAGTGGATGAGATAGTGAGTTTTTGATATTCCGTAGACTTGTCACGGTTTATGCTTAGATCCTCACTCAATCTCGTCCCTAACTTCCCACAAATCAATCGTTCACTTATGCTCTATTAGAGGAATGATTTGAGTTGAATTGGTATTTCCATTGGAGTGACCCCTAGGACTAGCCAACACTTATTTCCCATTCAGATTTCACTTCAAGACAAACCACAAACCCAACTTCAAACAACAAAAGATTTTCCACTTTCTTTTGCACCAAAATCACCTTCATGATGATACAACTCCTTCCCTGAAGAGACGACCTTGGAATACCACCAAGTAAAACACGACACACAAAAGTCTTCTTGCGCTTGGGAAGTATTTTTGTTCACACACACACACACACACATTTCATTGATTCCACCATTCCGTTGTCCTTTCTTTTGACATCATTCCAAGAGAGAGTGACACTCCCCTCCACACATAAACTTTATGCATTGAGGGATGATGACCGGAGGATAGGAACAACAACGGTTTTAGTCAAGCACAGGGCCGACCAAACAGTATGGAAAAAAAAGCATGGGCTTTAGGCTCCAAATTTTTAGAAGACCCCATAATTTTAGGTACATCACTAACACACACAAAAAATTAAATCCATTAAATTTTAAGCCCTACAAAAAAGCTCCAAAAAATTAAATTCAATCAAAATTTTTATTGCAATACTCAAAAGTCAACTCATATTTACTCCCTCCCACTTTTTTTTTTCTCTCTCTCTCCATCCAGTAAAAAAAATAAAAAAACAAAAACAAAAGTTGAAATTAAACACTCTTTTTCCTTCTCTATAGTAAAAAACAAAAACAAAAGTTGAAATCTCTTTCTCGACAATATTAACACGTCCTTCTTTTGTCTCCCTTTCACATAGAAAATTAAAAATAATACTAAAAATAAAAAGACCTCCATTTAATATTTCTGTTTTAGACCTCAAATTGGCTTGAGCCGCCCCTGTAGCAACGACGCCCATTTCTCTTCTCTCTTTTTCTCTCCTCACCGAAACCCTCTCTCTTCACAACACTATGGAGGCACCATCGGAGACACAGTGATCAACCATCGACAATCTTGAAGCCTCACCCAAGTATCCCTCCCCCGTCTCTCTCTCTGCGTATATATCCCCTTACCCAACCACTCATTCCTTCCCTCTCCCCTCTGCCACCGAAACTCATAACAGTCCACCAAACACCTTATATATCCAAAGTCAAACTCTTACCTGCAGCCAACCAGCACCTCCACCCCCTTTCCTCCCCAGTCCCAATCACTGCCACCGAAATCTCCCTAGCCAACAAATGCCTCCCCACCCCCACACGCACACATTGCTACCGAAACCCACTACAATTACCGAAACACCAAGTGTTTGTATTATTGCTTCAATGAGCGGGCCAACATTATCCTTATTTTTTAGCGAACTTACTTTGTCTGTTGCAGCGACCATCTATAGCACGACGGCGCAGCTCCAGCGATCAACAATGACACAACTCCAGCGGGACGATGATCTCCTAAAAAAGTGGTTTATTGGTTTGAGTTTGTTATTTTTTTTAGTTTTACATATTTTTAGGTTATTTACAATCTTTTTTAGTACGTTCTAGGATATGAGGACCTGAGAGTGGTTCAGGCTAAGTGGTTCTTTGTGAACAAGGATGAATTCATCTATTTTTTGAGTTTGTTTTGTCCAAAAACTACAAAGAATTTCGGAAGAACCAAGGAGCCCTTTTGATCAAGAGCCAAGCATTTTGTTTTTTTGGCACATTTGGGAATGGTTTGCATCAAAAGAAAGCAAAAATGATAGGTACCACTGTGAGGTGTTTGCACGATGTTTAATGAGTTCTCCATACTGCTATTCAAGGTTCTTTAGGTTGTAATGTCTATATTTTTAAATATTATTTTCTCTCTAAAAAATTTCAAATCTTGACTTCAATTTAATGTTTTGTGCACATTCATAAATTTTGCAAGTTATACAATATTCCTACAGTATACTGAAATTCAACTTGATTTGTTGTCAATATATCTTATAGTTCATTTGATTTTTGGTCGACTTTGAGCCTAAATTAAAGTGGGACCCGATTATTATTTTGAATAATATTTCGTGGGTTCATATTCTACTCCAGGAGGAGAATAATGTAGTATATTCATTTGCTCAAATCGAGTAAGAAATGAATGAGAAAATAGGCTCCAAAGTGACCCTCTTGAAGAGTGAAAAATAAAGCAAAGTGCAATATGGGATTTAACACCAATCCCACATTGGTTGAGGAAGAGATCCAACATGGGCATATATAGACCAAGTTTGCTCCATGGGTTGGGCCCCAAGGGGTACCACAATTTTATGAGCGGAACGAGCACCTACATGCCTTCGGTTCGACCACACGCGCGCGCGCCGCCAGCCCGCCACGACCCGACCGGGCCGGGCCGGGTGTGGGTGTGGTTTAGACCAAGCCTAATTTTTTGGACAAAATTCGTTTAATTAAATGGGTTTAACCCGAAATTGATTTCGGTATCCATGGATCGCACTGATGTTATTCTCTTGGTGTCTACTGGTTGTTGATTTATTCCTAGGTTGCGTCTATTAGAGTGGTGACTGTCCGAAAAGTCACCAAATGGCCAACAACTGCCCAGGATCATTACCATTCATATTAACTTAATTCATTCGGTCCTTAGTTAGAGAATTTTAGGCAGACAGTACATTGCATTAAGGCAGTCTGCATTTCGGCATTAAGGCAGTGCATTTGGAGAGTACACAACACAAGTTTGGTTCACTGGACAGATAGATTGGAGTGATACTTCTATCTGTGAAAAGATCATTGTATCCTGGGAGGCAGACGCTTGATATTCCATAAGCACCGTGTGTGGGGGCGAAATCTGTCTTAAGGACATAGTGTCAAACACTAGCCTTGATCTATCTAAATTCAATATCAGTTCCTGTTCTGCAATCGGGTTAGTAATCGGATTGGATTATACAAATAGTTACTGTTTTGATTAGTGCATCTCTTTACTGCATCTCTTTACTGTATCTCTTCCGTGTAACTATTTCGTTTCTGTGTAACTCCTTACTGAATCTCTTTCGTGTTACTCTTTCCTCTCTGTGTAACTCTTTACTGTTACTGTTTTGTTAGAGTAACTCTTTACATGTTGTAAATCAGAAAGTTTAAACAAGTGATTTTACTATATTAGAAATACCACACGTTCAACAAAACCCAACTAACATTTACCAATCACTGACTTTTTCAAGATATTTCAATTTGTTACAAAACATTTGACCTTTATTCAGATTCAATCAAAATCACGAACTCCATTTACTAATACTCTAAAATCATGAAATTCAAATAAATCTCCATATTTTATTGTGTTCCCAACTAAATCAAATGAAATAGATCAACATTTTCCAGTGTACAACTATAAAAACAAAAATATTCCGTTACATTCATATGCAAATAAAGATAAATAAAACAAAATTTAACCGAGACTAATTAGATTCAAAATTTTGCATCTTAAAAAGCCGCATCCTACACCCTTATATGCTTTGTGGCAAGTATGTATGCCCCCTACCTTAAATTCATAACCAATCATAAACCAAGCTGAACTCATCGGCATGCTACAATGCCTACCTAAACACAATCATTCATCAAGTACGACAACATAACTGGTTTTCATAACCACACGACTGAACTCTACACTCACAGAGCAAACATGACCATGAAAAAAAGTCAATATAATTTGTTTGAGATGCTAGTTCATTCGCAAGAAATTTAGTAATGTAAAACAGAGGAAAAAGACTTTGCAGCCAACTAAAGGCAGTTAGAATAATTAAATGTTACTTCAGGACCTCAAGTATAAGAATCTATCAATTAATAGAGGAGAATACTTTGTGTGCTAGTGGAAATTCTTCTAAAAGATCATTCATATATATTTGCATCCTGATTAGTAGCCTTCGGATAGTTGCATCAAATAAAAATCAAAGAATTTATAAGAATCATGCATATTAAGCATAATCAAGTCAATTCAAAAAAAAAAAAAAAGTCCAAACAATACGAAAGCTTTATCATTTTATCCAAAAACTAACCACACTACCAAAAAACCAAATTCCAAAAATTCAACCACGTAAAAGTAATAAAAGCTAACTTCATTTTCAAAAAATAAAATCAGACCTAACCCAAAACAACTAATCAGAAATCCCCAATCATGCGAAGCATAGAACCTTAGCTGCCACAAAAACCATAAATAGCTATGCTTGTCGGCACATCCACGAAGCATAAAACCTTTGCTGCCACAACAAAGTTCACTTCTTATACCCAATTTACTGTAAAATACTTCATTCAATTGAAACTGAAATGACAAGAAATGAACAAAAATAGAAATATTAATAACCATCTTAACCAAAACTTAGCATCAAAAGAGTATAGTGTTAGAAGTTTTTGGATGGTGTATGGTGGATGGGAGAAAATCTAAAGAAAAAAAATCACAGTTCACTTTTCATGTCACCCAATTTTATCAGCTACTAAATAGAGATCATGCTATCAAATACATAAATGGATCCTAAGAAGAACAAAAAAAAAAAAAAAAAGGGAATGGGGGTTTAATTACCTACTTGTCTAAAATACCATTTATGAAGTTGACAAAAAAGAAAGCTTCATTTTTATAGAGAACATAGTAGCCAGTGGAGAGAATTGTCCCTTGCACTAAGCCCGAAAGTGCCTTCTATCAACAAAAACCAAGCAAAATATCAAACTCCAATCAATGGCATAGAGTGAAATTTGAGAAAGAATTAAGAACCTATTAGTTAAAAGCACCAACTAAGAAAAAAAACCCAGGATTATGTACTGTAAAAATATTGTCACTTCGCTTTTACATAATTTCTTGTTTCAAGAAATTAAATACAGTTTGGTTAGGAAAGAAATAGCAAAAGCATTTGTTGTCTTGTCCATAGCACTAATGGTTCTTGAACGAAAATGGTCTAGACAATATTGAAACCAAAAATAGTGGCACACAGCAAGAAACCTTTTCACCCATTAGAGACCCCAAAAGCAAAGACCCAACAAAACAAATCAATCTAAGTCAAAAAGGAATGCTCCAGAATCAACTTATAAGCTAGCAATCAAACTAATACACGAACATCGAAATTGAATTTAAATTAGCTTACTACAGGAGACACATGGTGGCTGTAGGCCTGTCAAAATCCGACACGACACGATTAACCGACACGAATTAAGCGAGTTTGGGTGAGATCTTAACGAGTTTGGGTGGTAAACGGGTTGACTCGCCAAACACATTTAATAAACATGTTGTGTTCGGGTGAGACATGTCAAACCGTTTATCACACGTTTACCTGTTTAAATAAAATTAATATAATAATAAATTAATAATTATTTTAAAAAATTAGCCAGAAAAAAAAGAAGTTAAGAAATCAGTGCAAAAAAAAAAAAAGTAAATCAATAGTTCAAAGACAAAGGAGGGGAGATGGGGAGCAATTCAAAGACAAAGGCAAACCAATGCCTTTCGTTTTTGTCTCACATCGGCAAATAAGGGGAGATGGGAGGGTTGGCTTGCTTATAAAAGGCAGTGGTCTCTTGCCTTTTTTTTTAGAGCCTTCAAGTCTGATTTTTATGTGAGATTTGACTAGAAATTCCTCTTTTT
Organism: Ilex aquifolium; assembly: GCA_951799425.1. Taxonomy (NCBI): domain Eukaryota; kingdom Viridiplantae; phylum Streptophyta; class Magnoliopsida; order Aquifoliales; family Aquifoliaceae; genus Ilex; species Ilex aquifolium. Next base: position 19,990,148 of record OX637409.1, read on the forward strand.
GGAGGTAAGTACAATGGGCAGTAAAAAAAGTTGAGTATTAAAATTTGTTGATATAATTTTTTTAAAATTAAACAGGTTAAACGAGTCGTGTTATGTTACCCGTTTATTAAACGGGTCGTGTTCGTGTTGAAATTGTTCAGCTGTTTATTAAACGTGTCAGGTACGTGTTTACATGTTTTTCACCCGTCACCCGTTTAACCCGACACGTAACCGTTTAACCCGACATGTTTGACACCCCTAGGTGGCTACCATATTTTTCATTCCACTATATTGTCGTGACCAAAATGAGCATACAGTCATCTTATTGCGATAAAGATATAGATAGTACTAGAGCTCAAAAAATCCCCCAAAATGAGTTTGTAGAAACTTGTCTCTACAATCATCAAATTGCATTGTGGAAATAATTAGTCAGTATAAAAAATTTAAGAAACTGATGCCAGTCGGAGTGACTTTTCCCCTCCGACTCTGCTTTCGTCTCCACCAATCGGAGTCGGAGCGAAATTTTAGAAATTGATAAAAAAAAAAAAATCAGACAATAGAGAGAGACACACAATATATACCAGACAAAAAATAACACATAAATATAAAAAATATTTATAGAGAGAGAGAGAGTTACTGTGTGAAATAGCTTCAAACGGAGATCTAGTTCTCAGATCTGAGATCTAAGACTATCGCAGGTGAGAACTTCAATCGCAAATGAACCCATCGTTGGCTATGAGACCGTCACTAATGAATCATGGGTGCCTCGTTGAGACCTCAGATCTAAGGATCTGTGCATCGTTGACTGAGAGGGAGAGGGAGAAAGATGGAGGGGTAGGTGGCTTGGGTCAACTGGGTGTGCGACGTCTGAGAGAGAGAGAGATGATTTGGGATTTGAGGGGCTTAAGGGTTGGACTTAATAAGATAGGATTTTTGGTTTTATAATAATATAAGCATTGCTCATAATATAATTTATAATTTATCTAAAATCAGTAATAATATTTGTTGACTTGGTGAAATAAGAACTGAATTGAACCTAAGAATTAATAACATAACAAAGTGGAGATACTGGTTGGCAGTGGATTTAAAATTTGAAATTTTTAGTCGTATGTGTTTTGAGAGAGAAATAAGGTATATGAGATATAGGAGTCTTGAGTTCTATATAGGATGAAAGACTTATTCAAATTTTTAGGTGGGAAAAAAATTATGAGCATCAATTAGGATCATTAGATCAAAATTTTTGAGATGATCTGAACCGTCTTTTATGTTGGGATTACGTTGTCCGTTGGATGTATCTATATTTTGTCTCAAAACGATCTGAACCTCTCTTTGTCTCCAAAATTCAAACTCAGATCTACTTTATTATATAGATATACTAGTAATTGCCCGTGCCTAAAAGCACGAAATAACGAAAAATTGAATTAAAACTTGAAAAAAACTATCGTGCCTACGGACACTTTGCAACTTAAATAAACCATCAATTTGAAATAATGTTTACATCATTTGCTTCAATTAAATAAATTGAAATCAATATAGTCCCCACTAATTTTTCAGAAATTTCGACCAAACTTCCTCTAAAAATAGGAGCCAAGAAGATTTCAACATGTCTACAAAACTCACAATCATACATAACAATCATAATAATGACTCGTATCACTACAATTCAATTCTATTTCTACCACAATCATCATACATCACAACTCAATTACATACCCAACTATTAATTTAAATCAAAACCAAACATATCCTCATAACCATGTGTAATTACTTCGCCGTATTAAACACGGAATAAACAAAACACATGCAAATTGCACACAAAAAATACACACGTGCACAAATACATAAAGAACTTCCTTCATCATCATCTTCTTTGGAGCTAGGAGTTACATTCTTTAAGAAGCTTACATGTTCTTAACTTTTGATTTCTCACTTTCTTCCCATGTTCTGACTAATGACGGCCTCTGATCTAAAGTAAAACTCAAGGAAATTACTCAAGTGATAGGCAATAAATTTAATCACGGAGTACAATGTGAATGAGTAAATAAAGTGACAGAGTCTACTCTTTTGATTGCCTTGGATGTAAACAATGGTGTGTTTTTACACACAATTGACTGGAGAAGAAGGTTCCATGTAATCCCCTCATGAAGTTTTAGTTACTGAGCATGGAGAAGAGTTGACTTGGAAATAGCAATTTTTTTTTTTTTTTCAAAAATAGCAATTGGAAGCAATAAAAACTTGCTAAATAAGCATACTTGATCAGAGATGTCGCCGATCCAATTTCTGTAGGTATCTCAAGTATCGAGTTAAATGAAACATCTAATGATTTTAGCAAGTGAAGCCTGCCAAATGAGAATAAGAAGTATACAATGATGTAAGAAAGAGAGAGAAGGAGAGAAAGACCTTAAAGAAAACCAATTAACAGTTTAACAGTTAATTAAATGAATATCAACACACAATCAATTCAAATCCATAAGTTGTCTAAAACAAAAGGATAACTTGTTCACAACCTTATCTCTGATCATCCAAATGACTTACAGAATGGCTCATCATATTGGCAACAACACTCAAGGCCTTATTATGCATTGGAGATACCTAGGTTCTTCTGTTTGGCAGCCTGTTCAAATCTGCTGGAATATCAAACAGTTAAATAGATGGGCCTGCACGAATGAGTAAATAAAGAGGCACTACCGGACACAAAAAAATCAAGTAGTTGAATATGAATATCTCTAGCCAATAAGAAAATTATATTTTCTTCATAGTTTACTATAACTCATACTTTTAATTTTCCAATTGAAGTGCTATCTTTCCATTCATTATAAATCAAGTGAGACTCATTATTTGAGATCCTTTATACTAATAACCAAATGTGTCCAAATATCAAGAATTCACACCTCAACATCATATTTAATCATGCTTCAATGTCCCTAAACCACAACAATCATCCATCAACCCTAAAATATCTCCACTGCATTCTAGAAGTATGAAAAAAAAGCATCATGTAAGATAATAAAACACCTCACGATGAATGAATGTCTAACTTAATATTGTTTTCAACAATTAAACAAACTTTAAATTTAGAATAAGTAAAGTCGGGTTAGTAAGACAGTTAGAACCAACATTTTACACATTAAAATGAGAATCCACCAAAAGGAAACTTTTTCTTAAACATAGAAACTCGACCAGTTGTTTAATTGGTACAATAACCTGGTACAATGCAATCTGGTACTGCTGCTTTGACTATATCTTCAATTCCTAACCCACATCAGAAAACACAACAATCAGAATATCCATCCATAGAAACACAACATGCTACCACAATTGCACTGTCATTTTATCATAATTTTGAGTCATTCGATATCACCACCTAGTCAATTCTAGTAAATTCATGTTAAATTTAGACTAAAAACATATAAACGTATTCCAAGATAGTGCTCATGCCTAAAGGCATTGTGTAACATAAAAAAGTTATGCACTACATGAACAATGACATTTAATCAAGTCAAATATATTTTTAATAGACTATTAACCACAAAAAAAAATTATCAATACAAATAAAATACAAAAAAATCTTATTATCAGCAGTCCTATGTACTAAGAAAGCAATCATTATCCTCTTGTTTAAGTTAATGACAAATGTAAGCGAAAAATCTTAATTAAATAAAAATGAGCACATTAAAGATCTCACTTGAGACAATTGTGTGATATCTTCAGAAAATAAACTTTTTCCTTTAGAACACCATGAATTTCCTCTAAAGGAAAAATATCAAAAAATTGGTACTATGAAAATTGAATCCAAGCAATAGAGATGGCCTTCCTTACCACCAGTAATGCCAACATTAGTTATAGTTGGGAGTAATTCAATTAGTATACTTGAACTTGGTGCCCGATATGAGATACTACTACTCATTCCTATGCAAGGCAAGTTGACAATAAAAAAGGCGGTGCACAATCAAGGGAAAAGAACCATTGCCAAGGATTCATATATTCGCTAAAATATGAAACCAAAAAATAAAAAATAAAAACAAACACAAATTCACTACCAGATTGAATGTCAGAAAGAGACATGTAATAAAAAATCCATTGCTAAGTATTCCACAAATCCAAAAAATTTAACACACTATTTAACAAACTTACACATACATGTGTAGGAAAAAATCCACAACAAACATAGAAACACATGAAAATTAAAAGCCCAAAACAACAAACCAATTTGGTCGTCATTGCCATTGCTAGCTGGAGAAGAGGTCACCTATTTTCTAATTTTCTAATGGATAATCAGGAGTAAAGACCAAATAGATACAAACATCATTTCATTTGGTTCATATTGCTTCCCATCATCCACTAAAAAAGTAAGTGCAGCTTCTTGAAGGTAGAAGAACATCACACATACACTCTTCATGAAGGTAGAAGAACTTACTTTCTTGGCCTTTTGCGGGCAAGAAAGGCTTTGGCAGAACTTCTCCGAATTTCGAGGCTTATGTTTATCTAATAGTCCTCCCGTGTGCACATTTCTCTTCTTAAGTATTCTTTGCCTGACAGACTAACCATAGAAATCATCACGATTTCTTGAAGTTTCAAGGAAAATAGAGCACCTACCCAACTTTCTAGAAATATTAGGCATGAGTGAGGGCATCCTTCAATAGACTTCACCGACTAATGATCAAATAGATTGAAAATTCCCATTCACTATCAAAATGAAGAAAGAAAAATAAATCATTGATTCACCATAGAAAAATAAACTTGTACATTTAAGTTGTTGAACCCATGAATTTGCCCATTGAGTGGTGGAGTAAATCTAAGACCACCTGCAAAATTAATACAAAAATTAAGCACAACCACTAACTTTTCTCCAACCATATACATAGATTAAAAATCCCTATTCACTATCAAAATTAAGAAAGCAAAATAAATCATTAATTCAACACAGAAAATTCAACTTGTACCTTTACATTGCCAAAAGGCATGAATTTTCCGCTTGAGTGGTGGAGTAAATCTGAGACCACCTACAAAATTAATGCAAAGATTGAGCACAACCACCGACTTGTGACATCCATGGTACACTGCTTCCTCGATTGTCGTCAATAAACTTATTTTAGACATTACAACAAACACTTCATGTGCGTTATTCAAATAGATGTAGTGTGGGACTCGGGGGTGTTTGTGGTGGGCTGGTCTGGGTGTATCTGACCAAAATCATTATTTAGATTAGTGTTGTTTTTGCCACACTAATGGACAGTCAAGAATGAAGACGAAACAATAACAAAAAATCATGGCAACAAAAAATGGCGAACATAGAGTTTTACCATTTTTGTTCCGCTAAATTGTTGTAAAATTGGATTTATCGAGTTTGTCACCAATCTGATCTTCACAAACTGTTCAACTTTCATTCCACTGCTCAATGGTGTAGCAAATAATCACTTGCATTTCATCAAACAGGTTATGTGCAAGAAGGGGGTTGGGTTTGTTGCTTCGAATCTATGGCTGAGGGTGTTCGATATACTTTTTGTTGTGGTCGTTGCTAGTTTTATTCTGGTCATTGGTCACCAGTGGTCTGGTGTAGAGTGATGATTTTCGTGTTGCTGGTGACGGTTAAGGAAGGGGGTTTCGAGGTTGAGAATAGTGAGAAAGGCGTGAGAGACAGATGGGTCTGAGAGATATGGGTCTCAATAAGATACACATATAAGAATGTGAAGCGTACCTGAAACAGAGGATCTTCTTTGTGTGCCTTTCTCCTCTCCTACTCTCTCTATGCATTTCTTCTGTCTCTCTCTATTGTAACCGTCCTAATGCCCACTATTATGAGTGAGATTTGAGAAGATTTGAGATGGATTCTATGTGATAGAGGCGTGATAGATTGGGAGAGAGAGGCGTGGAAGAGAGGGGCGTGAGAGAGAGAGGCAGAAGTGAGAGAGAGAGAGGCGTGAGAGAGGTAGTCTGTTTTGAGATAAGCTTCTTCATGGGCGGGAAAAAAAATATTTAGGACTAATCGTAGACCATTGAATCAAAATTTTTGAGATGATCTGAACTGTTTTTCATTTCAAAATGATCTGGACCTCTCTTTGTCTTTTAGATTTTGTGTCAAAACAATCTGGACCTCTCTTTGTCTTTTGGATTCAAACTTCGCTCTACTTTATTATATATATATATTAACATTAAAAATAAAAAATAGTAACATTCAAATTAAAAAAAAAGTTATCATTTAAATACAAAAAATAATACCATTTAAATACAAAAAAATAGTAACATTTAAACATAAAAAAAATAGTAACATTCAATATTAATATTTTTAAAAAATAACAATAATAACATGCTTAACAAAAATAGTATCATATTCAACAAAAATAGTAATATGCTTAACAAAAACAATAACATGCTTAACAAAAACAGTAACATGTTCAACAAAAAAAAAATAACAATATGGAACATTGAACAAAATTGAAAATAAAAATATTAACATTCAAACCCATAACCAGAGGAAGAAGCCTCCAATTCTTTAGCATAGAAAAAAGTAACATTGAAAAAGTAATAACATACTCAATAAAAAATAGTAACATGAAAAAAAAAAAGAGTAACATGGTCAATTAGAAAAAATAGTTGTCAACAAAAAACGTAGTAACATAAAACATTGAAAAAATTTGGGTATTATTTTATCAAAAAAATAAAAATAAAATTGGGGATTAAACTAATAACACATTGAGCAAGTTTTCAATATTTTTTCCGAAAACCAACGATATAGAAGTTCATGATGACCATAACGCATTAGAAGATATGGTGTTGATGATGTTCCAAAGCCTACTGATTTTGATGCTATGGAGAAATAAATGATATCTAAGGAGAAAAATTTGTTGTACTGGAGTGATGATTTTCTTCTAACAAGAGAGAGAGAGAGAGAGAGAGTTTAAATTTGAATTTCAATTTAGGAGTGAATTAAGGAATAATAATTTCTAATTTAAGAAATTAATTTAAAGCTACTTTCAATGTCTTTAAGGTTTCTATAATTGAACATAATAACACTGTTAAGAGTATTTTTAAGATTTAAAAAAATAGTGAATTTAAGTACTTATCAGTATGATAAAAAACGGACTTATCACCAAATAAGTTTCATTGACGGACTCAAGTTATTATAAGTCCATCCATTAGGACTCATCCCTAATTTTCACATTTAAAAACTTAATACATTATGACTATTGAATTCATAATAGAGTGCATTTAATGTTATGACTCACTAATAATTTAATGGTTACAATCATTCTAAATTATGACTCAATAACATTACTCGGATTAATATGTGGTGATTGCACTGTATATCAGCTCTCCAAATCAAGAACCCAAATATATATATATATATATATATATATATATATATATTTTAAATATTTGTCGAGAGTTTACTTATTTATTTAAAAATTGCTAGTATATATATATACGAATCGAATCCAATAATAACAACTTGATGGGAGTAGGAGGTGTAGAAGTAACCGGAACCGGTTAATCAGGAGGCGGTTGAATCCGGCTGCTATAGTTAATGTGAAAAAAATAATTTTAAAGGTAAAAATTAAAAGATTTTAAAATCTTTTCAGGTATAAAAATATAGGGCTAATTGTATTGGAGATCCTCAAAATATAGAGTTTGTCTCATTTAAGTCTCTAATATTTTAATTACATCATTTTGGTCTCTAAAAAATTGAATATGTTTCTATACGATCCCTTAAGCAGATAATATCTAAATTGTTAACGATTTTTTATTATAAACTTATCACGTGATACCTAAATATGAACAAAAAATAATTTGGATAGCTCTTGACCAAAATTTGAGTAGTTCTTGACAAAAAATGTGTAATATGTGTATTTTTTGATTAAAATTTGAATTGTTCATGATCAAAACTGTATAATTTGAGTAGCTCTTTTACCAAAATTTAGGTAAAAATTTGGTAAAGAATTATTCAAATTATTTTTTTTATCTATATTTAGATATTACATGACAAGTTTATAATAAAAAATCGTTAGTAATCTAGATAATGTTAGTAATCATGCCCATTTTGGATATATACCATCAGCAAGGTAATATCACATTGTATAATCATTTCCGTTAATTGAGAAATTGACTGGAGGAGCCCGACCTTCTGAAAGAAGAGCAAAAACAGAAGAATATTCTAGTACGTTGATATCATTATGAGATCTAGGTAACCCAAAAAAGGCATGTCAAATCCAGAGATCATATGAAGCCACCGCCTCCAAAATAATTGTTGGTTCATGGACGTGACCAGAATACATACCTTTCCATGCTGTTGGACAATTCTTCCATTTCCAATGCATACAATCAATGCTACCCAACATCTCAGGAAACCCACGATTGGTACTCATTGCTAATAATCTAGCAATGTCATCGTTGTTTGGTGACTTGAGGTATTCATCGGAAAAAATTGCTACTATCGCCCTTACAAATCTTTTCAAACTTTCTATTGCGGTACTTTCGTCAATCCTCACATAATTATCAACAACATCTACTACAACTCCATAAGCAAGCATCCTTATAGCGGCTGTCATCTTTTGAAGGAAAGACAAACCAGTAATTCCAGCAGCATCTTTTTTTTGGACAAAATATGGATCATAATCTTCCACCATTGATAGAATACAAAGGAAAATGACTCGATTCATTCGAAACCTTCTTCAAAATAAATTTGGGGGATAGATAGGCGGTTCAACAAAATAATCACGATACAGTCTCTCGTGCCCTTGAACTCGATTGCGAAAAATAACTGAATGATCTTGAATGGAATCACGACGTACACCAGAACTTTCCGCGCTATTGAGTTTGTTCATTTCGATAGCACAAATTGTTACCATCTCCAATTCATCATTGGAGTCAGAATCATTAAAAATCATCTTCATTGTAGGATGACGAACCATAACATAAACACAAAGAAGAGTGCAATACCAATAAATAGATTTGAGGTGTATGACAATGAAAGATTGAAGATCCTATTTATACATATAAAAAAATATGACCGTTGCAGATATGACCGTTATAAATATGACCGTTGTAAATATGACCGTTATTAATAAAAATTTAAAATTTAAAATTTTAATGACGTGGCGTAACACGTTAATATGTGATGTCATTAATATGGTGATGACATGACATACTACATAGTATTTTAGATTTTAATAATTAATAGTTAGTTAAAGTTAGTTGAGGTGATTAGATAAAATAAATAACATGATTGGAGTGAATTTAAAAAAATGATTAACTAAAATAAATAATGTAATAAAAAAATATATTTTTACTAACAAGTTTGCATAGCCTCCTTGGAGTTCTAATACAGCACAATCGCAGAAGGAAAATGTTGTACGAAGGGATGAGCCAGCAGCCAAACACAAAAGACACCAACCATACAAAGTCTCCATGTATAACGCTTACTCTCAGTAAATCAGTTTGGTTGTTGAAAAAAACACTGTTCTTAACCTCAACATCCATAGAAATCAAGATTTCAAACTAGGGATCAAACAAGGGGTTTGAGACTACTTTGAACATGATGGGAAAAGGGTTTCTCATCGTTTTGTTTTTAGTGATTGGAGTTCTGGCAACGACGCCGTTTGCCGCAAATGTGACGTACGATCACCGAGCGTTGGTCATCGACGGAAGGCGGAGGCTCTTGATTTCCGGCGCCATTCATTATCCTCGCAGCACCCCCGACGTTTGTCTCTCTATCTCTCTCTCTGTGCACACAATTTCTCTCTCTGAATGTGTTTTCTCTGTGAATATATATTGTATGTATGTACAAATTGATGCAGATGTGGCCGGACCTTATTCAGAAATCAAAAGACGGAGGCTTGGATGTAATCGACACTTACGTTTTCTGGAACTTGCATGAACCAGTTCGAAACCAGGTTTCGTTTCACATTTGTGGCGGATCGCTTAATTTTGATTTTAGCTTTGTTTCGGTGCCGATTAAATGAGGAAAAGAAAACAAAAATGGAGTTTTTAATTTTGTCTGATATTTTACTATGATTCATAAATGGAGCAGTAAATTAAAAGCATAAATTACTTTTCTTAGCCACCCAAAAGGAGCAAGAATTTGAAAACAACGCTACATTGCTACTCTTACCAAGCTTAGCTTATCGAATCAATGTGGATTATCTCATTAACTTTTTTCAGTACAACTCACCGATCCAACTACTCGTGTTCCTTTGGTAAATAAAATTTTGTAAGGGTTTTGGTATAAGCATTGTTACTCTTTAAAATGTGCCCTGTTTTCTTCATGTTAGCAATCTTGAATTTAATTATTTTAAATCAATTCAATGGTTGAGTACTAGTCAACATGACTGTTGGTAATTGCTGATATGCCAAGAAATTTTGCAGTATGATTTCGATGGTAGAAAAGATTTGGTTAAGTTTGTGAAATTGGTTGCGGAAGCTGGTCTTTATGTTAGTCTGCGGATTGGTCCTTATGTCTGTGCTCAGTGGAACTACGGGTAAATTTTATATGGATTTCCACAGAGATTAAGTTATATGCTGCTTGTGTAATTTCATTCTTTCATTATATAGAAAGGAAGAGTTGATTAATGTTACATAATTTTACCATACACAGTTAATTATGTAGGAATCTAAGTTTCTATTTCTGAACAGTGGATTTCCGCTGTGGTTGCGTGATATACCCGGAATACTGTTTCGAACTGATAACAAGCCTTTCAAGGTTTCTCCCGATCAGTCTTTTGTTGCTCTTAGTTTGTAAGTTGATGGTTCCATATTTGAAATCATCCATAAGCTTTCTTTTTTAGGCTGAAATGACGCGATTCACAGCCAAGATTGTAGACATGATGAAGCAGGAAAATCTCTATGCCTCGCAAGGTGGACCCATTATCTTATCTCAGGTTCATTTCTTGTGTTTTTTTGTGATTCATTGTAATTGGCTGTTAACACGAGATTCTATATTGGTTTCTCCATATCATCACCTTATTGATTTGTAGAGGATAATATATTTGATTTTCTTGTCATGGAGTAATGAAACGGCACTCGTCATTTTTTAATGTCAGGTTGAGAACGAGTATGAAGTCCTTGAAGCAGCATTTGGGCCACCTGGAAAAACTTATATTAAATGGGCAGCAACCATGGCAACTTCTTTGGATACAGGGGTGCCCTGGGTGATGTCCATTCAATCAGATGCCCCTGATCCTATGGTGAGAGTTTCACTCTTCCAATATGTATGATAGTTTGTTAACATCAAAATCTAAATTTGTTACTTCCTAATCTTTGGTAGAGTTGCCAACTTCTTGTAGGATATGTCTTCTTACCAAGTAAACTAATAAACATGCATTTTATTCTTATATATAATTGTAGATTAACACTTGCAATGGGTTTTACTGCGAGACATTCACCCCAAATTCTGACGAGAAACCAAAAATGTGGACTGAGAATTATAGTGGCTGGTAAAGTGGGCTACTTGGTCTCTCCAAAGTTCTAATTGTTCTTTGATTGTATACGTCTTTGCTTTCTTATCTCTGCTTCCACATTTTTAACCCTTGTCAGTATTTGAAATATTAGGTCTGTTTCATTTGGAAGTGCTGTGCCCTACAGACCTGTGGAAGACCTTGCTTTTGCTGTGGCGCGGTTTTTCCAGCGAGGTGGAACCTTACAGAATTACTATATGGTACTATATTTTTTTTTTTAATTTTTTTTTTTTTGGGGGGGGTGGGCTTGAATCCTTGAGCCTTCATAAGGCAAGGAGTACCATTAGACTAAAGGCTCGTTGGTTACTATATGGTAGTATATCTGTTCATTTTTAGGCGTTTTACAAGTTCTTTTTATGATAGTAAATGTTGATATATTCTGAACTCTAAAGACTGTAAAGTTCCATGTTCTGGTTGCCTTTTAACAGTACCATGGTGGAACCAACTTTGGCCGGGTTACTGCTGGGCCTTTTTATGCTACAAGCTACGATTTGGATGCTCCAATAGATGAGTATGGTATGCTTTGTTCATCAACCAAGTATTTAATTTTTCAATTACATTCGTCAATTAATTATTTTATTTGTTTACTTCTCGATACAAGAGGATGAGCATTAGCGTAACCGTAAGGTTGACTCATTGTAATTCGGACGTCAAAAGTTCGAGTTATGAAATTAGCCTATATGCATATGCATGTAAGGTAAAGTTGCATATATCTAGTCCTCCACAGTTCGTGAAATAATGGGAGCCTTGTGGACTTGGCTAACCTTTTTTTTTTTAACTTCTTTATATTGTCGGCCTTACATTTATGGTACCCAAATGCAACTCCAGTTATTAGTTGTCACTCATGCAAAACTGGACTAATATTTCTCGGACACAGTTTAACTTGTTCTTAAGTTTTCTTTGGAAAACAGGGATATCCACATGACTACTAAATTCCTAAAATATTCATCCATAAGGGAAAAACATTTAATAAATCTGCATCATACCTTATATCTCTAAAAGGGATTTACACTCTCATTCTGTTGCAGGACTTCTTAGACAACCTAAGTGGGGCCACCTAAAAGATTTGCATAAGGCCATAAAGCTTTGTGAAGAGGCAATGATGGCAACTGATCCAACTATTACTTCTCTTGGTTCAAATGTTGAGGTATACGGTTCACATTTGACCTTTGGTTCAATGGTACTCCTTGCGCTTTACCGAAGTCAAGGGTTCTAGTCCCCCTCCCTCTCCCCCCACCACCCCCCAAAAAAAAAAGGTATACGGTTCACCTCATGGACAGGGATGACTAATTTCTTCTTCTTTCGAAGAAGCAGCACAGGACATCGCCTCCTTTGCTATTTTATTGGTATAGATAGGGATGTGTCTCAAGGTTTTTGCATCTCCCATCATCTATCTTTTTCAACTCATATTTGCCCATGCATAACATAAGTCCTACCTCATGAGAGAGAGAGAGAGAGAAGATTCAAATTGTAGGTGTTTTATTATGTAAAGCGTTTTAAAGTTGTATGGGACTACCCCAAAGTAGACAAATTGTACAATGTGAGTTCGGTGCATTATAAATGGTATTAGAGCTAGCACCACAAGAACTATGGGATTGATCAGGAGAATGTGTGGTTCAAAGAGGAGGATTGTGGGCATTTGATGCATTTGATACTGGAGTTAAGACTCCTTAAGATTAGGGTTAAAATGGATGAGGTGAGGTAAAGGTACCAAGCACATGTACTATGGCCCCTATTGCTTAGTGAAGTGTGTTTATGTGCTTTGTATAACTACGAACATTCATTACGCAATGCGTAATGAATTTACAAAATTTTGAGGAGGCTTCAAGCCATGCCCATTCCTCCTTATGTTGGTTTGGACCATGGATCCACTTTCTACTCAACTATTTGGCATGCGTTATCACAACACATTGGTTGAAATATCCCAAAATATATTGAAACATTCTAAAACATCACGAAATACAGAAAATTTGATATTCGATTACTGATTCGTTTCCATTTCTATGGAAACCGAAGCGTTTCGATCATTTTGCTAGAAAACAGAATGAGATTTCGATCCTTGCCAATACTATATTTATGAACAATTCCTCCTCCTTTCATAATGTGTTTCTTGAAACTGTAAGTTGTAATTTACTTTGATTCTTGTCTATTTTTGTGTAAACAATACAACCACTGGTACTCTTGGAGATTCCATAACCTGACTTATAACACTAACCACAAAAGAGATATCTGGTCTTGTAATATTCAAGTAATTCAATTTTCCCACTAGTTTTTTATACCTTTCTGGATGATTAAATAACTCCCCTTGTTCTGTGGTCAGTTTTGTATTAGATTCCATGGGAGTATCAATTGGTGTTGTACTAGTAAGTCCCATTTTAGCAAGTAGATCCAGTACATACTTGCACTCCACACTTGGATGTTGCCACTTCAATTACAGGAAAGTACCATAACTTACCCAGATTTTTAATATGAAACATCTGCTGCAAGAATGTTTTTAGAGCAATAATACCTTCACTACCACTCCCCATAATAACAATATCACCAACATAGACAGCTAAAACGATCATGCTAGATTTATAATTCTTACTAAACGCTGAGTGATCTACTTGACATTGTTGAAGTCTGAAGTCTAATACAACTTCACTGAATTTGTCAAACCACTCTCGAGGTGATTGTTTTAGGTCATATATCACCTTCTTAATTTGCATATCTTTCCACTAGACTCCTCTTGAGCAACAAACTCTGGTGGTTGCTCCATATAGACTTACTCAATCAATTTACCATGTAGAAAAGGATTTTTGACAACTAACCAAAACAAGGGCCACCCAGGATGAGCAAGAGCTTCGTGAATAGTGTGAGGAACAGAAGGAGACAAGACAGATGATGTAAAACAACGAAAGGTAGGAGATAAGCTATCATAAGAAAGAAAGTGGTCAATAGGATGAGCAATAGAACTCATAAGGAGGGTACATAAGTGCTTACCTTCCCGAAGTGAAACAGGAAGATTGGCATCTAGAGATGGTTGGAGAGCAAGACCTTTAGACAATATAGAGGGTAGCGGAGGCATTTGGACAACAGTCTTTTTGCGACGGGAGTACACCAGCGTAATAGAAGGTTTTGCAATATGCGAGAAAGTGGGCGAAGACAAAACAGAAAGGGATAAAGGAAGAAAAGACTGATGAAATGCAACATCAATTGTAGCCTCAAAAAAGAAAGGAATAGACTCGAAGAATGTAACATCAGCATAGACAAATTGACGATGAAGGGTTGGATTATGGCACTTATACCCATAGTTGTTAGTATTGTATGATAATCGATACAATACATACGATATGTTGCGATACATGAAGAAAATGATATGTATCGCTTAAGTGTATTAGTTTGCATCGTATCATGTGATACACGATACAATATACTCGATATACCAGACAATATGCACGAGTTGTTCGATACGGGACGAAACAGATTAAGAAAATATCGTCTTTTCACTTGGAAGTAATTTTTTCAAATACTAGGTAATAAAAGGATGTCGTTTCACCATCGACAGTTTTTAAGAAATAAAAGTCTTCTTTTTATTCATTCCATCGAATGAGTAAATAGTTTGATCGTTAAAAATGTCCTCCTTTTGCTACTTTAGATGTTAGAACTAGAACTCACTAAATTTTGATATTAATGAATTATGTTAAAAACTTCAATATTTAGATTGTTAATTTTTTTTGTTTTAGTCCTTGTAGTCTCTTTAAATTATTTTATGTGAGAAATTTGTGGTGCAATGGAATGTAAATATGATATTTTGTCATATATATATATGTATTTTTTAATATCTTTTATAAAACTGCACGTATTGTTAGATACGCGATACCCTGTTTTTAAAAAACGATACGCCTTCGGATACACGTTTTGACAACTTTGCTTATACCTTTTTCGTGTACGAGAATAACCCAAGAAAAGACAATTGATAGATTTAAGATCAAGTTTGTCTATGTCTGGACCTAACTGATAAACAAAGGCTACGCAACCAAAGACACGTTGTGGAATAGAGAATAAAGGACGATCAGGAAATACAATTTGATTATCAAGAATAAACGAATGCATACGATTAATTAGGTGACATGCAGTAAGTACAACATCACTCCAAAAAATTTTAGGTACTTTCATATGAATCAAAAGAGTACGAGTAACTTCAATGAGGTGACGATTTTTGCGTTCAACCACTTCATTTTGTTGTTGGGTGCCACTGCATGAAGTGCAATGAAACAAACTATGGGTAGTGAAAAAAATCATGAAATGAATTAAAGACATTCCTTTGCATTATCAGATTGTAAAATATGTACAAACACACCAAATTTGAGTCTTTATTTCCATAACAAAGGCTTTGAAAATAGAAAACAATCCAGAACGATCTTTCATTAAGAATAGCCAGGTCATCCTAGAAAAATCATCTACAATGGTAATAAAATACTTAAACCCTAAATAAGAAAAAACACGACTAGGACCCCAAATATCCGAATGAACAATTTCAAATAAACTAAAGACACGATTACAAACTCTAGGAGTAAATGAATTCCGAATATGTTTACCTAACTGACATGACTCACAATCTAAATACGACAACTGAGGAATTAACTTCTGAAGACTTCACAAAGATGGATGTTTAAGTTAACAATGCCACTGATGTGAGGAACATGAAGTGTGTAAAATAGAGCAGCAAGCAAGAATTGCATCAAGATAGTAAAGACCGTTGTTTTCATGATCTCCATCAATCATTTTCCTCGTCTAGAGGTCATGAAACACATAGAAAGAAGGATAAAATGTTACTAAACAATTTAAAGATTTAGTGAGTTGGCTCACAAATATTAAATTGAATGAAAATTTAGGAACATGCAAGACTGAGGATAGAGACAGAGGAAGTAGGATTCACAGTGCCAACACCAGTTACTAAATATGAAGATCCATCAACTAATGTGACATATTGGTTAGTAGAAATATGATTAAAATTTGAGAGTGTGCTCATATTACTTGTCATATGATCAGAGGCCCCAGAGTTAATGACCCATAGAGATGAGGTAGACGAATTGGACATCAAACATGCTTTACTTGAATAGGCCGCTGTAGAAGTAGAAGTAGGAGCACCAGACTTAGAAACAAGTCGATTATATTGCTCGTTGGACATAAAAATAATCTTTGATGTGGATGTAGGCTCACCAATAGCAGACTGTCCGAAACCCAAATCATCTGATAAAGATATAACATGAGCATAAGAGGAGGGTTTGTCATGTAGATCCAAACTATAGTACACTGTATGACCTTTTAGTCCACAATAAGTGCGAAACTTCACAGATATGCG
Source organism: Ilex aquifolium (assembly GCA_951799425.1). Taxonomy (NCBI): domain Eukaryota; kingdom Viridiplantae; phylum Streptophyta; class Magnoliopsida; order Aquifoliales; family Aquifoliaceae; genus Ilex; species Ilex aquifolium. The sequence continues at coordinate 20,006,924 of OX637409.1, forward strand.
GCCTCTACTACTGTGGTTGACGGTTGGCCGTCGCCCACCTCCTCTTCTCGCACTGCGATTTTCTCTGCCCCCACGAGGGAAATTGTTACTCCCTTTATTAGACAGTACAGCTAAAGCCGAGCGTTCAAGTACATGAACACCACTATCACTGAATAAAGCTCGTTGAATATGAGAAAAAACTTGTCATCGAAGAAATTTCCTTACTAGCCAAAATCTGAGCATGAACAGGTTCCAATTCTAATTTTAAACTTCAGAGGAAGCGAGCAACTATTAATTCCTCACGCTGCTTTTTCTGGACTTTCAAATCAGTAGAGAATGACTTATAAGCATTGAGATTATTCATAATATTTTGCAGCATAGAGTAGTATTCTTCAATGATCTTATCACCTTGTTCCAGACTGAACAAATCTTGAAATAACTAATAAATTCTGGTAATATTATCTTCTCCAGAAAACAAACTACTAATCGCAATTCATATCTCCTTAGCAATTTCAAGAGACATGAGATGAATACTAATTCGAGACTCCATACTATTCCATAATAAAGTCATCACTTGTGCATTCTTTACTTTCCACTATTTAAGCTTTGAATCAAATTCGCTAGGCTTATCCTCTGTAAGATATTCAACTTTATTTTTTGCAGTAAAAAGCACTTCATCAAAGCAAGACCATGACACTTAGTTATTGCCATTCAGCTTAATAGAGGTAATAGATAAACCAGTAAAGTCTTGGCTCACCACAGACCTAACAACACTGGAATTGGACTTATTTTCATCCATAATACCAGAACCAAGCAGAAGAAAAATAGAGGAGAGAAATCCAGCGCAGTAGTACCCTTGTACGCTGAAACAGGCACAAATAAAAAATCAACAAATATGATTTATTTGGGCAGAACCGGTCTGGAATCACGATGAACCGACTTGAGATGGATTGAATCGGATAGAACTAAAGCTGAACCAGTTTGGAAGGCGTTGAACCAGACCGATTTAAGTGTGAAACTGTTTGAACCAGGTTTGAAAGATGTCAAACCAGTCTAGTCTGGACTGAACCGGCTGGTTTGGACCTAACTTCTAAAGACGTGCTTCTGAAGATTGGGCTTGGGTTTCTGAAATAAATGTCCGAACTAGAAAGAAGGATCTGGACCCTTTCTTCAACCTTTGGAGTATTTTGAAACCCTAGGATCCGATTAAATCTGGAACCTCTAAACTGCAACAACCTCTGGGCCTTTTCGAAACCCTAACCCTGATATGCAACAACCTCTGCCACCCAAAAAATGAATCAACCAACAATGAATCCGATTTCATTTAAGAACTGAACGACGATACTTGGACATTCGATATTTAGCTCTTTTAACATCTTCACTCCACTGTGGTACATTCAATCACCCACATCAACGATTCTTGGACATTCAATGATCAATTTATTTGATCAACAACATCAGCGACTTCGGTGGTTAGCAAATAGCAACTCCACCTTGATAACAAATAACAGCTCAACGGTGGTCGGCGAACAGCGACTCTACCTCGACGACATACGATGGTTAATAGCGGTGAACAGTAACCTGCTTTGAACCATGCAAACAATACAACCAGAGAGAGGGAGAGAGAGACATAATTGAATGGGGAATAGAACACACATCTTCCATTGACTAAAGAAAGATATATATAGTTACACATATGAGAACAAAAGAATGACTCAATTACCCCTCACTCACTAACATGCATCTTTTTAGAGCATCTAAAAACCAATTAGCAATGGACAGGGTGGCTCATTACCATATAAACAAATTTTAGAGTGCCATAATCATTCAATGTGGAATACAACCTCTCGTTATATCCTCCCTCATGTGAGATTAGGGCTCACGCATGATAATTAATAAATGTAGTAATATGCATACCGGATAATTCAAATGGGTAAGAGACTTGGATCACTGACCGCTTAATACTCTATTCTGATACCATGTCAGGACATCCAACTCAAAACTAGTTGGGAATGAGTGGAGAGGGGCCTTAAACGTATAAACCAATCAGAGGTAGCCCTAGTCGTTCGACTCAGGATACAAAATCTCTTTACAAATATATGGCATGCTTTTCTTTTCCTGAGCATTCTGTGTGTAACAAGTTGCTCCCTGTGGCCTTTGACTTGTCATTATTTTGGTTTTCAAATAGATGTGCTTGAAATTTGCATTACTGTCATCTTTCCCTACACATCACAGGGAAGTGGGCTTGTTTTATTCCTTCCCCCATAGTATTGCATGTGGGTGAGCATTATTTAATCACAAGTTTCATTAACATGAATTTGTGTCTGTTTCAGGCCAGCGTTTATGAAACTGGATCAGGTTTATGTGCTGCTTTTATTGCCAACATTGATACCCAATCTGATACAACCGTGAATTTTAATGGCAATTCCTTTCACTTGCCTTCATGGTCTGTGAGCATCTTACCTGACTGCCAGAATGTAGTCTTTAACACCGCAAAGGTTTGCCTCCTCAGCTTGTGTTCTCTCTTTTTGGAAGTTCAGTTTCCTTTTCTCTATTAAAAGAAAAAGAGCAACTCAGATATGGTTTCTATTGTTGATTCGTTGCACCATAGTTAACTGGCTTAAGGAAGTTTGAAATCAATGATGGATTTTGGGGCAGAGGGGAAAAAACTCCAAAATCCGTTAGTTTAAAACCTTGTTTGCTTAGTGAACTTCACAGTTATAAGCAGTTTACACCCCAATTTTTTTTCTAAAATGGTTTGCCCCAAGGCGGCCTAATTTCTGCATATGTCCTGTTCACAATAGGATGCCATTCTGTGGACATTAGAAAGTAACGGAAATAAATAACTGACAACACAAAAAGATTAATGTATTACCGATGTGGGCAACATGATATTCAATGACCGTAGTGAAAATTATCAATGTCTTATAGCAACTGCTGACTTACATTCCACTTCATCATAAAAGATACCAGAACATATTTTTAAGGTACTTCTTGAGGGTCAATGTGGCATTATGTGGTAAAGAAACAATTATCTCAGTGTTGTGCTCGATTTGACTTTGTGTTTTCTTCGAGATTCGATGTGGTGATACTGCCACTCCTATCTGATAGGTTCACGTGGGAACTGGATGTCAGCACTGATTTATGTCTGGTCTAATGCAAGAATTAATTTTCTTGTTATTTGAGATGGTTCATCTTTAACTCTTCTCTCGAAGACTGATATGTCTTTGATAGTTTATATTAAATCACTGCGATAGTCCCACAAGAAGCCAAAATGAGTTACTATGCTTGGTTTGGCTCTAGGATTTCTTTCCGTTGGATTGACTGAATATAGGATCCTGTTTACCTTATTTGCATGCTCTTAGATACTGTTCTAGATGCCTAAACGTTTGTGTTTTGACAGTCATACTCATCTACAAATCTCTTTGGTATCTTAAAATTGTTTTTCCCCTTATCCCAATAATGCTAGTTTTTTTTTTTGTCTGCCTAATGGTTTAGTGGTTCCACTTTCTAATTCACAAATAACTTGATTAGTTCTTGTTATTTTTTTGACACGTGTTTGCACGAGCGTGAATGTTTTTTGCTTGACTTACATCTTCTCTCAGTCAAACTGGAAATAGAAGAAACTTCACCTCACAGGCCTGTTCAACTAAAGTTTGTTGATGTTGGAATAGGCTGGGTTTGTCTAACTGTTATTGATTTGTAGTTGATGAATAGCATTATAATGATTTCTGAAGTATTCTAGTTGTCTACAGATACCTTGTCCTCAATTTCTCTCGGGGTCATTCTGAATTGGTTTTTTTCCCAATACAAATCTTTTGCTTCATTTGGATAGTAGCATAAACTAATTTGCAGCTTTCTTGTGACAGATTAACTCTGAGACCACCATTCCACGATTCGTCAGTCTATCGTTGAAAGATGGCATTAATTTTGAAGCATTCCATGCAGATTGGAGTTGGTTTAATGAACCAGTGGGTATCTCAAGTAACAACACATTCATGAAAGTTGGATTATTAGAGCAAATAAATACTACATCAGATAAAAGTGATTATCTGTGGTATTCACTTAGGTACCAGTAATCTACTCATAGCTTGGTTGCTGTGCAAGGCTTGACCATTTCCCCCCTTCTGATTTTTTTTTTTTTTGGGATTTCAAAGATTTTCCTGGTTACTTTTGGCAGCACTGAAGTTAAAGGTGATGAACCTTTTCTTCAAGATGGATTTCAAACAGTTCTCCATGTGGAATCACTTGGTCATGCCCTTCACGCTTTTGTTAACGGGAAGCTTGCAGGTGATGGAAAATGGAAGATGGTTGCAAGGAAATTATTATCTTGGATGTTGCTATTCTCTTTCTAATTTATGTTCCATTTCCATTTAATCTCCTCTCGAAGCTCTTTTTCCCCAATTTTTTAGAAGCACTCCACTGCATTTCTCTTCCTCTTTACAATGAAAGGAACATTATTAAATATTATTTGAATTGAAACCATTAAAGATAGTGTCACTTGGGAAAGCTTATAATGATTCATCAATAAGTAGCTGGTTGTTAGGACTAGGAGAAACCATCAATAGATAATTAGATAAATTGCCATGAAAACATATTGAAACACGAGCTGCATGTCAGAGTTTTCAGTAGAGGCGGTCACCAATTCTGAGTTGGAATTTGGAACATGAGACTGATTCCTGCTATTTCTTAGCTGTCCTCATCATCCCTTGTGATGTTAAGATGTATTGTTGCGAAATGAAATATGGATTTTGCTAGGACAACATATGTGTGAATTTTGAGCAGAAACACAATTATTTTTGGCATTAACTTTTGCATTTTTGGTAGAATTTTATAATTCATATGATCACAAATTTTGGAGTTGGTTCCACTAAGCTAGTCTTTGCAATCTATGTAGGGAGTGGAAAAGGCAGTGGCAACAACTTTACCAGTCTCAACAATGCTTCATTTTCCTTGGAGATTCCTGTCACACTAATACGTGGAAAGAACACAATTGATCTCCTAAGTTTGACAATGGGACTTCAGGTTCGACCTTAGTGATTATGATGTATGCGGGAGTCTTAAAAAGTGACGGCAGTATCTGCATTATATTCTTGCTGGTGGTTTCATATCGAGTAACCATCAAAATGTCGCTATGAAGATAGTGCAATCTAATGCAATTCTATAATTGTCTGCAGTATTTTGGAGTATTCTTTGAAAAGTGGGGTGCTGGAATCACTGGTCCGGTGCAGCTGAAAGGCTTAAAAAACCGTTCTACTGTTGATCTCTCGTCACGGCAGTGGATGTATCAGGTCGATTTGATTTCACAAATATGTGATATATATCATCGAACAATGGAGTTAATTAACAAGAAATTGGCAATTACATTTACATGGCAAACTGTCTTATTTGAATTTCACAACTATTTTCTCCTGGAGAAGGTGTGCCTTTGCGTAGCGGTAAGGTTGCTCCTCGGTGACTTGGGTGTCACTGGTTGGAGGATGTTGGTGTACAACAATGTACGTTTGACTCTCCCAGAGAGTGTGGGCCTAGTGCAATGGCGGAGCCTCTTGCACTTGGCCGTCATATTTTCTCCTACAAATCACTCCCAATGTAAACAAGGAAGTAAAAATCCCCATTGTAGATTCTAATTGACGAGAATATGATAGAAGGAATGCAGATTTTCTGCCTTGGATAGATTACATGTTTAATTGTAATTGCAGTAATCTTGGTTTCCTCCCTCTCATCTTGGTTTCTATGGTTGCAGATTGGACTTAAAGGGGAAGAATTGGGTCTGTCTCGTGGAAGTTCCTCACTTTGGGTATCACAACCTAATTTGCCAAAGAAGAGACCCCTGGTATGGTACAAGGTAATATCAAATTCTTATTATTTCAGTTACAATTAAGAAGATTATAAGGAATGAATCAGGAACATCTGCAATAGAATTGTCAAGTATTTGATTCCAAGTAGCCGCATTACGATGTAATTGTGCTATTATATTTGTAAGCTTTTACATATAATTAAAAAAGAGGGGGGGGGGAAACAATCTTAGCTCAGACATTTGTCGTGGATGAAGGTAAATGAAGCACTGTTTATGAAGTTCCGATATTTCCTGTTCAGATTTATGTGCATAGCTTTGCACAATATATGTATTTCTTTGTATTTTTTGGGTCCAAATGCACTTTGTCCATAATATATTGTGACCTTTGTCTATGACAGGTCCACTTTTTTCTAGGATAGGGTAAGGGCCATACATTTTTTAAATAGATAACTTGACCATTGCCCAGGTTTTGTTTTCTAGTGACATGCTTAACCATTTGCTCATTTGGTGGACTCCAGTAAGGCTGAACTAATAAAAATGATTTTAAGAAAATCAGTGGTTCCTTCAGTACTAACAGAGTAAGCTTTCTTGTTAACTCAGGCAAATTTCGATGCCCCCACCGGCAATGATCCAATTGCCCTAGACTTAACAGGCATGGGGAAGGGTGAAGCCTGGGTAAATGGACAAAGCATTGGGCGTTATTGGCCAGCTTATATCTCACCGACTGGTGTATGCACTGACACTTGCGATTACAGAGGATCTTATAGACCAGACAAATGTCTCAAAAACTGTGGGAAACCATCTCAGCAACTGTAAGTGCTGGAGTCTCTGCTAAGATAAATTTATTGTTGTAACTTTGGTTCTCATCTCGTTGATCCTGCAGGTACCATGTACCTCGTTCATGGTTACAAACAAATGGAAACGTTCTCGTGTTGTTTGAGGAAATAGGCGGGGATCCAACACAGATATCTTTTGCCACCAGACAGATAGGAAGTTTGTGCTCGCAAGTATCAGAGTCTCACCAAAGCCTATAGACATGTGGACCTCAGACCAAAACAGAGGAAGGGAATCAGGAGCAACTCTTTCCCAAATCAGGTCATTTCATCAATTAAGTTTTCCTACCCTTCTCTACCTCTATAAGTGCCAGTAAATATGCCACTATATTGACTCTTTTTTGGAAGGCAAGATACTTGTGTAGGAGAAACAGTAATTTAACGGGCATATGTATAACCCTTATTTAAATTATCTAACTTGCATTATTAATCCCAAGAAGTAGCTCCAAACATGTTTTCTTGAATCATACTTCTAGGTGAATGCTTGGTCAACAAAGAAGAATACAATTTTATTAATTATCATCAGTATTGAGATAATCCCATTGTAGCAACTCCAGGTGGTCTCTGAAACCTGCAGGCCTTGCAGAGAGGTGTATAGAGAGATGGAGTCTGGTACTTGTCCTCCCCACCCATCATAGGCATTGGAACTCCTCTCTTGACTGGGCTGACATAGCCTGGTCTGTAAGTCTTGCCCAGAACTCCCTCCACAAGATCTGATAGATTGAAGAACCTGAACTGTGTCTCCAAGTGAGCAAAAGCATCATCGGCCGGTAACTGGTAACTGTGAATCCGGTTGTCTTCTTCTCCTATCGGTGTCACTTTCACATCCAATTCCACCAGCCCCGTGACTGTCACTCTTACAGAGTTAGTGTCATCTGTTCTTTCTATAACGACTTCTCTCTCTCCACTGCTAATCCTCCATTCGGCCTCGCCATCCATAGGGACGTTAACTGTCTCACCATTCCACTTCACAACAAGAGCATCAAGGTTGTCATCCCAGTGTGAGATTTTCTTTGCTGCAAGGACAAGAGTGTGAGTGTCGAACATAACTGAGAGGGCTTGAACCCATGTAAAGTCACGAGTCCTCCCCTCCGGTCGGATTCCAATGAAGTGGGCATTGATGTGTAGGTTATCATCTGAGACAATAGCAAAGTCTCCCCCCTTGGCTCCATGGAAGTAGAACATCACACCATCACCACCAACAAACCTAGGATCATAACACAGAGAGCCATATCCATGGCAATTGGGCCTTCTCCCTGACAAGGAATTTGAATTCTCTCTCAAGATCAGAACATTTTTATATTCTCTCACTTTCGGAAGCTAGAAAACATTCTTCTTTAGGTTATGGGAAATCGCACATATCTTAAACAACACAGGTTTTATGCTCCTCAAGACGTGTGAACTTATGTCTTGCCCATTATTTGACTACCCGTGCAAGTTGTTGTTAGAATGTATTAAAAGGTTAACTTCAAGAGGACTTGGAGCCAATTCTTTTTACAGCAGTTCTACTGTATCAACTTTTAACCTTACCGTTCATTTCAATTTCTATTCCTTTTTTCTGTGATTTTTCATGTTCGTGTTTGCCTTTTGGACCTGTTTAGTACGTCAATCATGTATGGGTTGAACTAGTTTTGACATGAAACGAACGGGTTGGCACGATACGATTGTCAGACATATTAAATATGAAGTCCAATAATGAAAACGAGAGGGTTTAGGCCAGGAGGTATTAAAATGAGTAAGTAGACTTACACTTGCAAGTGACTTCACACCTGCTGCTGCAGTCAACAAAACATCCCTTTCTCTTCCTGTTGTTCTTGGGCTTCCTTTGAGGACACTGAGCTGGGCACGTTAGGGTCGTGTTGTAACAAGCCCCTCTAGCTCCGCAGAGAGCTCGTTCCTCCTCCGTCCCTGGTAGCGGTTTCAAATTGCGGTAATGGGTTGAAGCAGCATCGTTAGGCAGCTTCTTTCGATTATTATTATTATTGTTGTTGTTGTTGTTGCCGTTTCCGTTCCCATTGTTACCACCATTGCCTTGACCTTGGACAAAGGTGGCTTCCATGGAGATGAATATAAGAAGGAAAGCCACGAAAATGCATGATTTTCTCTTATCCATCTCTAAATTGCTGCGCTTCTTCTTTGTGTTGCCCCTTCTTGTGTTGATTTGTGGTATGAAGGGAAACATGGATATAATGGGACTAGAGTGTCCTTTAGAAAGCACGACTCTGGTGATTAGGCCTTGGAGTTCGGCTTAATTCTTGTGAGTTTAACTTGCTCTGATGAATAAACAGCTAAGAAATACTTCACTTTCTGTTCTTGGGGCGATGGGTTTGACTTTATGGGTATGCCTTTTTTGAATTGAAATTCTCTCTATTACATTTTTTTTTCAATTTCTTTTTTTTTTTTGGTTCAATAGTTAGGGTATCCATATCACTTTTTCTCAATTTCACTCAAATGATAAAATCATTCACTGTGTATGAGTGAAAGACCCACTAGTAAATGGTGGGTTTTATGAGTATTAAGGATAGAAGATTTATTATTAAATGAAATTGAATTAAAGTATAATGAAAATGGTCTAGATCTGCTTTTTTTATTTTGAAATGTTGGAAATCGTCAAACTTTAGTTTTAGTATTTGGTTGAGTTAATAAGAAGCAAAGTTCTTGGGACACTCAGACTTTGTCAATTGAAAGTGATTTTTTTTCCAGGCGAAAGCTAAGTCTAGGAATAGGGTATGCTTTATGCTTAAAAGAGGCCGAAGCAAAGGAATTCATTTGATTCTAGGTCGATGGGTCAAGTAGAAAAATAGCAGAAGAATTTGATTAGAGTGTTCACTCTGGAAGAATCCTTGGTCTTAAAGGGAAGAAAACAGGCAATAGCGCGATACCAAAAAGAAAGCTAAGCGCGCAGATAGAGAGCAAAGCAGAAAGAGTCCAAATGCAAAAAAAGGCAGAGTGCGAAGCTTGTGGTCCGTTTCTTTCCCCTTTCATTTTACCCTTTAAAGATTTTTTTTTTTTTTTTTTATCTCATATCATATTCTAAAATTATATTAGCCTTAGCAATTTGTCCCCAGTGATGAACGACATGTAATTTCTTATTTTTTATTATCTAACTATGATGAGTGTAATCTGAGATAATTAATCTTTATAGAGAAAGACTACGGTACCAAAAACAGTATCATATCAAAAGTTATAATATTTTAAGGTCAAGTTACAATTTTTTAGAGCCTAAGTCACAACTCAAAAGTCAAAGGATATAATCAATCACAATTCCAAAGGACATTTAATATTTATGAAATGTTGTTATAAATTTTAAAAGTCAAGTTACTATCCTTAAAAGTGAAGTTACAATTCATAAAAGAAGTGTTGCAAGTGATTGAAGTATTCATGATCAATCACAACATCTAGTGGTCGATAATGAATTACTCCAAACAATTGTAATTTCATCTTTAAAATGTGTAATTTGACTTTTAAAAATAATTCCTTTTCTCGTTTAGTGGATGGGCGTCTTTGTGACATAGATGAGTTTTTTCTATCCTTGAAAGAATTAAATCAAAATTTAAAATTTCTCAGGGTAAAATGTCATCTTTTTTTAATTAGTAAAAAAGGTGTACCTAGTGCACAAGGCTCTCGCCATTACAGAGTCTGAGGAATGTTAGATGTACGCAATCTTACCCCTGCAACCAAAGAGACTGTTTTTGTGACTCGAACCGTGGAATAACCTTACCATTGCGCTAATACCTGTTTTTTAATGAGTAATACTACTTGAAATTAATTTGCTAACCTAATAACTCATAATTATTAAATTGACAGTGGACCTCAATATTTATGAGGACACCGCTACCAATCCAATGATTATGATAAATTAGATTAACAAATTAGATGTAAATAATATTTTCGTTTTTTAATACTCTGGCTAGGATCTGAACTGGCCGAGTAAAGAGCCAGAAATGGGGGGTAATAGGGCAAATTCTATTGCGAACACAGCAATCATGGAACTTTTCTTGGCATGGGAGGGGCATCACCAGCCTGGTATAGACTGTCATATGCTTTGCCATTAACGTTACGCAACGTCTATCATGCCTTGGATCCCATGACCTCAATTCAAACCTAAATAGATCCTTAGGAAAAATAAATCGAAAACCATATTAAAATTCTCATCTCACTTATAATTCAATTAAAAGAACCCAACAAAGAAATTGCTTTTTCTCATCTTTTCAATGCTCAAAACTAAGGTAAATCCATTGAGATTGTATGGTTACCAGGATAGTAGGAGACCTAAGACTGATTTATTGCCGATTTGACTTTTATTAATCCTCTTTTTTTTTTGGTTTAACGGCTAATTGACACGCATCTCGACTAATTCCCTCTCTGATCTGGTCAAAGGCAAACCATCTACGTTAGAATTAAGTTATTCATGAGGGATCTTTATAGTCTAGCTCAAAGAGGTTACCAAGATTCGAAATTCATGACGTTTGAGTTTACAGTTCTTCTCTATTATCACATTTATAACTCTTGAATTGGTATATTCTTTTATATCGTGTAGTTTCCCTGGATCGAGCCAAGTATCACAACTTTTTCTACCCATCCTCTTGAATTGGTATATTGTCTGTTTTGTTCCGTGTTTGAATTTCACTTGACTATCTACGACCAATGTACAGTGGATTTAAAACTTAATTACCAAAATACAGCCGTTTTGAACATAATTACCATTCTACGGCACTTTTTAAAAACGGACTCAAGGAATCCGTCTTCTTATGAAAGCGGAATCACGAGATACGAATTCAATGAAAAGCGTAATTGGAAAGTCCGAATTCAGAAAGTTTTTATTAGTAAAAGCGTATTCCTAAAATCCGTTTTAAACAAAGTAATCGGATGATACAATTACGTTTTCAAACATAAAGCGTAATCTTTAAATCCGCTTTATAAAATGAATCGGATATACCAAACCCACTTTCATTCGAATATACAATCAGGCGCCCTCTCTGTTATTTTCTCTAAACACGTTCATCAGGTCTCTCTCCTCTCTTCTTCTTCTCTCTTCTCTCTGTGGAAGGCACCTCCTATCTCTTCTCTGTGTGATCACTGTGATGCTTCTTCTTGTCTCATCTAATTTTTCTTTGCTTTGGCTATCCCCTAAGCTCAGCCCTAACTGAGCGTAGCCCTAAGCTTGTTCGAAGAAGCCAAGTGAAGCCTTCTGCAATATTCGGCTGTGAGATTCGACTGAGGTACCTTCTGAGCCCTAATTCCAGGCATGAGATTCTTAATAGGGCCTAGGTTACTCAGTGTTTTGTCAAATGGCACAGTGGACTGGTACACACCCGTGGGCTAGCTCTGAAGCTAGGAGAAGACAGGGCTTCACGTGTTGAACAGGAAGCTTTCTATATCCCCATTGCCCATTCCCCATCCCAAGTTAAGAAATCCCCCCCCCAAATTCAAGCTCGACAATTTTCCCCATTGCCCATTCACCATCCCAAGTTCAGAAATCCCCAAATTCAAGCTTTCTATATCCCCACTGGCCATTCCCCATCCCAAGTTCAGAAATCCCCAATTCAACTCAAAATTTCCATCCTCATTGCCCATATCCTTGAACTGCATCCTTAATTCAGAAAATTACAATGTGAAGGTAAATTTAATTTTTTGAATTTTATTCACAATATCCTAGTGTATACTGAATGCTATTTTTGGATTAAATTATGAATATTGTTGTGTGCATTTGGAAAATTGATCTGTGTTTTGAGTAAATTGTTTTTGGATGTTCTGTTAGAAGTTGTGTTTTCTAGATTTGTTATTGGTGGTTGTGTTTTAAAACTGGGCTTGTGTTTTAAAACTGGATGCTTGTTTGTGCTGGATGAGGGGTGGATGTGATGAGATGAATGGTTGTGGTTTAAAAAATGGTTGTGGCGCTTGGAAAAACAGCAGGCATGTTCTGGTTTAAGTGGTGAACAGGTCTGGAGAAAATGGTGAGAATAAAAATGAAAAAGGTAAGGCAAAACAGTTTAAAAAGTTTTCATTTTTTGGTGATATAACAGTAACAATAGTAAGGATGAGTAACAATAACCTAACTTTTCTTCACTTACTGTAAGTCATTGATAAGAATGACTTGTACAAGTGACCGACACAAAATACACTACATGATGTTATCTATGGATCATAAGTTGCACCTGTCTAAGGAGTTGCTGCAGTTGTTGAATTAACTGTATCACCTTCTTCTTTTAGGAAACTTGTGCTATTATGAGTATCCATAGAAAAGCAAAATGGGGAAAATATCACCCATAAGTGGTGTGGCGTTTCTTACAAAAATGGGATGTCAGAAAATTGTATTGATGAAGAATTTTCATTTGGGGAACAAAGATATTAAGTCATGTTTATTGCTGGAAGTAGTGTGTAGAAGATTGGAACAAAGCTCTATTTTTTTTATTAGTTCTCAGTAGGTGTAAAGTCTTTATTAGTAGTGTACTCACATTGTCAGCCGAGCTCAAGAATCATAGAGTTTTTCAAATCTCCTGTTGTTTTGATCATTTCTGAACTAGGGGTTAGTTTAGTTTTACGAAAATAGTGCATTATTTGGAAAAACTGCGTTTAGCTGTTAATCACAGCGACTGTCCCTACCACCATTGCCTTTGCTACCATATCTTAGAGAATTTTTTATATTATTGTAATTGATAGTGTGAATGGGTAAATGACGCCACCTTTCGTGTCCATTGGAAGCTTGCACGATTCTGCCTATAATAAGCAATTGCGACTTTCTATTTAGATGATAATAGTAATATCATTGATAGACTGCAAATAGTGCATTATTTGGTAAAAGTCAGGCTACCTTTAACTGTTTACATGATAACAACAAGTCAGCAAGTGTCCCGAGGATCATGGCAAAGTCTACAGGCCCTGCACTGGCTTTGCTACTATATCTAAGAGGACTTTTGATATGGTTACTGCCAATTATATCTGTCTTTGTTGTCTATTTTAGCATTTTATTACATACTTAACTCTGCCATGAGTGCCACTGCCTTAAAAACCAACACCTTCACTGTCACCAATGCTAATGGCCACAACCAACATTGTCACCATTACCATTCTTATTATATAGACTTCATTTTATTGATACACACATTCGATAAAGGGTGTGGTGTAGTGATTGTAAATTTTATTCCCAAGTTAGTTTGATCATATATACTTTATTTAACATTAGTCGGGGCTTATAGGTTTTAATGTTTTATATATTTATTTAGAGTGTTATTCTTAAGTCTTAATTTTCCAACCATAGAGTTGATATTTCCCATCATGCTATAATTTTGATCCTTCGAAGATAGGAATATGCTATATATGATTTTATGAGGGAACACTGTCTGTAGTAATATAAAAATGATGCAGATTTGTAGCTAGCTCTTTCATGTATTCCTCACGTGTACTTGGGTTGTATCCTTCTTCTGATAGGAACCTTATACGAAATATTATCAATCAGCAAGAAAAATGTTGCTTCAGTTGTTGAATTAACTGTATCACCTCCTCCTTTGATCAGTAGCAGAAATCATCTCCAATCCATCACAGCAACTAGGCAGCATGCATCTCCAAACAGCTAAATATGCCTTATACACCCCTACAACACCAATATAGCATAGCTAAACTGCTTCCAAACCCAAACGCAACCCTTTTTTAGGCAGCAACAGTGGCAGAAAGTCCAGTTCAACAACCATCCTGCAATGCCTTATTTGCCAAACTGTCTGCCACAGATTTTGGCTCCCTGAAAATATGTCTTACCTGAAACTCCATCCTACCAACTTGCTCTCTAATTTGAGACATAAACTACCCAGCAGGACGATGCACAACCAAAATTCTCTAATTTGAGACATAAACCTAATAGTTTTTTATCTATTTGGTTGAATTAAAAGGAAGTTTTTAACATACTTTAATGTAGGTAATGTGAAACTTAGTATAGTTATAGTTTGGAAAACTTTGGTGCTTTTTTGAATCAAACTTGACTGCTTAGAAATTGTTGTAAATGTTAGACGTTAAAAATGAGTATAAGTCCAAGATAAACACATGACAGTGTATGAACCGGAATATTTTTTTTTTTTGGAATATGTGTTAAAAAATCAACAACGAAATACTCCGCATGAGAGAACAACTGTAACTATTTATTTGAATATATTTGTTATATAGCTGTGAATTTAACCGGAATATGTAATATGAAATGATTTGCTAACTTATATGTATATTACATCGAATGAGTATCCACTGTTGGTTTTTCTATGAAATGTTTTAACTTAGTAATGATGTTTATAGGTTTAAAAGTACAAAATGTCACGCAACTTCAACAATGTAGTTTAAATATAAAAATTTTATGATATCAAATTTTATATTGAAGGTATAAAATGTCGAGGAGACGCGCCACAGTAATGTGCTATTGGGGAGAAAATATTGTATACAATGAAGGTTATATATCGTATACTGGAAAGCCTCAACATTGTATAAAGTTAAAACACGGAACAACATATGAGAAATTGTTGACAACCATGTACACAAAAATGCAGCTGGACAGTTCAACATCACGACTAAAACTAATCTGTCGTTTCCTGTCATTTTTGGGGGATCGCATGCAACAGTACGTAGAATTTGAAATTACAAATGATGACGGTGTGGCGGGGATGTTGAATGCTATATTTGAGAACCAATCATTGAATAGTATTGACTTGTACATACAAGCCGAGAACATCTAACAGTTACCTCAACCAATGGTCAATGATTATGGTCCATATATCCAATTGCTTACACAACAAAGCGACAATCCATGTCCCAGTGACCAGACATTAGTTAACTCTTACTATGGTGAAGGGAATACTCAATATGCGCATGAGTTTATGGCTGACGATAACTTTGCAGCAGAGTTTAATTCGGGGCATGGAATTCTTGAAGCTGAGCCGTATGTCCCAGAATTGCATATAGGGCCTAGTACGCAGACGTCGATATTTTTGGGATACACCACAGGTTCTTCGAATGTTGGTATCCAATCTAATACTGAAACTAGGACCGATGTCATTCGCAATCTGGTTCAGTTAGACGTTGATGTGTTGGCGAACAATGGAATGCGTGTCGTTGATCGTGCGGAAGCCATAGACGATGAGGATGAGGAGATTACATTGATGGCCGATGTTGAAAACATTAATGATGATTGTGACGTACATGGCCCATCAGTTATTGGGGAAGACACTATTCGTATGCATGAGCCATCGTTCGCCTACTTCATCAATGATGAACATCCCCAATTGTTTGACCCTAACAATCAAACAAGAGCTCTGTTGTGTGATGCTGATCGGCCTGAGTTAGCCATCGGCCTCATCTTCAAGGGTAAAATGGAATTGCAAGATGCAGTGAAAATTTATTCAATTAACAATCATGTCCAATTCGAGGTTGTTGAGAGTGAAAAAAAGTTACTGGCTGTGCGGTGTAGAAAATACCACACCGGTTGTAAGTGGAGGCTTCGTGCTTGTCAAAAGAAAACGCACGGGATGTTTCAAATTATAAAATATGAAGGCCTACACACTTGTCTGCATGTTTCGGCAGCCCAGGACCATGTGCAATTAGATTCACAATTTGTTGCACGCCGAATAAAAGACCTTGTGAGTGGAGATCCATCTCTAAAGGTTGTTTTGATAATAAAACACATTGCCACTGTGTATAAGTACAATATATCGTATCGGAAAGCATGGAAAGCAAAACAAACAGCGCTAGCTATGATTTTTGGTGATTGGGATGAATCATATTCTATTTTACCGAAATTCTTTACTGCACTGCAAAAGTATAACCATGGCATAATAGTCAGATGGCAGGTGCCCGACCTTGGAAATGGGAAGGCTGAATTCGACAAAGTCTTTTGGGCATTTAAACCGTGTATTGACGGTTTTCGTCACTGTCGTCCAGTTATAAGTATCGATGCCACATTCCTGTATGGGAAGTTCAAGGGTAAGCTGTTAATTGCTACGGGTCTCGACGAAAATCATCAGATTTATCCTCTCGCCTTTGCAATAGTCGATGAGGAAAGCATACATTACAGGACATGACACTACTTTCTGGACTCCCCATTGACGGTGACGCAGTAACCGGTGTTGACACATATCGTACCGTACAGGAATGGCAGGATTACTGTGACATGCATCTAGGCATTAGACCTCCAGCCACTGCTATCTCTGGATCTCGACTCAAGATTACCGCTTTGGCTGCTATTTTAGCTGAGCCACTCCGAGCAGATGCTGATGTGATCACCATTGATCGATATGCCCGTGCCTACATTTTGCTTCTCATTGGAGCTTACATTTTTTCAGACAAGTCCATGAACAAGGTTGGTCTTATGTACTTACAGCATCTTGAGGACCTAGATGCTTCTGGGAGACTAAGTTGGGGTAGTGCTGCGCTAGCATGCTTGTACCGTGAGATGTGTCGAGCCACTGCCCCAGACACATCCGACATTGGAGGACCGCTACTTATCTTACAGGTATTGTTTCCTGTACATGTAATTATAAGTTACGTTACGGTGGAGGACCATTAAAAATTATGTTACATTAAATTGAATAGTTGTGGGCATGGGAGCGGTTTACGCATATCCGGCCAGAGAGAGTACTTCCGCATCAGGCAGCAGCGGCAGATATACCAGATGCGATTCACGTTCTAAATGGCGATGTTGATGGGATAGCTGCAGAAGTACCCGCTGCTGCTGAGGAGATTGCTGAGCAACATGAGCCATTACCTAGGGGACCTTTGGGTTGTAGGTGTGTAATGTAGAATTACAAGTTGGTCGTACTTAATTAATTTGTAAGCATTGATAGAAATGAAATGTTTTTATTTCCAGGTGGAATGTGCGTATGACATCTTACGTACACAGCCCTAGACACGTCCTCAGACATTACAGAGATCAGCTGGACCAGATGCGCGATGAGCAGGTTGTAACTGTACACAAACGTCGCGTACAATATAATGCCAAATACAATATAATGCAAAACAAGTTTAAACTAAAATTTATATTACATTTTTTTTTTTGTAGATGGTGTGGATGTCATATACTGCAGATGTCTTAGCAGACTTACCAGATTACTGCATTGTTGGGAGCGATGTATGGATGACGCGGGCCCCACTAATATGCTTTCCAGTTATAGAGTGGCTTTTTCCTGATCGTGTCATGCGACAGTTCGGATTGCGACAGGACATACCTGAGTCATGCGATACTGGCTCTGCTCTGCATGCTACTGATCGTCGCGGCAGGGGTGGTTATGACTAGAGACTTGTCCATCAGTCTTGTGTCGATGTCTGGCTCCATCGGCGAGATCATGTCATTGTGGGGGAGGCACCTGCATCTGTGACTGATTTGGGTATTCGCACGTACATGGATTGGTATGGCCGTATCACTCGACGATTGATCGGACCACCATTGGATAGGCCACGTATTGGATTTCAGCCTATGGCTAGCATTGTCGAGATATTGGTAAGCTAATAGCTAACTGCAATTGTCATTATAAGCATTATTTACATTTACAGATATGTTATTGTGCTAATGTAACTGTTATTTACATTTACAGGAGCATACACTTGAACAGGTTCACCAGATAGCAGAAGATGCCCTTAAGGATGGTACAGACGCAACACATGTACAGGCACTACGGGCCACTCAATCACTTACCTCCACTTGTCTCGAGGCGGTTCGAGAAGACCATCGTCTCCATAGTACCGTCCAACCCCAGCCTCCACCTATACCCCATACTGCACCACGTGCACCAGCTGATGTACCTACGCGGCCTCAAGGTATTGTTATACGACGACCCAGACCTACACGTCACCGACCAGAAGTACGTGTAGATGTCGGTCTCGACACAGTACCTGACACGAGTGTACCAGAGCCTACAGCAGCACCCAGTGGACCTCATCATCCACATACACCGTCCAGATTACGTGTAGAGCCACTGTCCACGTCGAGTCTCCCCCATACATCACCACATACTGCACCCCATCCACCACCATTGACCGATACATCCGTGTCATCTGAGTATACCGCAGAGCATGTTTCACTTTTGCCAAGAGCAGACACATACACACCAGGTGGGTCAGGAGTTACATTGCCCAGCCATCCTATCAGTCACGATGCATTGGTGACATCACCACCGACACATGTGCATACTTCACAGCCAGTAGATGATGTCTCGCAGGCTGATGTTGCGACTCCGTCAGGTGTACATAGGTCACATCATCGAGCTACGACTCCACTTGCCCATATTATTTCACTAGTTCGAGGTCGAGGTGGTCGATTTCAAGGTGTTAGAGGTCGGGGTGGTAGAGGACGGGTGGTCGAGGCATAGGCAGAGGCAGAGGCAGTGGCGGAGGCGGAGATACTATTCCAGTCGTAGATCCGGTCTCACAGGTCATTGATGGGGATCCTTCACATTTAGAAGCACAGCGGCCGAAACGGCTGAGGAAGAAGCCGTCTTGTGGGACTTAGTTTTATTATGTTGTATCATTTTTTGAATTCTATTTTCACATGTATGTAAATTTAGTAGTTTGTATCTATCATTGTTGGTTGTTTGGGTGGAGTGTTTCTGGTTGTGCAATTCACTGTTTGTGATGGTGGTGGTGGTGGTTGTGGTGCGTATGATATTGTGGTTGACTTTGTTGTTATATTGATATTGTGCATTACATGACAATTTTTATTGTGGTATGACTGAGATTTAAGGGAAACTCTGCCAAAATTTTTTAAAAATTCCTATATTTTCTATTGTTCAACACTTCAATTGTTATGATAACATAATATAAAGAACAATACAATATTTTTTAGAACTACACATTGACAGTACACCTAAACTAGAACAACACAATACTACAAACATATACGCATGTCTATAACAAACGACACACATTATTAAAAGCCAATGAGGATAATCAAACATATGCATAACTGGATATTCATGAATGCATCTTCATCATGAGAAATTTTCTTCATCCGACATTTCAACGTCCGAAACACATCCTGTTTCCGTTGACAGCTGTAAGCACAAACGTGCTTCGTCAATCAAACCTTCTGCAGCACGGTTGCCTGCGATGCGGCGGAGGTTGTACCGAGATTGACGTATTGTCATACGGTTGTTTTCACCTCGCATACGCCACAATGCAGCTTCCAACTTTTCTGGTGTGTCAATGGGCATATTAATGGCAATTTCTCGCGGCCTCCTTATGTTGGAAATGCGTAAATCTTCACTTAGAACTTGTCTCTCATTCAAACGATATTGTCATTCCTCCCTCATTCTTATCACTGACCTCTGTGAGAAACGTAAACGAGAATTTACTGGATAGAAGAATTCATCCTCTAACACCCAATGATAACCCATACTTTCAAACACCATGCGTGGACTGTAACTCATGCTTGCACTTGGTAAGTATATATGTGAATAGAGCAACACAAACAATGAATTTATAGTGTTATTCTAACGGTAGTCTTGGTCATTGTTTTGCCAACTTTGGAAAAAAAATGATGATTTAGTTAAATTTGCAACAGTTTTGATTTGTCCCATCACTGAACGTTGCACATCACTATCAGTGTTAAGTCGTCAGTTATGATTTCACAAAACACTGATTTAACGTACTAACAGTGTTATGTCATCAGTGCCTGATTTGTCAGAACACTGTATCATTATCTAGTCACTATCATTGTTTACTTCTCAATGTATGTAGACTAAATATTATACACAACACTATTAGTACGTTAGTATCAGTGTTATGTCATCAGCGTCTGATTTTTCAGAACACTGTATCATTGTCTCGTCGCTATCTCAATTAATGAACACTAAAATAATTTACACAACACTGTTAGTACGTTGGTATCAGTGTTATGTTATCAAACGACTCATTTATCACAACACTGTTTCATTGTCTAGTCGTTATCATTGTTTATCTCTCAATGTATGTTCACTCCAATATTTTATTACTCAGTTCAATTACTTCAATATTTAAATAAGTTACATTTATGTTTGCATACAGATACATAACTGCAGTGTAAACCCTACATACCCACACCAATGTCATCAACAATTGGGTCTCCAAGCCAAACAAACGATGACTCATTCCCAATCAACCACTGTCATCATGAGACATTTTCTTCATTCAATTCACCCGAACCCGGTAATTACACAGATCCCCATGGAGTAACATGGTATGGAAATTTGTGTTTCTTTAAGAATGAACCAATCAACATTCATAACTCATTTACTGAAGTCGGTCATGTGATGATTGGACCTGCAACCTTTGTTCCGCCTCTAGAGTTTTATTATCACCTACCGGGGCCAAGTTGGTTGAAATCTTATTTCAAGCGCTGTGAGCTTGAAGTATACTGTCGTTGGCATGGATTACGAGTGCTACAGACACGTTCAGCTGAAATGTATGTGGAATGGTGCACGGATAACTACAATGATATAAATGAAAGACTAGCTCTTGAGAATGATCAGATGGAACGACGTCTACATCGATTCCACCTTATTACAAAAGCAAAGATTGAACATTCACACCCTGAAGACACTATTAATACAATACTGTCTGATCCATCATTGACATCTGACAATGAACTTTCTGATTTTGAAGATTCAACTGATGATGATCATTATGAAAAATTTCTCCCTGCTAGTCTATGCATACATGGCACATCACTATGCTGTCGGAAATATGATTGTCGTTAGACATATTCTAACTAATATGTCAGTATTCTGTCGTTTTAAATAAAATCTTACAGTTACATTTCAATTTCAATAGAAGACTTAAATAAATTTCACTTTGAATTTTTTTTGAAATGTTTTATCGCAAAAAAAAAAAAAAAATCTCTTTCCCCCATAATTAGGGTTTCTTGCTTGGGTTTAGGGGGTACGATTTGTATTCTCTTTTTTTTTGGGATGGGTGATTAGGGAGGGATGGGTACGATGGGTATCCTATTTGTAAATTAAAAAACGTGCACTAAATAGTTTTATTAATTTTTGTTTTTAATATGGGAAGGTAAGGACATTTTTCTCTTGTGGGGCTACTACGTAGACATAGTTACACTCGTGTTATATTATTTTTTAATTTTGTTCTGTATACAAAATAAATAGTCTCAAGCGGTAGTTATCTCATTTTTGGGACTTTTTTTTTTCATATTGACAGCACCATATCAACGGATGTATGCTAAATAAATATGTCTTCAAGAATTCGGATTCAAGACATCCGCTTTCATTGAAAAGCGGTACTGTTAAATCCGCTTTTAGTAAAAAGCGGTACTACCAATTCCGCTTTTCAATGAAAGCAGATTTATTGATTCCGATTTTAATGGGCCACACACTGCTTAAATTGGGTACAGAGAATTGCGCCTACATAAGAAAGCGGACTCTGTGATTCCGCTTTATCAATGAATTCGGATTCTGTGATTCCGCTTTTTCAGTGAAATTGGGTACAGAGAATTGCGCCTACATAAGAATTCGGACTCTGTGATTCCGCTTTATCAGTGAATTCGGACTCTGTGATTCCGCTTTTTCGATGAATTCGTATCTCGTGATTCCGCTTTCATAAGAAGACGGATTCCTTAAGTCCGCTTTTAAAAAGTGTCGTAGATTGGTAATTATGTTCAAAACGGCTGTATTTTAGTAATTAAGTTTTAAATCTACTGTACATTGGTAATAGACTCCATCACCAGCCTGGTATAGAATGTCATATGCTTTGCCATTAACGTTACGCAACGTCTATCATGCCTTGGATCCCATGACCTCAATTCAAACCTAAATAGATCCTTAGGAAAAACAAATCGAAAACCATATTAAAATTCTCATCTCACTTATAATTCAATTAAAAAAAGAACCCAACAAAGAAATTGCTTTTTCTCATCTTTTCAATGCTCAAAACTAAGGTAAATCCATTGAGATTGTATGGTTACCAGGATAGTAGGAGACCTAAGACTGATTTATTGCCGATTTGACTTTTTATTAATCCTCTTTTTTTTTTTGGTTTAACGGCTAATTGACGCGCACCTCGACTAATTCCCTCTCTGATCTGGTCAAAGGCAAACCATCTACGTTAGAATTAACTTATTCATGAGGGATCCTTATAGTCTAGCTCTAAGAGGTTACCAAGATTCGAAATTCATGACGTTTGAGTTTACAGTTCTTCTCTATTATCACATTTATAACTCTTGAATTGGTATATTCTTTTATATCGTGTAGTTTCCCTAGATCGAGCCAAGTATCACAACTTTTTCTACCCATCCTCTTGAATTGGTATATTGTCTGTTTTGTTCCTTGTTTGAATTTCACTTGACTATCTACGACTCTATTGTGTGTGTTCGGAGTAGAAGTTTTGTATAAATGTATCGTCATACTATTAAGTATTTTGATTTAAGTTCTCCATTGATAACAAATGGTTATCCATTCAGATGAGGAAATCTGATTTAAAAAACAGAAAGATTAGCCTCTCGGACTCATCATCTTGTGGCCAAAAGCAGGGAGAGAATGCAAAAGGAATTGGCATTTTTTTTTTCTCTTTTCCTTACATTAGACATAGAATTGATGTCATCCAAGGCTGCATTGTAAATCATTAAAGGGTCGTTTGTTTAGCAAGATATTGCTAAAAAATGCAAGAAAGAAAAAATTTTAAAATTTTACATGTGTTTGTTTAGCATGAAATAGAAAATGATAGAAAAAATAATTTTCTTCCACACTTAGATTTTTTCACATTTAACTAACTTTTTTTTTCTAACAAAAAAATTGTGTTCAATGACCTAACTTCTCATTGTATCCTTATTTTTTAAAAAATATTCAATTAGTTATTAATATTAAAAAAATTTGTACAAATTAGACTAATCATATAATTTGGTCTAGAGATCAGGATTTAAGTTGATTCTTGTCTCTGAATTAGATTAGGAGCCAATTTTTTTAAAATTTGAATAATAATAAATATTTTTTTCTTCTTTAGACTGAGTTAAAATAATTAAGGATAATGTAGACAATTAGAAAAAAATTTTTGTAACTTTTCTATACAATGAAATTATTTTTAAAAAAATTTAGAAGTTTGGGTAACCAAATACATGAAATATATTTTCTTTCACTTTTTTTTTTTAACTTCACTTTCAATCTTTTTCATTTTCAATAATCTTTTTCTGCCCTTAAAGGAGCCCCGGGGGGTGGGGTGATGGATTGGAGAGACATGTAAAACTTGATTTGGTACAACTTTCTCCGATGGATAAAATCAAATTTATGCTCAAATCTCCTTAAAAAAATTTCATGTTGTCCCAAAACCCAAACTTTTATGTTGAAATAAGTAGTCTGTTGTTTCACGGGAAGGAGCAACTTCTGGTTCGCAGTGAAGATGGCAGATCTGCAACGAAGAGGAGCGAAGATGGGCAGATCTAGAGGAGTGATCAAACAATCCTGGTTCGCAGTAAAGATGAGCAGATCTAAAGCGAAGAAGAAGGATCTGCGGTTTCCATGGGAAGGAGATCAGATCTACAACTTCCATGGGCAGATCTACAGTGAAGATGGCGGGAAAGCTTGGTTCGCAGACCACATAGAGAAGAAAAGGGTTTTTTTGGCTCAAAAAATTTTGAGTAAAAGATTTGGTACTCCTTCAATTTGAGGCAAGAAAAGAGTTTCTTTGTATAAATTTGAGTGAAAGATTGAAGAGGTTTTTTTAGGCTGGAAATGGTACAAAGACGAACTGTAAATTTAGATATTTTTAATTCGAATTTTGGCAATTTCTTATAGTCGAGACCATAAAAAATTTATCGTTCATGAATACCTTAATCTTGACATAGATGACTTACTTTTGACTGGACTATACAAGAGATTAATCCAAGCAGAGTAATGCTAGATTGACCAAAATTAGGGACCAAAATTAAGGACCAAATGACATGGCAGTCTAATCAGCATTCTAAACCAGCTGTCATGTCATTTAATAAAAAGATTAATATTTGGGCCAAAACCTTTTCAACTTTTCCACTGCCACCGTCAATACCCACCTTCCTCTCTCTCTCTTTCTCTTCGCACTGTGACCTCTTTCTCTCTACACTCCCTGCTATTGTACGCCTCCGACAAAGTGGCGACAGGCTTCTTCTTCGCCGGTAAGAAAGAGTTGAACCCAATGACTAAATCATCATACCCATCAAACAGCTTCTTCACAGTTGAACATCTTGGGAAGACGTGATTCAGCGTAGCATTACTCCTGGGTGGTTTTCTTCTTTGGCAGAGAAGAAAGAAAGGGGAGGGCAGAGACTAGAGGACGTAAGCAAGAGAGAGAGAGAGAGAGGAAGGTGGGTATTGACGGTGGAAGTGGGGAAGTTGAAAAGGTTTTGGCTCAAATATTAATCTTTTTATTAAATGACATGACAGCTGATTTGGAATGCTGATTAGGTTGCAATGTCATTTGGTCCATAATTTTGGTTTCTATTTTTTGTCAGCCTAGCATTACTCATCCAAGTGTATATAAGCTGACTTAAATACCATTAACCGTCGAAACAAAAAATAAAATAAAATAGCCAGATCATCCTTTACTTCATGTAGAAAAAGGCTTGTTTTGTTGGAGCAGCTTTTGTTCAATGACAACTAAAAAGGCGAAGGCTCTTGCTTGCTGTTCAGTGTTTCTATAACTTAGCGGTAAACCACGATAAAACGGGGTTAATTGTTTTACTAAAACTACTTACATTTTCTTTCGATCAATGAAAATGTAAAATTTATTATTTTCATAATTAATGATTACAAATGAATCCGTACAAGATCTATTACTATAAATTATTTTTTGATGTGATTTTTTGGTGCCTTAATTTTTGTTTATGAAGCAAACAGTTTGTCCAGACCAGAGATGTTGTGGGATCGCCCTGTAAATTAATTAGTAAATTTGAGGAAGGTTAAGTATACGTAATTTTACCCTAACTTAATTCTTGTTCATGGGTTATGATGGTGTTCGAAATTAACTGGACCCAACTACAGAACAATCTGGGGTGTGACTTAAGGAGTGTGAACGTGTGTATGTTACAAGTAGTGTGTTAAATGTTAAATGTAAGATGAAGACAATAGTATGAGTGGTTCACCCTAATCGAAAGACTAATGTTACAGCCACTGTAACTCTGTAAGAGACTTTTGCTCCTCGAGAGTTGTATTACTTAGGAAAGAAGATTATTGTTACAGCCTTACAGGGTATTTGGCTGGAAGCTTTTACCAGAATGATGCATAGGTTACTACTAGGTCCCTTTTTTGTGGTATCATTAGCTATATATATACATCTCGTTGCTAGGGTTTCGTGGTGATTCTTTTTCTAGTTGATTCTGTTATTCCCTCTGCGTTTGTCTTGTTCTTGGAGCCGTGGTCCCTGACATCTCTCTGCACCCACTCCTTGTTGAATGTAGTACATGATCCACCTCCACTACCGATGAGTTTTCGTCCATTATGATTGTCAGGTATTGTCCCCTTATCCTTTGTCCACCTGTTGCGGTACAGCTTTTGATGAGTAGCTTGCTATCGAGCTCCCAATTTTCAAGTTGATATCTGTACTGAGCTTGACTATGACAAGTTGTCACCTATGCCAAGTTGGTTTATTGCGGACTTCTATCGAGCTGGGCCGCAGTCCAGTTCGGGCCCAATGAGCGCTATCTGGATGAGGCGCTTGGGTCGTTTTAAATAAGCCCAAAAGATTTTGGGCTCTAAAGGAGGCCCAAACTTAAATCTATC
Source organism: Ilex aquifolium (assembly GCA_951799425.1). Taxonomy (NCBI): domain Eukaryota; kingdom Viridiplantae; phylum Streptophyta; class Magnoliopsida; order Aquifoliales; family Aquifoliaceae; genus Ilex; species Ilex aquifolium. The sequence continues at coordinate 20,033,239 of OX637409.1, forward strand.
AACATCAAATTATTATTTTGGTTTTCTTTTTACAGCTTTGCATGCCTAGAAATGTTGAATATATAAAAATAATATTAGTTGTCGCTCCGTGTAATGCACAAAAATTATAATTCTCTTTCACCCATTTCCACCCCCATGTGCAACCCCATGGCCACCCTACCTTAATGGTATTAGGAAATTAGTCATAAATGTGCTAAATTAATTTTTTTTTTTTTTAAAAATTGAAAATTAAATAGTTAACAAAAAATGGTGAGAAATTTAAATGTGAATTAGTAGTCGAAGATATAGTGAGAGCCGTTACATAGGCAACATATAAGACAAGCTCCAATGAAGACCCAAACTCTTACCAAATTTGAGTTAAAAAAAAAGGTAAAAAACTTGATTTGATATAGACCTCTTCAATGGAAAAACTAAAATTTAAAGAAAAAGAAACCATTTTTTTTAAATGAGGACAAACCCAAATTTAAAAGAGAGTAAATATGATCATTAGATCTTTAAAGGAGAGTGTAATCTCACTATTGGTGAAAATGGAATGGATTTAAGTCTCCCTTGATTTGGATTTAAAAAAAGATTTCCCTTCATTTGGTATGGGTATAAGTCTAACATTGAAAAATATTTTTAAGAGTTTTTTTACCCTTTTAAAAAAAAAAAGTACAAAAAATAGTAAGGGTTGGAGATGCTCTACAAATTTAGTTGGAGGGATTAATACATTAACAAATATAAAGTTAAGGTAATTTAGTATTTAGTGAGAGAAGATTTCTCATGCTAATGCAAATTTATTATTAATTTTTTGGAAGTCGGTAGGTAGCCCTAATAGAATTAAAAAAAGAACTCACTCGCCAATTTGTTTTTGAATTAGGTTTCTATTGAAATGTCAAAGCAATAGACATAACTAATGTCCTTTAAAATTGCAAAAATAATAACAATGTCATCACGTAATTGAAAAGCCTATTCTAAAAAGTTACATTATCATAATGTACATTTTTTCTCTATAAACACAGATCATTAGACAGATACACTAAAAAAAATGACCTATTCTCGATTAACAAACTCATTAACTGTTAGTTCGCAGGTACATTAATATACATTTACTAATAGCAGCTAAATTCAGTATATCTCTGGAACAGATACATTGAGATGAGACGTTGGACAGACGTCTCTTCGATTAATTACACAATTAACACTATAATGAACATACATTTAAATTTTTTTATCTACCCTATGGAAATACCTCTATAAATTGCGTATCAAAAAATCAGAACAGAAACACAGAAAATAATGAATCAATCAAGCGAGCAAAGAATACATAATAACATACAAATGCTTACAGGTTTCCTTAACGAAGCACACGCCAAACAAGATCACATTCAAAAAGATATTGATCGTATGAAATCCCAACTGTACATGTTCAACAAATAACGAGACGAGTGGAAGAAAATGGTGAAAAAATTCAATAGAAAGCTATAAAAGGAGAGGAAGAAGACCAAAAAGCTTGAGGCAGAATTGGAGGATCTCAAAAAATGATCTTCTTTTGTCACAAGAGTAATGTATCTATCCTCAACAAAACTAAAAATTGAATATGAAAGATAATCACGCTCATAAACATTCATGATTACACACACACACACACAAAATGCATTAACAAATGAAACAGGTGCGCAATTAATATATACGTGTTTATATAGGTACACAACATATCATATACGACGAACAATATACACAATTATTCAGGTATATTATACGAATATATATACCCATGAGATATATACATCAATATTTAATTGAGAAGAAGATATATATACACCATTACAAGTACACAAGTACATAAAACCAAATACAATTCAAAATTACATAAATTATAATGAACATGTACCTAAACCTACTAACGAATACGTAAAACTTAACTGCTGCGATCTAATTTGTGTATCTACCAAATCAACACTTATGATAAACGATCGATATATTCTAAATTGTTTGGTTCACGAATTTGAAATTCAAAACTGATAGACAACACCATAAAATTCTCAATAACAAACGTAAAAAAAAAAAAACTAACTATATTTTTGGCTGAAATTATGTGATGAGAGCAAAATGGATAATGAAAACACAATAACTGTCCAACCTCTATACTTTCGCACCCACATAGGGATCACATGCAATTTTTTAAAAAATACGGAGAATCTTTTTATATATTAAAAATCCAATATAACTAAAATTAGTTTACTTACCAAAGAAGGGACCTAACCTAATTAACTAATATATTATTTTGGATGGGCTGAGCCATTTCATGGACCATGGCCCATAACACAGGCCCTAGCCTTGAATATTGCCTGGATTGTTTAGCCCAAGCCCAAAACATTAATCCCAACCCTTATTTCGCCCCTAAATTTCGTAAAATAATTCGGAATAGTGGTGAACGATGTAGAGAATAACCCTAATGAGTTGTTTAAATGGTGATAAAAATGAGTTTTAAATTCAGAAGTTTGAATCTTGACAACTTCTTGAGGCGTCATGAAATATATATCCCTAATGAATACTCTAATCTCGACGTGGATAGTCTCCCTTTGACCAAGCAAGAAAGAGAATTAGTTGAAGTACACATAAATTAGTCCGGATAATCTGACCATTAAATGATTAAGCCAAAAAAATTAAAAAGAACGATTTAGCGAGACACGAATGGGTCCCATCAACTTTTTAAAATGGGACCCACTGATCAAACGGTCTCCCTTAATTTGGGATGAAAATTTGAGTTAGAGATTTGGAATACATAGCATTGCTCTTAGTCTAATAACCACCGCTCCACTATTAAATCTTTGTGTGACCAAAAACCCAAAAAAAAAATGGGTTGATGGAAATCTGATCCAATTGGGGCTAAACACATCTCTAAATCTGCCATACATCCTCAACTGCAAACGGTTATTGGGATGTGAATTAAATAGTTTTGGAACACGAGTTACACCCGACCCGACCCATTGAAGCCGTTTCGCGCGCACACCGCTTGTGTCAGCTTCTGTTGGTGGAACATGTGTAGATACATATACAGTTTGTATCAACTCCAAACCCCTGATCATTCCGATTTCAGAGGACTGAGGAGCAAAGAAGATAGATTTGAACTCAATCTTAAGGTAAGAACTTTTCTGGGTTTTCCTCCAAAACGTCGAATTTTAAGTTCCTTCTTTCTTTTTTCAATTTGGGTTTGTAATGAAAATTTCAGCACAGGTAATATATTCATTGATTGACATCACTTCATTTGTCATTTCTTTTTTTAGCAATTATCTGCAGAAAATTAATAGGTTCAAAATTATTGTGCGAAAATTAGTGTCTTGGAGATTTTTTTTGTTGGTTTTAGTTAAGAGGTTCAAAATTATTCAAAGCTCTCTGTCCCATGCAAGGAGGATTGCGTTAGGTAGCCGACAGCTAAAGTAAAACTTTGCCGGATCCACCATGATAAGTCCAAATAATGATATTTGATTTGGTTTAGTTACTGTGGTATTCAAGCTGAGGGATGAGAAGAACTCATTATGCTCACTGATCACCAACTTTGTCACTCGGATTCTATTTCTTTTGTTTTTAATTTTGAGAAATAAAGCTTGCCAATACTCAAAATTTTATGTAATTGTTAACTTATTTCTCAATCTCATTAACTTTTCAAGAATCCTGTTAAGTCCTAAACCTACATTAATTTTTTTTGTGATTTTTGAGGTTAAAACATGAGTTTGAGCCCAAGTCGTGCTTGAGAAACACTACTGGTCCAGGAATTGAGTTCAAAACTACATGGTTCTGGAGACAAAAGACCAACAAAAAAAAACACCCTTCTCAGGAAAACAATTCATTTTTGGCTTGTGATAGTAGTTCAAAGATAGGAAGCTAACCAGTTTATAGTATTTCTGATATACATGACTTTTTCTACAATTCCATGGTTATATTTCATGTCATTTTTAGAGTGAATACTCATAATTAATTGAAACTTTCTTTTAAGCGAAATTCTGAATGTGGTGGTTCTTCCTAAGACAATTAAATAAGATTTTGTGCAGGATAGAGGAGCATAGAGAAAATGGGAAATCGTGGAAGCAGCCATGGGAACCAGATACGCAATGGTCAACCACAGCCCCCACTTACACGACCTCCCCAACAAGAAGCAACTGTGCCTAATATATCACAGTACGCGAACACGAATCCTAATTCTCAGTACTACCCTGGATACTATCCAATGCCACCAGTGACGACCCCTCATGGCCATCATCATGGTGGCAGTCCCATCCCGAACCATGGGGGGACAAATGCGGTAAATGTGCAGCACCCTTGTGGTTCTGTTGCTCCTCCTGCTGTCCCATATATTGAGCATCAGAAAGTGGTGACCATTCGTAGTGATGTGAGTGTCAACAAGGACAGTCTGAGGGTGGAACCTGACGAGGAGAATCCTGGACACTTTCTTGTTGCTTTCACATTTAATGCAGACACTGAGGGAAGGTATATTTTATTTTCCTTTTTAGGCTTTATTTGGTTGCTGCGATTTTATAGGGAAAGAAATGATATCATTACAATGCTATAGAAGTTACTTCAACTTGAACAAATGAACATAAGGTATTAAATTTGAATTTCGTATATGGATTATGCTCTTATATGTTGGAAAGATTAAGGGAGAGGGAATGAAAATTCTCAAACATACCTGTGAAAGGGTGTTATTTGTATTCATTTCCAAGGATTTTCTTTCCTTTTCTCCCCTTTAATCTCTAAATTCCAAACGATGACTCAATAGCACTTATGCAACTCGCAGATTCATAACACTGCCACTTCTATTTTAATGTGGTTGGAATTTGTTAGGCCGGCCATCTAGCACATATTGATGATCTTTCGGGCATGTGAGTGGTGATTAAGTTAGAAATTAGTTATTGGACTATTATTTATGTGCAACTTAACAAATCGAGTTAAAACGATGCTACACCCTTCCAATATTTTAGTTTTCCTGATGGAGACACAATTTTCTCATCCTATTGATCGAATTGATTTGTACTTATTTCTCTCTCTCTCTCTCTCTCTCTCCTTGGTAAAGAAACCTCCATTATTTCCAATATATGATTATCCAACTTTTTCTGTGAATATCTTGATTTGGCTTACAGTTAAGCTCATGTAGAAAATTGCAGGTTCAGGGATCTGGGAATATTATGTGATTTATACATCTGTCTTTTGGTTGATTATTGGAAAAAATGCTTTGCCTTGTGTTTGATTATTGAATAAACTGTTAAGGGGAAGTGCTGTAAGTAATGTTTCTTTTTTATAATCACTCTGGTAATTGTGTTCTGCTTTTTGATTTTTTTATTTTATTTGGAGAATGCGTATATCTTATTCTCTCTTGACCCCATAGCGGCGCGAGCCTCATGTACTGCACAGACCTTTTTTTTTCTTTTAAGAGGCTACTCTTGCATATTTGTTCTACTGTATGCATTTTATTTTTGAGAAATTTCCATAACATAACCGCTCTCTCTCTCTCTCTCTCTCTCTCTCTCTCTCTCTCTCTCTCTCTCTCTCTCTCTCTCTCTCTCTCTCATGTGCGTGGGTATGTAGGTGTAACTCTAGGCATTGCTATTTCCATATGTGTATGTTGCTGTGGATCGTTGGAGGTAACTATGTTAGTAAGGCTTAGATTCTTGTATGCATGGTGAAAGTTTTCCAACACCTATAGATATAGAATTATGTTTCTGCTTCTGCAATTTAGCAATTTACTTATAATTCTTCCACTCACAACTTCTTGGATCTGCTTATTTTTTTCGTCACATCATTATTTGTAAGGGTACTTTTTCCTCTTTTCTGCAAGCAGCATCACTGTTTTCTTCTTTGCGAAAGAAGGCACAGACTGTAGCCTGATGGCTATGAAGGAAAGTCTGCTTCGACCTGTTACTGTTCCTTTTCAACAAGGTCATGGTCAGAAGTTTAGACAACCTTCTGGAACTGGGATTGACTTCACAATGTTTAAAGAGACAGAATTAGAAAAAGAGAGTGATATAGAGGTTTATCCTTTGGCGGTCAGGGCCGAGGCATACCCATTGAATGAAGGCGAAGCAGAAGGAAATCCACCTGGAAATTCTCAAATCACCCTGGCAGTGTTTGAGAAAAAAGAGAAGGATGAACATCTAGTTCGAGTCAAGAATCAGATCCTTTGTGTTAGTGGGACGAGATATGGGCTTCAGGAGATATATGGGATTGGCAATTCAGTGGATGGTGATTTTGACGGAAATGATCCAGGTATAGAATGCGTCATCTGCTTGTCAGAGCCACGAGACACAACTGTGCTTCCATGCCGACACATGGTAATTACTAAATTAAACTGGCAGATTTTAGGTGACCACTAGCAAAACGCTACATCAATTAGAGCCTGTAATATAGTTGAAAAATATAGAACAATAATTGAAAATAAATCTTGAGTTATTTATAGTGGTGAATTAGCGTGTAGAAGTTGAATGAATTATTGATTCATGTGATATAGAGAAATATACAAAATAGTGTCTAGAATAAGAAATAGGTAAGTAAAAGAGAACACATCAAAAAAGGTCACTCTATGGTAATGAAAAGAGATTGTTCAACAATATACCAAAAATCAATCTATCATAGAAGATTATGGGCAATCACAAATAACCTTTAATATGTGTCATTTGACCTTTAAAAATAATATTTTTTTGTGATTTATTCATAGTATTTTATAATCAATCATAATTTTTTGAGTTATAACTTGACCTGTACATATTATAATTTTACCATTAAATGCTATATTTTTCAATCGATATCTCCTCTGGTACCATAGACTTGCATAAAAAAATAACAAAAGATGAAGAAGAATATTATAGATTGAAAAATATAGGGCATCCTCTCATATGATACCCTAAGCAGCCGCTTTGCCTGCTTTGTGGCCTTGGTTAGGTCCGTGAGGATTTGTTTTGTTGACGTCTGTCAATGATTGGATCATGGTGGGGTTTAGGATTGTTAGTGACTAGAGTTATGTATTGGCATTAGGCCTGTCAATGGCAAAGTATATAGACCATTTGTGATATTCTGTGGAGTATATCATCAAAATCTGTCTTCCTCACGGGGGAGTAAGTTGAAAATCTGGATACTAATTTTACTTGAGTATCGAACATTGAACCACAAGCAGCATTGGCTTACATGTTACAAAGTCCCTTACTTCAAGGAGGAGAGCAGGAAGAAAAAACTTTTTACCTGTCCCTGTGTGCAAGTGTTTATTAGCTGTTATGTTCATTTATAAATTGTAGATATAACAAGCCAACTTGGAGATAGTTTTACTTCATTTGTACTAATCACTAGGATTTTGTTCATGTTATTGGGTGCAGTGCATGTGCAGTGGGTGTGCCAGGGTTTTGAGGCTCCAGACAAACCGATGCCCTATATGCAGGCAACCAGTTGAGCGGCTCATGGAGATTGAGGTGAACAATGAACATAGTGGTAACAGAACAGTAACATAGTCATTTGGCTGTCTTTTCTTTGCATACTCTCCTGTTCTTCCACATAGAATTATGCAGAGAGGAGGTAAGATGTAAAATGAAGATTCAGGTACTCTTTCCTTGTGTTCTTTCACTCACTTATGCCACCATTCGGTTTGTTGAAGTGGAATTGTTTTGGTTAACGAAGTTAACAAGTTTGACTTTTTATTTTAGCTAACAAATGTAAGTATGTATTGTTATTTAGGTTCAGGTTGCCCTGTACAAGTTTAATAATGTTTCTGTTGGCAAGGAGAGAATGAATACTGACCTCTATACTTCTATTGAGCCAAACTTGTTAGTATTCATTCTCTCCTTGCCAATAGAAACATTACTAAACTTGTACAGGGCAACCTGAACCTAAATAACAATACATACTTACATTTGTTAGCTAAAATAAAAAGTCAAACCACAAAATTTTATTATAAGAGCAACTCTAGTCCTGCTCAACAAAATAGTTACTCAAAATATATTTAAATATTGAATTCTTTATTTTAGTTAGCCACTTTTTTAAATTCACTCCAACCACGCTCTCTATTTTAGCCCACTAAATTAACTAACTTTCAACACAAAAGGAAAAAAACATAATCAAACTTCTCGGAGCACAAAAGGATAATCAAACATAATCAAAAAGGGCAAAAAAACATAATCAAACATAATCAAACTTTCCAATAATATAATCAAAAGTTAGAAAAAATCTGATTCCAGCACAAAAGGAAAAAAATAAACTTCTCAAAGGGGTTTTTGACAACAAAATAGCAGAGAGGGGAAGGGGTTTTTGGCAACAAAACAGGGAGCAAATCAATGGGAGGAGAGTGTTTTTTAGCAACAAAACAGCAAGAAGGGAGAGGGGTTTTCGACAAAAAAATAAGCAACAAAACTGATCACTAGCAACAGTCAACAACAACATATAGCAGCAAGAGGAAGGGGAGATGAATACCTGGTTCTGTACGCAACAGCAAGAAGTAGCAATAATTGGCGAGAAAATTTAGCCTTTCCAAATCTGGCGAGCAAATTTGACCTCCTAAATTTTGGCGAGCAAATTTGGCCTCCTAAATTCAACAACATTAGAGTTGCTATAAGGGGCTAACTATTTTACCTTTGGGCTAAATGATTCTCTGCATTCAGAGAGCCTCTTTGATTAGCTATTTTATATTTTGAGAGTCAAATCACTCTTTTTACACTCCAATAAACTAGCTATTTTATATTTTGTTAACATATTAAACTATGCAATATTTTTGACTTAAAATATTAATAATAATTAGATAAAATATAAAGCATAATTAAAGTAATTTTATAAAAATGACTTTTTAAAATAAAAAATGTAATATTTTAATATATTTTGATTAGCTATTTGAAGAACACCTTTGGAACCATCTCCAATAAACTTACCATTATTATTCAATTCTCTATTTTAGAAAGTCAACTCCTAAAATTTAATTTCCAATAAACTCTCTATTTAAGCTCTCTATATTTAGAGAGTCAAACTTACTCTATATCCTATTTTTTTAGAATAAAAAAAAGATATCTTTGTCTTTTTTGTCCAAGACAGTCAATGTAAATATATATCAACTATGTAAAACCCACTTTTTTCCTTCGTTTGAACTTCCAAATAAATTTCCCAAAAAAAGCTAAATGTCTTCAAACTCCACATGCACAATATCAAAACATGACCATTAAATTATTGCTTCAATTTATTTCTATTGTTAATTAATTGACACTATTGATTCTATTCCATATCAAGTACTCTCAATTGGCAATCATCCTTCAACTTGCTCACTAGTATATATATTGATTTTAAATTAATCAATAGATTTTTAAATAAGTTGGTGTATATATTTTGTATTTGGTTTGTATATCTCAGTTTAAAATAATTTATAAATTAATTTTTGTTAAAATATTGGAGGCAAAATAGGAGGAAAGTCAAATGTATTCCCAAAAAGGATAAAATATAAAATGTTAAAAATAAAAAGTCTTATTGAAGTAGTGTTTAAAAATGAACTCTTTATTTTAACTTTTTTATAAAAAATACTCTCTATTTTAAAAAAGATACTTTTTAAAATAGAAAACACTGTTAAAGATACTCTTAACCATTTTATTGATCCCAACACAAAAAAAATCTCTCTATCCCACTCTCTACCAAAAATTCTATTGAGTTGAATTGATTTAAATTTTAGTTGAATTTTGAATTAAATATAACCATTAAAAATATAACAATGACATAATAGGCTATGTGGTATTTTTGATTTAAATTATTGAAAATTAGTTGAAATTAATTAAAATAATTGATTAAAATAGAGAGTATAGTTGAAATAAAATTATAATAAAATTATAAAAATAACTTTCTAAAATAAAGAATATAATTTTTAAATATTTTAAATAGTTAAAATGAAAAATTAGGTTAGAATTGCTCTTATAAGCATCAAGTGTTATGGTTTTATTGCATTCCGCGTTACCCAATAAGACTAGGGAATGTCACCCAAAAACATGAGAATGACTGAGAGGGATAGGAAAGACTGAACAGCATTTTTTAAACATCTCTAAGAAAATCCATCAAAATTTACAGGACTGCATAACCGTGGATTAGAACAAGTCTCAAAAGAACACTGCAGAATCTAAAACCAAACAGTCCTATTCATCATCAGAAATTGTCTCCACCTTCACTTCCTTCTCTGATGAAACTTCTTCATCTTGAACCTACATAACAAAGTTGAATGTACCATAGAACCCTAGAAGAAAAATTAAACAAAAAATGATCAAGTTAACAATAGTTATTATAAAAAAAACTTACATCTTCATTTTCATTTTCAGCATCATTATTAGACTCCAATGCCTTCTGATATTCTGCCTTGAGCTCTGCAGCTCTTTCTGCATAAGGTTTCTTCTCCTGATTAACCATTGAAACTAGAAGAGTCAGACACTAACATTTTTGTATGAATAAATACAAGATTACAAAATCACAGTCAACTCACTTCATCTGTGAAGGATTTCCACTTCTCACCACCTTCCTTTGCAACCTTAATTTCATAAACAAGTGTATGTCAAGACATTGAATTTATCAAAAACCCAAATGTAAATTGGTAATAAAATGTCCAAACTTGAATTTACCGTAGCAACACTCTTGCAATCTGGATTAGCCTCCTTGTATGTTTTCCTGAACTCTTCACTAAAACATAGCAAGATTGTGTCAAAACAATCTATATATAACTATATAACATAATGGACATGAGAGAGAGGGGCATTACAGGAAGAGGAAGAAGGCCGTAGTTGGGCGTTTTGGCAAGTTTGGATTTTTAGCTTTCTTTGCCTTTCGCTCTGTTGGTTGTGCCTTCCTCCTACATATATATAAGCATATCCAAATTCAGAAACCAAAACAAAGAGTCCTGAAGAGGGTCCAAAACCCAATTCATTGAAACATCAATTTGACTAAAACAAAAGGGGAAGAAAAGAAGAAAAAAAAAAAGAAGGCGGCGGTCAAATTACTTCTCTGTTGGCTTTTTCTTCACCTCGGGGGGCTTCTCAATAACCTGGGAATCTGTAACAACAAAACTGGCAAGAATTAAAACACTAAACCCAATTTACTCGCACTGTACCAAAAATTAGAGTGATGTAGAAAACTTGGGTTTAATCAAGAGAGAGAAAATTATTACCCAAATTCATCTTGATTTTAGCATCGAGGCTACAATTGTGGAAGCTGATTAACGCCACAGGTACATCTTTGTTGCATTCTTCACTGCATATTATTGAGAAGAAAACAGAGTTACAGATAGAATCAGTGGTGGCGCATTATTGACCTACCCATCACATACCAAACCCACATATTTGGCATAATGCTCACAAAAAGAATTGCCAGAAGGAAAAGAAAAGGATTAACAGATAAAATCTTTAAATTAAAAAGAAATTAACAAACAACCCAAAGAAACTCCTCTCGAATCTCGATTAGAATAAAAAGAGAACTTCATATTTTGCAGACAATCTACAAAAAACCATGTGAACGTCAATCTAAATCTAAAATCTGGGTTTGTGGAGAGAGAGAGAGAGAATACCATCGAGCAAAGGCACTGCCGTCTTTGGCACGCACGACCGAAGAGGAAGAGGAAGAGGAAGCGGAAGCGGAAGCGGAAGCCGGAGCAGGCTCTACCTCGACCCTCTTCCTCACTCTGGTTGGATTCGAAGACTTAGACTTGGATGCTCCACTTCCCGCCATTTCTCACCCACCCACAAAACACTCAAATCCACAGAGAGATTCACAGAGAAGTTTCAGTCTCTGGACGCAGAGGAAAGGTAATGGAGGAAAGGAATGGTGGGTGTGGGCTTAAGAAGAAGAAGGAGAAGAAGACGGAGGGAAATTTAATCAAATTATAGCTTTTCACATTGGCGCCATTAAAATCTAAGAGCCGCGGGAAAGAAAATGGGTCTGGTTTTCTATTTTGATGCTGGAAATTATTCACACGGATCGATGACTTGTTCAATTTTTCTACCGTTAGATTGTTGGGTATTCTTTCTGGACGGTTACGATTCGATTAGTTTTCCTTCACTTTGCGCTGCTACCCCTCACTCCACTTGACTCCTAAAATAGTAAATGGTACTTCCTATTTAGCCACTTTATTAGGAGGGCTGTCCATGGGCCGGTCAGCCCTTGGTGGGTTTTGAAAAATGACCCGTGGATTCATTTGGATTAAAAAAAATGAGAAAAATGTTATTTGTATCTAAAATGTTAACTTGGGTTGTTAATTTAATCAATCATAACAATTGAATTGATAAAGCGCCCAACAAATATGGGGACTTAAATTAATAACAGTGATTGATCAAGTCAATATTTTTAGTAGAAGTACCACTGCTCTTAAAAAAATCAACCTAATAATCTCAATGATAGTTCAAATGGTAACAGGGACGAGCTGTAAATTCAGACATCCTGAATTCGATTTTTAGCAATCCTTAGGGTTAAGTCTACCCTATTCTTAGCGTGGATGACATGCATTTGACCGGACTAAGTAAGAGATTAGTCAAGATACAATTTAGTTGACACATCCCTACCTGTTGGAAAAAAAAAAATTAACCTAATGTTGTAAGCGGCCCATGGGCCAATTCGTTTCAAGGTTTCAGAAATGCATCAATTTTAACTTCTAATGGTGTTCGAGAGAGATTGCTTTATTTATGTAATTTAAACTGACGATGGTGTGAGAAATTTCCTCTTTAAACGGATGATGGTGGGAGAAAATGATAGACCTCAAGGTTGTTCGGTGTCAATCGGGGGGAAACAATCGACTAAGTGTTCAGGTAGAGGTGGCAATCATATCGTATCGGGTCATTTCGGGTTTGTGTTTGTCTATTTAGTTTCGTGTCATGTTCATGTTGATTCATATAATTTATAAATAAAAAATTTAACGCTCAATTTTATGTCTAAAATTTCACTATCACTTAATCGAGCAAATGCTCATATTTTTTTCATAAACTAAAAATTAACTTAATCAATATAATAATAAAAATATCTTTTTTTGTACAATAATTAGATCACTACTTGATAAAATATAATAAAAATGAGTAAAAAATATCTTTCTTTTTTTTTCGAGAAATGACCAACTCTAACCCACTAATTTCGTATCCATTTCAAATCGTGTTTTTGTGTTATGTCAGAAATTATCACCTCTAATCCAAAGTGCGAAAATGAGCAGTCTAGAAAATATTTGCGGGTTACTTTAGACGTGTGTTTGGGTAGGTGGGATTTCAAGAGAAGAATGTCTAATTTGGTTTGTGTATTTTTTAGGCGAAACTTGTAGGACTGATGCATCTTGCAACAAACATGTCTTCAATCATTCTAAGTAAGGATTAAAAATTCGTTTTAAAACAACGAAAAGATCTTCATTTTCAAAGAGATCGAAATAAATCAGTGATAGAATCAAAATTTTAATATTTCGATGTGTTTCGTAATATTAAAATACTAGTTATTACCCGTATCTGAAGGCACGAAGTAATAAAAAAATGGTTAACAATAAACATACTTAAATTCACACCAAAAATCAAATCACAAATATAGATGAGAGAGAAATAAATTTAAGCACCGGTTATAGTGGGGCTAAGCGTTGGTAGTAGTGGTGGGCGGTAGTGATGGTAGTGGAAGACGGTGATGGTTTTGGTGGGTGGCAACGACCATGATGATGGTGGCAGTCGTGGGTGGCAATGGTGGTGGTGGGTTTGGGGAGATGATGGTGGTAGTGATAGTTATGGGTAACTGCGGTGGTGGTGGTGGGCAACGATAGTGGTGGTGGGGCGACGACGGTGGTTGTGGGCGACAGTGTGATAGGTGGTGGTAGTATGTGTGGTGGGGATGAGTGACAGTGGGTGGCGGCAGTGGTGGACGATGATGGGTGGTTAATAGTGGTAGGTGTGGTGAGGGTGAGTGACAGTAGGTGACGGCGATGGTGGACGATAACTAGTGGTGGTGGGTTATGGTAGTAGGTGGTGGTGGGTGTTGACGGTGGTAATGGTAATAAATATAAGAATGAGATTACGATGATGGTGGGTGGTGGCGGTGGACGACGGTGGTAGCAATCGGTGGAGGGTGGTGATGGTGTTGGAAGTGGCGACAACGACGGTGGTGGTGGTAGTGGTGATGGTCTTGGGGGGGGGGGGGGTGGGATGGTAGGGGTGATGGTGGGACAGTGACGGTGGTGGTAAGGTGGCGGTGGTCGTGGTAGGGGTGATGGTGGGACAGTGATGGTGTTGGTAGGGTGGCGACAGCGATGGGGATATTAGTGGTGGTAGAGTTGCGGCAGCGATGGTGGGACAATAGGGGTAGTGGTAGTGCTAATGGTGGTGGTGGGGCGATTGTGGTGATTGTGATGGGTGTGATGGTGATGGTGGGGTAGCTACAGTGGTGGTGGTGGTGGGATGGCGACGGTGGTGGGTAGTGGTGATGGTGATGGTGGGGCGGTGGGGGATAGTTGTGTTGGTGGGGTGACGGTGGTAGTGGTGGTAGTGGGACGGGTCCAAACACAATTTTTAATTTTTTTTTAAAGTATTTATGAGAAGTTATAAGTTTTAAAAATGCTTTTAAAAAATCACTCCAAATACAACCTTATAAACTTATTTTGCCTATTAAATTTGGGGTGTTAATATTAGCCATCGGATTAATTTTAAAATAAAATTTAAAGAAATATCAACCACGAAAAGCAAAAGTCATTTTGTTTATCTTTTAAGATTTGAATTGTATTATACTTTATTATATAGATATTTACACAATTGTTTTGAAATATTTCAGAGTGTGTCAAGATGCATTGGTATATTTCGATCAATATTTTAAAAAAATAATTCTCAAATTTTTTATCCGTTTTTCATTATATTTTCAAAACAAATCAAAATAATTTCAAAACAGGTCTTAACATTTTTATTTTCTAAGTGACTAAAACGAAATTTTCATCTTTAATTACAATATTTGTTTGTTGCTATTCAAAATATGCTACATGGGTCCAATTCAAAATGTGAAGTAGGGTATGGTAGTAAATTTTTTATATAACACAGTCCGTAACACGACACCGACCTTACCTAAAAATATTGCGATTAATTGATATTGTAATGAATGGGTTAGGTCAATTTTATGATACGAATAACCTGATTTTGACAAGCTAAATTTATGTAATAGCAACTCCAACCAAAATCTCAAATGGCAAATGGAGTTTTCAACAATAATATTTGATAGTAGTTTTATCTCCGACCAATATGTCGAATATCTAGTTGACAATAGGCTAAATTTGACATATCAATTTTGATATGTCAAATCTTTTACAAAGTATTATTTTATTGATCATAAAAGTTTTTAATGCATGGACCCCCACTAGATGTAGTCATTTATGGCAAAAGTTGCCAAACAAAATTTATAGGCGTTGGGCATGCATGGACCACCACTATAAAACTATCTATTGTGCTAGTAAATTTTAAACTTTTTTGAATATAATCAATTTATTTTGCCCCTTTTTTTGTTTTTTATTTCTTTTCTCAATCACACAATAGATTTCCAATACTCTCAATTTTTTGATTTTTCAATACAACAATCGCAATTTTCTGGTGAAATCTGAAATCACTGATATATCGGTTAGAGTACTAATGAGGTGAATATATTATATTTTACATGTCAAAATGTCACATAAGTCTTCAAATCCAAATTTGACATCTCAATTTCAACATCTCCATTTGGAGATTCCCTAATTGACATTAGAATTTCAGTAACTAGGCAAATAGCATTGATCAGATTGAATAGAAAGACTGTGTGGAATATAAGGATTTGAATTTTTATTGAAGATGGTCTTAGACCGAGCTTATCCTTTACTTATAGATGGAATACGAGCCGGTTTGGATATAATTGGATTTGACTTATCTTTTTATCTTTATCCATTTTTTTTTATAGAGTATGGACTTTTTAATTTGTTTCAATTTGGGTTCTTATTTCTGAAACCATGTTCTTTTAATGTAAAAAGAATGTTTGTAAGATACATTTTATTTATTTATTTTTATTGAATTCATTGAAATTATAATCTATAAGATAAAAAAATAACAGGAAAAAAGTTAAGAATAAATTCAAAAAACCGATTTAGATAATTTGATTTGTTTATAGAAAATCAATTAGGAAAAAAAATGTATGATATTCCATTAATAATAAGACGATGAATAGAGTAAGATCAAAATTAATTATGTATCATACAAATAAAAATAAGGGAGAATCAAACCGAAGACCTTCATGTAACATGTAGAGTCACTCACCCAATGAGATAGAATTGGAATCCTCGTACCCACACTTCAAAATCCCCATAAAACTATTTCCTATCTTGTGGTTTTTTTTTAATTACATGGTGTCCAGACTTGTACCGACTATTCTCTCGAGTTTAGCGATTGACCACTGTGATTTGAGTTGGTCTAGAAAATGTCTCCAAATGAACAAGAATGACTAGCCCTTAGGAAATATGAAAAAAAATTGAATTTAAGATCTTTAAATTATTAAATAACAGACACAACTACTAAAGGATTGGCCATCAACCACCTCTAAAGATTTATATGGTGGTTCTTTTATAGATTCTTAATGTATATCTATTTTTTTGGGAAATTTGGAGGTCGATTCCTCTATAAGGACTTATTTGGACTTAAGTCCGTAAAAAAAAATTATTTTTTATGAAGTTCATTTTTTGTCAATTTTACTAGACTATCCATTCCTTTAGAAGTAAAATAAAACTAAAAATTAAAAACTCCTAAATTTTAGAAGTTTGACTAATATTAAAACAAAAATTCTCTCATATCTATCTATATTCATATAAAGGTTAGGATTATATATCTCACACACACACACACACACACACACACATATATATATATAGTAACATTAAAAATAAAAAAATAATAACATTTAAATACAAAAAAAAGTTACTATTGTTATTTTTGAACATTAAACAAAAATTGAAAATATCTATCTATATGCTCAATAAACAAAATAGCAACATTGAACATTAAACAAAATTGAAAATAAAAATAGTAACATTCAAACTCATAACTAGAGGAAGAAGCCTCAAATTCTTCAACATCCAAAAAAGTAACACCGAAAAAGTAATAACATGTTCAATAAAAAATAGTAACATGAAAAAAAAATAGTAACATGATCAACAAAAAATGTAATAACATGAAACATTGAAAAAAATTGGAGATTATTTATCAAAAAATCAAAATAAAATTAAGGATCAAACTAATAATACATTGAGCAAGTTTTTCAACTTTTTTTCGAAAACCAACGAAATAGAAGTTTATGATGAACAGAATGCAATAGAAGATATGGTAATTGTTGATGATGTTTAAAACTCTACTGATTTTGATGCTATGGAGAAAGAAATAATATCTAATGAGAAAAATTTGTTGTACTAGAGTGATGATTTTCTTCTAAGAAGAGAGAATTTGAATCTTATTTCATATATTTTCAAAGACACTCCCTCTATTTTTTGAATCTTCACTGAAACTCTCTATCAGATTAAAAATGTTAACTAAAATGCAATTTTATTAAATTACCAAAGATATATTTTAGAAAAAATTTCATCCACACCCTCTCTAGATATGCATATCTTCAATGAGATCCCTTCTATTTTTTAATTTTTTTACAGATTAAAATTCGGACCAATTAAAATTCGATTCGAGCTAATTAAAATTATTTTTTATGTATTAAAATTCATGTCGATTAAAAATTATATTTTTTTACGTATTAAAATTTGAATCGATTAAAATTTAATCGACTCGATTAAAAATTCGGTTCGAATCAAACTTTAATCAACTTGAATCGAATTTTAATTAATACGAATTTTAAAAATATAAATTTTAATCGACTTTAAACGAATTTTAATCGGCGCTAACAATTAAGGTAGAACTCAAATCGGTTCGAATTTTAATACGTAAAAAAAAAAGAAATTTTAATAAGCTCAATTTTTAATACGTTAAAAAAGTAAAATTTAATTAGTTTGAATCTAATTTTAATCGACTCAAATTTTAATATGTAGAAAAATAAAATTTAATAAATTCAAATTTTATGTAGAAAAATTGTTTAGGTTTATGTAGGGATAATTTTGATATTTTAGATGAATTTTTTTTGTTAGAAACGATAATTTAAAGACATGGAAAGTCAGTGATATTTAAATATAAATTAAAAAGAGTGTCAGTGATGTTTCGGATAATAAAAAAGTGTCCTTAAATATATATAGTAAACTAGAAAATGTGTGAATGAAATTTTTTCAAAATAAAAAAACATTGAAACATGGTCGAACCTTAACTCTACAACAAAATTTTAATAAATATATTACTGAAATTTATTCTCACCGGTAAAGAATGTAACAAATAACACCTCCGGTCCAGACTCTCACTGTCACCGAATCTATGTATAACGATACCAACAGATTCATACGTATAAATATATATGTAGCATGTATGTACGTATCTAGAGAAAATCTCCCCTGACGGCGTGCCGGTACTGAGATCGCCGGAGATTCTTTTGTCGCTTCTGGTACACCATTGCCACAAACCCTACGACACACGCAGAGATGATGACACCGATCACTATCCCAGCCCTCTGTCCACCCTTCAACCCACTAGAGTCGTCACCATTGGCATTCACTTCATTCTCATGACTGATGTCACTCGCATTCACCGGAGTCGAAGGTTTCTTAGACGTATGATCTGCGGGAGAAAGAGCCGGAGTCTGAGTTTTCTTAGATGTAGAATTAGCGGGAGGAGACGGAGAGAGATCTGAAGGCGGTGGCGCCAGAGGAGAACTGGTTGGCGGAGAAGTGAACGTAGCCCCTGCAGGCGGAGAAGTGAGCGGCGCTCCTGCTGCGTCTGGAGGCGGAGAGGGAGGCGAGTCGGCGGCGAGGTCCGTGGAAGGATTGGGTGAGATTTCAAGTGGGTCGGCGCAGAGGGAGCGTTGGACCAAGAAGAGTGAGAAGAGAATGACGACTGAAAGTAGATGAAGTTTCGCCATTGTTAATGGGTTTAGTCCTTCACGATCTGCAAAGTAAATAGGAGATTCAGATCCGTAGATTAGTACAGAGATTAGTAGTGCAGAATTCAATTCTTGGGGAGAGAATGGTATTTGAATTCAAAAGGTTGGGAGATCGATCTGGGGAAGTAAAAGACGGTTGAAAAAGTGTGTAAGACAGAGAGAGGGTGGACCTTGGGAAGTGTGAGAAGAGAACGTGCCTGGACTGAAGATACGGAGAAGGGGAATGAAGAAGTGAGATCTGGGTGGAGAGAGAAGTAGTGTGATCGAAGGGACGAAAGGTTTCTCTTTGCCAAGATTGAAGAAGCAGAGACCCGAATGAAAGGGAGTGAGAATCATGTATTGAAAGAAGGAAAGTGGTATTTGAATTTGAGGGATGCTACACCCGAATGAAGTCAAAAAAATTGAAACATAAATACATAATATCTCTTGGATCAGTGGGTCCGTCAATTTTTTCAATAGGACCCACTCATCAAAGGGATGATATGCATTTGAGTTTTAATTTTTGGGTTTCATTTGGGTTATGTAGCATTTTTCGTTGAATTTAAATAGCAAAAGAAGAAGAAATTGGGTTTTGCTATTTTTGCATTTAATTTTTTAGCAAAGCCTACAACAACCTTATTTAGTGATCTTATTATTCTTTTTTATTAAATTGATAGTGAACTCTATTATTAGTTAAGATCTACTATCAATTCAATAGTTATGATTCATCACGTTATCAAATAAGATCACTAAATTAGATATAAATATCATTTCTCTTAATTTTTTGATCTTATTTATTAATTTAATATATCATAGTTATTAAATTGATAATAAATTTCGAGACTCTCGATTAATAGTGAATGTCACTATCAATTCAATGACAAAAAATAACAAATTAAATTGAAATAGTATTGCTCATCTAATTAATACAATTGTAAGATAAGTCAATCAACCTTGCATATTAGATTAATTCAATATAGATTAGGCAAGTTATGATTTTAGACTCGACGTGTAAATTTAATATAAAATTTGATATGGAATTAACAAATTTAGGTTAATTCTTGGTGGGTTCAATTCGTAAATGGGTGAATCCAATAAATTCATCAAACAAATATATTGACACGAATCCAACTAAATACGATACGAAATCGTTACACACAACTTCGTACATGATCCAAACCTGACTATACTTATATGTGGTCGAGAATTTGAATATATTATCTATTGAAGGTGAGCTAGAATATAAATATAATTTCTTAAAATTCAAGTTTACCTAATTAATTCTAATGAGATTGGATTTTCATTTGAACGAATTACAATATGGAGTGCCGACTTTAAAAACAAGATCTAGATTCGAGTTCTTAAAATAGCATTTGAATTTTGAAGTGCACATATTTGCACTAAATCATATTTTTGTCATCCATGAAGCTATAATCTCCGAATGGAGGAGATATAAAACCTCGACATCCAATCCCAAGGTTAGCTTAGTAGTTACTCGACCACCTGATAAGCGTTTTCACAGACGTAAGTCAGGGGTTCGAATATTTCACAAAACGTTCATCTTCTTTGGGGCCACCGTCCATAGATTTATTCCCTTGTGTAGAAAGACGACTTTGTACAAGATTCAGTACTAATCTAATGAATGAGCGAGATAATATACTACTGTGATTTATTAGAATACTGGTTACCAAAAAAAAAAACACCTCGCCATCCAAGTTATTTTGCGACATGAGAAGGAAGTGGAAGGCAAAGGCGTTAATAGAGGCGAAAGCAATGGAAAGCAACTTGAATGATGTACGTGGGGGGGGTTTGGGTGGGGGGGGGGGGGGGGGGGGGGGGGGTTGTATACATTCCCTCTCCAATATGTCTTTTTTTGGGAGAAATGGATGTTTAGATTAGTAATTAAGTATCATACATCATTTTTAGTTAGCATACTCCCATAACATCAGCATTAAGTTGTTCTTTAATGCAATTACTAGGATAGACAAAAACATGGCAGCCTTCACCAACTTGGGCACCCTTCCTAGCCAGTAGATCTGCACTCTTGTTGGTCTCCCTCATCTCCTGCTTCATCCGGGTCTCCAATATGTCGTTGAAGAGTTATTTTCTTAGCATCCACATCTCTTCTAATATTTTTTTTTTTCTATTTTATTACATTTTTGTGGTAGACAGGAGCATGTATGAGTTGTTGAAGTTTTTCCAAAATAATAATTATCAGAGTTTTATGGAAAACGATTGAAAGAGAATCTCACATTAGAAAGTTTGAAGAAAATAAAGACATTTATTAATAGACAGATGTCTATTACGTGTTTTTGCTTTAATGTTAAGAATACTAGTATGCATGAGGATGCACACGCACTTGACACTGTAAGCATCGTAGTGAGAAACAATCAGATCATAACCGTTGATTTATTATTTATTTTTCATTGAACGGTCAATTTCACATATACATACGGTCAGATGGTTGATTTCATGTCTGATCATTTGATTATCATCAATAACCACATTACATACAATGATGGCAAGATCTAGAATGTAGATTGCTAAAAAGTGTGATCAATAGTTATTTTAAAATGTGATTGTTAAAAACAGTTTATTTTAAAACTTTACATGTCTATAAATTATAATATTTCGTTAATTTTAATACTATTTCGTTTGATTGTCGTGTTCTAATATAGGATATTAAATTAAGAAATTAAAGACTATTCCCAATAACACAATAAAACATAAGATTAAGTGAATGATAAAAACATTATTATATATTCATTCTAATGCCTTGTGTGGTAAGATGTTAGACTAAGAGTAGAATAACATTTATTTAGGTAAGAGGATAACATTTATTCAGTTTAATCCCAATGGATTTGAAATTTCTGACCTCAATGTATTGACCTTCAATGAAGGATAAAACGATGGCTTTATGCCAGCAAAAGCTCTCCAACATGTTAACCTCCCACAGCAAGCTATACCAACTTTCTTCTAAACTATATATTCTTTCCAGGTTCCAGATAGTAAGGGCAGACATACACCTATCTTGCATGTGTGCTCCAAAATGCAATGCAGTTGGAGAAAGAAGAAAAGTCAATGAGGGAGACATTATGGAGTTAAAAACTTGAAAGCCTAAATCCTATACTGAAAAGAAATAAAACTAAAATCAGACTCACTTCTCAGTCAATCTAGTTTCATCTATCTACTATTGCCCTACTTGTTTGTGATGGTAGTTAGGGAGGCACCTAACATACCATACAATCCTCATAATTCGTCCTTCACATCATTGATGCTGCTCTTGATGCTTTCTTTGGCTTCTGAGCTCTCGGGTGTCTTGGCTTCTGAGCTCTCGGGTTTCTTGGCTTCAGAGCTCTCGGGTGTCGGACTTGAACCTGGTTTCTGGAGCTTGAAAGGAATTGATGCATGTTTCTTGAGGAATTTGTAGAATCCCACCACTGTACGATCAGCGTCGACAGTAATCTGCCAGACCACAGAAACATGAGAATGTAAAGCGAATACAATACACAAAACCAGAATGTAAAAAGGTGGTGAAGTTCACCGGATTAGATTTTTCAAACCCACTTACAGGATCAATGCTCTTGTTTCCTGCTGGGAAGAAAAGAATTGTGGGGAATCCATCAGCCTGTTTAAACAACAAACAGGTTTAGTTGGAACAATTTCTTCCAGATGTGGGTTTTACTCCCCTAAATCCAACAATAAATGAAGTATTGAAGCATCAGTGCAAGGGGATTCATCATCACAAATAGCACTTGTCTTAATTAGATGAAATCGGATAGTGGAAACAAAGGCTTCCACTGGTGTTGGGTAATCCATGTTAAGCATTAGCAGATACACCAAACGCAATTATCAGTGTTAATTGTATCGCACTGTACGAATGGAAACCCATAATCCAAAATACCAAGTTCAATGTCAAGCTAGCAGAACATTTCAGAGTTCAATCAGCAGGTTGACTTTCAAATTACCTTTGCCCTGGGGTGTTCGTTTGTTGTTCCATCCATTTTGGCAACAACAAGAGAGTCAATACCATGTAAATGTTCGGCAAGCTTGTCGTATATTGGCTCCAATGCTTGGCAATGCCCACACCAGGGTGCATAGATCTGAACAGAAAGTTTAAACACATACAATATTCCAGCACAAAGTGAAGGATCAATAACAGCACATTGTACATGGCCTGAAAATTGCTTGGAATGGTACCTCAAGCAGAACATCTTTTGACTCATCCAAAACGAGTTCATCGAAGTTATTCCCAACCACGATCGTCACATCCTCATCATTCTATGAATTTCAACAGACGAAATAGAAGTTGGATAAGCAGGATCAGATAACAACTAATCTACTAGAAAAGGATATAACAACTCACTGTCTCAGGAAGTGGGTCTGACTTATAGAAAGGTTTCAGCTTGTCTTCTATGAAATCCTCCCCGAAAACCTGAGGGATGAAAGAGAAACAAATATTAACAAATGATCAGTTGCAGTTACCTCTTGCCAAGAACTTTGGGACTTGAGAGAACCAAAAAAAAAAAATGCTAATTTGCTGAACTCCTGACACCTTTCCCAACATCAAGAAAGACATAAAAAAGAGAAGCAAACAAAAAAAAAGTAGGGGATCCAACCTTAATTTTATCCAGGGTCAATTCCCCGTCAAGTATATACTTCTTACCGTCATCACTTCCTGTATACCCAATAATCTGCATAAAAGTATATTGACCATTAAAAATTAGTCTCACCTCATATCAACTCGATCTTAGCTCAAATGACAACAGACATGCATGAGGTTCATGACAAACTTAAAGAAGGTCATAGAGAAGTTTTACTTTTGAAGCATCCCCGGTGACGCCAAAAAAATCTGACACAGGTCGTCCAACGTCTTCATTGTCCATTTCAACGTAGACAAAGATAAGCTGTGAATAGCAGTCGGCAATATGTAATATTAGTGTACAAATTTATAAGTTAGAACTCTAAGTGGACTAGTGGAGTGTTGCACATGCGTGTAACAAGTAAGACATCAAAAGTGCAACAAAGATGGGCAGAATTTTTCTTGCCCATCAACATATCAAGATTCAAGAGTCGGATACAAGACATCCACTTTGTGCAAAAAATGTCAACTGTTTACAGAATGTATGCAGTCTACTCCAACACCCTCAATCTGTGCAATTATGTATTTTATTGCTAAAAGATGTTAAAAAGTACCTAAAAAAGGAAGTTAAGAATTAAAAATCAAAGGAAAAGAAAAAAAAAGGTTCAAGTAAACAGGATCCACTAGGAGCCACAAGCATTAAACATTAGTTTTTGCATAGTTCTGTTCACTATATCATTACGACTCAAGAACATAATACCCATTTTCAGCTTTTGTCATCATCATCGTCAATTACCTTCCCCTTGAAAAATTTAGCAGCTTCTTCAAATGTTGGGACAACCTTCTCATAATCATTTGAATTGGCGAACAGCAATAGCTGTAAGCACAAAACAATGGATACGTTAAAACCATAATATGAAAGTGTTAACTCCTAAATAGTAAAGTGCACTTCTATATTCTTCCAAACTTACGAGCAATTATAAGATACACATATCCCATATTACCTGTTTCTTAATTGGACTATCAAATATCAAAGGCGCACTTTCTCTACTAAAAGTGGTCACCAAAGGAAGCTTGTTGGCTAACACAAACTCAGCTATTGCAGACTTGATGAATTGACCATCTGTGAACACAATTTTGGACATGGGTATGTAGCTATATCCAAATATAACAATATTATGATTCCAAACTCTTAGAGCAGTAAATGAACAAACAAACCATAATGGGCCTCTTTCTCAGCCTCCTTCTTTAACATGACCAAAGCAGGCCGTTTAACATTGGGATCCACATGGAAAAACTTTGCCACATCAGGATTCACTGTTTGATAGAAGTTGACATCATCTTCAAGTCTCGAAGCAGCAGCAAGCTCCTCACTCTCAGGACCCTGTAATTAATAGGAGTATAAGACAAACCACAAATGGAGGAGTAATGCAGATATAAATAGAATTTTGATACAGCAAACTGCTTGGCAGCACTATGAATTTAGATAAATTGAAGGATTAATACTGGTAAGAGAAGTTCTATATCAATTGATCAACTCAATAAAACCAGCAAGATGAAGCTCGTATCTCCCAAACAAACAGAAGAAAGCGCCTGGGCCAACTGGTCAGACGATAACTACAGCTGCTGTAGACCACAGTCCTCGGGATTACAAAGATGACAAGAATTCTTCAACTTCCATTAAAATATAGTTGAAAAGAAATCAGTCTCTGCTAGACTGCAGGACACTTTCATCTAGACTAATTTAACAACAAACTCTATTATCTTGTTCATTTGAAGTGATGCTCTATCAGTTGCAGGAAAAAAGAAAAGAAAATCTCTTCAAGAGATATTCCATCTAGATAGGTTAGAGAACTCGAGTACCTAAACATAAATAACAACGGAAAATGTGAAAAAAGCAAGTTCGTGCGATCAACTTCTATGTTTGAAATTATGCAATATTTGATGCTATAATATTTAATAACATAGCATACAGAAAGCGAAAAATACAACATTTCATAAAATCCCCAATTAAACCAAAATTGCATAAAAAACATACCGTTGAAAAGAAGCTTCTTTAGCTCTCACTTATTAGTTTAGGGACACATCTTTGTCTTTAATAACAGTTAAAAGAAGGGTAAATTGCACAAATAGTCCTTGAGGTTTACTACTAGTTGAACTTTGATCCTTAAAGTTTTAATTTCATCAATGTAGTCCTCAAAGTTGTTTACAAATTGGACCAATGTAGTCGTTGACACTGTTGACACTACCTGCCGTTTAAATAATAGAAGGAAAATGTCATGTGCTTGGCACATGAGGGTATTAAGGGACCTTTTTGGTATTTTACAATAATTCCTCCATCCAAACAACATTATTCCCTATTTGAACCATATTAAACATGGACCCAAACACACCTCTTCTCCTTCATCTGTTTTTTCCTTCTTTTCTATCTCTTTGTCTGGCTCACACACAAATTCACTATGTCTCTCTCCTTCCAATTAGCTCTCCTTTTGCATCAATCTCTCTCTCTCTCTTTCTCTCTCTCAAACCGAAAGCATCTTCTCTATTTCTCTTTTTGTGTCAAACACTAGCACAATCACAAAACCAAACGCAAACACAAATATTTACATATTTACATAACAAATACAATCTCCGTATCTCTCTTTCTTTCCTAAAAATACTATATCTGTCTTGATCCTGCACCAACGCACAATACCCAATGCATAATCTCACAAATTCCTAATTTTTCATGAATTTCACGAGCAATTAAGTTCCAAGTCATGGCACCACATTGACATTGCTAATAAGTCAGATTTGATATTACAGTGGTGAAGTCTTTCAGACAGAGAGGGATGGTGATGTTGGTTGCTGATATCGGGATGGTGCTCAGGGGTATCTGTGGGAATGGTGAGGATGAGGATGTGGTTGCCATTAGTAGGGGACTGCCGACTAGAAAGCACGTATCTGATACGATACGGAAACGGGGATACAACAAAATTTAAAAAGATAGGACACGGGTACGACAAGGATACGGCTATTAAAACAATATAATATATTTTTTAAATAATAATAGAGCTGTAATATATTAAAAGTAAAACATATATTATAACAATATTAATAATAAGGCCTAACAAATATTATTTTTTTGATTAAAATTGAAATAGATCAAATTAAATATCTACCATTTTCATCAAATATCATGACATCTATTCACATTCATAGTATATAAGTTACATAACAAAAAATATATTAAAAAAAATAAAAATCACACTCTTAATAGTTAAAAGTTATTTTTTTAATAAAAAAATTGTTGGACGTGTCCTATACGTATCTCAGCCGTGTCCTGGCCGTGTCCGACTAAGTTCACTATTCAAGACACTTTTAGCCGTATCGGACACATGTCTGACCGTATCCTGGCCATGTCCGTGTTGGACATGTGTCCGACACTGCCACAGCTCCCCTGTGGAAGTATCCATGCTTCCTAGACTGCCGACAATATCCATGGTTGGGGTAGGGGTGGGTAGGCTTTTGTCCGAGACATCCGGCTTTTCCATTTATGCCCTTTGCTTTTGGATGCAAAACGACATATATGCTCCTTATAACCCTTATAGGCCAGGCACATGATATTTTCTGTTAATTATTTAAACGATAGTTAGTGTCGGGGACTACATTGGTTCAATGTGTAACTTTGAGGACAAAATTGACGAAATTAAAATTCATGGACTATTTGTGCAATTTACCCTTAAAAAGAAATTTCAGGGGCCTTGGACATAAAAGAATATGAGAAATATAATCCACACTCCAGTCTTTCTCTGTCACCCAACTACACAAGTCATATAGCTAATCTTTTCTTCTTTTTCCTTTGGACTTAAGTAAGATAGCTAACTGGGGGCAACAACGAAAGTGAGTGAGTAAATAGTAAATACCACCAATGAATCAAGAAAGCCCAAAACAACTTTATCCAAGGAGGTCAATATGCGCTCTGCGTCCTCTACTGTGGTTATGTTATATATACTAGGTCCTATCTTCTTCTTGATCCAGGTTACTATGCCATCCCTGCACAATAACATAAACTGTTCAGCTTTCCAAATATGCATATCTTAACACAAGCAACAATAACAAACTTATCTATTCTATACTTCCTTGAGTTTGAACACTCTTCTCAAAGTAAACAAAAAAGCACTTCTCAATGTTGTTCCCTTAGATTTGAGTCATTTGACTGCCCTCACTGCATATGTGATGATGATCAAAGTGAAATTTTAATAAGGACGAAAAGATACATGACACTAGACCATGTTTAAAGTTATGTAATCATCCCAAGTTAACTGGAAAAGATACAATTGAATTTTTGAACATAACGTGTAAGATGGCAGCCATTTCCCTGAATGCCTACGTTCAAGATTATAGACTTGCACCTCGAAATGATATGCAAAACATAATTTTACTTCTCACTAAGTGATATAAAATATAGGCCGGTCCATTCATTTTCTATGAATACAAGGAAAAACCCATTCGTGAATTCAATTAAGATGAACAATTTCATTTCTTAATAACAGATTAAAGAAGCAACACTTTTTCGATAGCTTTGACAAAGCAAAGCACCATTTCAACCAAATTAGTAAATGGACGATATTACAATAACAATACACTAAGTAATTGTTACATGCCTATTTTTCTAAAAGTTTGTACATCTATATAAATTTCAGATTTTTATTAAGTTGTTTAGTTAATATGTTAGTGGTTTTATGTTAGTGGGTAGTTATTTAGGTAGTCGAGTAATGGGGTGAGTTAGTTATTTACAAGTTGCTATCTTCTTGTACTCAAAGACATTACTATCAATGGAAATGATATGTGAAATTTGTAATGAACTTTCTTATGAAGATTGCGGAGGTTAGGCACCTTGAATTAAACCATCAGAGGTTTCCAACCCCCCTCGAAGCGGGTCTTTTCTTCCCTTATTCTATTTTTTATTTTGCTTATATTTCTCTAAAAGTGTGCACATAACAATTGGTATCAGAGAAGACACTCCTATTAATGGCTACCTCATTAGAGATTTTGAAGTTGATGCAAGATAAATTTCAAGAAGGATTAAAAAAATTAATCGAGGAAAATCAACGCATACTAGAAGGCTTCAACAGAGTTCAAAAATTCCTTCGAGAGAGAATTTAAATGTCAGTCAAACAAGATCCCGTGCAAAAAAACGTGAACACTTAGATGAACCTAGAGATGAAGAACAAAATGGGGCTCAAAAAGCATCGGGCACTTCAACACAATGAGGCATTAAGATAAGAAGATAAGGAATATTTACTAGTGGGACACAATCCTACGCCACCACATGAGAAACAAGGCAGTCAATGGAGGTGCATCAAACATCAGTTGTGCTTGGACTTTGGCATCGAAGAGCCCACTGATCAAGTGAGTGGAGGTGTTCATCATGTTCACTGTTACGAGGATATGGAAGTGGGTTGGTCTCTTCCTTCCTTTTGTACACAATAAATCAAACTTTGAGGACAAAATTTGTTAAAAAGGGGAATAGAATGTTACATGCCTATTTTTCTAAATGTTTGTACATCTATATAAATTTTAGATTTTTATTAGAAAGTTGTTTAGTTAATTTTTAATGGTTTTATGTTAGTGGGTGTTATTTAGGTAGTGGAGTAATGGGGTAAGTTAGTTATTTGCAAGTTGCTATCGTCTTGTATTTAAAGACATTACTATCAATGGAAATGGTATGTTGAATTTGTAATGAACTTTCTTATGAAGGTTATGGAGGTTGGGTTCACCTCGAATTGAACCACCGGGGGTTTCCAACCCCCTCGAAGTGGGCCTTTTCTTCCCTTATTCTATTTTCGTTTTGTTTATATTTCCCTAAAAGTGTGCACATAACAGTAGTGTTGAGGTACCAGCTATATCTCTGGTTTCTAAAAGGGTAGCAAATTATGAACAATCCATTTTTTTTTCTCTTTTTTGGTAAGTGGTAATAAGTGCTACCAAACCTCATTCCTTCCACTTTAGCATCAATAAAATAATGTTCTTCCAACAGTTTGACTCAGGTTAGCCGAAATTCCACATTTGCTTTAAATTTTGTTTCCCTCGATCCCCAAAAAAAAAAAAATAGAAAAATGATATTCGAATCTAATCTGGGACCCTAAGGGAACTCGCAAATAATCTAATAGCTACATAAGATCAAAACTTTCGTTAATTTACTTTTCCTACCATCGCTCATAACCCAAAAGTTCATCTAATCCCAAACCGAGATCCTCAATTCAAAATCCACCATCACGTGTGTGTATATGTGTGCGTGTGGGTGTGAATGTAAATATTCAGACATATAAGAGAGAGAGAAGGGACTAACTTGGAGCGTTGGCCAGTATACGGCTTGGGATTACCATCAACAAAGAAATACAAAGTAGGAAACCCTTGAACCTCATACTGCTCCGTCGACTCACTCTCCTCCGTCGCATCCACTTTCGCCAGCATCACCTTAGCTCCCTTCAGCTCCGTCGCCGCCGCGGCGTACTCCGGCGCTAGAGCGTTACAATGTCCACACCACGGTGCATAAAACTCCACCATCACATACTGATTACTCTCTATGAAATCACTGAAATTTCCGTCCGTCAAAACGAAGACGTCCTTGTCGTCGATTTTAGGAATCGAGTACTCATCCTCGTGGTCGAATTCGTCGTAGTTTCCCAAGTCCTCGTCGTCGTCGTCGTCTTCAGGGTCCATTTCATGGAAGGGATCCAAGTACTTAGGGCGTTCCAATGAGGCGTCGAATTCTTCCTCGGCTTCAAGGTATCTGAGATCTTCGTCGTCATTTGAGTCGGCTTTGGAGTCTGATGGTTTGGAGAGAGATGGAGTGGTGAGGAGAGAGAAAAGAAGAAGAGCTGAGATTGAGAGGATGACGACGATTCGGCTCGACATTTTTTGCCGCGAATTTTCTCAGATCTGAGAGGTGAGACTACGAGTTCACTGAGGTCACGGAGAGAGAGAGAGAGAGAGAGAGAGATTTGGTGCGGAACGGTTTCTATAGTGCGTATGGTATGGACGCAGCGTGGTTTGTTAGTTTGTGTCCTTCTAAAGTTCTCATGGCAACAATTTAGCAACGTATTTGATTAGACATCTAATCAACGCTAATGAATATCATTAGACCAAATGTCTATTGATACATGTTTCATGTCTCGAGTGTACTCTTGGCTACTATTTATAATGTTAAAAAATAATAATAAAAGAATTATAAGTATTCTAATATATTGTTAATGAACTCATAATTTATAAATTTTAAATTTTTTAGTGAATATTAGTTCTAACACATGTATATTAGATATTAAAGTAATAGACTTCTTCTCCACGAGATCACCAAGATCTCAGAGGCGAAACTACAACGAGTTTACTAAAGTTAAAAGTGAGAGAAAGTAGTATCAAAGATGAAGGCTTTAGTCTAATTGTAAGGACACCGTTTGTCGGCCTTTATTAAAGATTCTTACAGCAAAACCTTAAAAAGTAGTCTTCTAGAGTACTATGAAACAAGAAATGTGTTTTAACCCATGGGCGGAGCCAGTTATAGGCCAGAGCGGGCACTGGCCCACCCTAAAAGAAAAAGTTTTTTTAATTACCTACATGTATGATAGATGCTTTATGAATTAATTCACGGGTGATGCCCACCCCCGAGTCCATGAACCAACAATACTTAGAGGTGCTCACACTCATGATCCATGAAAATTCCTTTTATTTATTCATCTTATTCATATATACCTCTTCGATCACCACACAAACCAACAAGACTTTGAGACAGAATATGAAAACAGAGGAAAGAATAATTGAAGAAGACCAATGCTAAGAGCAACTCCAAGGGGCTATCTAAACCAAACCTTTTAGCTATTTTAGATAGCCTCACCTTAAAACATCACTCCAACGGACTAGCTAAAGCCCTATCTATTTCCCATAGCCCATTTTTCGCTCGCTACGCGTAGCTAGCCAGTCACGCTCGCCTCTTGCTGCCTCTCTCCTTGCTGCCTCGCTCCGCCTCTCTCCTTGCTGCCTCTCTCCTTCATCGATCGATTTCTCTCCATCCTTCATCGATCAGACCACCAGATTTCTCCAGACCACCATCGATCGAACTTAATCTCAGACCGATTTCTCCAGACCAGAGGCACACAGAGGCAGCAATCGACCACCAGACCACCATCGATCCTTGGGTTCAGACCACCATCGATCCTTGGGTTCTCCTCTTTCTCCTTGGGTTCAGACCACCATCGATCGATCAGACCACCATTGCTCGAATCCAGAGTATATGCATATATATTCTGACACTTTCTCCCTCCACACCCCATTCTCCCTTTCTCTGTTTTCTCCCATATGTGATCTGGGTATTTTGAGATTGGACCATTTCTGGGATTTCTTGCTGGTGATTGTGTTGGTATGTTTCAGTTATTCAAATTTTGATGAATTTTGGTGCTTTGTGACTTGAAGATTAATGGGTTTCGGTTTATGGAATTGGTTTGATGTTGGTTTGATTAATGAATTGGTTTGATATTGAATGGTTTGAAGATTAATGAATTGGTTTGATATTGAATGGGTTTCGGTTTATGGAATTGGTTTGATTAATGAATTGGTTTGATATTGAATGGTTTGAAGATTAATGAATTGGTTTGATATTGAATGGGTTTCGGTTTATGGAATTGGTTTGATATTGGTTTGATTAATGAATTGGTTTGATATTGAATGGTTTGAAGATTAATGAATTGGTTTGATATTGAATGGGTTTCGGTTTATGTTTCAGTTATGGAATTGATGACATTATTAATAGGTTCTGATCATGTTTTCTGATATTGAATGGGTTTCGGTTGGGAACCTAGCTGAGTATGAACCACTTTGCTTCACAAATAGGTTCTGATCATTGCAAATAGCTGAGTATGCACCTGTTGTAGTCCTAGAAAACCAGGCTGCTGTGGAATATGAAAACGGAAGGATAGAAAATGAAATTCTGATAGATTGTGACTGGCCAACAGTCCACTGACCAACTGAGTATGCATCTTTTTCTATAAAATAGCTGAGTATGCATCTTTTTCTATTGCTTCACTGACCAGTAAAGAGTAAGAATGCTGACCTTTGTCTGTGTTTGAATTTTCTAGGTGAACATACCATCTAGCCTCTTTCCTTCCATTGATCTTACTTACATTGAGGACAAGTACTCGGGCCTCTCAACACAAGCCCTTTTGAATGCACATAACCTGTTATTTTCTTTTGGTTGGTTGGAGAAAGGAGGGGTGGTGGTATATGAGCTTGTTACATTTGAACTGAATTTATCCCATAGTAGGTGAAGATATGCAGTTGCATTCTCAATTGTTTTTAACTTGATAGAAATTATGCACTGAATTTCTCACCATAGGAAGTCACTTTGATAGGGCAACACTTCAAGAACATACTGTCCATAGTTATGTGGCGTAAACACGTCATCATGTGTTGTCATCGATATGGTAATAACATGGTATACTACATAATATTTTATATTTTAATAATTAAGAGTTAGTTGAAGTTAGTTGAAGTGGTTAGCTAAAATAGATAGCGTTGTTGGAGTGAGTTTGAAAAAGTGGGTAGCTAAAGTAGATAATGGAATAAAAAAATATATTTTGGCTAGCTAGTTTAGATAGCCTCCTTGGAGTTGCTCTAAGATGGTAAGTGTGACTCTTCGGCAATTGCAACCCTCTGGTGACTTTTTTAGAAAGAGATTAATTGTAAAGGGATATAATTAGTCTCATTTTTTTTTTTATGTAAAATGGGTAATTAGATTTTTTTTTTATTATTTTTAATTACACCCAACATATATTGGCTTTTGGCCATTTGGGTTTAGCAAAGTTTTAGGAATTAAATATGATTTTCAAAATTTACTTTGTATCATTTACTTTAGTCAGTTGAAAGGAAAAAAATATAATTTTCAATTTAAGTGTCCACCCTTATATTAATTTCTGGCTCCGCCCCTGTCTCAACCAATTACAAAAACAATATTGTTATTGATGGTGTAATTTACGTGGCTGTGTAGCAGAGCTTGAGGCTCAAAAGAGAGAAATGGATTAAAAATTTATTAGGAATGATAATGGGAATTCACTAGGACATTCAGTCGAAGCTACAAGGCTCGTAGTGGTGAATAACCAATCACATAAACAACAACCATTAATTAAAATCGATAGACAAGAGATTTATATTGGTTCATCAGCTTAAAAGTTTGGTTAGTTTACTCTAATGCAATCTCTTGCTCTTATGGGGGGTTTTCTATCATTTGGGGAAGAAGATTACAAGACTACAAAGAATCTATTCTCAAATCTTAGATCCTTTACAAAGCAAGGGATCAGTCTCTATTATAGTGTGTAGGAGCTTCGCGTAATCATCGTGATCCCTTCGTAGCTGTCGTGATCTTTGCATAACAGCCGTGATCTTTACGTAATTGCGGGGATCCTTGCGTAATTAACGTGATCTTCTTGGGATTGGTACAATCCATGTGCCAAGAATTTTTGGCCGTTAGAGGCTATATTCTCTAGGCATGACATGACCTTCTGGAATGTGTGAGCTATCGTTGTCACAGTGTGTATGAGGGTCACGTTGATGATGATTCCCGATCTGCACCAATAAGGTGGGGAAACCTGAGTTGGGACGTCTGAGCTGGAAGACCTGAGCTGGTGTAACGACATGGGGAGCTAGGGATTAGGAGCTCAGCTTGTTCACTCGATTTTTGTTGTGTCGAACTGGAACTCAGATTCTGACATTATCATGTGGGCCCCTGTTGGCGCATGTCTCCGAGATTCTTCTGAGCCGAGCTTAACCTTGGATAATTTTTAGTATCATCAGTTGTCCCCTAGTCCTGAGCCAAGTTTGCCTTGCCTGACGTGGATTGGGAATGACCTGCACTTTTGGTTGTGGACAACTCTTCTCGTATTTTACTTGAGATATTGCTTAATATTGCTTCTTTAATACTTCTTGTATAAAAGGCCAAGCCTAAGGTCTGTATGGCCCCCTTGACTTGGGCTTATCGAAAATTTATGAGCTGAGAGCTCATCGTATGTTTTTGAGCTGAAAAACTCATCTTGAGTTTATAAGCTTAAGAGCTCATCGTATATTTATGAGCTAAATAACTCATCTTGAGTTTATGAGCTGGAGAGCTTATCTTGAGTTTATGAGCTTAAGAACTCATCGTATGTTTATGAGCTTAAGGGTTCGTCGCGTTCTCTAAATGAATGAGTTGAATCTTTCATTCATTGATGGAGAATCTTTACAAAGAACCTCTCATCTTCTACTTTCCAGCCTCACCTCACTACTGGTAAAATCTCTTTAAATGATTTGTGCTCCACGAGTGAGGTAGGGTTTTTCCTTCTTTAGTTTGCAACTCATAGTTTTTTTGGCCTAACCACCTTTGTGATTACGTACATTTCTTTCTAGGGCTCCGATCTTTCCTCTTTTCCTTCTCCCTATAAGTAGAGGAGTTTCCAACTTTTAAGAGGAGAGATTCTTCTCCATTGATGTACTTCTCTACTTTTGCCAACATCTTGGCCATACTGGCTTCAGGGTTCTTGGCAATCAAAAATAATAAATCCTTCGATTGGACCCCCAACCTGGTGATAAAGGTTGTGAGGGCGAACTTCTCATCAAGGGCAACCACTTTTAAGGACTTCGAGTTGAATTTCAGAACATAGCTCCGTAGTGATTCGTTTGGACCCTGCTTTACACTCAGCATGTGGTAGGAAGACTTTCGGTAAGTTTGGGCCCCTATGAAGTGGGATAGGAATGAAATGGAGAGTTCTCTAAAAGAGGAAATCAAAGCTGGAGCTAGCCTATTGAACCAATCTAAGGCTGAGCCCTTCAGGGTGATGGCGAAGGCCCGACAGTGCACTGGATCGTGGTATGCATGCAATTCCAACTGATTCTTGTACGTGTTGAGGTGGTCCATGTGATCTTTCGTCCCATCAAATATTTTGATCTGAGTAATTTTGAATTTTTGAAGAAGAGGAAAATGTAGCACCTCAAAAGTGAATAATGACTTTGTTTGTTGAGCCAGAGCATCCATAGTCATCGGAGTTTTGCTTTTCACTGCTTCCTTCATGTGGCTTAGCTCCTACTGGATCTCTCTGAAACATCGCTCCTAGAATTGATTCCTCCCATTTTGTTGGGGAGGAGCTGGGACGCGCTCGTCTCTACAGACTCCTTTGATTTGACTTTAGACTTTATCTTCCTCCCCATTTTTCAGCACTTTGCGATGCACGTTATTAGCAGAGTGACTGAGATCATTCTTTTCTGCAATCTCCTTCAAGGGATTTTGACGATGATGTTTCCCATGCTGGGGATTATCCTGGGCTAGTTGTGCCCTCTAGAGATTTTGAGTGCGGATAAGAGTTACTAGATCCTCACTTTGCTTAAGGAGATGCTCATTGGCTTGACGCAGCACTTTTACTTCATTGTTTGGAGGGGAATATGCCATTGGCAGATTGTCTTCTTAGTTCAGCAGAGGGTTTGCTAAAATTCTCTGCTGTCCCACAACATTGACTTCTTGCTGGTTCTGCAAACGTAGTAGATTTTCCTGAGTTTTCTCATGTTGTGCGTAAAGACCATCAATTACTGAATGTATCAGTATAATTTTAGTAGGAATCGAAAATAACCTTTCCTACAGACAACACCAAACTGATGATGTAATTTACGCGGTTGTGTAACAGAGCTCGGGGCTCAAAATGGGGAAATTGATTAAAGATTTATTAGGGATGATAATGGGGATTCACTAGGACATCCAGTCGGAGCTACCAGGCTCATAGTGGTGAATAGCCAATCACAGAGACAACAGCCATCAATTGAAATTGATAGACAAGAGATTTATAGTGGTTCACTAGCTCAGAAGCTTGATTAATCCACTCTAATGTAGTCTCTTGCACTTGGGGGGGGGGGGGAGGTTTCTGTTATTTGGGGAAGAAGATTACAAGGCTACAAAGAACCTATTCTCAAATCTTAGATCCTTTACAAAGCGAGGGATCAGTCCTTATTTATAATGTGTAGGAGTTTCACGTAATCAACGTGATCCCTGCGTAACCGTCGTGGTCCTTATGTAATAACAGGGATCCTTGCGTAATCAACGTGATCTTCTTGGAGTTGGTACGACCCATGTGCCGAGAATCTTTGGTTAGGGGCTATATTCCCTAGGCGTGACGTGACCTTCTAAAAAGTGTGAGCTGTCATTGTCACAGTGTGCACAAGGGTCACGTTGATGGTGATTCCTAATCTGCGGCAATAAGGTGAGAGACCAGAGCTGGGAGGTCCGAGCTGGAAGACCTGAGCTGGTGTAACGACATGGGGAGCTAGGGATTAGGAGCTCAGCTTGTTCACCCGATTTTAGTTGTCTCGAACTGGAACCCAGATTTTGACGTTATCATGTGGGCCCCTATTGGGGGCATGTCTCCGAGCTGCTTTTGGGCCGAGTTTAACCTTGGATAATTTTTAGTATCATCAATTATATTTATCAATAATTTTATTGGTTAAATCAATCATTACTATGTATTTTATTCAATGTTAAGATTAGACATCTAATTTATGGTGATCTTAATTCTCTATGAAGTGCACTTTTGATTGCAATATATTATGTTAAAAAAATAATAAAAGACTTGAAAGCGTTCTAATAAATTGTTAATGGACTCACTATTTATAAATTTAAATTTTTAGGTAAGCATTAATTTTAGACATATATATTGAACATTGAATCACTGAACTTTCTATCCACAAGGTCATTCAGGTAAGGCATGAGAGGTGAAACTACAAAGAGTTCACTAAGGTCATAGTGAGACGGAGAGAGATTTGGTAGGAAATGAGTTTATAGAGTGCCTGGGATGAAGGCAGCATGACAATATCTAGTTGTAACGATGTCGTTTGTTAGTGTCCTTCAAAGGTTCTTATAGCAAAAACTTAAAAAGTAGTCTCTTGTAGTGGGTGTTTCAGCCACTTACAAAAATAATATTTATTATATTTATCAATAATTTTGTTGGCCGAATCAATTATTACTATTTGATGAATAATGTATTCTGTTCAATATTGAGATTAGACTTCTAATCGTTGATCTTAACCCTATGTTTGGTATGAAGGAAAGTTAGGTAAATGGAAAAATGAAGATGAAAAATAGGGGTGGAAGAAAAGTGTTTCCATTGTTTGGTTTCAAGAGAAAAGAGGATGGAATGGAAAAAGGGTGGAAAACTTATCCATACCGTTAACCATTTTTTATCCTCCCAAAATTGGGGGGAAAGTGGAGTGAAATGTGTATAATTACCACCATGCCCTATTGAGACTTCCACATCCTTCCAAATGCTTGCATACTCTATGTTCTTTTTTCTTGAAAATGGCCATGTGTAATGGAATTTGGTTATGGGGTATAATAAATGTTCACATAAATATAAGAACATATATAAAAAAAATTCTAAAAGGACATTATAGTAAAATTAGTAGATA
Organism: Ilex aquifolium; assembly: GCA_951799425.1. Lineage (NCBI taxonomy): Eukaryota > Viridiplantae > Streptophyta > Magnoliopsida > Aquifoliales > Aquifoliaceae > Ilex > Ilex aquifolium. The sequence continues at coordinate 20,071,262 of OX637409.1, forward strand.
ATAGATTTTTTTGTTTCTTTTATTGCTACCAAACAAAATAATAAAAAATTTAATTCTTCATTTTTTCATCCATCATACCAAACAAATAGGATGAAAAATAAGTTTCCTTTCCCTATGGATGGAAAGCCCATTTCTTTCATTTTTCTTTCCTCTATTTTTTTCATCTTTCCTACCAAACGGATAGTATTGTTAATTATTATTCAGTTCTTAGTTCTTGCATTTTCAAACACATGATTGAAATGTGTAATATTTCAATACTCTATTTAGTCATATATTTTGTTCATCTATACTGTCTATTATCCAATACAATCCCTCTTTTACTAATACGGCAACCAAATAAGCCCATGGGGGAACTTTTCTCCCCATGAGTGGGTAACAGGCCGTGCCGGACCTACATTACCGGCTGGGTAGGTTAGTCGGGTCATTGACACTTCCTTCCCTAGCTTTGCAGGGCATTTTTCTCACACCCCTCATCCTAGACCAGACCCTGTTCATCATGTGATTATTTTGGCTCTTATTGCCATAAGCTCTCTTCATATGGTGCTTCTATTGGCCTATGATACAATCAAATGTCATCTGCATGCTTAAAGGCATCATCCTCTTCCTGTTCCTAACCGTTATACCTTCTTTTGCAATGATTTTATTTTGGGATTCCACGCTTCGAAAAGTCTTTAAAAATGGGTCTGTATTAGCCTCTGTGTTCCAAAAAAAACGTGCTACGCCCGCCCCCTTTGTAGTAGATGAGATTAGGATGAAAGAGCTTTCTTTCATTAACATTCATAACTCAACTAACAAAATCTGAATGTAAACCATGGGTCCAGGTGCATAAACCCATAGCCCTAACTAGGTAAAATCTCATAAATTTTGTGCGTGTATGTGCACACCCCCCCTCGGGGTTTTTTTTTTGGAGAGGGTGGGGGGTGGGGGGCAGATTGAATGGCGAAGAACGTGAATCGTGGAACAGCAATAGATACATACTAATAGGCATGGCATGTATATCAATTTTAGTAGAGGCAATGTTACACAAAGAAGAAAAAGTTTAAGGAAATAAATCATACACTGGTAAACAGGGAAAAATGTTGCAAGATGATGCCTTTCTGCTTTTCAAAGCAGGTAAGCTCTAAATATTTATACTCTTCAACCGATTTATTTGTATAACGAAATATTTATACACTTGAATTTCCTTTGTGGTCTCTATAGCTCTTTAATAATTCAATGAAAAAATGATACCAAGCTATAAGAAAAAAAAGGAGACTGCAGACCAGAAAAAGGTTGGGGGGGGGGGGGGGGGGTCATTTGAAGAGCTCACTCCCTAGAGTAACATTGCCAATACCCTCACTTAGATCAGAACATAAATGACCAATTTCCATCTCCTGAATCTTTTCCAGTTGTTTTACAACATTATTCATCGCTGGTCTTCTCGTTCCAATATCTACACATAACAATGCCAACTCCATCATCTGTGCCACAGCTTGCATTGAGTGATCGTTTACTGTCTTGTCAACAAAGTTGTCGAGACCATTGAGACCCTTGGCCTTCACAGTGAAGAAATGGATTTATTAGCATCCAGAGACATGTAAACAAACAGCAAACTTCTATTATGCATCTTCTCAACCCTTAATAGGGTCCAAAATAGAGCAGAATGTCAAACAAGACCTGTCTCACGAAAACGAATAGTTTGCTGATGGAATAGTTGAAGTAAGTTGAGCTGAATTATAACACAATCATAATGCAAAAGAGAACCTAACATATGAGTTTGATGGGATTTGCTTACCTGTAGTACTAGATTTTCCTCCACACCTGATTCGTTCCTGCCAAGTGCTTGACGACCACTGATCAACTCTAGTAAGAAGACCCCGAAACTGTACACATCACTTCTCTCTGAAAACTCCTTGGCTGATCTTAACCTTACAAAGAAAGATGCATAAGTCAGACATTAGCATAATGGAATTTAACTTCTAAACTCCAACCAAGTGAAGTTTCGTGTATGATATGTTTATAAATACAATTTATAGTTGGCTCAAAGCAAAGAAAATCATGAAAGGTAGCACTCAAATTCAATAATTTATACATATAAACAGGGAACTACTGGAGATTGCGTTAGCAACTTAGTCAAGTGCTTTGTAACCATTACCCATATCTCAAGATACAGCAAACCTCTCTCTCTACCAGACACCAGTCTGTGGGTGTGTTTTCCAGGAGACTCAACTAACTTTCATGTGGATATGCCAGTTTAAGAAATGTTTGGTATTTCACCAAACATGCTTCAAAGTTAGAATACTTACTCCGGGTCAACAAAGCAATCAATTGCTGAAGATGATCCAGCATGATAGCCCTCAGCCAGCAATTTTTGAAGTCCAAAATCAGAAACCTTGCAAGTAAAATTTTCATCCACAAGCATGTTTCTCGTTTTGAAGCGCATGTGCAGGACAGGAGGCATCAAACTGTGAAGATGCTCAAGTCCTGATCCAAGATATGTATGTAAAGTGTCAAAACTATTTGTATCTACTGTAAATAGTGGGACGAAAAATGAAACAGCCTGCTAACCTTTTGCTGCACCCAAAGCAATTAATAACCTCTGCCGCATATCTAGCTTTCCAATAGGTAGACCTTCACCATCTAAAAAAGGCAACTGCATTTAGAAAGAAAGATAGAAATATCTATATATGCGTATCAGATAACAAGTGAGAGATAGAGAGTACCATACAGATGGTTTCCAACATTTCCATTTGGGAGATATTCATACACAAGCAACTGCTGGTGGTTCTCTTCACAGTAACCAATAAGCTTGACAAGATGCTTATGGTGGACACGAGCTATGTGCTTTACCTTGAACAAGTAAAACAAGTCAGCATACTCATCCTTTATGCTGCAGACAGACCACTCAAAACAGAAAGATTATCAATGCAATAGTAGCAGTTTCTCCAAGCAAATTTCCAAAAAAGGAATTAATGGCTTAACTATTGGAAAAGTTATAGAAACAATCAATAGTTGGAGAAAACTGAGAACATTTTCTTCTTTAGAATTTAGTAAGTTAGATTTACCTCGTGAACAAAAAACTGAATCGGATACTGTATGTGTCTCTTGATGGCCACAATAGATCCATCTTCAAGCAATCCTTTGTAAACTAAACCAAATGCACCTCCTCCTATAATATTACCCCAACTAAAATTGCCCGTAGCATTCTCCAGCTCTGAAATAGTAAATGGCCTCAGATTCTGTGTATTGAGAACAGAGAGAGCTACAGCATCCGGGGAAGCAAACCCTCTTTCCCACTCGACTGAAAGAAAATAACATTTACGCATATAAGTGAAACTCATCCAGTAGCCCCCTACAAGTAAAACTCATTTAGTAGCCCAACCATAACCTTAAGTATGCTCAGGACTCAGGAGCATCCTGCATCAAAACTACGTGATGAGTCATCCTATACGTCATATAGCATCAGCATTTCACTCTTATGTCCATACCAGAAAAGCAATTCAATTTTTTACTATATTTTCCATGTAGAACACAAACTAGATAAAAGAATAAAATTACCAGTAGGTGATGGCTCAGAAGAAGCCGTATCAGATGCTCTCCTTATTAATCTTTTTAGGCGCATCAAGCAGAAGTACACAGTTGCTACAATTACTACCACAATCAAAGCAGCAGCAACACCACCAATAATGGCAGATAATTTCTGTTTGCTTGGTTTCTTCTCATCAACTTCTTGTACTGGTGTGAATGTTGGAACATTGGTACCCTCATCCAGTTTTGACTTGATTCTTGTGGTTCTTGACCTGAAAAAATTTTCTTGTAATCAAGTGTGGAAAAGAGACAACTATTGACGCAGAAGGTTACAATGATTATGCTAGTCCGCGAAAAAAATCAAATAGATTGTGGGACACTAGACACAGGGTAATACTCCAAGAGATTATTTAAGTTCATTTCTGGTGAAAAGAAAAAGACACAATTCTGAATATTTTAGAAAATTACCATGGATGAGTAAAGAAGATGGATTGCATCCATGGTCCAACAAGAAAACTATATTACCATACGATTATAGACAAAATGAAGTCCTCATACTGGTGTCCTACAAGGCAAAAGAGACAAAAAAAATGTCCTGTGACCTAGTTGACATGAGAGGAAATATTGCAGTTAGAACTTATGAATCATAGCTTTATCTTATTTGACATAGAACTTTCTTGTCTTAGCTAGGTCATGCAAATGATTCTCCTCTCCATCATTAGTATGAACAAAGTAACTTACTCATCTCGGAACCTCTCGCTTCCCCATGACCCTCCTTATTCTGTAACCGGAAAGGGATGCTATTCTGCATAACTAATATAGGGAATTATGTTCAACCATTAGGCTTTTTAGTTAATCCCTTCGGATGCTCGTGATATATACTATAGATGTAAGTTTGTATATGTTTGTTTAAATGACTGAAATACATATTACATACAATGAGGCGGAATATTGATGCCACTGGATCAGTAAACAAGACCTTCCTATAAGCAAGTTCACAAGTAACAACATTTAACATCTTATATAGAAATATTTTCTCCTCCGACAGATTTCCACATGCAGCTAACCAGGTGCTTGGAGCCGATGTACACCTGGTTGAGACCTAAAAAAGTTCATGGGGGTGTTGACATGCATGTATATACATAGCAAGCTTGCACACACAGGAAATCTAATTCTAAATTGTTGTACTATGTTCATAGTAATAGTATGCATTGCAAGTAGTAGTTATCGCTTATCTTCCGTCTTGTCTAGGTTCTTCTGCTGCACTCTGTAGTCTGATAAAGGGTTAGTATAATTGAATTTCAGAGCATACATGACATCCATGACATTAAGAAATGACATGCTGGCCTATGATTCAATTGAATACATGGCCAGATAACAAAATTGGGTGACCAAGGAACTCCATGTAGCTGAACCCAGAAAGCCTTTCAGGCTTTGCTGTTGCCTGCTTCTTGGACCAGTTAATGGATTTCTGTCTTTCTGGTTACATACAAATACAACCATGAATAAACAGTGAGGAGAGATGAAGAGGAAACTTACAATGAAACAACACTCAGATCTTTCAGCTTATAACAGTTGACACACTCCCATTGTCTCCCTGCGGGGTATTTCCCAATCCTAGCAAACTCTCGAGAATTGGCAACTGTGCTTTTGAAAGCAAGTAAAGCTTCAACTACAGGAATGGAAACAAGAAATCAAATCCTTCTGTGGCAACTTTATGTGACAATAATGGGAAAAATATTTGGCAATCATCGACGAGAGTCTAGTTGTTTCAGAAAAATTCATGGTTTTGTGAAGCAATAGTAGGTTTACTTCTTGCAGACAAACACATTTTTCATACAACCAGACTCACCTGCTTGTGAAAAGGAAATTTAACCACAGTGCATTTTATGCAACACATCTGCACACTAGAGATAAGCACATAGGAACACATAGAGCACTTTAAGGTGGAAATATATAATTCACTTCAAATATCGGATTTTATGCTGAAGCCAGCCTGTGATGGATTAACCGCACCAGTCTATTTGGAATATCTTTCCAAATACGAATTGAATGCATCCGTTTTGGATGATTCACAAATCTAGGATGTCCATTGTCCAATGTAGCAGTCATTAATACAGTCCCGAAGGCACCAAAAAGAAACATGTTTAAGTATAATTCAAGGCAAATGATTGTACAGTTTCAATACTAAGAGCATGCTATATTGTGCCTAAAGAAATATTCGAATAATGCTTTCCAGTTCGTCCAGATTTATACCAATACAAAATCAACAAAAAATACTATCTCAATCTGCAAGTTCCATATCACATTGCGATAGGAAGATTCAAACTATGATTTCCAAAAGGAAAAAAAAAAAAAGAACACCTACCATGTAGTTTGTGGGGCTCGAATAGCTGAATCAATATAAGCAGCGGCAGCTGTCGCCACCAGAACAATGGCATTGTCAAAAAGCATCAATCTTCTGAAGTACCCAACAACCGATAAATTTCTAACAATTTTTGGGCCTCTAGGGGTGTTTCCATTGGACCCAAATTCTGAAATGCGCTTAGCCCCTTAATCGTCTGAAAATGCAAAGAATACAAAACTCATAATTGCTATATGAAATCAGGCAAGTCAACCTCACTGATATGAAGAAGAAGTGTTTGTTGGTGGCAAAGAATTCAATAAAATGTGCAACAAAATATAAAAGAACTTCATACATAGTTAACAATTGCTACTTTTTCTTTGCTGGGCTAAGTATCAACAATTGTCCAACTACCAGAGAGCAAGCAAACATAAAGGATAAACTCAACAAAGCCTTATCCCAACCTTTTTGGATCGGCTTGCAAGCAAACATAAAAGATACGAGGAAAAAAATATGTTCGGATTTGAAAATAAAACTATGTAAATGCCACAGTAACCACTGAACTTACCAATAGATGCAATGAAGATAAAATTTCTTGGTACCCATAGAGTTCAAATCCCCATGAGGATGTTACAGTTTGCAATCTTCAAATCAAACACCACTTTCTAATGGTAGAGGTTTGGTGTGGAGAAGATGGAAAAGTAGAACAAGAGCTTATCAATGATTCTGACAAAATGAGATACAACCTCTTAATCAAGTTAAAGAAAAATTATTGGTTCTAGTTGAATAGAATTCCAGCTAAGGTTTCTAAAGTTTAGGTAAAAGAAAAGAAAACAAGACATAGAAAAAGCTGACCATAGGAACCTTGTCTTTTTCTGAAATAGTCAGAAACATACCAGTTTTTCTTCAAAAGCCTTAAACCCCACAAATTCTGGTTTGTCAGGAAAAAGAACACAAATTTCAAATCCCAAAAGATTCCCAGGAATCCCAAAAAGTTAAAGCAAGCAGAATGCACACAGCAAATAAATGTAAACAATCAGATAATTCCAGAGTTTCATAATTCAATAGCCAATACATTAAAAAAAAAAAAACTCTATATGTGTCTTTTAACAGGTGAAAAAAAGAGGTACAATACCGAAAAGTACGTTAATCGGACCCTGTTGTTGCAGTTTTAATCCAAATTCATGAACTTGATCCTCCAATCTTCTCCCAGAATACCTCTGAATTCTCTAGACAACTGAGTAATGCCACACTGTGGAAACTAAATTCTGTCATTTTGTTAAAAACTTGGTCTAATCATTTTTCTTAAAATTAAAAAGAGGGACTCTATATTAAACTCAAGAGAAGAAGACCATGATATTAAATAACCTTCCTGGAAAAGCAATGAACTTCACAATCCAGAAAATGATCTGTCAGAAAGCAAAAAAAATATATATATAATATAATAGCTAAAGTTTAAAATGACAAAACAGGTTTCGTGAACCTGTTCTCGTGCATTGCAGTTCTAGGAATAGGTCCACAATGACAGGAAATAGTCAAAACACAGACAAACACATCAATACCAAAAGTACAAGAGCCATTAAAGCTGTCAATGGCCTGCAAATATTATGGGGATGAAGAGAATTAATCATGAAAAAAGAAACAAAGCAGCTTTGGTTCAACTTACCATAGAAACAGAGAGAGAGAGAGAGAGAGAGAGAGAGAGAGAGAGAGAGAGAGAGAGAGAGAGAGAGAGAGAGACTGTTACAGCTCATGGGTTGTGCAGCCTCTGCATTGAAGAAAGAGTAGTGTTGTAAAGTCAAGGAGGAGAGGCAGACAAAGATGCATATTTAATGGCGCAAATATGTTGAAAGGTAGGACCGGGATGTTCCTATCGGACAGCCAAAAACCAGCAGTTTATTTTCTTGGTGGATGATGAGGCGTTGGTTTTCTGGCTTCTTCACAAGTCACATGGGACAATTTTCATGACTGTTTTTACCACTTGCATTCATTGATGAACTGCTAACACCCATGTATCAAAGAAATGCCCACAAGAGAAGTTAAGTTATCACTTCTCGAAGTCATGATCGATGTTAAAAATGCTAGGATCCCTCTTTATTTCTTATTGTAATAATGACCTCGTCAAGTGGCAATCTATTTCTTGAATTCGAATTTTGACAATTCTTTGAAAGTCATGAGGAATTTATCTTTTGTGAATATCCTAATTTCGACGTGGATGAACTGTTTTTGACCGGACACCCTTGACTGTTGAGATACGCATAAACTGGTCCGGATACCACTGACCGTTGGACCAACAAACAAAAAAGTAATAACTTTCGTATGGTATTGAAAAAATACTTTCTTATAGATGGGGTGAGGGTGAGAAGCGACAATGCACTAAGAACAAAAGATGTATATTTTTTATTTATCAAAAAAAAAAAGACATGTTGCAATCCAAAAAATATAGTTATGAGGCACAATATTCGTGTAACTTTGAATATATGACAAAAAGAAAAGATTAATAATGAAAAATATTTCAGCATACATAGTAAATTACAAATCTCGAAATTGAATATCAACGAATTAATTAAAGAAAATACTATGTAATCCAAATTCGCAATTCAAATTTACATTCCAAATGAAGGGAGACCATTGGATGAGTGGGTCCCATTAACTTTTTTAAATGGGACCCACTGATCTAATGGTCTCTTTTTATTTAGAATACAAATTGAATTGCAAATTTGAGTTACATAACATTACTCATTAATTAATCATTGAGTGACAACGGCTACATGATAAGGGAAGTCCTCTCTCTCTCTCTCTCCTTAGTCGATCCCATAATAAGCATCCTCTTCAGAACTTTTGTTGGTAGGCTAATTGACATCTCCAATGACATGTTATTCTAAAAGGGTTGTTGAGTTTTCTTTTTCTTTCTTACTTTGTAATATATGCTTGTTTTTTCGGCATTTTGTGTATGTTATTTTATGTACAATGATATGTTAATTTTAGAATGTTAACGATACAAACAAAAATGTACCCACATTATCATTAATCTATAAATTAGGCACTAGAAAAAGAGAACCTAAAGAAGACAACACATACAAAAAAGCATAAAAAAGACAACACCCAAATTGTCATGGATTACTAAACATCTAATGAATGATTCGGGTCAAGGAAAAAAAAAATTAAATCATCATAAAGCTATGGTAACACGAAAGAGAAATTTTTTTATAGTAATTACTAGAACTAAACTTTTTCAATCATTTTTAAGACGACAAAAATTGTGATTTATGAGTAAATATTTAGTGTAACAGTGATAGTTCGGTTGAGTGCGCAGGGGTGGGCTCTTGTCGAGAGTCTGAGGGGGCTGATTCACCAAGCGTGGGAAGCTTGACATCCGTCTACTCGTGAGTCAAATGCTTGGGCGTCGTGCTTTCTGCCCAAAGAAAACACCTCGTCGATATTCCGTTTCTGTGGCAGACTGATTCAATCCAAGAGGACTCCAATAGTAGAAGAAGACAATGATTCATTTAAACTAACCGACCAAATGAAGGGGGATATCAACATTAAATTCAATCAAATTTTGCCAAATTAATGTGAAATTTTACCAAATTTTAATAAGTAAAAAAATTCATAAAACAGATGTGGTATCATTGAAGATATATCTATTTAGAGAGGGTGTGGATGAAATTTTTCTTAAAATATATCATGGGTAATTTATTAAAATTGTATTCTAGTTAAAGCCTTTTTATATGGGGTGTCAGTGAAGATTCAAAAAAAATAGGAAGTGTCTTTGAAGATATGATAAACCAGAAAAAGCGTGGCTAAAATTTTTCCTAGAAGTTACTAAAATAATGGAATCCATAATACATATGATATAGAAGTACTAGTTATTACCTGTGCCTGAAGGCACAGAGCAATAAAAAATGGTAAACAATAAACATATTTGTTTTTATATCTAAAATCAAATCACAAACATAGAGAAGAGATAAAATAATTTAAGCATCGTTTTGTAGTGGGGGTGAGAGGTGGTGGGCGGCAGTGGTGGTGGTAGGAGACGGTGATGGTTGTGGTGGTGGTGGCGGTGGTGGCATTGGGGGAGACGATGGGGGCGGCAACGGTGATGGCGATGGTGGCGGCGGTAGTGGCGACGACGACGATGGTGGTGGTGGCAGTGGTAGTAGCGGCGACGGTAATGGCGGAGGCGGTGGTGGTGGTTGCGACGATGATGGCGACGACGACGATGGTGGTGGTGGTAGTGGTGACAGTGATGGTGGTGGCAGCGGCGGCGATGGTGGTGGTGGTGGCGGTGGCGGTGGTGGTGGTTGTGGTAGAGGTAATAGTGGAGCGGTTTCAAACACTATTTTTTTTAAAAATATTTATGAGAAATAATTTCTAAAAGTACTTTTAAAAAGTTACTCCAAACACACCCTTAGCAACCTATTTTTCCTATTAAATTTAGGATGTTAATATTAGTCGTTAGATTAACTTTAAAGTAAAATTTAAAGCGATCTCAACCGCGAATAACAAAAGTCATTTTGTTTATCTTTTGAAATTTGAATTGTAAGCTACTTTATTATATAAATTAGTCAATAATATTATATGCCACTCATGATATGATATCACCAGCCATTGATGATATTATATCACTGTTGCATTAAAATATTTTCTCATCTTTTAGGTAGTCTTCGGGTCATTAATTTTTTTCCTGGTTGCATCCAGGGCAAAGTTAAGCATGACAGAGGGGTCATCTGCAAAATGAGTAAACTACAGGGAGGTAAAGTGAAATTCTCCGTAAAAATTTACTAAAACACACCATTCTTGCTGCATAGTTGCTTCCGAGAAAAAACCAGATTCGGAGCTTTAGAGCTGGGTGAGTTCGATAAGTTCTAAAGTACTGAATGCGATCCATATGGGTTTTGTGAGGTTGTATGACTTGCCAGTCGAAACCACCCACCGGTTCGAACCCGCTGGTGTTTCCAAATAATTTTTTCGGATTAAATACAGCCGCGGTCTCTAATATTTGTATTTTGTGTCATTTTGGTCTTTAATGTATCAAACTATCAATTATAACATTTTAATCCTTGACGTTTCAAATTTGATTTTAAATAATTCCTGCAACTGACGGGATTCGATTTTGGTTGAATAAATTTTTTTTTTATAATTTTCTTTTGTTTATTTGCCATGTGCATAAATTGAAATTTTTTGAGAAATAAACTATTTTTTTTCCCTTTGTTCAATGACTAGTACAAGACTTGATTCCTCCTTTCTATAGAGGTTAATATAGGAATGAACCAACAAAAGTTTACATTGGGGGTATAATAAATTACATAGGTGATTGTATGAACCAACAAAGGGTTGGTACGGGGCTATCCTAAATCGGATAGCCTTGGGGGTGTGTGTGAGTTTAAAAGTCTACTATGACCCATACACTTTTTAAGTGTAAGTGGTTGTAGTTTGATCAAAAAAAAAACAAAAAACCATGTGTGTAGTGGGGCGTCTGGTGGTGGGTTCGACAGTCTTCCTCTTTGAGACAGGTGTCTCTAGGGCTATCGTGCCTAGGAGGGTAGGGGCTGGGGCTATCCCATATCAGACAGCCTTGGGTGTGTGTGAGAGTTTAAAAGTCTACTATGACCCTTACACTTTTTAAGTGTACGTGGTTGTAGTTTGATCCAAAAAAAAACAAAGGGTTGGTACATATGTTGACTGATAAAGAGACAATGGTTCTGACATCTTGTTTGCAAAAAACAAATAGGGTTGTTGAGATTAATGGTGTTAAGATGTTGTAGAGTCAGAGTGCCATTGATGAGTTTGCAAGTCCTCAATTTACTCATATTCCCACAGTAACATGACCTTGCCTCCATTGAAACACACTTTCAAGCTTTGTGTCCCTTTCCCTCTCCTTCTAGCTGCTCTAATCTCCCTTGTTTTTGTGCCTCTGTAACGAGACTATATCAGGGAAAGCTTTCTCTTCATGAGGGTGATGTTTCATGCATGACCACTGACTGGTCAATATTAGTTGTTTTGACAAATATAGCCTTAAAAAATGGTCATGTGAGCTAATGTTTGAAATGTGTTAAAAAAATTGAATGCCGTTAGTCGCGGGAGACCGATTAAAACCAAATTTGAAACGTTAGGGACTAAAGTGTTACAATTGATACATTAGGGATTAAAATGATAAAAAAAAAATGCAAACATTGTGGACCACCGCTATATTTAATCCAATTTTTTTTTGGTGAGAAACTTGTAGTTGAATATGGCTCAATTGTTTGGGGGAGGGGGGGGGGGGGGGGCGATGGTGGTGGTTCGGTCGATGAGTTTGTTTGTTTGGGGGAGAGAGAGAGGATAAGAAGAAGAGGAAGGGAGTAATTGACGAATTTTGACCAATTTAATTTATTTTGAGTAATTTTGTCCAGATTATTCATCGGTTCACTCACACAAATTTGTGCAATCCAAAATAATATACATAAGATAAGATTTTATTAAACGAGATAGTTCAATCTCATATAATATTGTCTTCAAATCAAACCAGGTATTCACCATTCTCATGCTTTTAGGCAACTTATTTCTCAAAAACATGCCATTTCACACTCATTTCTCAAATTCAATCACTTTCAAAAAATGTCATTCGAAATAACTTTTTCAAGTAAAAATGAACTAATATAAGTTTAACGAAATTTGACATATTCTCCATTTAAAAATGAAAAATTAGCAATAAGTAATACTTTTTCTCACAAAAATTCATTAAGTCATATCATTTTTATTTTATATCAATGAAATTATATTTTTGATATTTTATTTCAATTAAGTCCTAAATTTCATTATATTCTAATTTTATCCTTACCCTTTAATTATTAAAACTCTTTCATTTTTTTATATTCTTAGAACCAATTAATAAGACAAAAATTTCTTACTTACAAAACCAACATTGAAATCCCATAAAAAAATTTAGTTAACATAAACTTCATGGTAAGATCCAAAGAAAATCCACATTTTCTTATTTTCTTATCTCATTGGGACACTCAATCTTAAAACCTGAGACAATATTTGCAAAGTATTTAATAAAATAAGAAAGGTTAAAAAAAACTACATCAATACTATTTGTTGATTAATTCCACTTTAATGTCGTTATTGATTTAAACATAATAACTAAAATAAATTCCTAACTTAATCATTTTAAATCTAATATAAATTAATAGAATAATTTAAAACCAATGAGATAAATGTATCAATAGAATCTGCAATATAATAACATTACCTTAATCGAAGTAAGAATTCATTTGTTGTAAATATCACATAGCAATTGAAAAGTCTTAAGGGTGTGCCGTCAAAGTTGACATGCCAAAAAAGAATGCAAAGTCATATAACAATTGAAATGCTCCAAGAGTGTGCCGCTGGATTGACATAAGAATGCTAAAGAATGAAAGTGTTTTGGTAATTAAAAAGTAGGGATAAAATTAGAATATAATTGAATTATGACTTAATTGAAATAAACCATTAAAAATAAAACTTCATTGATATAAAACAAAAATGATAAAATTTAATTGATGTTTGTTGGAAAAAAATAATATTTATTAGTAATTTTCCCTTTAAAAAATGTGTCTATGTGCTTGGTACCATTGTCATACTTGGATTATAGGTTGGTATATGATATTTAAATGTGTATTCTCCTACACATATCATATAAGAAATTAACACCATTTTTATAGCATAAGATTTGATTTACTTGGCATTCGAATACAACAAAATCGAATCAATTTTAAGTGACTATCGACTTAATTAGATCTAATCTCATCCCTGGTGCTGAACCAAAGTCATCATGTCACAAAAGCAAGAGGTAGGTACTGTAATAGTCTTCTTATGCAACACTAATAGGTAGTTTAAATAGTAACATGGACGAATTATAAACTTAGATGTCTTAAGTTGGAATACTGATAACTTCTTGAGATCAAGATTTATCCCTCGTGAATACCTTAATCCCAGCGTAGATTGTCTGTCTTTGATCGAATTGAAAAAAAAATTAGTCGAAGTGACCCAAATAACTCTCGCGGTTGAACAAAAAAAAAAAAACAGAGTCTACCTAAGCTAAACATAAAACTTTATGTTTTGTCACAATCACACTTTTATGTTTGAAAGTCGTTTCAAATCTTAATGGAATTAGTAGGAACAATTGATTGAATTATTTTAACTGAAATCTATATTATTAATATAATGTTTGCCATCTAAGTTAGTTTGAAAAAAAAATAGTAAAAAAATTACTCAATATTTGCAGTAGTTTTTTTTTTAAAAGGGTAACAACACGAGGATATATTGCGGTATCACGCAGAATCTGATCTTTCATCCTTAAGGGGCGTTGCGTTCAATTAGAAAAACATAGTTTTCACGAAAAAAATATTGGGCGTAACCGTTACCCATATCATCATGTTGACATACTGTAGCCATTTATATAATAAGATAGTTAGGTTGTTGAATTTATGAGGTATATTTTCCCTCCAAATTTTACACACCTATCACAACACTTTCCTCCAAAATTTTACAAACCCAACACAAACACTCTTCAACACACAACGACACACACTTCAACTATACACACATAATATCAAAGTTTAGTATATAGTGACTTCAATCACGAGTATCGCTAATCCAATGATAAAATATCACATGGACAGGTGGATCCCACATGAGGTAATTACTACATGATATGAATGAATAGTTACTACACGATATGAATGAGTAGTTATTTAAATAGGTGGGATCCACCTGTTCACATATTATTTTATCATTGGATAGTTACACTATGCCAACATGATGACATAGTGTAATAGATAAACCGAATATTTTCTCGATTTTCAGCCAGTCAAAAATAAATTGTTTATAGTAAGACTAATTTGCTCCAATAAAAGTTTAATAGAAATTTCCCATTTTTTTGGTTTGCAGCCTTAAAAAAATAGGGGGTTTTAGTGTCAATTACAACAATATTAGGGATACTTGTGTTGTTTCCGAAAGTGTTGAGGAGTGTATTGATTTTTGCCCCTTTATGTTTCAGTTAATACATTTTGTTGGTTTTTTCGCTGGCGAATCGGTCTTGGTCGGAGCGTAGGCCTCGTATCGCGTTTCTTGGCAGCCGGAGATCGTCGGAATGATCAGCGTTCTAGCTCAGGTCAGCAACAATCCTATTTCACATTCTATCTGATCCAAACTATTTCAATCATCAGGCATTCTTTCTCCATTTAATCACATAATAAACTCGTGCGAATTAATGTTTGGGATTTTCGCAGGAGCGTCTACTTGGCGCTGCACTGGGAAGCATATTCACTGGAGTCGTCGTTTTCGAGCAGCGGAGAAGTATTTACCGGACAATCGCGGAGAACCAATCTCAAATTACGCCTCAATCTCAGGTAAATTTCAGAACTCCTATTTGGTACCTCTGAAACCCTAAAATTCGTAGACAGTTTATGGTTAGTGATAGTCCTGGCAACTTGTGTGCTAAACATTATCTATATAATTCATACTAGGAAATTTCGTGTGCCAATTTTTTATAATGATCTAGTTTAAGACAGAGCGTTAACAACCAAGGGGCAATGTGAAATAAACACATCCACTGAATGTCCACGAAATTTCTTAGTATGAATTATATATATGTATATATGTTTGTACTTGCAAGGAAATGGAAATATGTTTTGCCTATTAATTTTCCATAATATACCTGTTTATCATTTAATCTGATTTGAAGACACATCAATGTTATTGCTTTCATCAGTGTTAAATTTATTATTATTGATTTTTTTTATGCTTTGAAGGTTTGGTCTCCATGGGCTTTCATTTAACGCCTAATATTATGTCTTTGCATAATACTAGAAATTGAAGCACCGATTGTTGAGTGCAGATTGTGGGTTTATTTGGGTTTTATTGAGTTGTGAGGAAGGTTGTGTTGGAAAACCATGAATGATAGAATTATAGGGATTGAAGCCTGGGGACTAAAGGAGTTTTCATTTCAGTTTAGTAGTGTTGATGATGTTTAGTGAGTGGACACTGATTATCTATCATGTAATGATGGTTATTCATACTTAGTCCATGTGCAGTTACAATGTAAAGAAGTGACATGTTATCACAAATGATGGTGCATCATTCAACTTTGCCTGATGCATGGCAGTTCTGGTATTTGTTTAGTGACTGTCACTGCTTTAACCATCTCTTATTCTCCTTACCTCCTTGAGTATTGGTCATATTTGGAAAATTTTAGCTAGATTCTTTTGTAAGCGCTTGAGGTCTTCCTATGCCTTCATATACAAGAATTTAGGGAGGGATCATTCTATGTGGAATCCATTGACTTGTATGGTTGGAAAGAAATACAGCAGAAATAATATTCAAGAAGTGATGAAGTAACAAGGCGACAGTCCTCCAAAATTTTGTGGAAAGAAAACTCCGAGCAATGTTGCCTGATGTTAAAATAGGGATAGATAAATTGGTCTCATTGAATACAACTTTAGAAAGAAGCAAAACAAATACAGCAGAGAACAAAAAATTATTTGTGTTCTCATATTTGTCTTTTACTGTTCTCTAAGATGAGTGTTGGTTATTAAGCAAGAAAAAGTTTTACTTTTCCTCGTAGCTTTATAGTTAGTGATCAACGAACAATACATTATAGCTTTGTTGCCACTGTCACAGTCCCCACAACTTTCAATACCATCAGCATCACCTATTCCCCCCCCAAAAAAAAAACCTTTAGCACTTCTGCCTATTACCACATCTTTCTTCACTTTCATCATCATTACCCTTTCCACTTGCTCCCGTGTTTGGTTTTTGCTCCACCACAATCACCACATCCTTTTATGTCATTGCCACACAACCTTTACCACCACCATATTTCCACCATCCCTCGCCTACTTTCTTTTTTTACAGATACTATTCTTTTGCTTACTATATATTTGCTATTCTGTCGTAAGTGAAGAACCTTTGGTATATTCTTTATATTTTCCTTGTAATAACACTTTTGCATAATGCCAAAAAGAGCAAAATGAAAATGAAAATTTGCTTAGGAAGAGCATAGCCAGATGCTGCTATGTGTGTTAGACTATTTGGCAACCCTTGTGTTACTTACCAAAGGTTACTTCCAATTATATTTCTTTTGACATAAAGTGACTTGACTCTACCAGCCATTTAAGATTCCAAGCTATGATTTCTGTGATGTATTGAGACTGTTTTCATCTTATTTGTGAGCCGTAGATGTAGCTAAGATAATGTTCACAAGTATGTTTAGAAACTCTTTAAGTGGACCATCCACCGGGTACTCAACCTAAATGTAAAGGCATCTAGTGTCTGCTTGCGTTGTTATTCCTTCTGCATTCGTGCATAGGCACCCACACACTCATATATCACATTGAAAAGAGAATTCTCTAAAATGGGTTATTTTTGCCTCCCAAGATCTCCCCTGGAATGCAATTTCCACTAGAAAAGCTACATGAAAATTCAATCACTATGTCCCCAACTGCTAAACTGTTGATATGTGCATAAATTTTAGAAGGCCAATCTTGGCAAGGTTCGCTACAACTAAACTTCTTGTAGTAATGTCATAAGATGATTTTGCATTACGTCTGGCAATATCTGGTTGGACCAGAACCTGCAGAGTTTAGAATGGGCTTACTTTTACCCAATGAGGCTTACTTTAAGTTAACTTGAACTTGTTATATAGGACTGTTCAGTGTGCTCGGGTTTCTCTAGAAGCGTCAAAAGATGCTCCGATAATATTTCCATAGTACTTGAAAATTTTCAGTTTTGCCATTCGATATTTTACGGGTAGAAAATTATATAAGGGAAGGACTGAGGTATTTGCCATTGTCAGTGTCAGTATATGTGTCATTATCAGTTCTTTGTGGCTGTGTGCTTGATCTTCTGTCTGGTTTCTTTGATCACTACCATTATGAGAAATATCTAGCTATAGTGTGACTTATATAGGATGCTTAAATTAAAGAAATGATAAGCTACGTGAAATTAGTAACTCAACATGCTATCTATCTTCATTGAAAGTTTTATGGTGTCCCTGCTTTATATTAGACTGTATCTTTTTTGTAAACTTCCAGATGGGAGAGCCTATTTTTAGGGAGAAATCTCATTTTGAGCTTGCACATCTATGGAACAAAGCAGTGGATCAAACATTGGGACCTGTGATTGAGTCTCTCAGCTCACGCGGATGGTAGAAATGTTAATGATTCTTACTATTAACACATAAATGTATTCCTTGCCATTTTGTGAGTGTTAGACATGCAATTGCATGCCCGTTTGTATCTTCAACTTCCGACTTACTAAAGAAGCAAATCACCTTGGTGAAGGATCTTTGCAACATTTCTTATTTTAATCGTTCTGGCCGCCGTTATTGATATTTTAAGCTACTGCCACAATCTTAATTGTTTTGATTTTAGAAGAAACAAAACTGTGGGATAGCTTTCGTGCTGTTTTAAGCTAGATTTTTCTGTCATTGTAATTTGAGATGAGCAGAGCTTTATGCTGGGCAAAGCTCAGCTCCCGTAATGCTGAGGAAAAAGTCAATTTCATGCTGAATTACCATCAGAGCTTAGCTCAGCTCACAAAATTCCAAGGCCTAGTGTGCTGGTTGCTCACCCTAACGTTGCTTCATCCCTAAATTGGCCATCTACCAGATAGAGGCTTTTGTGGTGTAGGATCCTGGTCCACTTCTGATTGAATCACCTAGTAAATGGTGCTTGCCACTCTGAGCGAAGACTAGAATTGGAATTTCCTGGTTCCTATGGTCTAGCATCATTTAAACCATCACTCCCAATCTGCCAATGAAGGTAATGAATCACTCAATTTCCTTATAAATAGTGAATCCTTTGGTTTTGACCTAAGACAGTGTGCTTAATTGATGATCTCGTATGTTTGAAATCGATCTTCTACTCTATTTTAAGATTTCTTTGAAATTTTGATGACTATGTGACTGATAGAGCTGTTGGTATAGCCGTATAGGATATATCTGTTTTGTTCTGAATTTTCTGCTTGGTGAAAGAGCTATTTTTGCATTTTTGTGCGAGTTATTAGCTATAAATACTTTTTGTATTGAATTTGTCGACTTAAAGCATTGCCACCATTGAATTGGTAGTGGGCCGCATCCAACGCTGTGGTCAACTCCTAACATAATAATAGCAGTGAATTAGGTCTCAAAGTATGTCTTAATAGCATTGCTCCAAGTAGCACACTGTTTTATTGCCCTTATTAGTTTACAGTGGTTGTTTGGTATCTTTCAGATATTTCTTGCACTGTTGTTCTTTGCAGGAGTTTAAAATTTGTGTGGTCTCCTATTGCCTTAAAGTAACAAAAATGGGGGTGGATTTGTTCATATCATGTTGGCAAGAATGAAGGATGCAGAATAAATTGTAACTAAGTACTACATACTAAGAAAGATCATAGGTACATAGCACAACCCAAATCATTAGAGGAGGAACGACAAAGAAAAAGATGTTGAGGAGTGGGTGATAAGGCTTAGCATATCTCAGGCATCAGGTTGAACAGAATTGGTTCGACTAAAATCGGATCGACGTGTGATCGCCACATAGTAAGCACCCATTGCCAAAAGCACAGAAAACACAAAACCAAACACAATGCCAGCAATCCCACCAACTCCCATTTTGCTCCCTCCGGTGTCGGGGGTTGATATGCTATCATGTGCCAGAGTTGACTGCACTGTCGCTGCCAGAGTCAATGGCGAGCAATTTGATGCAGCACACGGGTTTTTAGAACTCGGCTGCTGAGTGTTCGGGTGGAAGAATTCGAATGCTGATGGTGGGAAAGCCATGGGGTTCTCATGAGTAATCCCGTGGGGTGCTCGATCCTGGGATTGAGCAATGGACAGCATGGAAAGTAGAGCAAAGGCCAGGAGAGAAGCCATGGGTGTCATCTTCTTTGATTTAGGGATACTAAGGTAAGAGGGCAATATTGCTTTTCATTGTGGTTATGTGCATGCTTTGGACTGGCTTTTATAGGCTCTTGAGTGAGTGGTGGTTGCTTGGACTTTAATTTTGTGATGGCAAAGAGTGTTTGAAGGAGGGAACAGAATGATGAATGCTTGTTCTATGCCATCACTTGATTAAGAAGATGGTCTCCCTGAATTGCCCTTTAAGGTCAACAAAGTGTTATCTTTTTTTTTTCCCCTTGTAGTACATTTGTTACACTTTGGAAAAGATGCAATGTTAAAAGGGGTTCCTCAAAAAGGTTGCTCATTGGCATGGTACTGTATGGGGCCACAGTCTCTGCCATTGACTTAGATTTTTTTTTTTGATTAGGAAGGCACTGGAACCTGGTTCAACGACGGTTCCAGGCTGGGGCTACAACAGATCAAGGTTATCCCCTATGCCTTACTAAGATAATTTAGGTCATTTTATACTTCTACCTTGCTATTGCCCTATACATCCATTGGATCCTGAGAAGGATTTGTTATGGAAGCTAGGTAATGTCTCGAGGGCTCAGTTGTCATTCAGTTTTCTAGCATAAGCTCATTATTAACCTGGTGTCCCATTTCAGCCCTCAATATTATGTTCTCTCTACTTTGAGTGGCGTTTCAAATTATTCAATATACCATTCAATTAATTGTCTCAATTCTTTTAGTATAGCATGCTTATTACGTTCCAAATTCGGAAGATTGTGTTAGATAATTGATTGTCAGCGTAACATTTTTCAGGTCTACTATGAACAATTATACACCCCATGAATGAATCTATACATTACATGATCTCATGCTAAAGTAGCAATAAACCAGGTGGCATTTAAACATGTATACTACTTTATTAATGTTATTATGATTACACATGTTACTTTTACCATCATTTTGGGGGTTGTTTTTTTTTTTTTGGGGGGGGGGGGGTGTTGCTTTGCTTAAAGGAGCAGCAAAGGGCATAAGCAAATACTATATTGGTTGTGTCGTGTATAATTATAATGTGTAGTCTTTGTCATCTGCCCTAGATATTATTGCAGAGCACAACTCACAAGGCGCATGCTGAAACTGAAATCAATGCAACCTTCATCCCCAATCCTATCAGGTATTATTAAAATCATGCCCTCCGACCATGCTCTCTCTCTCTCTCTCTCTCTCTCTGAAGTTCATTTAACATTTGCACAAGTTAAATGGGCCTTCAGTATTCACAAGTTTTCGGCATTCTAGTCACAAGAATTTCCCATATGTTATTAAAGAATGGATTTACCTTGATACCATTATTCTGGACCTTACTATACCATACCAAGGAAAAATAAGAAAATCAAAGGACCATGTTAGGCAAGTAACAAGATAAGATGGTGGGACTAACCCCTAGTGAAATAAATCTACAATACTTGGGCTTGGTTTCCTAGGCCCAGATTGGGACATTCTCGAATCCCATTGTTATCAAGGCTTCACACAAAAATCAGGTATAGAGATAGATGTAAGGTTGGGAATGGCGTACAATAAACCACCTCTAACATATTGCAAGCAGCTAATGAAAGATTAGGAAAACAGGAGGGGGTGGGGTTCCCTTTTTTTTTTTTTTTGGTTTTTGGAGAGAGAGAGAGAGAGAGAGAGGAAATGAAAGAGCCCACCCCCAACTTAAGACCATGTGGTAGGAGCAAACCGATAGCCGGAACAAAGTGTAATAAAGCAAAAGGAACATGGACGTGTGCTGGCCTAAATCACTAGAGGGCCCCGAGTCTAGTATATCAATTGCAAGCCACGTACTAAAACTTAGGGCACTTCTGTAGGGCTTCGTGGTACTATCATCTATTCCATTAAGGAGGTCTAACTTTGTCGGGTTAAACCGTTATGAGTTGAGTTTAATTGGTTTCGTATAGAAAATTAATAAATACGCACATGACTCATTTAAATAAACGGATGAAAATTTTCAAATCGAACACGATTTTTTTATTAAGCGAGTTGCACGATACGACATGATTCGTTTAACCCGTTTAAAAAAAAATTGGGTTGGGTAAGATAATTTTAACACGATAACCGCTTTAACTCGCCAACATTTTGACCCGTTTGTCATTAACAATGTTGTATAACTAATTATTAAACATACCTGCTAACAAATTAACAAACTATTAATAAAAAAATTTATTATTAATTTTTTTTTAAATAGATCTAATTAATAACTACATATATTATTCTGGCTAAATTCTTTTTTTGAATAATTATTAATTTTATTTAAATGGTAAACGGGTAATAAGCGGGTTGACATGTCTCACCCAAACACGACCCGTTTATTAAACGGGTCTGACAGATCCACTCATTTATCATCCAAACTCGATAAAGTATCACCCAAATCCACTTAACTCCGTGTTAATTCGTATCGGTTAATCTTATTATGTTGGTTTTTGAGCTGCCGGAAAAACAATTTCTCGCAGCAAAACTGCTAATTTGTTTAAGGAATTACAATTGTCATATGCTTAATTTGGTTATTTGCATTTACTTTACATTTAACTTTCTGTACTTCCAATAAAAAAAAAACGATAAGGTAAAAGAAAATATCCAAACAAAAACATAAAAAATAAAGACAAAACAAAAACACAAGTAAAGAAGTACTTAAAAATGTTGTCAAATCGAACTGAAAAGGTGGATTATTACGACTTTTGTCTCATTTTTTTCCCTTTTTTCGATCAAATTTGAGTTAAAAAAATATTATTATAATCTCCTAAATCGTTACTTTATTGATTTACATACTTTTAATTTCTTTACAAAAAATCAGATTGGATGTTTCGAGTATTCGACCGATCTTATTGGTATTGGTAGTGTTATTATTTGATCATAAAACTCCACAATCTGCTTGATGAGATGATCATAAGTGATGGAATAATAGTATTGCCCTGGACCAAAAATAATATTTTGTTCTCTTTGTATAAGTTTTAGACTTGTCATTGACAATAAAACAATGCCGACCACATTGTCAAGTAGCTATGCTTGAAAGCTGCTTATATTTTGAATAAAAGCATCTGTGTCATTCTTATTATTCTGATCCTTGATCATCTATATTTAAACAGTATATCTATCAATCTTGTAGTCTTTGTGAAAACTACATACTTACACAAACCTCTCTCTCTCACACACACACACACACACACACACACACACAGAGATAAGAAAGTCCAAGGGCAAATGCCCACCTTCTGCCATAAATTAAGCAAAAAAGTGCATCATCAAACACCTAAACCCTCAACAACTTATGCAATAATGCTAAAAGGTCAAAACTAAGGAACAAGATAAGGTTGATTAGCTAACCCTCAATTATAGAAAATAGCCACCCATGGATGAGGAACACCCAACACTTTTAAAAAAGCAAGGTATCCCAAAGCTCTATTGACCTAACATTGTTTCTTTCCCTTTATTTTTGCCCCCCCTCCCCCTCCTCCAAAATATCAACTACTTTTAATGATAAAATATATAATGCATCATCAGGGTTGAAGAATCATCACCACTAAAGCCAACTCACCATTATCTCTTTGGGTTTGCTAATACTATTTCTTTATACTGTTCTGCTCTTAGATCAGTATTCAATAGTAAGATTTTTAAAAATAGCAGGATAAGAACGTTTGGGATGAAGCCATAGGATTAGGAACATGTGTACAATTTAATATTCATATGAAAATGACTCCCAAAGAGATCAGATGGAATCAATAAAGGATTGGGAGAGGATGCTTGTTTAAGTGTTCATTTTTTTTTTTTTTTTGGGGTTCTAACATTATTTCAATCTAATGGGAGAGAGAGAGAGTTCTCGAAGCATATGCTGATATCACAACTTTCCTTCATAAGTTCAGAGTTAACTCAAGTGGTAATAGAGACGAATTGTAAACTCATATGTTTTGAGTGAGAAACTTGACAACCTCGTGGGTCCAGGTTATAAGAGATTTATCCTTCATGAATACCCTAATCCCGGCGTTAATGACCTACCTTTGACCGGAACGGGGAGGGGATTAATCGAAGCGTGCTTAAGCTGGCTCGGATACCTCTGACCGTTGAACAAAAAAAAAAAAAAACTTTCCTCCATTATATCGTAGTACATTTTTTCAATTCCTTTTATTGATAGATTCGACTCTCGTGAATTTAAGAACCCAATATGTATAAGTTTAATCTTATAAGAATGTTTTTCTTTAATTGTTTTTAATCGTAGATCACTTGTTATGAATTCAATTAAAACTCACGTTATATAAGTGTGTGGATCAATCCATGCGGGGTGATCTAATGTTGAAGGAAAATCTACTTACAATCCAAAACTATTCCTCATCAGTCCATTCAATGTGTTGGCTTTGAAGTTTCGTTCCTATATAGTACCACAGGGATATCTAACAAATTGAAGTGATTTAGCATGTGGAAGTGTGAGGTTTTATAAATTCTTAGGAATAGTTAAAGTGATAATAAAAACGAACTATAAATTTAAATGTTATAAGTTCGAATTTTGACATTTTCTTTAGGCCAGATTATAATAGATTTATCCCTCATAAATATTCTAGTCTTAGCGTGGATAATCTGCCTTTAACCAGACCGATATGGGGATTAGTCGAAGTGCGTAAATTGATCTAAACACCACCATTAAAAAAAAATGTGAGATTGTATCACCCCATATAACTATTTGAATGAAATTGAATTGTCTTTAAGTTCTTGTTTTCCTTTAAAAGTACTACGAGATTTGGAGTAGTTGGTGATCGAGAATCGAGATAAAGAACACGACCCATTTGATTGATTTAAGAGAGAGAGAGAGAGATATGAAAGATGACAGCAACAAAGATAAAATAAAAAAACAACAGCATTACAACAGACACCCTTTGTTGAAGGGTAAGTTTATCTACAATTTCATGGGCCACTCAATTTTCACACCCATGCCCAAATGGACCTTCGTACAAACATGCACGCACTAGATCTTCCATTCTTATTCTTTTGGAAGCACCAACCAACCACCAACAGAAAGGCCTTTAGGCGTTGCTCCTGAAG
The DNA here is from genome assembly GCA_951799425.1 of Ilex aquifolium. Lineage (NCBI taxonomy): Eukaryota > Viridiplantae > Streptophyta > Magnoliopsida > Aquifoliales > Aquifoliaceae > Ilex > Ilex aquifolium. The sequence goes on from OX637409.1 coordinate 20,096,050, forward strand.
GATCCAAGAGCCTTAATTGCAGCAGCTCTGAGAATGTACTGGTGGTAGAAGGCGGCAATGGCGGCTCCGATGAAAGGTCCGACCCAAAAGATCCACTGAAACAACATTCATGTACAAATAATATGAGGGTCATTATAAATAATTGTTATCTGAATCATATATGTTGTGATCAAAAGGAGAGTAGGTAGGGAGGGTGTATAGTACTTGGTCATCCCAGGCCTTGTCTTTATTGTAGATCACAGCAGCTCCAAAACTTCTAGCAGGGTTAATACCAGTGCCGGTGATTGGGATTGTGGCTAAGTGAACCATGAACACGGCGAATCCAATGGGGAGTGGAGCCAAAACCTTAGTTGTGGATGATCAACATTAATTATCATCATATGTCACTCAAATTCATGTATCACCATTGTGCTACAAATATATATATATATATATATATATATATATATATATATATATATATATATATATATATATATATATATAAGCACATTCAAATATAGCCTCCCTTTGTAGGCATGTTTGGTATGTGGGTTTTAATGGGATTTAAGGGGGTGAGTTTGTGAAAATAGTTCAACAAACCTTCTAAACTTTAGCTCGGGATAATGAATCCCGACCCACTTCCAGCCTGTATTCAACCCACAAATGGGAGTTTGATGAAACCCAGGGGTGGGTTTTAAAAGTGAAAGATTGGATTTGAAGACAAAAAGATTAATTTATCATAAAAATTATTTTTATATTCACCTAATAATGGACATTTTAGTAAATTGAGTAATATAATTTGACATAAATTCATGAACCTCACATACATTTATATCACCTACCAAACATGAGATTGAATAAGAATTTTTTTTTTTTTTTTTTGAATTCCATGTACAAATCCTTGGGACTAAATTTAAAGAGATTTCATAAATCCAATCCAACTCCCCAAAAAATAAACATCCAAACATGCTATCTATGTTTGCGTGCGCACGTGACACATGAAGAACAAATAATAATACTCGGGATCTAATAATATAACATAATTCGTTATTCTAATTCAAATGATGTGTCACAATATTGCATAGTATCTAATATTTCAATATGGGAACAAAATTGACTTCATTAATGTAATAAATTTGACTTTATTTTATAATTTTGATGGAGAATAGTTATCGTTTCGATATCGATTTCTGAACAATATCTACTTAAAAGTCTTAGTCTTACGACATATGGGCATTCTTGAAAATATTTGTTTTTTCTTAGCTGACTTCAAAATTTTAATTACCATTAGTTTTACTAATATCCTTCCGTCAATGGAGATCAGTCTGTTATAACTGGAAAATATCATCCGTCAATGGAGATCAGTCTGTTATAACTGGAAAATATCAGGGGTCATTACGTTATTTTCAAAATATTAGCAGTAATTCATATAATATTGATAAAATTCAATAGACCCTGTATATGTTTACTTTTTGTTCCAAGTTTTCAAAACAAAGGAGGAGGAGGGTATGATTAGATGCTTACGGGAACATGGGAGTCTCTTGCATTCCTTTTAGGATCAGTGGCTGAGAAAACAGTGTAGACCAGAACAAAGGTGCCGATGATCTCAGCACCCAAACCAACGCCTTTGTTGTAGCCATCAGAAAGCTCGTTGGCCCCACCACCGTACAAGTCATAGTAAGACTTCTGGAAAGCCTTCACCAATCCTACACCACAGATTGCACCTAAACACTGTGCTACCATATACATCACAGCTCTGATAAGAGACACCTTCCTTGCCAAGAACAGCCCAAACGTCACTGCTGGGTTAATATGTCCTCCTATACACATTAGAACCAACATGAGAGCTTAATTCCTATAAAAACTCCTTCAAACTCATTTCTTTGTTAAATACCAACTTAATTTAAACACATATGAATCATGTTATATATGATTGCATATATACGAGCCAAACTTAAGCTCGGACATGAATCTAAACTAGTATTTAATTAAGCACGGATAAAAGTTCAAGTTTGATTTAACCGCTCTGAATGTAGACAAAAAATAACCAAGTTGAACTACAACATGTTATAATCACGACTTGAACCCTTTGTTTTTTTTTGCAAAAAATATTAACTGAATTCAAATAACTTTGACGTTCAACTTGTTTTGATTCATTTGCACTCATATCAATAAAACCAAACTTTTAAACAATCTAATTTCAAGGTTAATAGGGATGAGTTATAAATTTAGACGTTCTGAGTTTGAATCTTTACAATTCCTTAGAGTCAGACCACGAAAAATTTATCTCTTATGAATATACTAGTCCCGACGTAGATGACCTATCTTTGACTGGACCAGGGTAATAACAAAGTTGTAAATTTAGACGTCATAAGTTTGAATCTTTGCAACTCCTTAGAGCTAGTTCATAAAAAATTCATCTCTCATGAATACTCTAATTCTAATATGAATGATCTATGAACGGACCGTCGAAAAAAAAAAATGTATGTTAAACAATATGGGTTAGTCTTTTGTGCTGCAAAAAAAGCTAGTAGAACAACAAGTATTATAAAACGAGGTTCCAACTTGGGATCTTAAAATTTAATAGCAACGACGGTGGCCAGACCGCCAACCTCAGAAGTTAGAACAAGAAATGAGCTATACTCACCGGAAATACCGGCGGTGCAGTAGACGAGGACGAAGATCATTCCGCCAAAGGACCAGGCGATGCCGAGGATGCCAACGCCACCACAAGGGTCGCCCTGATGGAGTGGATCAGTTAGCCTCTTGTAGCCGATGACGGTGAGGACAGTGATGTAGAGGAAGAGAAGGGTGGCGATGAACTCGGCAATGAGAGCCCTGTAAAAGGACCATTTGGTTAGTTCGTCGATGTCGATCAAGGCGGCCGGAGGTGGATCGTGGTAGTCCTTGGCTGAGTACTCGCTGTGCTCTGCTACCTCTACGTCCTTTGTCATTGTTGCTAATTTTCTGCAGACACAAAGAGAGAGAGAGAGAGTGTGTGTATGAAGAAATAGGGCAGTGAGAGGGAGAGAGAGAGAGTAGCTGGGCAATTTGTGTATTTGAATATGAAAGTGAGTAGAAGGGGTTGGTATTTATGGGTACTGAGCGGGTTTTGACGCAAGTGTTAGGTTGTTTGGTTAGAATACACACATTCTACGGATTACATTAAAAATAAGATCAATGATACAAAACTTATATGAAACCTAAATGTATAGCAAAATACATATCATTCTTTGAATAAATAGGTGTCATCAATTTTTTCAGTAAAACTCACTTATCCCACACTCATTTAAGAGATGATATGTATTTGAATTTGAATTTTTGAGTTTCATTTGGGTTATGTAACATTTTTTTGGGTTGTGAATCTAAAAATTTAATTTTATTTATTGATGCAATTCATTATGACCTTTAGATTGACTATAGATTTCGTTAAATATTGGAACTTGCTTTTCATTCAAAGATTCTAAAGAAACCACATCATCAGGTTAATAAATGAAGTCAAATTTTTAAGACCAAATAACATTACTCTTAGATTAATGAGCAATGCTATGTAATCCAAATTTGTATTCTAAATCAATAAGGACCATTAGATCAGTGGTTCCTATTTAAAAAAATTGATGAGATCCACTCATTTAATGGTCCTCGTTCATTTGGGATGTAAATTTGGGTTACATAGTATTTTTCTAAATTAATTGTGAGTTCTAATGTTAGATAAAATTTCTAATTTCGTGATTGTACTGAATTAGACCTTAGATTACGCCCTCAAATTAAGTCTAAATAGTTTTTTTTTAAAAATAATTCTATTGAGACCTAAAAAATTGACTTAATTTACTAACATAATGGTGTGTTAAGTGATAGAATTTCAATGAAAAAATTTAAAAGTTATAATCACAATAATACTATTACAGAATATCACTGCCGCATCATTAAGTTAGCAAAATAAGTCAATTTTTTAGGTATCAATAACATTACACGTTTCATTATAATTTGGATATAATGAGATTAAGTCACGAAAGATTAATGTTATTGAGATATAAAAACGACACATTTTATTAAAATAATGATGTATTAAGTGATAAAGTTCTAATGAAATAATCTAATAGTTACAATCAAAATAATACTATTAAATCATATTATTGTCGCATCATCAAATTAATTCTTTAAAACCCCAATAACAATACTCGTCACGAAAATAATCTCTTCCAATGTGTAATAAATGTTATACATCTGACTTTTTTCAAGATTATCATTTGAAAGAGAGAGGAGAGATAAGGTTAATGATTGAGAGTGCATGTATTAATATAAATATTAAATTATATATTTTGCCGCCCATACAAACTAATACGAGAAATTGCCTAGCTTTCAATGGTCCTACCATTCTTGCCAACATCTCTCTCTCTCTCTCTCTCAATTTTTTAAGTCATCTTCACTATGATCTCACAACGGTTGTCAATAATTAGGTAAAACCCAACGGGCCAAAACTTCAAAAAGTATAATATTATATCGAAGATGACAACATATCAAGTATGCACAACGGTCATTGAGTGTGGCAATGGTATTAGATCCAAGGAAATTCTATGAATTTTCTTAATGGTAGGTTGTTCACCTTACATCAATGAAGAATCTATAATATAAAATAGGATAAATTTCAATAAATCTATTCGACGGTCTCAAAATAGACTCATCTAACGGCCACCGACATCAAATATTTTACATTGAATTTTACTTTTTTCTCCTCACTCTTCACTCTCTCTCTCTCTCTAAAATCTCCACTCCTCACTTTTTCAAATTAACCGGTTGATTTACGTTATACTGTGTCTTTTGACACGGGTTACCCCTAATCAATTTATATATGAGCAATATTATTAAAATTTTATTTGAGCTCTTAATTCCTTATAGGTGTTCAATTAATAGTAAGTTTTAATTTCAACTAGGACACCTTTTCATTCCAATAGTTACACTTTGGACGGAACCAAACAAATTTTTTTTTTTAGGGGAGGCCAATTAGTTAGTGACGCTATGAGAAATTTTTATTCAATCAAAATCATTCAATGAGCTATCGTTAATGTTAATTTTTTAGTTGAAAGAAGTATATTGAAATCGACGGTTTACATGACATGTTATATAAATCTTTGCGAATTACACTTTCTCCCATTAAATTATGGCCGAATATCACTATAGTCATGAATTATCGACTTGAACAGATTGCACAATGAACCATACAAAATAGCCCATTAGATGATTTGGGCAAATTTAAATTTGGAGATCTGTGTACAATATCACTGCACGAGAGATTTCCTGCAATAGTTTGAAATAGCGATTGTCCATACGATGAACCTGAAACAATCCACAGGGTCAGAAAAGGGGCCGGGTGAACACCCGCTCATCCCCTTTGAAGCTAAAGTCAGTACAAGATTGGAGGCTTGAGCACGATATATTCTATCTCTGTTTGATTTTGCTTACCTTTGTTCCCTCTTCTGAAGGGTATTTATACCTGGATAGGTAATGAGTGCAAAGACTTTTAGTCTCATCTCAGCATTTAATGTCTGACCCTCTTACCCATGTGCAATGAGTGTTCTCCACTCAAGTCTTCACGTCTTTAATGCTCGGGCGATAGGACAAGTGCTCGGCTCCATGCCGAGCACTTATAGCTATCCCCGAGGACCTAGAGTCCCTCTGATCAGTTTGACACCTACTCCCGAGCGTTTAATGTTCTGGGGAACAGTACCTCGAGGTACTCCGAGGTAATGTACTCGGCATCATAGCTATTAATGCCAAGCAATCATGACTTGTAGACTTAGGTCTTGAGGGTGCAAGCGCTCATTAATGGTTCTGTCTGAGTCACTCACATCGCTATAAATGCGTTGTCACGTCGTCTTAAATGCGGGTGTCAGTAGGCGCACTCGGCTCCTCCAAGCCATCCCCCCTCGGCGCCACTCCTCGGTGACTTCTGAGCTCCATAACGACTGCATCTTTACACGTGTCAGTTTGAGAACTGCTGAGCCGCCTAAAGTCCCTCCATTCAAAAATTAGAATGATTAATGATACAATATCTTGAAATCAAAAGTCAATGGATAAAAGAAAATCAAGATCACAGTCTAAAGGTATAAAATATTTTTAAAAAAAAAATTTGAGGGGGTTTATGTAAATTGGAATCAAAAGCATAATTTTAGAGGTATAAAACATGATTTTAAAAACTTGAGGGGGGACTGGCATAATCGTAAAGGTATAACAAATAATTTTGAAAACTTCAAGGGCGGAGTCTATCTCATTACTAGGTAACTCGTGTCAGAAAACACGATGCAATGTAAATAATTTTGAGAGATGTTGATGGACGTTGAATAAGTATATTTGAAACTGTCGAATAGGCTTATTGAAACTTAGCCTTTTCTGATTATAGATCATAAGTCTAAAAAATACGACATTAATTTTTTATTTTTGAGATAAAATTAAAATAGAATAAACTAAACAATTCTAATTTTTTTTTCATGGTTACCGAAACTATTGTTTTTTAATTCTATTATTTTAATAGCAATGATAAATTGGTGGGATTACATGACTAAAAGAAAACATCCAAAGTACAAGACTTTTGCTTATAATCGAGACCTAATCTACTAGAAATAATTGTAAGCAACCCCATTTTTATTTTGTAGCAATTGATTCTCTAACCTGAATTAATAAATTAATAATTAAATAAATAAATACTTGTTATTGCGTAAATTCGACAGCAACATCTATATTTAAAACAAAAACCCCATCAATAAACAAAAATTCTTTGCTATTAAAAAAAATGTTAGTTAGTAACGTAATGCACCGACCATGGTCCACGGCCAACGCAGCCGACCGCCGCCCAGTTCACAATGTCCACCTGCCACCACTTTTATTCCTTTATGATGATATAAAACTCATTTTGTTGCTTAATAAATGTTAGTATTAATAATTAAATCCTTAATGTTGTTTTCTAAACTAGTTTAATTAATGCATAAACTGTTTTATGGCCGTAAGTGCACCGCGTGTCTCGACATAAAACATATTTAGAGAGTCAAAATTGAAACTCGATGGAAAGATTTAACCTACCCGGCTTACGGGATTGCTGAGTTAGTTAAAATAAATAAGATATGTCTGTACTAGTAGTTATAACTTTTGGTGCAATAGTAAGTACTTTGATCTAACAATTAGTATTAGAGGAAGGGCACGGGTTCGAGTCCCAGGATAGTTGTTGGGTTGGGGGGGGGGGGAGGGGAGGGGGTGAACCCTGGGGAAAGGTTTAACCAACCCGACCCACGAGAGTTGCTAAGCTAGTTAAAAAAAAAAAAAAGTTGTATCTTCACTAATAACTATAACTTTTGATGCAACGGTAAACGCTTCGATCCAACATAAGTGTCTTTAAGATATACCGCAAATTAGAGACACTTAAAAGGATATATACAGAAACAAATTGCAAGGAAAGAGGTGTTAAGAGATATGTGTATCACACTCTCTACAAAAACTATATTTCTCTATTTGATCAATGGAAAAATGTCTTAAGAGAGATGCCTATCACACTTTGTACATACACCAATAGATTTCAATTTGATCAATGAGGGCAGCTTAACTTGGGGATTTTATTTTGGAGTTTAGATTTTAATTTTGATAATGGGGTTACATTAGACATTTCTACTTATGATTTCTAGGGTTCTAAGGGATTGATGTAAGGATTTTTAGGGACTTTAATTAGTGATTGATTGAAATATTGATCATGTCTTTTTCTCTTTAATTTCTTCCGATTTTTCACTTTCTCGTTAATTCTCAACTCTCTCTTCTAATCTTATACTCTTATCCCCGACTTTTTTTTCCCAAACTACATCGAAATACGAGGAGGACAAGCCAGCCAATCTTGTGGAAGTGAACCAAACATAAAAACTATAGCTTCAATCTCCCTGGGAGGTGGGTGAGTATCAAAATCCTGGTATAGCTTAGTAGTTTTTTTTTTTTTTGAGAGCTTTCATCAGACAAGAGTTGACAATTCTTGACATAATCAATGAAAAATAAACATGGCATCAGGTTATTCTTAACAGATGCGGATCATGATTGGATTTATCTTCAGACCCACTTAATATAAATGGAGACGATACAAACTTGACAATACACGACTTATATACGACACAGTTACAAATAAATTGTGCACGACTCCTTGACAGCTCTAGACTCGGAGACTCATCTGATCTAAAGCTCAGAGAGAGAGAGAGGATGAATCACCGATGAAACTGCACTATTTATATAATATCATATAAGGTTACAATGCATGTCCTAGATTAAGGCCTGCATATTTCTCCAAAATGTGTGCTGGTAAAGAAGGTAGGCTATGGCTTCCTTGTCAATGCAAAAACTGTAATGGCACTGACAAAAACTCAATTACAAATCACTTGTAGCCTTCGTCTCCCTCTTTTCTAATCGTCTCAAGTTTGAGAGAAAAAGACGGCTTATGCGGGAACACAAGAGGTGACGGCACAACTTCAATCCAAGCCTTACACGTCCCACAATTTCCTTCACCATTGGCCTTAAAACTCGAATGACCAAGCGCGATAGCAATGTAATTCTCTCTTTCGTCTAAATGTTTGTCAATGTCCTTGGGGGGGTTTCAGGCAACAGAGATCAAAGGTTGAAGAAACGGAGAAAGAATAAGGGAGCTTATATAGGAGAGGTAATAGTGAATGCCAAAACCACCAAGACAAAATAACAAACACATTGACAGCACTTAGCAAATCCACGTTGGGGAAACGATACAATAACTGGCAAACAACACTATAGAGCTGGATTTTGGTATCAAATGAATCAACCTACACCGTCTAGATTCAGTTTGACTCATTGAGTGGAGGAAAAAGATCTCTTCCACAGCTAGGCACCTATAATAAGCACCTTCCTATTCCTAGATAATTCAAAAAATAACTGTTGAATATTTCAAAGGACTTACCTTCACTCTGAGAGTCCAAATCCTCTGAAGCTGAACCTTAAAAAGTCACCACACACAGCTTGTGTGTTCAAAATGTTCACCATTGAGCCAAAGTGCTTGAGTCTCACCACTGTCCAATAGAAATCGGAATGAAAAACACCTCACTAAGTCGTGTATCTAGGTCTCGTAGTCTCCCTTTGCAAAAAATTGTTCGCCATAGCATTTAGTCACTAATGTGAGATGCCTCTTCAATACACGAAAATTTACTAAAATTCATATGGTCGCGCATAGGTCACAACAGCACAAACAACACATGGCACGAGCTTTCATGAACCCATAAACACAAGTATTCAGAGTCATGGTGATACCATGTGTCACAGCATGTGGTATCACCATCCAACATGAAGTTCCATACCTGCAGAAAATAGTTACAAATTGTATTGCAGAAGCACAGACCATCCAATCCTTCATCATCTGTGTCATCTTAAACTTACAATTCATCATCATCAACGCACACTAATAACTAAGTTCATGTCATTCTATACCAACGCACACTAATAACTAAGTTCAAGTCATTCTATACCCCATCCCATTAATAATAAAACTTAACTAAATCTTCACCGTTTAGGATTTCTTTCAATATCCATCTCACACGGTCTAGACAAAAAATATACTCAATTGGATTCTACTCTGGATTTCTTACATGCAAATCACTTCAACTATCGCTGTCCAATTTCTACCTTCTCCGATCTCATCATCGGAATAATACTTTGATTCCACTATGCACTTCTCTTTCTTCCTTTTTTAATCACCGGTTGAAGGAATTCGCAGAGAAAAAGATCTTCACACTCAATTTCTCAATATATAGAAAGAGAGTTTCTTGAAAGGAAACAAAAAGATCATCAAGTCCACACAATCTATACATAATTGTTTGTTCAGTTTTAATAGATAATTCAGTTGAATATAAAATGGGGTGGAACTCTAAAAGTAAAGATTGAAATAAGTTTAGTTATTAATGGGATGAGTATAGAATGGGGTGGACTTAGTTATTAGTGAAATTGGTATATATGAGGTGAACTTAGTAGTTTTATTATTTATAGTTTAATGGGGTGGAAATAGAGATTTGTGGAGTAAGAATAGTCCCACCCTTTCTCTAATTCATTCCAACCATGACTAATCACAAGTCCTAAAACACCATGAACAGCAATATGTGCATATGCCTTAGGAACTGCTCTGAAGTCTATATCACCAAGTTTCATGCATCAACAACCTCACATTTCTTGACCAAACAAGACACAACCTCACAGCCCGACTTGCAGCACCTTTGCTAGAGCACATTGCCAAGCAACAAACTTGGACTTGGGGCTACGACCAAGTCTTTCATTGCATTACAAATGCATAACAGCTGTTCAAGGCAGAAATACATTGGATAAAATGCAAAAGCACAATACTAACTACTAACCAACATATATAGCAAGATCAATGAAACAAACTTCCCCCAAATTAATGTGACGAGAAAATACTCAATTAACACTACAACAAGAAAATCTAGACAATATATCAAGGGGTGCAGGACTGCCTGGGTACTCCTCAAAAGCACCTAGTCAATCCGACAAACATGGCCAATCGGTTGATGCAACTAAGAAACAAAATGGCAGCAGACCATTATCACCTCACTTTATACAAACTTCAAATGATATAGAAACAAGAGTATCGACGCATCATTGATATAGCTCAAAACCCTGTATCCACATGCAAGTATTATTCCCCACATAATTTGATATATCAAAGATGAAGCCATGCCCTCCTCAAACCAGGTAAGTGTGGCATCCTTTTTCAGGGTCAGGAGAAAGTAACTTTACTCATAAAGTTGCTTGGTTTGTGAAGATGTGTGCACAAAAAAAGGTATTCAAACTACATAAATAACAACATTTTGTATTAAGTTATTGTGAATGATAGCTTTGAAACTTTGGAAGTGAGGTTAGCCCAGAAAAATTTCAAATGAGTATCAAATTCATTCTAGAAAATCCAATCATCATTTTCTTTCTCCAATTTCTCTTTTTGAGAACAAATGAAAGCAATTCTTTCGGTCTCTAAAATTCTCCTTTAAGTCAAATTACCACCATTCTCATCGTATCAAATCCTAACCATTCACTCTAAATTTCCTTTAAAAAAATCCATCTATCCCTAAACATTGTCAACATCAAAATTAAAATTTCACAGTTTCATCTTTACAATAATTCAAATTAAGAAGATGTTGCAAGAAAATGTATTATCTCTTGGAGAAAAATATGATTTTGAATCTTATTGTTGAGCTTGATAGGTTGGATGTCTTGGGTGATTTAAATGATCAATTGAGAAATGAGAGATCAAAATTAAGGAATACGTTTGAGGAAGTGATTTTTAAGGAAGAAATAAGTAGGAGGCAAAAGGCAAAGGTTACTTGGGTTAAGGAGGATGATAATAATTCTAAGCTTTTCCATAGGGTGGTTAATGGTAGAAGAAAGAAAAAATTGATAAGTAAACTTGAAATTGCTAATGACACAGTGATTGAGGATGTGAATGGTGTGGTGAATATGATTACCAATGCTACTTTCATATGCTTAATTTCTAAAAAACAAAATTCTCTGAAAATAAGTGATTTTAGACCAATTAGTCTAGTCACAAGTTTGTATAAGATTCTAGCAAAGGTGTTGTCAATAAGATTGAGCGGAATTCTGGAGGATACAATTTCTAGAAGTCAGATTGCTTTTGTAACGGGAAGACAAATTTTAGATAGTGTCTTGATGACTAATGAAGTGATTGAGGAGTATAGGATGAACGGTAAGGAAGGGATTGTGTTTACAATTGACTTCGAAAAAGCATATAATCATGCGGATTGAGGATTCTTAGATTTCATCTTAGAGGTGAAAAGTTTTGGAAATAGGTGGAGAAGATGGATTAAGGGATGTTTCTCTTTCATGAATTTTTTCGATGTTACTAAATGGCAAATCAAGGGGATGGTTTAATGCATCAAGAGGGTTGAAGCAAAGGGTCCACTCCCTCCATTTCTTTTCACTTTGGTGGTGGATGATTGAGTAGATTGGTGGAAAGGGGTGTGGTGCATAATTTAGTAAAAAGTTTTTAGTGGGCAAGGATAGGGTTGGTGTATCTCATCTCCAATTTGCCAATGATACCATATTTTTCTTGTTGAGGATGAGCTTAAGTTTAAGAATCTTGTGAATATTGTTAGGATGATACCATATTTTTCACAACCATTTAGATTATCAGGGTCTTGCAATTTTTCGATGTCTGCGGTGTTTATCTCTACTTTGTCTTCTTTTAGGTTGTGGAATTTGAATTTCTTTCGTAACCTTAATGATCGGGATATTTTGAAGTGTTCTTCCCTTATCTCATCACTTGATTTGGTCTCTTTAGATTCTTCGATTAGCGATAAAAAGTCTTGGTCTTTTGAGTTTTCGGGAAAGTTTTTTTGTTCCTATTTCCAGTGGTTGATAAATGATTTAGTTGACTCTATTTTTTAACCTCACTAAATGATTTGGAAGGCAAGAGTGAGCGTCAAGGTGTAGGTGCTTGCTTAGATAAATACTTGTGATGTGTTGTAAAAGAGAAGGCCTAAAACTTGTATTTCTTTTCATTGGTGGGTCTTGTGAACGAAAAGTGGTGAAAGTGTGAATCATTTGTTTCTTCATTGCCCCAAAGCTTATTTCTTATGGTATAAGTTGTTCCGGGTGGCGGATTTAGTGTGGGTGACTCCTCCTAATTGTGCATCTCTAAAAGGTAAGAAAGCTTCCATTTTGTAGGGGATGTGCTACTTTGGCCAATAGTAGGGCGTTGTGGATTGAAAGGAATGGTAGAATTTTTTAAGATGAGGAGGATAAAGAATTATTATAGGAGTTTTTGGCATCTTTTTGGACCGTGGTTACTAATGAGTTTCGTGTCACCCCTTTATTAGTTCTACAACATAACTTATTTGTAGATCTTAATTTGTTTTGTTTTGGTTTTTTTTTTTTTGATCTTGTAAGTGGATTTCTTATCCATTATTTTTGAACACTTTCTTTTTTTATGGAATGAAATTTCTGTTTTCCTATCCAAAAATAAACAAAAATTGAACTAACCTGACACAAACCCAAATGTGTATTCACTCCACTATCTTTGATCACAATCAACACTACCTAAACCATCATCTAACAACAAAAAATTCCAAAGAAAACCAAGAAATTAATCCACCACAACTTCGGGTGCCAAGGTGAGAGACCTCAATTTTTATCAATCCGACTCTCCCTTTGTCTGTATAGTATATAGTGTATACGAACTAGGTAACCGCCATTATTATGAATATCCAATCTCTCCCGTTCTCTCTATACAAACTATGTACAGTATTATCCACTACTGAACTACTTGCCTGGGGATGGAAGGATACTCTGGCAATAGCTAACATCAAGTGGGAAAAAGTTATTTCCAAAGAAACAACACCAAGACAATGGCGCTTGATTGTCTAGAGCACAAATGCATAATTGCCTGCACCAATAGTGTATCATATCCCCCAAACTATTTTTAGGAATCCAAACACCAAAGGTTCGCAAACAACCACAATAAAAACTAGAATTCCAATTTAAGCTAAACAATGAAAAAAAACTCAAACAATGAAATGGAAACAACGATCCAAAACAGATTACGATATGTCACCTAAACTCTAATGCCATTCGCACATTTTCCCAATTTCCTCCACGTCTTCTCGTTAAGCTCATACAAAAATCCGCAAACATTTGGAACAAATTTAAATCAAATCTATATTAAAGTAAGAACTTTCTCACATTAGTCCCATTCTCTCAGTCCTGAGGAATCTCAACATCTCCATCAGCAATTTCCTGCTGCAAATCCTTAGGGTTCTTCCCATCGACCGTACACCCAACAGAGACGCATGTCCCGAGAATCTCCTTCACAGTCCCAGCCAAATCCTTAGCCATCGACCTCGGCCTCATGATCTTCGCGATCTCGATCACATCATCGAGCGAGATGTTGCCAGTGTGCTTGATGTTCTTGGTCTTCTTGCGGTCCCGCTCGGGCTCTTTGAGTGCCTTGATGACCAGAGCCGCGGCGGATGGAACGACGGAGACTTTCGCTTGTCGGTTCTGTACTGTGAGCTTGACAGTGACTCGGAGACCCTTCCAGTCCTTGGCTGTCTCTTTGGCTATGTCTTCTCCGATTTTCTTGGGAGAGAGACCGAGTGGACCGATTTTTGGGGCCAGTGAGCTTGCTGCTCCGACTTCTCCGCCGGTGACTCGCACGTACACGTCGACGACCTGTGAGGGATCGAACTTTGGCGGCATTTTGGCAGGAACCCAGAGGAAACTAGGGTTTGTGTGTGTGCAAGAGACAGAGACAGAAAGAGATGAAGGGAAGAAATGAGGATTATAAACTAGGGTTTTGCAGAGATGATATGGAAAGGTACGGTCTACTCCAATTGGGCTTGGGCTTCCAATTGCTTTCTTTTGAATTTGGGTTCTTGGCTGCGGCCACTGAGGTTAGAGCCTTATAAAGAACGTTATGGGCTACAAAAACCATACTACGTAAAAATCCAAGCCCAATTACATCCAAGCCTTGGAGGCCATCATGTAGTGTCCAGTCCATGGCCACCAAAATCTTAGCAACATTATTCTCTGGAGGAATACAATGTCATGAGAAATTGTCCTATCAACCTATCTTCTTCGAAGGGATACTACATCTTAAGGTCTTAATTTCGAGTTTGGTAAAAGATTCTGAATCACTCGGTGTACGCAAATATTTTTTTTGGGTACATTGGAAGTTAAATAAAAAACTATAGCGAGTTCCGAGTAAATGCAAATACTAGTCGAGTCAGCCTCATGGCTGATTACAATATGTGTGGAGGATAATCAAGTTCCACAAAAGACTCCACCTGTTACACTCTTAGATTTGTCAATGTATCTGTACATTGGTTTCCTTCTCTGAGTGTATGATTATCTATCACAGAGAGAGAGAGGGGGGTTCGTATAGACATAATCCTCTTTTTTTGTGTAAACTTTTCTCGAGATTCTAGTGTTGATTCACACTCGAGAATTCCGTATTATTTTATGTACGTGACATGTGGGTGAATACGTGCATCTGCCTACCAGGTGATTCTCATTCATTAGTGAACTAATGTAGCAATTATCATTGTCTCATGCACAATGTGACTTCCCTTATGAATTGATCTTGAAGTTTTCACTTGGAGATCTTTTGTTCTCCTCTTATTATCTAATTATATCTTTTCTCCTGTTAGAGAGGGGGAAAGGCCAATCCTAGTGGGCGTTGAGGGTCTGAAACTATCTTCATATTATCTACATATTTCATCATTGTCTAGTTCTCGGGGAACCATTACATTGGACTGTGTTAAACAAGTACAAGAAGGCACACTGAATTAGGACCTCAATGTTCTAAAATTGCTTGGTTTTGGGTGCTATGACAGCTATGAGATAAGAGTTGGATAATGTAAAGTTACGGGGATGAGCATCGAGTGTAATAAACTCAACCATTAATTTCCCATTCAATCCGCCATGTTTCCCTATCTATTAACTAAAGCCATTCGGGATTGTTTGGTTGTCATGTATTATTAATTTTTTTTTTAAAAGCAAAAAAAAGGGTGGGGTAAGAGAGAGCGCCCAGAGCCTACCTCGTTAGACCCTCACTTGTGAGATCATAAGGCCCCTAATTGCGTCTGTTACACCTCTCAAGAACGAACCTAACTAGACTAACATAACAGTCAACCATCAAACCTCAATGCAAGACTCAAATCTCCGACCTTAGGGTGAGAAATTCGGCCGGTACCCCACTGGATCACCCCACTTGGTGGTAAAAGAATGAATTGTATTAATTAATATAGACTAATTTTCGTATAAGTGAAAAAAATACAACATTAAATATAGGATAAAATTATTACACAGTGAAATCCAATGTTTAATAAGATATTGGATTAAGAGTGGGATAATAAGGTAACAATTATATATTGACTAAAAAATCATCAATCTTGTCTACTTATTAATGTTTTTTCTTTATTTGTTGGATAAAATAGTAAATTTATAACTTAATACGTTTGAATTGGACTATAATACTATTTTTCCAAGTGGTATTATAATCTGTTCAATAGTACAAATAGAGTGCATTATTTGGATAAATATTTAAAATAAGACTATATAATACAGAGTAATCAAATACAGTATAAGATTAGATTAGAGAATTTTAATCTATTATTGACTATGTAATCCACCCTTTAATCCTGTAACCAAACGACCCTACAAGTGAGAACGATCCAAGCTACACTGATAATGTAAAGTCTAATAAACAATTTATTTTTTTCTATTAACCACCGACTCAGTGTGAACTTATACACTAATGCAGCTCCTTGACTTACTAATTATTCTCCAGTTTGTATCAAACTCTCATTCATTCACAAAGACAAAAAAAATAAAATAACTTCAACAAGGACTTTTCATGCAAAATGCTCTCGTTTTTAAAAAAATATTCGTTATAACGGTGATATCATATCAGCATTGCGTAATATCACCAACCAATAATATGCAGCAAACAAATAAAAAAATAGACCCCACACAAGCCAATAACTATCCGTCCATGCAAAGAGATAACTATTCACTCTTTTTTCATGTAAGTTAATAACTACCCAAGTAAGGTTCACTTTACCTATTTAGAGTTTTATTATTGGTTGATAATATCATGTCATCAATGCTAACATGGTATTACAATTGTATTGAATATTTTCTCCTAGTTTTTTTTTTTTTTTTTTGCAAAAGGCCCTACAAGCCACAAATCAGTGTGGTTTGCTTCGCCAATTTAGCGGGATTTTATTCGACAACTCCACTCATAACTTGAAGTTGATTTCGCTTTCTCTTTTTGGATTTTGGGCGGCCACTATCAATATTGAAAACTATTTCCTTGATTATTAAAAAAGTAGCTTGTACAGAGAGAGATTCCATGCAATACTTATGGCATACATTATCAAGCTGCAGCTTATAATATATATATAAAACCTTACGTTAATATTTTTTTTTTTTTTATCAGAGGACAACTACAACACTTCTACTTACGTTAATATCAGAGCTTCACATTGGGTAGTCACATGGGATTCAAATTCACTCCACGCAGTTTTTCTTGATTTTCATTGTTATTAATAGTTATTCATCATGAATTTAAGTGAGACATAATATATCTAAATGGACCTTTATCAAAACATGATGGGAGATAGGAAAATCGACAACCGATTACATGCCCTTAATCAAACATCTCAAAAACTAGTTCAAAATTATATTAATATTTAATTTTTTTTATCCAACCACACGCTAGGGCTGACCAAATCATTAAGTCAATAAAGTATGTTTTTTAGACCTTATTGTAAGGAAGACCTCATAATTTATAGGTGTACAGTAATAATCTAAACAAAAAAATTGAATGCATAAGAAATAGGCCCTACAAAAAACACAGATTTAAGTCAAACAAAAGATTTCATCCTCAGTAGATTGAGCCTATTAATTCAGTTCATGAAATTAAAAGGTCCTAAAATTTAATTTTTTGAAAAAAAAGTGAAAAAGTTAACAATAAAACTAAAAATATTGAAAAATCAAGTTTAACTCCCCAAAAAAGTCAAGTTCTGAGTTACTATTATAATTTATCTCTCTCTCTCTCTCACCATCAAGTTCAAATATGGTAACAAAAGCTTGAATATAAAATTTTAATTAATATTTTTACATTTTAAAAAACTAAAAATTAAATTTATTATTAATATTAAAAATAAAAATACCTCATTTATCGTTTTAGCTTTAAGCCTCAAAATGTTTCGGGCCGCCCTTGCCACATGCCCTTATTCAAACAACGCAAAAACTAGTTTAAAAACATCTTAATATTTAATTTTTTTTATCCAACCACACGCCATTAATCAAACACCGCAAAAAAACTAGTTTAAAAGTACCTTAATATTTTGGAGGGACTTTAGGCGGCTCAACAGTCTCCAGACTGACACATGTAAAGATGCAGCCGTTATGGAGCACAGGAGTCACCGAGGACTGGCGCCGAGGAAGGATGGCTCGGAGGAGCCGAGTACGCCTACTGGCACCCGCATTTAAGACGACGTGACAGCACATTTATGGCGATGTGAGTGACTCAGACAGAACCATTAATAAGCGCTTGCACCCTCAAGACCTAAGCCTACAAGTCATAATTGCTTGGCATTAAATGGCTATTATGCCGAGTACATAGCCTCGGCGTACCCCGATGTACTGTTCCCCCGAACATTAAACGCTCGAGAGTAGGCGTCAGACTGGTCATATGAGCTCTAGTTCCTCGGGGATAGCTATAAGTCCTCGGCGTGGAGCCGAGCACCTGTCCTATCGCCCTAGCATTGAAGACTTGAGTGGAGAACACTCATTGCACATGGGTAAGAGTGTCAGGTATTAAATGCTGAGATGAGACTAAAAGTCTTTGCACTCATTACCGCTTCAGGTATAAATACCCCTCAGAAGAGGGAACAAAGGTACGCAAAATCAAACAGTGATATAGAATATATCGTGCTTAAGCCTCCAATCTCATATTGACTTAAGCTTCGAAGGGGATAAGCCGGGTGTTTACCTGGCCCCTTTTCTGACCCTATGAATTGTTTCAGGTTCATCATACGGGCAATCGCTATCTCAAACTGTTGCAGGAAATCTCCCGTGCATATTTAATTTTTGCATATGATACCGAGAAATTTTAACACCGCAAATGTGTCGCATGTGTCGTACATAAGCTATGGATTTACCCTCCAAATGGCTTATACTTTTTGGCAGTTGGCAAAACAGATATGATCGGACCGGACTAGGGAACAGATGTAAATCCAGACGTCTTGAGTTTGAATTTTTACAATTTCTTGGAGTCAGATCATGAGAAATTACTTTAGTTTCTGCTTGGATGACATGTCTTTAACCGAATCGGAAAAAAGATTATTCGATGTGCACGTAAGTTGATACAAATAAATAACTATTTTATTCATCATTCTATTTTTAATTGGTGATTTGTTTGTTAATAATGAGGAATCAGAGCAATATCTTAGGAGTCAAGTTAGCAAATATCTTGTGCTTTAACACCCTGTATTAGCTGTTAGCCACATGTCTAAAGCTTTGAAGGAGCCATTGGGCACATGGATTGAGGATTCTTATTACATTTGGAAGGTGAAAATAATTTACTTCTCTATGCTGCCTCATTTTGAAATGGCATTGGCGATTACCTATTTCTATTCTTTTCTTTCAATTTTTCTTTTGTTTCTTTTGGGACATGTTTCAAATACGTTAATTCTGCAAGTCAAACATAGAACAAAAGAAATAAGGTACCTCGAAATAAATTCATCGGGTCTAGCCTAATTGACAACCTGACTCTCTCACAAATAAAAATCCATAATAAGTTCGATATTTGCAAAACGCAAAGGATCTCACAAGAGCCTTTCTATGGGTTTATGTTATCTCTCGGATCTTTCTCTCTTTTTTAGTGTCAATCACAATTTTTTCCCTCCAATTATGCCTCTTGTAGAAATTAGCTCTCTATGGTTTCACATACTATAATTTTTTCCCTCCAAATTTCAAGCAAACTAAATTGATTGACATCAATGATTGGAACATGATAGTACTATTACACCTTTCATCTTGTATATTATTTTTTATATATTTTTTTTTGAGATACTAATTTTATCCTTAAAAAATAAAAAAACGAAAAAGACAAGAAAA
The DNA here is from genome assembly GCA_951799425.1 of Ilex aquifolium. Classification (NCBI taxonomy): domain Eukaryota; kingdom Viridiplantae; phylum Streptophyta; class Magnoliopsida; order Aquifoliales; family Aquifoliaceae; genus Ilex; species Ilex aquifolium. Next base: position 20,115,727 of record OX637409.1, read on the forward strand.
AAATACATATATTCAGCTCAACACCAACAAACTACACAATATGTTCCCCTTCGCCTTTGCCTCCACATCCACCTCCACTCAACACCAACACATGCATGCACACATACATACCCACACACACGCACACACTTTTTAGGGGTACTTGTAAATTTCTACAGAGTAGAGATACACATGAATTTATCATGTCTAATTATTTGTTGGAGTTAATTGCAAAATATTCAAACATAAAGGAGGCTATTTGTTAAAATTAAAACTTTTTTTGGGTATATTCAACACATGCATGCACACATACATACCCGATGCAACACATGCATGCACACATACATACCCGATGTGGGAAAGATTACTTTTTTTAATCATAACATGCACAAATTAACATACACAAATTCACACGATTTAAACTCAACACACTTGACAAAGAGAAACCCACAAACTAATTCCTCTTAAAAGAAGAACCGAAAATAGACCACTTATACTCAAACAATTAGTGAGGAGGGTTCAATCAGTTAGATGTATCTTTCAACTTCATGTGGCAGAAAGTTTGCCACACGCAATTAAATTGGCGTTTTCTTCATTTCCATTACCTTTAACAACCAAATTGTTGACTTGTGTTACACAGTCCACTTCAATTACTTTCCTTTATGTTTTGAGCATCACTCAACAAACCTTACAACTCAGCTAGCTTGGGACAGCTATAAAATTCATAAACTGCCACCGTCCCCACTCTTTAGGATATAGTATTAGGTTCTCTCTTTATTTAATATATAATAAATTATTATAATTCATCATGTCATTAAATAAAATTATTAAATTAAATACAAATAATATTTTTTGTCTATAAATAACGAGTTTGTTCATAGTATAATAGGATCATTTTATTTATAGGTATAATGACTAAAAAGAATATTTACCATTTATATTTGGGTGGGTTTAATTAAAGATCATTTTCAAAGTAAAGCATTATATTCGGTTTCAAAGTTCAACGAAACTCATTACAAACTACGCAATGTAGTACCCCAATTTCAGCAATTATGCGAGACGATACATACCGGATACGACACGATAAATTGTTGGGAACCAGCTGGCACCCAAACGGGTCCACTTGATCCGACCCCACCCCCTTCACGTGAGGGCACGCCTACACCGTTACTCGAAACCACGTGGCAGGAGTCTCAGCTTCATTAAACACGTGTCGCAATCTTCGAACGGCTCAGTTAGGGGACCACGAACCAGGGTGAATCCCCTCTCTCCGTCTCTCACAAACTCCAACGTGGCGACAAATTTGACAGTCTCTCGTAAAGAGACAAATTCATCTTCCCAAAAAGCAATCCCCATCCTCTTTGTCATCTTTACCAAATTACACATATACCCCCCTCCCTTCTTTCGTTTCCCAAACGAGTTCAACTAGACTCTCTCACCCGTGTTCTTGTACGGAATTTTTTATTTTATAAGAATACTAGTTATTGCCTGTGGCTGTGGTTGAAGGCATATAATAATAAAAAATGGTAAATAATAAACACATTTGTATTTATATCCAAAATCAAATCACAAACATAGATGAGAGATAAATGAATTTAAGCATCGATTGTAGTAAGGGTGAGAGGTGGTGGTGGTTGCAGGAGACGGTGATGGTTGTGGTGAGTGGCAATGGCCGTGGCAGCGGCGACGGTGGTGGTAGTGGTGGTGGGGGTGGGGGTGGTAGAAGTAGTGGTGGAGCGGTTTCAAATACTATTTTTTTTTTTAAAGTACTTATGAGAAATAATTTTTAAAAGTACTTTTAAAAAGTCACTTCAAACACACATTTAAAGTCCTATTTTTCCTATTAAATTTAGGGTGTTAATATTAGTCGTTAGATTAACTTTAAAGTAAAATTTAAAACGATCTGAACCGTAAAAAGCAAAAGTCATTTTGTTTATCTTTTAAGATTTGAATTGTAAGCTACTTTATTATATAAATATTTTAAAAACTGAGTTTTAATTAAGTTGTGGTTTATTAAGAGAGAATTTATGTATAGATATTTAGGATATTTAGTAGAATATGATTGAATAATTTTTTTTTACTTGTATTTAAATAAGAATAATGCTATTTAGATCGTGACTTTAATAGAACTATTATATCAACACTAAATTTTAATATTTGATAGGGTTCACAGTCAATTCAAATATCCTAATAAATTAAATTTTATTAACATTGTTCTTTAAATAATTTAAAAATTAATAAATTAAAAAGCGAAAAATAGAATGTTTCTAAAGCCAACTCATCAAAACATGATTTGTTGTATAATAGTACAGATAGATTTTTGATAAACAAAGAGCGTCAGCTTATTATTGCGTTTGAGACGCGACCACCATGGCAATTATCTTCTTATAGTTGAACGGATAAAAAGTTAGTTATTTTATATTAGCATTGAAAATTATCTTGTTTACAGTTAAATGGATAAGGGAAAAAAAAAGTTCAATGGATAAAAAAAGTTAGTTATTTACCCACCCAAAAAAAGAAGAAGTTGCTGACATATTTTAAAATTCATAGGAAAAATAGAGTTAATCATATTTTTACATACATTTGTGCATCTCTTCAAAAATTTATATACTGTAAATTTTTTTTTTGAAGCTACATTCTGTAATTGAATTTGATATTATAATTTTTTTGGTATTTAAGTTGCAAGATCGAAGTAAAATTAGTGGTAAATCCCAGGGGAAAAGTGTAATTACCATTAATAAAGTAAATATGAGCTTGACAGATTGAATTATTTGTGCTAAGGTGGGCCCCATGATTGCAACAATTTTAAGGGGTATTATAGTAACTTCATTTACTAAGCGGGCATTATAGTAACTTAACAAAAGCGAAGTTGCAGAGAAAATAAGAAAGAGAGAAGAAAGCGTACAGTTGAGAGGGAAGATGTGCTTGGGAGGAGAGAGAAAGAGAACCTTATCCATTTGAAGCTTTATAAAAGCAGATCAAAACCTTAATGCAAAGGACCAAAGCTGTAAGGCTATTCAGAGGGACAGAGAGAGAGAGAGGGAGGGTGAGAGTGCATACACAGACGTGAACAGCTAACTATTTTCATTGGATCGTTGAATTTCTCAGCCATCGATGGCGACTTCAAAGGGGTACTTTAAGAGAACAAACTACCGATTCCTCTCGAACGAAAGAGACGCTCAGGACTCGACGGTGTTCGAGCTAGACGAGTCGGATGTGTGGAACACGGCTTGTTCCGCGTCGCCGGAGATCCGAAAGCCGGCGCCGAGTGCTAGGCTCTCAAAGAAAGCATCGGCAAAGAGAGTTGACTCGGTTGACCGGCCAGTTGTCGGTGCGAATCCGTCGTCGTTGCCGGTTAACATACCGGACTGGTCGAAGATACTGAAGGAGGACTGCAGAGAAAATCGGAGGAGAGAGAGTGACGATGACTTAGATGATGAGGACGGTGAGGACGGAGGGAATCGGATTCCGCCGCACGAGTTTTTGGCGAGGCAAATTGCGAGGACGAGGGTTGCTTCATTCTCGGTGCATGAAGGGATTGGGAGGACTCTCAAAGGGAGGGATTTGAGTAGGGTCAGAAATGCAATTTGGGAGAAAACTGGGTTCGAAGATTAACCAGAACAGTGAGGAAATTTTACATTATTAATATTACAGATCAACAATCACTTTTTTGTTTTTTTGTTTTTTTTTTTTGGGTATTTCAAATTTTCCCTGTTTTATTTTGTTTCTTTAAGTTTATATATCTCTTTTTCTAATCGTGACTTCTTGTGACGAAGCGGATTATTAGTGCGTGTAATTCTAACTTCTGAGATGAAGAGGAAATCAGAAATTTTCGATTTTATTTTTCTATTCATTATTGTTATGTTCTGACAATTGAAAAGAGTTTGTTGTAAATTCGTGGGTATTTAGGATGTAGGAATTTGATGGGTTATTTTGTCGAGAATTTGAATTTTTTAGGAGGTTTTTTTTATTTTTTGGGATAGCACTAGCTACCAAAAAAAATTGATCATGTATTGAAAATTATTATTTTTAAATATAAATTTATATTTTTTAAAAAAATAAAAATAAAATTAATTAAAATTATTTAGGAGTGATCGATCACGTGTAACTATTGATAGACAGGTAGATTTTCTACCCAAGCATTGGTTTTGAATGGATGAACCCTATTCCTGTGCTGTACAAGAAGGGGACCAAGACTTTATTAGCATTAACCCTCTCTAGTGGGGAATGCTTCCCGGTGGTTTCCGGGCTTTTTCACCTGCATTGCACCGTTTTACAGCAATGCTAGCCTTTTATCAATGAGCTATCTAAGGTGGTTCGGGGAAATAACAACCTTGATATTTTGTAATTAAATTGTCCATTTAATTTAGATATATAATAATTTTAATCATTTAATTGATAATAAACTCATGACTAATTTAATCATCACCATACACTAGGTTTCTAAATTAGACATGCCAATAGAATAGCTCGAGAAATTATGGATCTTTAGAGCAACTTCAAGGGGGGTGGCATACCCCATATGTCACCTCAAATTCAAAAAATTTCACTCCAAATGGGGTGACATATGGGGTTGAAAAATGACATCAAGGGTCTTGCGTGACATTTTTGACAACTCCAGAGAGAAAAATGGAGAGGTTGTAAATAGGTTGATGAATATAAATCCAACTATTCATATAGATTGATGAATGAAAATATGAAAATTACACCCCATTTTGGCACCTGTCATTGGAGCAAATTTATAATTTAGGGGTGTCAAAACACTGTTCAAAATTACAAATGAGTAATTTGACACCCCAAAATGACAACTCCCTTTAGAGTTGCTCTTAGGAGAGGTAAAGAAGGAGGAGTGTTATCAAAGTAAATATTTAATGCAAAAGATGTGCTGTCAATTGTAAATCATCATAATATTTTTACAGGTTATCATTGTTGTATTGAATATTTTTTTCGTGTTGTCAACTTATCCAGAAATAGATAGACAAATATAGAAGTAGAATGGGATTGGTATAAATTAATCTAAAAGGGATAGATGTGGAAGAACAACAACTATAGGTGAGAGAGAGAAAAGAAACAATTATAGAGAGAGACATTTATGGGTGATTCAGTGATTAAGACTGATTTTTATAATCTAGATGTCTCAAGTTCAACACTTATCATACCCCGTAAAGATCATCTACATTTGTTTTACAGGGGATATGTTCTAAACATATTCGGATTATGCTAGATATGTCTTCAACTTAGGTTATGATGGTCAGGTCGAGAGAATAATCGGTACAAAGTTAGACACCCGGTAACAAGAGAGAGAGAGAGGTGGGAATTTTTACTGAAAAGTTAGTAGAAGTGTATTTAAACTTTAGGTAACTATTAACTTACTGCTTAATAAAGAGAGTAGACATCAAATTCATAGCTACCTGCAAAATAATACTAAATATATAAATACTTCCACATTAAATTCATGGATCTGTTGTTGCTTTTTTGGGCTTACTTGTTATCCAAATCTGGTGAAGATTGCTTTCCAACTCCCACTATCTTAATAATAATTGTTTAGTTGCAGATCACGTATCAATGTAAGCATTGGATAATCCTCCTCAATAATAGAGATTGGTTTGGATAAAATAAAAAGCCTATTGTCTAATCCGGTATTTGATGCCAATCCTATGGAAAATTCATGTTAAAAAACTCTTATTTTGAGATAGGGCAGTGCTATTGGAACCTAATTTACTGTCCTAATTTGTTGACCTAATTTATTATAACATTATGGATAACTTGTGGCTGAATGTACAGTACAATATGAATAATTTTGAGAGGGATATTGGTGGCCGTTAGATGAGTCTATTTAAGACCGTCGGATGAAATTATTGAAGTCTGCCTTATTTTATATTATAGATTTTGATTGATTATGGACCTCATCAAATATTGAAATTTAATGTTGATCTAATAGTTCTAATATTCAGGATTCAATGGACAAAGATTAGGTACACAAATTTAATACAAAAACATTAATATAGCTCATGGATTTAGACTCTTTTATAGAATTTCTCATTCATTTTTCTCGATAGTAGATAACTTGTTATTGATTGAAATGAGCCCCAATAAACAACATATTATCTTTCAATGAGAAAGATTAAAAGGATATATTAGTTAAAAACCAATAAATCCATATTAGACTTTAGTGGACCATAGTAGCCCCGTCGATTCATTGGATTTTAATCCAAATTCAATTTGAAAGTGATTGAATATAAATGAAATTTTTTTTACTGATTATTTAAATTCGAATTTGCTATATTATGTCTTCATGAATACGAATTTGAATTTATTCATATCAGGTTTGTCACGTTTTGATCCAAATTATATTAAGAGCAATGTTTTATATCTCAAATTTGTATCACAAATGTGCATCGCAAATGAATGGGAACCATTGGATGAGTGGGTTCCACCAATTTTTTAAATTGGGTCCCACTGATCTAACCATCCTTATTGATTTGAAATGCACATTTGAGATACAAATTTAGGATATATAGCATTACTCTTATATTAATATATATTCACCTTTTAACTAGTTCAAATATTATATTTCAAAATAAATTTCTATTAGATAATTAGATTAAATTTTTCAAATCAAATTCGTGTCCAAAAGCAACGGCATTATAGATGCCTGCATTATTGTGCCTTCATGATAGATCCCTGAACATAATTTATTCACATAATTTATCGAATTAATTTATCATAATTATTAGATTGGACAAGTGGTAATAAAGACAAGCTGTAAATTCAAATGTCTTGAATTCGAATCTTAGTAATTCCTTAAAACCAAGCCATGAGTGATTTTATCTCTTATGAATACCCTAGTCTCGGTATGAATGGTTTGCCTTTAACCGGACTGGAGAGAGAATTAGTCGAGGTACATGTAAATTGACCCGAACACTCTTAAAAAAAATAGATGGGTAAAAGGGAGTTTGGTATGTTGGATTTAAGAAAAATAGTCTAATAGACCAAAAAAACCTATGTTTGGATGCAATTTTGAAGTCTGGACGGCAGTCTCGACCCGTACGTAGCCCGAATGCTTAAACTCATGAACATTGGCTTCAACAAACTAAGGGGGGTCGGTTTTGATGGGACCAAACCAGATTCAATTGGTAAAATACTTTTGTACCCCTTAATTTAGTTTTTTATCTAACCAATATCTAGACAAACATAAGTGTGGATTGAATTGATCGATAGACAAACTAGTCATTCACATGATAAATATATGGTGATAATAATGATAAATTTGTGAGTCTCACCAACGTACTTGTTATTTGCAAAATATAGGTATGAATAAAATTTATATAATAAAGTAGTTTACAATTCAAATCTCAAAAGATAAACAAAATGATTTTTGCTATTCGCGGTTGAGATCGCTTTAAATTTTACTTTAAAGTTAATCTAACGGCAAATATTAACACCTTAAATTTAATAGGAAAAATAGGCTCATAAGGGTGTGTTTGGAGTGATTTTTTAAAAATACTTATAGAAATTATTTCTCATGAGTATTTTAAAAAAAATAATAGTGTTTGAAACCGTTCAATCACTACCACTACCACTACCATTACCACTACTACTACCACCACCACCATCACCCTCGCCGCCGTCGCCACAGTCGCCATTACCACCACCACCGTCGTCGCCGCCACCACCACCACCCTGCATCGCCCCCCCACCACCACCGCCACCATCGCTGTCACTACGGTCATTGCCACCCACCAACTATCAGCATCTCCTACCACCACCAACTGCCGCCCACCACCTCTCGCCCCCACCACAAATCGATGCTTAAATCTTTTTATCTCTTCTCTATGTTTGTAATTTGATTTTGAATAAAAATATAAATATGTTTATTGTTTACCATTTTTTATTACACTGTACTTTCAGGCACAGACAATAATTAGTTCATCTATATATCTCATGTATTCAAAAATTGAAGTTGAATTTAAAAATTTTTAATAACATCAATCGAATCCCTCCCCAAAACCATCCAAACATGCTACAAAGTGTCTCATCTCAACCATTAGCTCAAAAAATAATATTCTTTTGTTAGGGGTATTTTCAATTTTCAATGTACCAAAAAAATAATAATAATTTACTTTTGTAGGAAAATGACCGGACAAACCAGGACATAAATTGCAGACTTTTATTCAATTTTTTGTAGTAAAAAGTGGGGGACAGTGTTGTCATTTTCTCATAATTCCAAGCCACGAACAAAAGAGAAGAACTGAAAATAAATCATTTTCTCCAAAAGGAAGAAGTGCCAGTCTTCGTGGAAAAGCTAAAGTGTAAAGATCAACAGTCCTTTTAAGGAAATTGAGAGATTGTGGACCGTCCGATTTGATGTTGGTGGGGTCAATGATGGAGATGGTTAGTTGACCGTATCTATCACGTAAAGGATTTGGCGTTTTGAATGGGCTCGCCCGTCGTTTTCGTTGGCCACCTATCCCTTTCGGGCTTCATGGCGACATTTGAATAGGGTACAGTGGGAGTGTCGACACTAATGATGTCACTTTTTTTTTAATAATATTATTTGAATATAGCTTATTGGAATAGGGTACAGTGAAGGCAACACAACAATAATTTTAAGTACTTATAGATAATGTCATTCTATTATAATTATTAAATTTTTAATTAAATTTTTTATTGATAATGTTACTGTTTGATATTATTATTTTTTTATTTAGCATTATATATATATATATTAGTAATTGCCCGTACCTGAAGGCACGGAATAATAATAAAAAAATTATGATCAATTAAAAAGCGTATCAAATAACTTTGCGCTAAGAACATTGAGAAATACATCTTTCATTACACCATGATCTACTATTTAAATATTCAATCACATGTTTAGTAACACTACTACCAATAACATATTGCATGTAATTATAACTCCACATATGAATCTCATATCAAAATAGTTGGTGTAACAAACAAAATTTTAATAGTTAATATAAACAATCTGTTATTTTTAAAAAAAAAATCGACAGAATTCTCTTTAAAAACATGATCCAATACACAATATCAACTTGTGTACAATAATCAAATGTATACGTAAATAAAAACTATTTTGCATCAATAATCTCATCAGATCACATCTTGTTGTTACCACTATTTATCAAATGCTGCAATATAATGACCCAAATATCTAATACCAAAATGAATAAGAGACAAATATAAACTGAACTAACACCAAACTTAAGCTAATATGAATAACTAAGTACATTCATTCACCTCGTATAAGCCAAATAATCGTCAATTAAAAAATTAAAATCCACTAAACAAAGTTGAAACTCGAGCGCCGGTTGATTTTCAACCTTGTTGAAATTAATTGGGGTCAATCAATTTTTGGCAGAACCCCAAAGTCATCGCACTCACCAACCATAATCCTGCCTTAATAAAAAGATTTACTAACTACCACAACATAGACCCACTAATATTCATGCAATTAATGACCAAACAACAAACATTTTTCCCTGGACAACACACAAACCCACATGAAATCATACACATTTCTTATTTTATGATCCCTTGGTTATAAAAAAAAGAATTACAGTTTAACCATCCGTTTATTTTGCGTCAATGTTGATCAAGTTACAAAAGCAAGGGAATAAAAGAAATAAATATAAAGTAAAAGAAATAAATAAAAGAAAGCAACTTCAACATGAATACAAATCTCATTTCTCAAAAAAAAAATAGTGGATGAGTTCTTGATATCCAACTACTATGTAGATGAAGTGAAAAAGATACATTGAGATGGTTGTTAGCGCAACTTAGTAATCAAAGCAATTGCAACCGTGTAACATAGAAATAGAATTCTAGTTAGGCAGTTCTACTAAATTGATTCTTCAAAGCATGTTATTATGTTAACTGCTCCTTGAATTTTCTAGGCTTGCTAAAAAAGAATTTCAATGAAGTTAAATCCACAACCTCTTGTAAAATATGACACTTTTATAACTCAATACAAAATCAGGGAAGAATCACTTATAATAAAAGTGAGAATCACCTTCTGAAATGAACACTTAATCCAATAGCAACAACATCCATCATTTTGATCCTATTATTTAAAACATAAAGATTGTGATGAACCAACAAAGATAGCCATTAAGTAAAAGATACCTAGTTAACAATATTTAAGTAATTAATTAAAAAAATTAGAGAAAGGAAAAGTGATAAAGCATAACAAAGTAGTTGTATGATGAAAAAGCAATGAGCTGGATTTTAAAAAAATTAGGACTCATATGATGCAACTATCAAAAATTAAACTACCAACTGAAAATTCCATCTTCACATACCTAGTGTGAAAAAGGTTGCACTTATGAAGAAGCTTTGAAGGGATAGTTTTCAGGCTTTGAGGTCTTTAAACCTTATCATCTTTTGAATACTTAAACTGGGTCATAGGCTTCCAAACATCCGTTTAAAGTTCAATGAAAGAGAGTTCTAATCAATATTAATTAACTCAACCTAAGTTATGACGACATGATAACACCCAAAATAAATAATAAAAGCAATGTAAAAGTATAAGACACTGGAAGAGATCATAGACCTATTCTTGACTAATTCTTTGAACCCTCTTCCTACCCCCATTGCATGAAATTATGAAAGCAACATCAATTAACACACAATCTTAATCTAAATAACCCTAACATACATCAAATAAAGACACTACCATTCAAAAATCCAATTTGAAAACCCTAACATTTGAAAATCCAATTTGAAAAACCCTCAAATTAAAAAACCCTAACATTTTAAAACCAAAATTAAACACACAATTGATGTGTGTATATGTGTGTGAAAACCTAAATCAAACACCCAATTGTAACCGCACTACTATATGTCTCTTTGTAATCTGCAGGATCAAGTTTTCTCAGACTTTTTCTCAATCTACTTATAGTGGTTGAGAAAAAAATCATTGTAGATACTTTAGCCAACGTATTGAGAAGCAATTTCAAAAATCAAGAAAAAAATTACAAATAACCATCGAAAAAGCCACAAAAACAACGGTAATTACAATCTCAGAGAAAAGAAGAAATAATGGGAGCTACTCCATGATTGCAATGTGAAGACCAAAATTGCCAAACCATCACAAAACCAGAAAAAATTACAACTACCATGCAACACCCAATTGTTCAAGCTAAAGTGTTGCACATGACGTTAACTAAGCATCAAATGGGAACTAATCAACACGACTTCTACCAGCATTGTACAACCAAGCGTATGTTGCTGCATGGAATAAGCTACATAGTAACTTCAATTCATCATGTATTAAGAACTTTATTATAAAACCAACCAACCATTTATGTCGAACCATCAATCAATTTTTTAGTACACTCCTTATGCTCTTTATGGGTATTATGAACTCATTTAAGCCCAACATAAACATTCTATGCCACAATTACGAACATCAACAAAGAAAAAATTGATAACACTAACTATTTGGGAAAAGGTAAAAGTAAAGAAATAAAAAGAGAGTGAACTTCAATTTAATTTTTTTTTTCCAAGGATTATATACTTGATATGCTTTTAATGAAAGACGAAAACATTGAACTCATATAAATTTTGCTGAGAATATATTAAATCAAGAGCTGCAATAATTTTTTAGCCTAATGAAAAGTAATTTGAAGCACTAAAATAGTGTATGCCCACCCATGCCTTAAATGAAAGTGATCTGGGCTTAATAACTTCAAAAAAAAAAAAAAAGTGGGCCATAATTTAATCTAAAACATTTCACCCTCTATGTGCAATAAAGTTAGAACTAATAATCCAAACAATAAAATTTTTAAAAAAAAAACACACACACACACACAAAATCACAATTATATCATTCCATATACAAAGAAGCAAAAACCAAATGAGATGTAAACAATCCGAACATGAATACATATTAGAAACAACAGAAATGGAGATTTAGTGAAAAACAAAGAACTTTCACTCATCACTTGCAATAGCCTTGAACTACCATAACCATCTCTACACACAATAATCAAGTCCATGAACAAAAAAAAAATGTATGGGGTTAGTAGTTCAATAACAGTCAAAGCAATCAAATTGCAAAACAAACACAAAAATGAATCCAATTTAAGGTTTGGCATCTTTCTTTGAACAGAACTTTTCATCCTCCTCCTCTTCTTCTCAATAGTCGTTTTGCCAATAAAATTAACATCCAATTTAAAAATCCATTTCAAATTTTATAAAATTAACCCTCAATAATCGTCAAAGCAACATCCCAACTCATGCGTAACAAACTTTGTGTGTTTGTGTGTGTGTTGAAGATATAGAGAGATAAAGTGGGGACCTGACCTATGTTGGGCCGCTTGTCCATGGCGTCGTAGTCGGTCACTCGTCCATGTAAATTGGATTTTCTAGGAACAAAAGAAAGAAGATAAATTTATCTTATTCAGAAAACTCAAACTCAATTAACTCAACCTTAGGTTCTATATATCTTACCCAGCTCGCATATATACATAATAATTCTTATACACACCTAAAACTAATATATAGAGAAGAGAAGACAAATTTTTCGCCCAAATCGCGTCAAATTGAGAAGAGAAAAGCACAATCGTTGTGTGTGAAAAGCAAAATTGTTGTTAACCATATAGAGAAGAGAAAAAAATTTAAATTCCATAGTAGTTTGATAGCATAACCAAAAACTGTGTATGTGTGTCTGTGAAAAACAAAGGCTTTGGAGAGGGTATTTTGTGCAGAGGGACATGTGTGAAATACAAAGGGTGTGTAGGTTGGGGAGGGGGGGAGGGTTTGTATCCGCGTCTATGTGATGTGCGTGTGTTGCATCTACATAAAGAATATAAAAACACTTGATATTCAATCTTAACCTGAACCAAGTAAATTAAAATTAAATGGATGATAACAAAAATAAATTAAATTAAAACCACCGAACACAATAGAACAAATATGACAAAAACAAACCAAGCATAAGAGTAACAACTCTATGCATTACGACCCAAAATGTAATTCGTAGTCGAAGATTTCTTTTAAGCATAAAAGAGCAGGATTAACAATTTAAGCAAGCAAACTAATAATAAAATGAAAGAAATTCAACTACAACAACATTTACAACAGAGCTATAAAGAAACAACTAAATGGAAGTAAAAATTCAACTATAACAAAAAGTATGATGACAATGAAACAGAAGGGGCTTACAATAATGGATATCACATGTTATCCTCACCAATTGAAAATTTTGACCAAAGAGTGCCATGTTCGTTGACACCAGTATTAAAATGTAGTCCTGCTTTAAAAACAAACCATTTAATCATGGTAAAAAATTGAGGCCAAAAAAAAGTTATGGTAAAACAACAAATGACTCCCACTTCGGAGACATGGAAACAATGAATTTGCGAAATCAACCACCACATGGAAAAAAGATAGGAAAGCCAACAAACAAACAAATTGTAGACAGACAATACTCAGTTAAACATCCAAAAGTTCTTCAATGGCTAAGGGCAACACACATCAAATATGTTAATTTAAATAAAATAAGTATCATAAATATGCTGATTGAGGTAAGCAGGTTGCCTGTTATGTTCGACCTTATTTCAATTTCAAAAACTACAAAACAATCATTTGTAAAGGAACATTTAGCATTAAATCAAATTATATATATTTTATTTGCAGTAAACTAATTAAAAACAATTGAAATAAGATTAAAAAAAATATGAATGTAATGTAAACAATTCACTTTGCAAGAGGCAATATTAATAATTTCTTACAAAACACACCAATTATAATAACCATTAAATTTAACAAAAAATTTGAATTGAATAAAAAAATAAAACTGAAGATTATACATGTAAGAGGACCTCTCACCTGTTATAGAAAAAGAATAGCACCAAACAAATAAAGCGTGTTGTGTGTTGTGTGCGTTGTGTGCGTGTGTTGCAAAACAGAAAGAAAAGAAGAAAGAGGGGAGACAGAAAGAGGAAGACCAACCTTAAAGTTTTTGCCAAAGTCGTTGATGACCGGAATATGTAGGTCGCCGGAGTTGGACACCGGAGAGAAGAGTGTCATATAAAGATATACATCAAAAAAAAAAACCAAAAACTCAGATCTGGAAAGAAAAATCTACAAATAAAAATGAAAAATATTAAACCAACCACAAATTGAGACAACTACTAAAATAAATTTTAGATCTTATGTGGTTTGTGAGTGTTGTAAATTTCAGATCTGCAACTAATGAAATAGCTAAAAACCCATAGAAATCAATCAACAAACTCACAAATAGAGATGAGGCACAGATAGGGGAATGAGAAAATGTGTGTGTGTGTGTGTGTGTGAAGAGAGGAAGATAAGGGGGTACCTGGTCTTGTTCCTGGCAGAGGAGCGAGCAAGCGAGTAATCATAAAATTTGGTAGAAATCTAATCAAATCACATTCAAATTGAACCTAAATAACCAAATTCAAAGTTAACCTAATCAAATCAATAGTGTGTGTGTGTGTGTGTGTGTGTGTGTGTGTGTGTGTGTGTGTGTGTGTGTCGGGGGGGTGCTCTGTGCGTTGTGTGTGTGAGAGAAAGAGACATGTGAGAGAGAAGGGCAAACAAAAAAAAGGAAGGGATGAACAATATCAATTTACTCCAATTAACAGTCCTAATTTTGAAATTATTTGTGTATGTGAGTGTGTGGGTGATGGGTTTGTGTGTGAGTGTGTATTGGGGGGAGGGGGGTTCGTTAAATGTGTGTGTGAGAGAGAAAGAAAGAGAAAGCAGAGAAGAGGTGGTGGTGGTGTTGCGTAGAAAATGGCAGAGAAGATGGGGGGGTAAGATGGGGGGGTTAGTGTGTGTGTTTGTGTGTGAGAGAGAGAGAGAGAGATGAGGCATAACTAGGAGGGGTTAGCAACGACGGTGGTGGTGGTGGTGGTGTTGCTGACGAAGTGGCGGTGGTGGTGGTTGTGGTGTTGCTAGAGCGTAACAGAGAGAAGGTAAGTGCTGACAGCAGCGACGGTAGTGGTGTTGCTGACGAAGTGACAGTGGTGGTGGTGTTGCTGGAGCGTAACAGAGAGAGAGAGAGAGAGAGAAAGATAGAGAGAGGGGGTAAGGAGTAACAGAGGGTAGGGAAAAAAAAGAGATGGAGGAAGGCGGCAGAAGGATGACAGTCTGACAGGTGAGGTGACTGGAGAGGTAAGATTTTTGAAAAAAATTGTGGGTGAGAAATGATGAATTTGGGGGGAAATGAGATGTTATTGGTGGCCGTTGGATGAATTGATTTGAGACCGTTGGATTTGTTTGTTGAAACCGCTCTGTTTTATATTATAGATACACACACATAATTCATAAGTTAAGAATTGTTATATTTGAAAACATTTAAACTAGTAATGATAGGTAATATTTATGATAGGGTAATTAGGTAATACAAAAAAAAAAAAATTTGAAATGTGTGCTTAATAATAATAATTTGATGAAAAAGATGACTTAATAGAGTATATGTCTGGCTCTGGTACTTAAAACCAAATAAGTTCTTAAAAAGGTACTCACGACCAAATATCCGTTGGTTTGTAGCTCAATAGTCCTTTATCCATTGTACTCGGCCCAGTGGCCCCCAATTCTCTCTCACTAATTCTCACTGAAGTCCAGTAAAAATTTATGGACCAACTCAATACTAAACCCAAACTGTCTGGGCCCAACAAAACTAAAGCCCACAGGCCTATATTTCGTGTACCCTTTCGCGCGTTACCCACTCGAAGCCAAGCCACCTACTGGAAGGAGTACCACTGGTCTGGTAGAACTCAGCTTCCCCAAACGGCCACACACACACACTCACACACACACACACACAGAGTCCGACGAACTACCTCTGCTTGATAAACAGATTGTGATTTTGTGGCACAATATACCTGAATGTCATTCTGGTTTCATTGTTTGGGAGAATTAATTGTCAGTTCATATTGTAGTGCTGCAAATGTATCAAGTTTAAGGCGTAATCGTGTCTGATTTATTCATGCTTCATGGTGTTTGAACTTTTTACTTGTCATTTTTAAGTCAATCCAACAATAAGAATAGGAAGACAAGGCTCTACACCGATAGTGGACTCATACTGTTGCCCAGGAAAACCAAAACTGCATGTGTGGTGACACACTCGATCATAAACAATTTTAGGTTGAACTTGCAGGTTGATTTCCTGCAAAAGAGAGCCCCCGTCTCATTTTTTCTAAGTCTCAGTCTCATGTTTTCAAAATCTGGGAAAGTTGAGAGAATTGGGTGGTGTATTTGGAGCTCAGAGGTCATACATGATAAGGGTATAGGAATAGATGTTCAAAGTTCAGAAGCAATGCTGTGATTCTGGAATACTATGTGATGCTGTCTGTGTCATTAGATCCACATTTTGTATTGTTTCTAATTTCCCATGCCTGATTGGTCCTGTGTAGTGCATTTATGATACTTGCAATATCATCTCCTCTTTGATTAATTAATAAAGTGCAGGATTATACTTCCATTTCATGGAGGAAAAGGAAGAAACACTTCTTTATTTTGAGTCACTCTGGAAAACCAATATATTCGAGGTCTGCATCTGCTCTGGACGCCTTATATTGCGTACACTTCTTATTTTTTTCCCCCCAAGTGGCATGCAACAGATACATTCTGATTTGATTTTGACACCGTTTTCTGTATAACTCCTTTGGATAATGTTCTCTGTCTCATCCTTCTTTTCGTTGACGTGAAGATATGGGGATGAACACAAGTTAGCAGGATTTTGGCCTCTTTGCAGGCCATCAATATTGGCTTTGGTAAGCATTTTCTGTGAATATAACTTGAAAAAGGAGCTTCAAGGGAGATCATGTCAAATTGGTAAGGGCAGGAAAACATCAGGTCAGATTAATTCCTACTCTAGTGGGCTTGAATTTTATATTGTTAACTATTTTTGGTAAATCTTTTTTCCCCGACAGAATTGGAACATCATTTGTATGCCTTAATACCGTTATTAGCTGTTGTAAAATTCTGATTAGTCGCAACTAATCAGGGAAAAAGTTCAGTTATTAGTCATTGTTCCTAAAAGAAAAATCATTTACTATCTCCAATACTTTGAAATTTTACAAAGAAGCTAGAGAAGTGATACCTTATCAAACAGATCCTTACAACATGCACTACCTGTGCTTCTGTGTGCATCACAATATTTGTCAGAGTAGTTTGAAGTAAACCTGGCTAATATCAATCAACCAAGGACTGCATTCGAAGTTGCTCCAGATACCCCAGCATATGAGCTGCAAATCTGCCAAACTCACACAAAATATTCAAAAAAATCAGACACAACAACTATCCCATCTCATAAAATACAAGTCGATTTCTTGTTCACTTCACATTGAACAAACTGAAGGATAAAAATCAAATTGTTTGATATTTCCATACCCAATAAGTCCAGGGAACCAAAGTCTACCGACAATGGCCATGTCGAATGGAGGAAGGTTATAGACGCAAGAGCTTGTCTCGTCTGCTACTATCCCTCAGATGATCGATGTTGGGTATTCTACAATTTGCTTTAAACCCCCCCTTCTCTCTCTCTCTCTCTCTCTCTCTCTTTGGAATTCATGATATTTTAGAACTGAACAAAACTGCAATTTGTTTGCTTTCATTTTAGTATTTTTTTAGCTGAAAAAACTGGCTGCTGCCTTCGACCTGACGAGATCCTTTTGCCATGAACTCAAATGGAGTAGCTCCATAGCATGGTTTAGTCCCGTTATGGTGCATACCTCTACATTTCAATCAATAAAAACATGTGTGTGTACAATTTTTTTATTTTTATGATTTTTTTTAATCAATGATTATAGATTATCCAATTCAAAATTGATGGTTGAAATTGATGGAGGTGTGGCGGTACCTTACCGGTAAGTAGATTTCGACCCTTATTGAGGATCATGAATGAAATGTGAATAGAAAATTCGATATAAAAATATATCACATAAAATATAAATATTTAAAAAAGTTGCAAAGTATTGAAAATTGCTTATATGAATATGTATCTTAAAAATAAAGGTATGATTTATTTTAGGATTATTAATTTCTAGGATTCGACTCCTCTTCAATTTTCAGAAATAAAAAATAAAAAATGGAAGATACTCCAATTATTCAGAAATTCGAGGAAGGCTAACCCTAATTTCTATATTATCATCTTAAATTTTGGTTATGTTTTCCAAGTAATACTATTTTCACATCGACTCGTGTTGAAAGCCGAATGGAACCATCTCTCCCATTAAAATGGTATCCGTTGTATGTTACATTTCGTGTCTTTATTTTTATTAATTTTTTTCAACGGTTTGAGGGTTGTTTACGCGTAGTTCAATTAAGTCTCTTTTGGTCTGGTCAAAGACATATCATTTATATCAGGACTAGAGTATTCATGAGGGATAAGTTCCTCAAGACCTGATCTCAAGAAATTGTTAAGATTCGAATTTAGAACGTCTGGATTAACAATTCGTTCTGTTATCATATATATGAGTTACCCATTGAATTTTTTTTTTCTTTGTTCAGCATTTCGTGTTTCTAAATGTTTTTTTATTGATGATATTGATATTGATATTGATGATAGTAACGATATTGATGCTAGTGACGATATCGATCGCGATCTTGATACGGAGCTATAACTGCTAACTATGAATATTATACCGAAAATAGACCGATTTATATCACCTTTCATTTCGAATTAGCAAAAGCAATGTCTCCTTGCATAATATGAGTTCTAAACATTCATGGTCTGGATGTGAATGAGTCGAATTACTTATCCCCGTCTATTAGTGAACTATATCTCCTGGGATTGTGAATTTCAGGAGAGATAGTTCAAATTGAAATGGACAAATAAGGGTGGTGTTTGGTTTGTGTCTCAAAACCAGGTTTTTGTTCTCAAGACACAAAATCTTATGAGATACTGTTTAGTTAGCATTTTTAAAAAACAAGGGTCTGTTTGGTTTGCGTTTACAAAACAATTTTTTGTTCTCAAATCTCTAAAAACAAAAGAAATGTTGTTTGGTTAGTTTTTTTGTTCTCCAATTTTTTGAAAATTCTGGGAATTGAAGTGTAATTTTAGAGAACAACATTTTGTTGTTCTGTGTTTTCTAAGACAAAATGAAAACACGGGAACAACCTCATCTCCAAATTAATGAGGTCTTCCCTTCGAGTTTCGTTAGAGACAAACAAATGGTGACTGTAATCGAACTTCCCTGAGCTCTCTCTTCTTCTCCACCGCTCTCAGAGTAGCCTTCTCTCTCTCACACAATTCTTCTCCTCTCTCTCTCTCACGCAATCAATTTCCCCTCTCTCTCTGTAGTAGATCTATACATATACAAATATGTGTATATATACAGATCTGAACACAAATCTGTATATATACACAAATCTATATGTGTGTGTGTGTATATATATATATACTAGTTATTATTTTGTGCCTGAAGGCACAGAGTAATAAAAAATGGTAAACAATAAACATATTTGTATTCATATTCAAAATCAAATCACAAACATATAGGAGAGATAAATGAATTTAAGTATCGGTTGTAGTGGGGGTGAGAGGTGGTGGTGGTAGGAGACGGTTATGGTTGTGGTGGGTGGCAACCACCGTGGCGGCGGTGGTGGCGGCGGCGATGGCATCGGTGGCGGCGACGATGGCAACGGCAACAGTGGCGGTGGCGGTGGCGGTGGTGGTGGTGGCGATGGTGGTGGTGGTGGTGGTGGTGGTAGCGACGATGACGATGGCGATGGCGATGGCGATGACGGTGGTGGTGGTGGTGGTGGTGGTGGTGGTGGTGGTGGTGGTGGTGGTGGTGGTGGTGGTGGTGGCGGTGGTGGTGGTAGCGGCGATGGCGATGGCGATGGCGATGGCGATGACGATGACGATGGCGATGGAGATGGCGATGGCGATGGTGGTGGTGGTGGTGGTGGTGGTGGCTGCAGTTACGGTGGTGGTGGTGGCAATTGCGGTGGTGACAGCGACAGTAATGGTGGTGGCGGCAGTTCTGGTGTTGGCAACGGCAACAGTGGTGGTGGTGGCGGCAGCAACGGCGGTGGTGGCGACGACGGCGGCGGTGGTGGCGGCGGCGGCGGTGGTGGTAAAGGTAGTGGTAGGGCGGTTTCAAACGCTATTTTTTTAAAAAAAAGTACTTGTGAAAAATAATTTTTAGAAGTACTTTTAAAAAGTCACTTCAAACACACCCTTAGGGGCCTATTTTTCTTATTAAATAGGGTATTAATATTAGTCGTTAGATTAACTTTAAAGTAAAATTTAAAACGATCTGAACCGCGAAAAGCAAAAGTCATTTTGTTTATCTTTTGAAATTTGAATTGTAAGTTATTTTATTATATATATGCATTGTGCACGTGTGTGTGTGTGTGTGTGTATGTGTGTGTGTGTGTGTGTGTGTGTGTTTGTTGTGTGGGTGTGTATGTTTTTGCTATTGGAGAAGATAATTGAGAGAGAGAGAGAGTGCTCTAAACGTGAGCCTGACTGGAGAGGAAGAATTTTGTAGTGATAAATTTTTTTTTTTTTTGGTCAGAAATGATAAGTTAAAAATTGGTTTTGTGGATCACTATCCAAACAGGTTTTATTATTTTTTGTTTTTTAAAACTATTTTCAAAATCATATAATCAAACAGGTTTTGTAATATAAAAATATCAAAAAATACTTTCTTAAAACTCTTTTTAAAAATTATTTTCGAATACTATTTTTTAAGACTCAAACCAAACAGATTTTTCTTTTCTCAAAATAAAAATAAAAATGCGTACCCTTTATTCCATTATTCCTGTAAAATACTCATTTATTTTTCTGATGGATTCTTTCGAGTTGTTTAAATTACATTTATCCCGTCAAATTCTGTGCCTAACCCATTAATTGTGTAAGGCTAATGACCATCTTGCCCTTCCGTTAAAATAATGTGATTTATATACATTGAAATTACCATGTTGCTCCCACCCTTAAAATTATATCTTTCAATGGACATTGAAACTTGGAATAGTAGTTCGTTGAGAAAGAACATTCACCTTATCTTAACTCAGGCCCAGAACAGACTTGATCCTAGGAAGCTCTAGCTCTTCTCGTTAGAACACGCACATGCCCGAACAGCGTAATTGTGTTTCTTTGTCGGTATATCCTCACCCTTCCTTATTTTCTCAGGAGGTTTCTTTTTCTTTTTATTTATATGTACATAGGGAATAATGTATCACCACTATAAACGGAGCAAAAAAGTATTTCAAAAATGACGAAAAGACGTCTAATAGGGGCATAATAGAACTCTTAAGGAGAGATGTGGGAAAATATTTTTTATGTTCGGTGAAGATTGATAGTTTGTACTCAATGATAGTTCAAGTAGTAATATGGACAACCTGTAAATTCAGATGTTTTAAGTTCGAATCTTTACAACTTCTTGGAATCAAAAATACCTTAGTTCCGGAGTGAATGACTTGTCTTTGACCGAACCGAAAGAGAATTAGTCAAGGTGCTCATAAGCTAATCCAACCACCCGGCCCTTTAAAACAAAAAAAAAAAAAAAAAAGATTGATACCTTTGTTGGACTAGTTGAAAGAATTTTTATAGAATCAAGAATGACGAACTATGTTAGATTGTTGGTTTTCCACCAGATTCTTGAGATAGAGAGAGAGAGAGCGCTTGAAAAGAATAAAAAGCTGAACTTCAGAAACAAGTCCAGTTCTTGCAACTTGGCTTGTCTTTGTTGCAACTTTTTACGTTGGCTTTTTCCATACACATGCCTACTTTGTTGTTGACAAATCTAGCATACAAATCCTAGTTTAATTCTGCGAGTGACAAAGACATTTCCGTCAAAGACCAAAATTTCCCAAGTGTTATAGAAATGGGTATTTTAACCCCCAACAACTTTTTAACCCATTTTTGTTCAAATGTACACTAAAATTACCCAAATAGGTTACTATCCGCAAGAAACTCCACTGTCCACTCTCCTAGAGAATGGTAGTTCCACGGATGGAGAGGAAGAGAGCAACCATTGTGTGTGTGCGTGCGCGCGATATATATGAATACAAAGCAGCTCCTTGCAACATATACATCGAGGAACGGGGGTTTGTGCGTGTGTGTGTTGGTGGGTATTATAGTGACTAGTTATTAGTAAGTGATTGAAATATTTTAATTGTTTTTGTAACAAATGATATATATATATATAAGTATAAGTATAATTTTTTGAAAAATGAAGTCTTGAATTAAAATATGAAAAAAGGGAAAAAAAATTAATCTCTCTTTCCAAAAATGAAAATTGCAATTTCATGTAGTTTGTGGGTCCCAGCTCAAAAGGCGAAAAATCCTTGGGGGCATTTTAGTGATTTTGTAAGTCAAAAATCATCAACATCGGAGTTTTAAAAAAAAAAAAAAAAAGAATGTTTCCCACTAAGCCTTGTCCAATGTCCAATGATGGCGCAATTGCGCGTTTCATATCATATTAATTGGCGATTAAACCCCCGAAAAACCTTAGCTCCCACATAATCCTTGGGGATGAAAGCTAGGTGCATTTGTGTAATTGAACTTCCTCGACCTTACAGATTGGTCCTACCCATGGCTCCATCATCATTAAGTCAAAAGAACCAAATAGCTTTTGCAACACGGTCTACATTCTCAGTCAACTACAAAACAAATTTCATTTGACTTTCAAATATTGTACGATTTTAGTCGTAAAAATCAATCTCTTCAAAATAAAATTATATATTATTTACTTCTCGTAAACTTCATTATAAACGTGGGTCTTGTGAAATTAATCCCAATGGATCGAATTTTTGATCTGATCTTTGATCCAAATTCTAATGTGATAGTCGGATATAGATTGATATTTTTGACTGATCATACGACTCCATTATATCGTATTAAACGAATCAAATTTAGATATATCAATTTTTTTGATTCAAGTGTGATCCGATCTGAGTTTTATAAATAGTCAATAATTTTTTTGATGCAAGTGAGTCGAGATTCAAACGTAATTCATCAAATTTTTGCCTTGAATAAGTTATTCACATTGGGTAAGATCGTATTAGATTTTTTTTATATATTCAACATGTTCAAATATAAATTAGATTGTGAAATAAAATTTGTTAGATAATTAGTTTAGTTTTTTTTTGGCAAATCCGATTTGAATAAGAAAAATTTAAATCCGATCAATTGATATTTAAAATGTTGGAATTGCCTTCAAGTCAACTGTTCCTAAGGTATCATGCATGTTCATACTGAATGAAAACAGGGACTTTCTAACTCCATTCTAAGTAATGCTTCTTGATAACAATGGGAGCTAGGTCCACACGCATTCCCTGCTTTTTCTTTTCCGTCAATGATCAGGTTGTTTGGGTCAGCTTACACATATTTCGACTAATATTCTCTTCAGTCTGGTCAAAGATAGATCATCTATGCCGGAACTAGGATATTCATAAAGGATAAATCCCTTATGGCCTAATTTCAAGGGATTGTCAAGATTCCAACTCAAGATGTCTGAATTTACAACTCGTTCCTACTATCACTTGAATTACTCGTTAAGATTCATTCCCCTTTTTTTTTCAAAGCACTTT
Source organism: Ilex aquifolium (assembly GCA_951799425.1). Taxonomy (NCBI): domain Eukaryota; kingdom Viridiplantae; phylum Streptophyta; class Magnoliopsida; order Aquifoliales; family Aquifoliaceae; genus Ilex; species Ilex aquifolium. The sequence goes on from OX637409.1 coordinate 20,139,244, forward strand.
TGTATTAATCCACATTAATACTATTTGTTAAAAAGGGTGATTTAGGACACGAAGTTTTCATCGTTGCAAGATCTGAAAAAAGTCAAAAATTGGCATGTAGGTTATGATTGATTAATCTTACCGCTATAAAATAATTTGATAAAAAGAAATATTATGATGAATAAATTGAAAAAGGACTGATCAAATATGTAAAAGTGCCACCTACACTCTGAATGAACCTCCGCTTCCACCCTTGATTCAAGCTTATTATCTTATGACAATTAATAAATAATTTTGAGACGATATTAATTTAGTTTGACATAAAGCTACCCTAATTTTAATTCTACACTTCAAATTAAAAATAAAAAAAATAATAAGAAATAAAAAAAATAAAGTACAGTACTACGAAATTGATTGACAAATTCCAGCTAAAATGATGAATTACACTTTATACCCTTAAAGATTTTAAATTTTTTAATTTATATTATTACACCATTAATGTCATAAAATAGTTGTAATATAGTCGTCACATTAACTTCTATTATCATTTTCGTCAAATCTCACTGCATAAGTGTGGGGTTCCACATAACAGATTTGACAAAAATTATAACAGAAATTAGTGTGAGGGTCATATTATAACTCTTTTATGGCATTGTAGGTATAATGTGGAAATATTAATTATTGGGGTATAAATTAAAATTTTTGAAATCTTTTGAGGTGCAAATGTAATTCGGCCAAAGGAAGAAAAAAAAAAGGAGAATCACTTTCATGCAGATAGAGCGAGCCTAACGTTCAGTTGACTCCTACCCCGAATAAGAGAATAAAAATTCTCCACCAAACTCCACAACACCTCTCTCTCTCTCTCTCTCTCTCTCTCTCTCTCTCTCTCCATCGTTTTCTCTTCATAGCTCTCCTCCTCCTTCCCTCAATCTCCAAAATTAATCGATCTCAGAAGACAAAAACCCATCTCCAACCACCATTAGCCGCATTAAAGATAAAACTCCAACCCCAATTGCCCCAACAAGAAAACCCCCAACATTTGTTATTCCAATCCCGCCGGAATTTCTTTCGGGCGAGGAACTCGCCGTCAAAGGCCCGAAGTGAAACATGGTTGAGTAGATAACAGAGGCACATACACATAGTGGGTCTGACAGAGAGAGAGAGAAACAGAGAGATGTACAAGAACCAGCTTCAAGAGCTGGCGCAGAGGAGCTGCTTCAACCTGCCGTCATACACGTGCATAAGGGAAGGTCCGGACCACGCGCCGAGGTTCAAAGCCATTGTCAATTTCAACGGCGAGACCTTCGAGAGCCCCAACTATTGCTCCACTCTCCGGCAAGCTGAGCACGCTGCGGCCGAGGTGGCTCTCAATTCTCTCTCCAGCCGCGGACCTTCTCACTCTCTCGCCGCCAGAATTCTCGTAAGTAGCATTACTTTTTTCTCTTTCTTCTCGATGCGATTAGGGTTCCGTTGTTGTTTTTTTTGCTTGTCTCCGTTTGAGTCTCACGGCCATCGATCTTCTTTTTTTACTTGTCACTCATAAAATTGACCGGCAAATTAAGCTAATAAACTGCGAACTTTGCTAATGTACGCCTTGTGTTATTTGAGCTCTCTTACTCTCTGGTTTCCTCAGTTGGAAAGGGGAGGGGGGGGGGGAGGGGAGTGCACCGTGTGCTACTTGCGCTCCTCTACTTTTTTGTTTTCTGGTGAGAATGGTTGCTATCTATTTGAGTGACCAAGTGCTAACGTGCGCCGTGAAGGGCAGGGTATCATTGTTTCCGGTGAATCTCTTAGCCGGACGATCACCGGCTCGGAAATGACTGGGAAGGGTATGCCTGGTTTGACTTTGAAATGACAAAAATACCCCTCATCTGTTTTTTCGGCTGTGGGATTTTTTGACCAGCTGACCAATTGAGGAGTTGGGACTGAGGGCAGAGTGGGAAAAGAAAACTGGTAATTGTTGAAGATGGACCATATATTTAATAAGAACCATATGGTCTTCTTTGTCTTCATGTATCTACAACAGCTGTTTTGGGTCTTCTGGCTTTTTAATGTAACCAATTCCTTAAATGAGGGGTGTTTCTGTCATATGAAAGTTTTGTGGTTTCTAATGTCTAGATTAGATTGTCTGGACCTTGTATTCTTCATGGTAGTGTGAATTAAGAAGCTACCTCTCTTTGTGGGTGAAACATTTCAAAGCACTATTATATTTTTCTTTTGTTTCTTTTTATCGGTTTCAAAGTATTTTTTGAAGTTATATAAAATATAAATCAGTCAATTTGAACAGTTGGTTTGGATTAATGTAGATTAATGAATGTTTGTTGAACTGATATGATTAAGACCAAAATTGCTGACTTTGGTGTTTCTTTATTTGTACTCGCAGTATATATAAACGACAAGAGTGTGTATGAATACGTTGAAATCGTGGACATTGGTACCAAACTTACAAAAGTATAGTATTGATTTCAAAATGGGCTATTTTCAGTATAGATAGCACATGTGAGAAAAATATCTGAGCAAGCTTAGAATTTATGGCCTTGTACCCCCATCAATTAAATATGCTGAATCATCTAGCTGCAGTGTGCATGTGCCTGTCCACTTCTTAGGGTAATTCACCAACTGGTGCCATTAATGTAACCTAGGGCATAGTTCTTTGGTTGATTTGAAGTATGCCACAACTGACAATATTGTCTTGTGTTATTGTGCATTCTTGCCTCTTTTGAAGTAAAAAGTAATAGAGGATCAGTGGTTGGCCCAGTGGCCACCGCCCAGCAATTGTTTACGGGTTTGACTTTGAGCCTCGTTGCTGCCTCCCCATTGTCATACTGACTGCAAAAAAAAAAAAAGTAATATGTAATAATAAATACCCCAAAAATTGAAGGAGAACAGGTATGAGCTAATGGTGTTTCTTTATTTGGGGTTTCTAGTGTTAATGTTTGAAATGGAGAAAAGCCTTGACATTGTTCAGATAGATGTTTAATGTCATGCTTGATTGTGATGCATGATGGAGTATGACAACGGCAAAGTCTATACAGTTTGCTTTGTGAATGCACCACCTAAACTTCAATCGCTTGCATCCATTTTGTGTTCTTATTACAATCTAGAGGGGAAAATTGTAGGTTCTTTTCTTTCTTCTTTTTCCGGCCCTGACACATTTTGTCAAAATTTCACTTTCTATATCTCATGTTAAGAGGACATTTCTATGACTGTTCAGCTGTTTGTCTCTACTTTTCATCAAGTTCAAGATATATAATTATAATACGTTGGACAGCACAAGTGATTGAGCAACTTGTCTACCCAATGTGGTTAGTTAAAAATTTAATCCAACACATTCTTCATTTTGATTAACATTTGCTGAAAGTTTTAGGAGTCGGAAAGAGTAATAATATACCTCCATTTGGCGTTTTATATAGATAAAATCTGCAATATCATATTGTATCACAGAAAATCTAGGCACTATATTAGCAGTTGTTTGTTTATTTCTTGAACATGGCACGGGAAGGCATCCTTCTTTTTTCTCTCGGAAACAGTCTGGACGTACCAGTTTCAGTCAGATCCCACTGTTAGTTCATTATAGATTTTGTTTAGAGATATTATGATTTCAATGGTTTGTAAATCTATCTCATTTTTACTAGAGCTTGTCTCACATTGGAGTTATATATATGCAATATTAGCTCTTGTTATCGTTGTTTACCTGAAAGTCCTCTTAATAAAGTATAAATCGAAAGATAAAGCCGAAATAGGCATCTACGTGTGTGCATGCCTGCGCGGTATTACATGTATATTGCCTTTATGCAGTTTGTGAAAACTAGGATCCCATTTGAATTGTACTTGTTCAATACTATTAATATTAACTGTTGTTTGACGTTGCTTGGGCTCCACTATGATTAGGATGAGACAGGAGTTTACAAAAACCTGTTACAGGAGATTTCACAAAGAGTTGGCTCCCCATTGCCTCGTTACACAACTTTCAGATTAGGTGTTGGACACCTACCTGTCTTCACTGGAGTAGTAGAACTGGCTGGAATCACTTTCACTGGGGAACCAGCCAAGAACAAAAAGCAAGCTGAGAAAAATGCAGCCCTGGCAGCTTGGTCATCTCTTAAACAAAGTAAGTCTCTCTCTCTCTCGTGCTTCTTTATAGGAGCAATATTAGTTTATTGTGAGGAGTGTTTGCAAGGTTACAATGTTCTATGTGCATTCTTTTCTTTGATTAGACCATGAATGCTTGACCAAGAAAGGTAGTGTAGAAGCCCATAATAAGGGGTATTCCCCCCCCCCCCCCCCCCCTTCTCTCTCTCTCTCACTGTCTTTGACCTACCCTAACTTCATACCTAGATGTCGCATTGGCATGGGTGGTATAAGCTTTTCTGTGTGTTTGTATTTGTGGCGATATGTCCGCCTGGGTGACAAGAATCTTTTGACCTGGTGATACCAAGGGTAAAACTGTAAAAGTACTTTTATAATTACATACTATGTGGAATCAGGTTCCTGCTAACCTTGGAAAAGGATACAAAAATGGTCCTCAAACAGTTTGAGGTGCTTCGTTGAGTTTTATGTTGGTGTTAGGCTATAATGCAAAATCAAATAATATATTTGAGGTTCTTCTGTTCTGACATAAACAAGAACTTCATCTCCTGCCCTCCAATTCTGTTTTTCTTAGGGTGAACGGCTCAAAGAAGTGGACTGCCATTAGATTGGCTTGTTGCACCAAAGTCGTCATTCCTTGTTGAACCTGCTGTTCTGATTGTTTCAATTTGGTTTTATGGCTATGGCATGTCAGATTCTTCTGTCCCATCTTATCTGGAAGTGAATACCAGTTAGTTGAATTATTCTGTCCCATTCTTCTGTTCCACTATATATGAATGAATTCCTTTTTAACGGACTTAGACTTGCATTATGGGAGAAAGAATGTTACATGGGAGGTGGTAGGTTAGATAAAGCCCTGTCTCTCATCTCTTCTTTGATCTTCCTGGTAGCTCTCTGATTTAAATTGCTTATTTTTGATTTCACATCAATGCATCTTTATTTGATGTCTGGGGACTACTGCTTTGATATAAACTAGTTTTTTTCCCTTTCTGGCCAGTGGCACAAAAAGATGCTAGTGCATCATCAGAATCAGAGAACAACGATGAGCAGGAACAGATCAGAATAGCACGGGCTTTGTTGAATTATTGTTTGAAAGAAAAGATTAGAATGAGTTACTCCGCCGATGCCCCAGTACCATTTCAACTAAAATTTCCAACTCCGCACCCAAGACCAACTAGTCCACAGCCTTCATCAGTGGCCATGTCCAAGATCCTCCCCTTAATCTGCCAGAAGACTGGTCCACGAAACAGACCCACAACTACAACAAGAAATGAAAGACCTGTTACATTGTCAGAGCCTATGTCACCAGTGCAGCCTCCAGTTCCAGAAGGCCGTGCAATTCGCCCTCATAGGTTCCCTGCAGCAGCGGCAGCTCCTTACGTTCCTGTCCAGCATTGTAGGACACCTTACCAGGGGATTGCACCACCAGTTACAGTTAGAACAGCAGTCCCAGTTTTCTCTGCACCACCACATTCTATGCGGTCCCCTCAAGTGATGCAGCCCCGACCGGAGCGAATTGCCCCACCTGTCTGTATTAGGCAGGCTGTGCCAGTTTTTGCTCGTCCACCCGTTCATAAGGGAGAGCTTCCAACTGCCATAGCTCCTGCTCTGCCAAACAAATCACCAGCTGAGTTTGAGGAAACTGGTAACAAGTCTGAAAATAGCCTGCATGAATCAGAAGCGGTAAAGGCATTAAAACAACTCAAAATTTAATGATGGTTGGGAAGTATTTGAATCCGTAAAAAGGACTATGATGGTATTGTGTTGATTTTCAGTTTGTTTTGTACGCTTTCTTAGTCTTATCATGAGTGCCTTTTTTCCTTTTGTTGTTGGTCACCATTTCCTTCTTGTTTTCTTAAAGATTACCATTACTGCATATAAAATTGAGCTATAGCAGACGTATATTTTTGCAATTCAACAGTCGTTTTGACTCCCAGTATTTCAGGATGATAGTTTCTTTCTTTCATTTTTCTGGGTCTATCTTCTTCACCGGGTGATGCTGGACTTTCTGCTTTGTTCCACATCTTAATGAGAATGCCCAATTTTTCAGGTAAGCGTTTCTTTTTAGTCGTGTTTTTGAGAAGTAGATCAGCATTCTCTTTCAAAAGTTAAGGTGATTATTATTAATGCCATTTGTGTGTAAAGGTCACTCTGACTCTGGCTTGCAAAGCTTCTAGGAAATAATGGGTGGAATACATTTTCATTTTTTCAATTCGTTATTTGGGCTGATGAACTAGTGAGATTCCGGTGGTTATGGGTATGGATCCGCGCAAGATGATAGCTTTCCCGGATTTATTAACGAGGGTTGGCTTGTTGATTTGCCTCTTGGTAATGGGAAACTAGCGAAAGTGTTATTTTCTTTTCTTCTGTACACCTTTGCCAGAATCAATACCTCCCATCATTGGCACTCTAGATAAATGGGGGTTTTTGGTATACCATACACGAATGTCAAACACTGATGTTTGGTTTGCTTAACGAGTTCTAGCTTATACTTTGATAGCAGAGCATCCGTATTGTATACATAGTGAATCACAAAAGCATTAGCCAGATCTGACCATATGTGAATGGTATTTGGATTAGTGTTCATCAACTAAGTCAGCCCCTTATGGTTTATGATAATTAAGAGGGTTACTCTCTTAATTGCCAATACGACATTGCACTGTCTTATGTAGAGATGAAGGTTGATTGGAGTTTCAGACCCGACCGATAAGATAGAGCGGTGTTATTTTGATATAATTTATTGATCTAATTAATCATTGTCGCCAGATTGACGGGAAACTTAATATTAGTTGGAACTTGTTATTAGTTCAATAATTTATGATGGATTAAATTAATATATTAGATCCAAATAAATATTATTAGATAAGAACAAAATGAGGCTGCCTTATTGTCTGTTTTGTGGATTTTACAAGGTGGATGCCCTGATCAACTTAATCATATTTGTGGCAAACTTCTTTTTACAAGTGAAAAGGTGACCAATCTACATCCTCATTACAGAGGTAATGTGATGGTGTCTATGTACCAACCAGATAATGCCAAACGATTCAGCCCATGCAATGGTTCCAAATGACTAGGGGGTTATATTATTTTTATTGTCTTATTTCGGATTTGTGTTATTTTCAATTAGTATTATTGGTGTTCAAGTTGTGTTCAGGTTATGTTCGACTTATTCACGTGAATTTTGTGACTTATAGATCGTAGGATTGATACCCCTTCAGTAAAGATCGATCCTTTAACCTCTTGATTAGTAAAATCCTTAGACAGTCAAGAGTGATCGACTAAGATAGACCTAGGTAATTGTTTATGTTTAATACTAATCCGACCTATTTATTATTCGTGTTAATTTAACTATCATTTTCGGAGTTTTCGAAGTTATACAACCAAGTCGTTCTAGTTTATTCGTAGCACTTGACCATTATCCACGGCCATACCTACTCTTCTCAGTTGGTTTATGGGAGCACCGGGCTAGCTTTGTCTTTTTTGGTGAAACATGAATTCTTTTGAAAAGAATATTGACGTGTCGTATTGAAATTTATCACCACTAATGACCCCCAAATTCAAAGCAGCTTGTGAAGAATTTCCTCCTTTCTATAAATAGAAGAACCATAACCTGATGGATGACCCCATTGATTAGGCTTAGAGAATAATGAAAATGTATATGGTTGGTGCTCTTCATTTATGGCCATCCATTGAAACCTTTAAGTCCTCTTGCGTCCCATGCTCTGGTCCTTATACCACGGGTTCTTTCACTGACCAAGAGGCACAAGAGTGCTCATAATTCATCACAAAAGCAACACATATCCAAGAAACAAAAACAATCAATGGTGGCCCATTTTCATTTTGTCTTGGGGCACTAAAACGTTAAGATTTCTCAAAACCAACGTGTAGTTGGGTCAACAATTAGAGAGAAAAGAAAATAATCAAGAAAAAAAAGTATATAGGTTTACACAATTCGAACGATTCAATATAATTATTGTATATATTCATACGAACGATTGTTCTTCGCTCTATCCAATTCACTATCTGCGGGTACTAGTTAAGAGGCTTAAGCCTAGCACATTACATATAGTCAAAATTCACATATCGTACCCCATACTCCCGACCTATTTTTGGGTATAATGAATATGAATTGCTCATCATGTCTAACATGTATTATAACAATAAATTGAAGCGGTATGTTTGAATCTTTATTCTAGTCTAGAACGTGCTTTAATTTTGATTCCCCTAATACTTAATGACGCACTCTGCATTGAAGACCCTACTTAAATATGATTAATCTAAAATAGATTGATGATAAAAATATTTGAGAAGTTTCATCTGGGACGGATCTAAATCCTATGTAGAATGTACGATCGATGTTAAGATATAGTTTGGTACCCACTTGTTTATGGACTCTAGTAACAATAACACATGATTCAGAATCAATTAATCTTTGCCGTGCAATGTGATGGGAAGGTACGGCCCAAATTTAATGCTTAATGGAGTGTTCTATATTGCCAAAATGCATGTTCATCCTCTGATGTTTGCTTCAATGGAACGTGAGTTCTTTAATGGTTGGAGAACTTTTCTCGGAAAAGATAGGTTTTTCGGTTCTCAACTCTCTGTTTGTGGGTGTGGGTGTGGGTGTGGGTATTGGGTGGGGGGACCCTTCTCCCTTACCTAAAACCTGTTTTTTTAATATCTCAATTGTCCCAGTAAATCACCGTAGTATTTCCACTCACATACCGGATTAATGTTGGACTTTTTGCAAAGCCGCCTCTCTATACAAAAAGGTAAATCTATGAGTAGTGGTCCCAAGAAACTACGCTTTGTGGGATAGTCAAACCTCTTACTTACCCCTTAACCAAAATACTGTAATAAGATGTTAAAATGAGACAAGAGCCAAAGGTAAAGTGCGTGTGGGTGAATTCTTATTTTCAACCCTTCGACCATGGCTAATAATTATCTGGTTTTCATGCTAAATCATGGGTTTACTTCAAGTGGTTGTATCATTGATTTGAACAACAAGCACCAGTGCATGTGCATAGGACCCTTGGTTTAGGTGAAACCTCCCACCCAAAAAAAAAAAAAAAAACAATGCTATTTGAAACTTATTTATTAATCTAATTAATTATTATCATTTGATTGACGGTGAATCTCAATATTAAATAAGACTCATTACTAACAATAAAAAATACGGCACATTATAAACTCATAATGAATTAGATGAATAAATTAAATTCAAATAAAAAAAATATATATATCACTTGTTTTTGCTTAAAACAACACCCCTAACCACCAAGACACTGAAGTGGCACCTTTATCTGTATGTGGGTTAAAGCTTTATGGTGAAAATAACAGAGCATGCATGTTGGATGACAGTAAAATGATGTAAAGAAAAGGTGGTCCTAAAATAAGTGTACTAACCAAGCAAAGGTTGAGAGAGAGAGAGAGAGAGATGGGGTGAGGTGGTGGGGTGGTGGGGTTTAGGCTCCACTTCAACGACACCAACCCATGAAAAGAAAGTACACGTCAGCATTCTACTGATTTACGCAACATATTTTTGGGGCGGCCCAGACAAGGGTGGGCCCACAGATGGTGGGGACTTGATTGGATCAAGAAAAGGGCCCAAATGAGTTTTTTATTTTTGTTTTTTTGGAGAAATTGGGTAAATGGGTCCAAATGAGTTAAGGAAGCAGTGGCATATATTCCTTTCCTATGACAAAAGCAATGGTTCAAGGCAAAAGCAGAGAGAGAAAGAGAGAGAGATCAATTAAAAAGGAAAGCAAAGAGAACAAAAGGCAAATCAATGGGGGAGATAGGAGACAAAGTGAGAGAATGTAAATCCCATCACCTAAAGTTTAAAAAGATACAAAATGTTAAAAACATACCCGTTTGACTTTGTTTATTACTACTTATCATATACCATTGATTGAACCTTATGTTAAAGTAAATTAGAGTATGGTTCTAGAGGTTTATTCCTTCAAATCAGACCGAAAGTTAATGACTTAATCGATAAGATTATGATAAAATTAAGTCATTTGAGATCCACACATAAAATAATATCAATCTTTTTTTTTCTTTTTCTTTTTTTAATGGTCAAAGGTGTTTGGACTAATTTACGTGTATCTCGACTAATTTACTTCTCGGTCTGATCAAAGACAAGTCACCTACGCCGGGACTAGATATTATTGAATAATAAATTTGTTATGGTCTGACCGCAAAGAATTACCAAAATTCAAACTCAAGACATCTGAATTTACAATTTATACCTATTACCACTGAAGTTATTTCGTATCAATCTTTGAGCATGTAAAGACAAACCTTGGAGACCTTAGGTGGATTCTAGGAGATTGGAAAATCTTGTCTTTTGACAATGGAGTTCAATCCAAGCTTCCTCTTATTCAAATTCAAAGAAAAACAGCTGTTAGGTCTCGTTGGCACTTAGCACGACCGTGAATTTCTATTATTTTGAGTTTGAGCCCCATAATTATTTAAGGGTTAATCTCAATTTATACTTTGAATGATTATTTAAATTTTAATTTATATCTTTAAAGTTTAAAAATATTAATTTATTTCCTAAAAGATATAAATTTGTATTAATGTACACCTTTGGCTAACTCTGTCCATTCTTCTGTTAAAAAAGTTTTGATTAATTATAAATTATACCCTCTAAGTTTAAATATTTCATATTTATGATCCAAAAAAAAATTCATCCATTAATACTCGTTAAATAGTTTTCAATTATATCGTATCATAACATATTCGAGTCGTATTCAAGTCAATAAAAAATATTTTTTAAAATTAAAAAAATTTTATAAAATGCCTCTTTTTTATAATTGATAGAAATTAGTTTTTAATTATGCAATTAAAAAAAAGAAAAAAAATTATTATTTAATATAATAGTATCAATTTTTTTGAAGCTCGAATTTTGTGAAATATTCTTTTTTTTTTTAAGGAATTTAGTAATAATTTAGTCATAAATATTTATGTGCTGTATTTACTTTATGTAGTAGACTAGTACATCTTATCAAGTGCCTATCTGTGTCGCACCGATCTCGGCTAATGTGCGCCGACGGGCCGCCCCGGAAGAATATCAAAATAAACAAACATTAGTGGGTCCAATTTCATGCGCATTTCACTAAATAATGTTGGTCCGGAATTAAGAAACCACCTTCAAACAATAGAACATTATTTTGCAAAGAAAATGGTCCCCCAAAGTATTGGCGGATTGCAAGAGTACAATGTTTTCTTTTTAATAATGTAATAAGACTTAATTTTGAAATCTTATCAAAAACTTAATTCAATATAGTTATGAATTAATTGTGAATTTTAATATTATATGAACCTCATTGTAAATTTAATGATTGTTGTGAATTAATTCTTTAAATTAAATCTAAATAATATTTTCTTTTTGGGGGGTTGTCTGCAATTTTTTTTTACGAAGAATCTCCACAAATTACTTTTAACTTATATATAATAACATTATATATATACACTTGTTTTTGCATAGCTTGCACAACCGGTGACGAGATGTTATTAGACACACCAATGGAAAAGAGATATGTGAAGTAAAGAGAGGCAAAAGCCGAGTGTCGATTGAGTTCTGGTATTGGGAAGAACAAATTAATTCATCGGATCATTCAATGCTCCATCCCGAGTATTTATGATACGTTACAATTGAGCTCACTGTCATCATCATATTTGACTGAAAAAATCAGGGACGAGGGATGTCCATGAGAATGTTGACTACAAGTCGTTTGATATAATAAGCATACACAAAAACCCAAGAGATCACATTCACAAGAACCCAAGAGATCAGAAATGAAAGTCTCATCCTTGAGTAATGTGACCAATCATACGATGTTTCGATAAGAGAGTCCATTCAATGCACAATCCCGATGACCTTCAAAAAAGGCAACAAAACAAGCTAGCCAATCAAAAGCGTTCGATGGAGGACACTCATCAATGCTCGCCCCCAATCATTAATGAATAGTAAAAGCTAGGCTTCGAATTTTCAAGGGATTATAATGCGCAGCTCGAGGCACAGTAATGGTGTTGGTCGAAAACTGATGACCCATAGCCAAGAGGGACTTGCCCCTTATTGTCCTCATGTACTACCGAATTAGGGGAATTTTCCTTTGACATGTTGTTAGAATGCCAAGCTTGTCTGATAGTCTCGTTTTCAACACAAGTCACACTATTGGGTATAAAATAGCCCAAAATCTGGTATTAAAGGAATATGAAACCATTACTAGAGCCTTGTCGTTTTTCCATTCTTAGAAAACTGACTTGAGCGTCGGAGGAAAAACGCCAGATACACATTCAACTCCCTTCTAACTTTTTTTTGTGGTTGTAGATCTGTCACCATTCACTTTCTCCAACGATCTTCACACCGGATTCACCCCTCGATATAGCTATCCGTTTCAATTGCCATAATTCGCCTGTGTAGCAGACAATACTTGAAGGAAGAGTTAAAGTAATAATTATGTTTTAATTTGGTCCACATCAAAACCTAATTGCAACAACATTACCACAAAAGAAATATGAAAATCCCTTAGAGTAGCACCCATTAAAAAAACAAGCTCATTCACTTTTTGAGAGAAACAAACCCCTTTGAGGATTAAATAATCAATGTAACAGAGACTCTATCACTATCATTACGTGATGCCACCATTTAATGACAAACTTACAAGTGGGTAAGGTGAAACTCACTTTTTTTTATACATAATAGTTGTTCTCTTATAGAAATAGGGAAGCTGTTTAACATTGGATGGCGATATCATGTGATAATGATAATATGGTGTTACAATTACGGGTGTGTTTAGTTTAGGCATTAGGAGAAAATCTTGGATAAAATAATGTCTGAATCCACTTTATCTCATTTACTCCCTTATTTGGATACACACTTTGGGTTCGGTATTATCACCTAAAAAAATTCTGGCCCAAATGAATAGTATTTTTAAACCCCACATACAGCCTCTTAAATAAACTCACCTATTTGGTGGGTTTAAATAGTTTGGTTGGAATATGTTTTGACAAAATACATTTTTATCCTAAAAAATCTCTAGGATATAATTATCTTGAGGGTTCTTTAATAATTTAATGTTTATACCATCATTCAATACTCCATCCAAAAAAAGTATTGGATGAGATAAATGTGGGGTCTACGATTTCTTAATACTTGAACCATATGTGGAATGAGGAGGAATTATCACTATAATTAGTCTAAGACCCAAATGGATATATATGGAATGGATGAGTTTGTCCAATCTAGTACTATCTAATGCCTAAACCAAACATACATGTACATTCAATATTTTCTCCCATTCGAGGAACCTTAGGGTGTTCAAGGAGATAAATGGAAGAGAGAGAAATTAGTTCTTGGTTTTGCTTAAAAAATATGAACTACAACAAAAGTTTTTTTTCTTCGTAAAACGGATAGAAATGATAACACACATGTGCACACCCCCCTCCCCAAGGTTTGTAAAAACGGGATTCCATCTTGGATCGATGGGAGAGGCTACAAGATTAGGATCATATGATCGAATCAAGAATCGTAATATGAACTATTAATCTTGTGAGATTTTGCAAAAAGTAATAGAAAAATTGAAGTATTTTGATCTTAACTTTCAGAGAAAAATAAAGAGGAAATACTAAAAAGTTAAAAGACTATTGAATAATAATATTGACTATAAGACATCCAAACGCAAAAAAAATAAAAATGGAAGACTATCTGGATATGATCACTCAACGAGAGAGAAGATCAACTTTAACTTTTGCTTTCAACTTTTCAACAAGAGAGAACAAATAAAGATATCTTTTTCTAAACAAAATAATTTTTTTGTATTTTTTTTCATTCATCGAAATTCTCCAATAGACTCACAATTACATAAAATATTCACATATGAACTGAGTCTTTAACTATTAAAATTAAAAATAGGAATTGGATTGCTCAACAATTAAAAGCCCCCAATAAACAAACTAAATAACTTTGATTGGTAAAATCTCATTTTGGATCGAGATCCTACAATCCTATAAGATCTGGATCACGTTCCATTAAGACCTTACGAATTTGAAATTCTACAAGAGACTCATATCGATTTATTTATACTACATCGTAAAATCTTAAGATCCGGATTCAAATTTTGTACGATCCTACGATTTGGATCGGAATTTTGATAACCATGACGAACACACGCAGAGATGAACAGAGTTCTGCATGTGTATAACGGGTATGCATGTGTGACTGAGGGTATTGCGTATGGGTGTGTGATTGAGTGTGAGAGAGAAAAGGAGTAGAAAGAAGAAGAAGATGAGGCTGCTTTGGTAATGTATAAATTGTACCAAATTCAAGGAACACGAGTTTAATTTGTCAAATTAGGTATGATACTTTGGAAGAAGGGTAAATGAGTCATGTTCACACGTAACGTTAATTTGGATAAATAAGTTATAGGTTATGTTTGACGTAACTTCATATACAAAAAATCTATTATAGTTTAAAACATTGAGGAGTTATGTACAAAAAATTTCTGGGTCAAACAAATCCGTCCAACTCATCTATTCTATACTCACACATTAGTGATTGAATTCACCCCAAATTGTCCCCACCATAAAAAAAAAAAAAAAAAAAGATAAATCTATATCCTCTTGGGACTGTTTGGTAAAGGGGTATGGGGGGCTTGACAAGATGAGTTTGGAAAAAATAGTTCAAAAGACTCCCAAATCCCATATTTGGATTGAAAATTCAATCATGAGTTCTCAAACCTTGTCCGAATATTAAACTCATGATCATAGGTTTTGTCAAATCTATGAGGAGTCGGTTTGAGAAGATGAGTTAAGGGGTTAAAGACACAAAAGACAATTGTACCCCTTAATATGGGTATGAATTGAATTGATCGAGGGTAAAATAGTTATTTACATGACAAATAATTGTTAATAATTATGATATATATGTGAGTCCTACATGTGTATGTGTTGTATATCAAACATGAATATGAACCGAATTCAATGTTGACTCACATCTTTGTAAAGATGGATTTATGTTTGGAAGGATTTGAGGAAGTCAATCCTTACCCTCCCCAAAAATCCATCCAAACAAATCTCTTGTGGCTTCAACCGATATAAATTCATCTCAAGAATTATTAAATGCTCATATTTGTATCTATGCACATCATGAATTCACTAGAACTAGTCCATTGTTAAATCAAAAAATAATGCTACAAAAACCCAAAAAATTACAAGTGAAATGCATATTATTATTTGGATGAGTGGGTCTTATTAATTTTTTCAGTAGGGCATACTCATCCCACATTTATCCAATAGATAATATGCATTTAAATTTAAATTTTTGAGTTTAATTTAAATTATGTAGCATTTTTCTAAATCAAATGTGTGTATTGGATCAAATGTGATTTGTTTTTTGTGTGTGAATGAAATGGGGAAAAAGGAGAAGAGTTTACGTTAAAAGATATGCATATAATTCTTCAAAATGCTTTGACGTTTCCCGCGTGAATTCGTTCTTAGAAAATGAATTCCTTTTGAATTCGTACTAATATTTTATAAAAAATTATAAATTCAAAATTTTAATTCGTGAATTTGTATTCTTATTTATATAATTATTTATTCTTATTTAAATTTTTATTTAACAAATATTAACCTATATATAAAGATACATATCAAAGTAAAATTATATTTATAACCTAAAATTGAAGAAAATATATATTGGAGCACATCTAAATCGGTAAAATCAATTTTCATCTCTAAAAATTAATATTATTTAGATTTAATTAATAAAATTCATATTGAACTCCAATATTAATCATAATTTACTGTTAATCTAACAATTACAATAAACTAAATAAATAAATTAGACGAATAAATTATGGGACAATAAATAAAATTATTGTATACCCTAAAATGAGGATAGAGATTGCAATTTTTGACACAACACGATAACATGATTTGAACTCAACACGAAGTTAGCAGGTTAGAGTTGATCATTTTTTAACACGAACTCGTAAATGACACGACTTGTTCACACAAGTAATAAATGGATTAGGTTTGTATCAAACACGAACAACACGAATATGACATGATTAAAACGTTTAACTAATATTATAAAAATAAAATATTAATTATTTGTTGTTGTTTATTAATCATTGATATAATTATTGTAGAAAAAAGAAAATTTTACTCATTATTATTATGTTTGTTAAGTTAGTTTTTAATTTATAGAAAAATTATGAGCGTGATTTTTTTTTTTTTTTGCTCATAAAAAAATGAGGGTGGGGGCAAGGAAGAGCACCCAGCGACCACCCCGTTAGGCCCTCACCGGTGAGATCATAAGGCCCCTGACCGCGCCTTGAACACCTCTCGGGAACAAACCTAGCGAGGCTAGCATAGCGGTCAACCACTGAACCTTAATAGGAACTTTAGGACTCGAACTTCCAACCTCTAGGTGAGGAGTAAGACCGACACTACCACTAGACCACTTACTCGGTAGTTATGAGCATGAATTTAATTAATCGATAATGAAATATTAAACTTAAATTTTAGTTTTAAATTATTTATTTAAAATTTATATAAGTCAATACGAACACGAACCCTAAAATAAGTAAGTTAGTCGTGGTAATATAATTAATTAATTAAATAAATTAAGTTAGAATTAATTAATATTCAACGAAAATTTACTATAACACGACACAAATTTGATACAACATTCACACCCTGAAAAAAACGTGTGGTGCGACAGGCGTGGCTGAAGATTTGGTTGTGCTGATTTGACTACCACATTTATTCAAAGACAATAGGACAGTAGGTCTAAGACGTAATTTCAGACAAACAACAGGGATCAGTTCGTAAATGCGACGACCATACAGTACAGATATACTGAAAGAGGACTTTATTACAGTACCCAAAAAAATTTGTTAATAATACATCTAAATTTTATTATTTTAAGAATAATTGTGTAGGAGATTTTTAAAATATAAAATTTATTTTATTTTAATTTTTTATATAATTTTTTAAATAGATCTCATCTAAATTGTTAATGATTTTTAATAAATATTTTTATAATTTTTAAGAATTATTTTATTATAAAAAAATTTATAACTTTTATAGATAATCTATAATAAGTATTAAAAAAATAATAAAAATAATTATCATAAAAATAATAAATAAGAGTACAATATAATTTTTTTATTTATTTTTAGGACCGTAGAGTTGTTCAGAAAAGCACAGCAGGATATATATAACATACCCAGCATTCTCGATTTGCGAGCTAACTTTTTTGAAAGACCCATCACTGTCCCTCTCTCTCCTCCTCCTGAAATTCTCTCTCCTCTTCTACTTTCTTCTCTCTCTGAAAACCTCCTCTCACTTCGTTTTTTTATTTGTTCGTGGTGGTCTGAACTATGCCTGGGGTTTTGCTTTCACGGATCTTAGGGAGCTCTGTAATGCCATAAAACGTGTGGCTCTCTTCTTCTTCTTCAAAGAGAGAGTGAGAGTGAGAGTGAGAGTGAGAGAGAGGGCCTTTGTGTGCGAATCTTTGGTTTCTAGAAAGTTTATTGTGAGAGAAAGAGTTGTTTTATGTGGTATTGAGGAGTGGTATTGCTTGTTTATCTTGTTGTATTTATTGGACTGAGAGTGTAGGCCGATTCCTCTGTTTTGAAGATGACTTTGTTCTTTAATTTCTTACACAACTGTTCAAGATTAAGGACTAGTCAACAAGTTCTTGCTCTAAACTTTTGACTCTGAGCTACAGTGTCATCTGTCTCAAAGGGCAGGTTTGAACTCTGTACACATAGAGAGAGAGAGACAATAAAGAGGTGTAAAGCTGACTGAGGGATGGATTTGTTGTATTTATGGAAGTTGAGGTGAGAAATCAGTGTATTTCTGTGGTAAAAGGGTCAACAAATTTAAGACTGCCCATAGTTCAAGAGAAGACACTTTGTTGTGTATTGGAAATTTAGGAAGAAAATCAGTTCAGTGGAAATTTCAAGCGGCTTCATCAACAAAGCTGTGTACAGCTTTCATCGAACAAATACGGAGGCTACGTATGCAAAAACAGGTAGGATTTTTGTCAGTATATTTACCGTTGAGCTAATTTGGCTTTACCTTCCTCAAAAGTGAAGAACCCAGAATCTTCAGCACTTCATCAAGCCCCTCCGTTTAATCTTCGGACATCACCAGGAACAGTCTCTGTTGAAAGACAATCTTACTTGCTAGATATAGAAAAAAAAACACCGATTACAGTGGCTACATATCTTTATTGGTAGCTGGGTTTTCGAATCTGAGCGGAGGAAATGGCGATGGTGGCGCACCAGCACAGGGAGAGTAGCAGTAGTAGCTTCAGCAAGCATCTTGACGCCGGAAAGTATGTCCGATACACGGCCGAGCAGGTTGAAGCCTTGGAAAGGGTCTATGCGGAGTGTCCTAAGCCGAGTTCTTTACGTCGGCAGCAACTGGTTCGGGAATGTTCCATTTTGTCTAACATTGAACCCAAACAGATCAAAGTCTGGTTTCAGAATCGCAGGTAACAGGAAACATCTATGTAGTCATTTGGGTTTTTGTTCCTTTAATTGTGCTTTGATTAGTGGATACCCTTCCATGCAAAGACTTGCTTTCCTTTACATTGGTATATAATTAAATTACACCCTCTCCAGCAACATAAGTTTTTGGACTAGATGGTTGTTTAATATGGTATTAGAGCCTCTGGTTCAAACTGCACAAGAGGGGGCGTGAGAAAGTATAAATATTTAAGCGTGAGGAAGTATAAATACTTAAGTTATAACCTCTCCAACAACTTTATATGTCTTTTAGGGTAGATGGTTAGTCTTTTAGAGTATATGGTTGTTTAACATGGCATTTTAAAATCTTGAAATTCAATGCACCAATTTATTTATAATTTGAGATTGTGAGTTTTCCTTGATATTCTTACATTACCTCATGTGGGCTACAAAAGATCGATGTAGTCATTTGGTTTTTTTTCCCTTTATTCATGCTTTAATCAGTGGATCCACTTCCATGCTAAGACTTGCCTTCCTTTACCTTGGTAATCATATTAATATTTTGATAGTCTGCATTTTTTTATCTTGAAATTAGAGGTACTGCATTATTTATAATTTGAGATTCTTGCATTAATTGATGTGGGCTATTGAATAGTGGAAATGGTTGGTGGATTTTGTTGGTTTGGGGAAAAAGGTTTTGAGATGGGTAAAAAGTAGTGTTGTTGGCTAATGACTATGCAGGTGTCGAGAGAAGCAGCGAAAAGAGTCTTCCCGACTTCAGACTGTGAACAGAAAATTAAATGCGATGAACAAGCTGTTGATGGAGGAGAATGATCGCCTGCAGAAGCAGGTTTCACAGCTTGTGTGCGAAAATGGGTTTATGAGGCATCAATTGCAAAGTGTATGTCATATTTGTTAAATTGATTATTTTCTGTAGTGATTATTTCTTTGTGATGCCATCACATTCTATTTATGGGTATTTACCCTCACATTATGTCTAGGTCTTGGAAGCAGCATATGTTTCCAAGAAGAGTGATTGAGTTGAGCTTGTTAGTATTTGTGGCATTTTTTGTGGCATTTTTCTTCAAAATGTGCAGTTCCATGTAACCGAGGATATCAGGTAGTTCCCGGAAGCATATCATCCAGAACTTGATTGTTTTGGAGCCAATCTATGGCATTCTGATTTTTCCTTTATTCTGTTTTTGTTTCTGCTTGCTACTAAGCAGTTATCTTCCCTCTAAATCTGTTTTTTACCCCCCCCCCCCACCCCCACCCCCACCCCCAAAAGTACCTATTGTTTTCCTCTTCCTGGATCCTACTATTTTTGCTCAATGCCAAACACAGGTTATTCCAATTAAATTAATAGCACATGCAGGTTTCTGATTAGAGGAGTATTATGTGCAATAGTCCTGCGATAGCATAGCATTAGTTTTCTTATGCCTTTTACCTGTCCTCAACATAATTTGAAATGATATTTCTGCAGGCTTCAGCAGCTACTGATGCAAGCTGTGAGTCTGTGGTTACCACTCCTCAGCATTCTCTCCGAGATGCAAATAACCCTGCGGGGTAAATACGAGTGTCAATTCTGTGATCTCTTGCTCTCTCTACACTCATACGCGCACACACATGCACTGGACTTTGCAACTAATTTTATTGCTGTTTTTGAACTAGTCTTTCATTCTTGTGGCAGTCTCCTTTCCATTGCACAAGAAACCTTGGCAGAGTTCCTTTCCAAGGCTACAGGAACTGCTGTCGATTGGGTCCAGATGCCTGGGATGAAGGTGTTTATTGTCTTATAATGAATCAACTTCTCCATTGGTCTGCATTATGTTTTGCATATAATGAAATTCCTTTCTTACTCTGAAAAAACAGAACTGTTTCTACTGCTGATTGTATAATTTTGTTGTCAGCCTGGTCCGGATTCGGTTGGGATCTTCGCCATTTCACACAGTTGTAGTGGAGTGGCAGCTCGAGCCTGTGGTCTTGTAAGTTTAGAGCCAACAAAGGTAAGATTTTGTCAAATTAATGTCATGCCAATTGCCCGAGGACTTATATTTTCCCCTTTTCTTTTCTTTTATTTTCCACTTTTCCTGGGCAGCTTATTTTAGAGTGCCAAGTGTAGTGTGCTGTTTGAACAGCAAGATATTTTCTTTGCATATTTGACAGATTGCAGAGATCCTTAAAGATCGCCCATCTTGGTTTCGGGACTGTCGGAACCTTGAAGTTTTCACTATGTTTCCTGCAGGAAATGGAGGAACAATTGAACTCGTATACATGCAGGTGAACACTAAAACTTGAGCTTTAAACATTCTTTTGATGTTTTGCATAGAAATTTGCCATGTGGAAAGAAAAATGAATCAGATTTTTTCTTCAGATGTATGCTCCAACTACACTGGCTCCTGCACGTGATTTTTGGACTCTGAGATACACCACAACTTTAGACAATGGGAGTCTTGTGGTATGAATATTTTTCACCCTTAGTATTTCGATAGTCTAGTTGTTATGCATAATAGTGGCATTCATGCAGAAAATTTTAGTTACAGGATTTCGATGGGGGACCATCTAGTCAATGGCAGCTTCATTCATGAATTATTTGAAAATTTGAACTGTAGGGTCCATCATACTGGGATTGTAACTAAAGCACTGAAGCAAACTGGGTCAGGCTAAAAGTTTTGGTGATTTATCAAGAGAGTGGTTCACAAAAATCTTCTTAGTTTAAACGTTAAACCGAATGATGCATTCCACTCCTTTTCTCCTCTCTTGCCCTCCCCAGCAGCAGTTCAAATACCCCTTTTCTTCTTGGCCAAATCGACATAAATGTGTAAATGCTTGAATAATCTTTCTGACACGCATATTTAGACTGTCGCATGGATTTTTCATAAGCAACTCATTGGGCTTTTGGTTTTGATTTGACTACATTACTGATTACCCTTTAAACGAGTGGTTGCGTTTTGGTTTCTCAGGTTTCTCTGAGCTTTATTAATTTTGTCGAGAGTGGTTTCTTGGGGTTCTCTGATTCTTTCTTTGGTGTGAATGTTTTTAGGTATGTGAGAGATCTCTGTCTGGTTCTGGTGCTGGCCCAGATACAGCTACAGCGTCTCAGTTTGTGAGGGCTGAAGTGCTTCCAAGTGGGTATTTGATTCGACCATGTGAGGGTGGAGGGTCAATTATTCATATAGTTGATCACCTGAATCTTGAGGTTAAATTTTGGACTGGCTTGTTAAATCTTTCTTGGCTACAACTTTGTCCTTAGATTAATTTCATCTTTTCTAGGCATGGAGTGTGCCAGAGGTGCTGCGACCACTTTATGAATCATCAAAAGTTGTTGCACAGAAGAGGACTATTGCAGTGAGTAGGAAATCTCTTTCTTTTCTTTTTTAATGTTTCTTTTTAGTCAGAATTGTGGCTTGGCTAAGATGTTTTTGGTGTGGTATATCCTTATTTGGAATTGAGGCTTGGTTAAGATCTGGTAGGTATGGTATATCAGTGCTCAGTTATCAAATTATGTTACCTAAGAAAGAGAACGTATACAATGGCCATGAGATTTTATGTTCTTTGAGCAGATTCTATCCCATTCCATTGCAAAGACTATTTCCTTGTGAATTTACTGATACCTTGTGGGAAGCATTTTGTCCCCTTGATTTGGTGTTTGGTCTTCTATTATACGTGAGCACTTTCTCGTAGCTTTCTCTCTTTGGAAGACACCCCACCCTTCTTTGTCCTTGCTTTTCAATTCAGTGGTTTCTAACCACAACTGCCCCTGCACCTAACCTTTTGTTAAATTGCACGTTGATGTGATTATTGAGTAAGGCAGCTCTTTGGCTCCTTATCTAGGTCCTTATCCAACCGGCCCATCCAGGAAAAAGGTCCTTATTGCACAGGAGATGAGTGCCTGGCAAGTTGCTATTGTGCATAAGAACCTATTTGTTTGTGTACCCACACAAAGTGTTTTTTATTCTTAAAGTTACGTGACAATGCTCAGTCATAACAGTAAAATACTTGGTCGAAGGCTGAATATTGCCTCATTTTGCAAGTGAACTTCTTTTCATGTGTTTAATTCAATTTACCTCCCCCCTTACTCGCACTAGAAAGAAATTCCCCATTACTCCCACTAGAAAGAAAAAAGAAGAGAAATGGAATTGATTTGGCTTTTTGTATGAAGGCACTGCGCTATATCCGGCAAATAGCTCAGGAGACAAGTGGTGAGGTGGTATATGGTCTGGGCAGGCAACCTGCTGTTCTGCGAACGTTTAGCCAAAGATTGAGCAGGTATTTGCATGTTTATTTTCTCCTAGCGCTTTCTTGGCCATATCTGTGCATGTCCACATTTTTATCCATTGGTATGTATAGCATGTATTTCTGCTGATGTAGTTATTTTCTGTGTTTGTGTGTTTGAATATTTGTTCTTTCTCAGAGGCTTTAATGATGCTATCAATGGGTTTAATGATGATGGCTGGTCATTGATGAACTGTGATGGTGCTGAAGATGTAATAGTTGCAGTCAACTCAACCAAAAATCTGGGAACCACTTCTAATTCCCCGTGCTTGCTTGGAGGCGTGTTATGTGCAAAGGCATCTATGCTACTCCAGGTGAATTCTGAAACCAGCATCAGTGTATTGTCAACCCGTAGTGACCACTATTTCAGCCAATTACTTGGGAAAATAATAAGTTTTTCATCCTGGAAAGGTTTCTCGCTGGGGTCAAAATTATTTAATCATTTGTAACTCTAATTATGTGGATCTTTGGTATGTTTCCTTAATTCTGTTTTTTATGTGAAAGTCAAACTTTTCCTGTCCAAAAGAAAAATAAAAAATTGGTCAATGATGTGGGTCAGAATTCGGAATGATTTCCGCAAGGAATTGTTAAATGTGGATCGTTTTGCATAACTGCTACTGTAATTCATTACTTCGTTAACGTCTATCTAACTTTTTTATAATATGAATGAAATCTCCTTTCCGTTGATTTATAGTTTTGTATATAAGTGGTCCTCTTCATTGATTGACTCACTCAAAAGACCAAAGTTGGTATCATAATGTTTAAGCTGACAACTATATTCTAAAGGGATTTAGCTGGATAACTAATGGGCTTGTTTGTTTCCTTTTTCGTGCTAGAATGTCCCCCCTGCAGTGCTGGTTCGCTTTCTAAGGGAGCACCGGTCGGAGTGGGCTGATTTTAATGTTGATGCCTACTCTGCTGCTTCACTGAAAGCTAGTTCATATGCATACCCAGGAATGAGACCCACAAGATTTACTGGAAGCCAAATTATCATGCCACTTGGTCACACAATTGAACACGAAGAGGTATGGCCTTCTATTTTCATTGAGATGGCCACTATTTTTACATGTTTTCTTATCTATTAATTCTTTAACCGTTGTCTACATCCCAGAAACATCGAAGTACCTACCATAAACATTCGTGCTCTTATATTTTTTCTGTTTTTCCAAACGAAGTTTATAAAGTGTTTTAACGTCTTGTGCTGGAAGAACTTTTTCTAAAAAAGTAGAACTCCAATTTACAATGGATTTGACAGTGCGAAGAATGCTAATTTTTGTTATGTAATAACATCCAGCCCAAAGACCATAACTCTCTTTCTCTCATCCCAGATGCTTGAAGTAATTCGGCTTGAAGGCCACTCTCTTGGTCAAGAAGATAGTTTTATCCCAAGAGATATTCATCTCTTGCAGGTAAGTGATGCTTAAAATTTTTGATGGTTTTTGAATGTATGGATGTCAACGCCTAGGGGAGACTGAACATAACAGTATTCAACTGGAAATTGCTCCATTTTTGTAGATGTGTAGCGGGGTTGATGAGAATGCTGTGGGAGCCTGCTCTGAACTTTTTTTTGCTCCAATCGATGAAATGTTTCCAGATGATGCTCTACTGCTACCCTCTGGTTTTCGCGTCATTCCGTTGGATTCAAAATCAGTTGAGTTACAGTCTTCACCTGAATCTCTGTTATTTTTGCTGTTGGAAGATCTTATGGATTTGATTTCATTGTAGCAAAGTGGCAATATGTTGGGTGAAAGTCTGATATCCCACTTTGACTTAACTAGCGCTTTATCTATGTGCTGACACGATCTATCTAGACCAGTGAATTTGTCTAGTTGGATGTTCAATCAAAATGTATTTGATGCACCCCTAAAACACCAAAAGCAAAGGACTTTATAGAACTATAAATGCTGTGCTTACACAAAAGCTAAGTTGGGCTTGGTTGGAAAGTCTGCTTCCAAGTTCTATGCAAAAACACCTTGAGTACTAAACAAAAAAAATGTCAATCTAGGGTATCAAATCATAGTAGGTTGTACAGGTAATGGGCTTGAGCTTCTTTGTGAACGGCTGTTGCTTCTTCTAGGTCATTGGGTGGTTAGTATGTGAGTAAGCGACTAAACGTCTTGTCGTATGTAGAGCATCCAATCCGAAATCAATTAGCAAGGGATAAAATGGCCCCTCAAGTATATAGACCCCCCTTAGGTCTACTTAATTTTTTTACGTGGGACCCACCATCACATCCAAACCGGGCTCGCACATGGGCTAACAAACAGAATTAAAGCAGACAGACAAATAGACTGAAGTTTACATGGACAGATAAACAGTCTGGGGAATTCAATTGGGTGAGACTTAAAAGTACTTAATACACCATCCATTGAGGCCCAAATTTAAGACCACGTTCAAAAAATCAATTAGCAGTGGGTGGAGTGGGCCAGTTTTATATAAACTGACCTTGGGCCTGCTTAATTTTTGGATGCAGGATAGCTCTTTTCACAGTAATTAAGAAAACTATTAGATAGTGTCAGCCTAGAATTTGTATTTGAACAGAGTCAAAAGTGGATGTATTACAATTGGTTTGACCATATCCCTGTCTTATAATAAAAATCTGGGGCACTCTCTCTTACCTGACAACTATTGGACTTGTTTGTTCAGGGTGATTCTCAGGGTTCATTGACTACCCATCAGACCCTGGATCTGACATCCAGTCTTGAAGTGGGGCCAGCAACAAGCCATGCTGCCGGGGATGTGTCCTCGTGTTACACTGCGCGATCAGTGTTGACTATTGCTTTCCAGTTCCCTTTTGAAAATAATCTACAGGATAACATTGCTATAATGGCTCGCCAGTATGTCCGTAGTGTCATTTCCTCTGTGCAGAGGGTTGCCATGGCCATCTCTCCAACAGGATTGAGCCCTACTGTGGGGTCGAAGTCATCTCTAGGCTCTCCAGAAGCTCTAACACTAGCTCACTGGATCTGCCAGAGCTATAGGCAAGTTCCACCTTTATTTCTCATGCTTCATACTTGTCAAGTTGCAAGCCATGACAATTGTCTTGGATCCATGGAGTATCATTTGAACCCTGCAGATCAGTTGATTGTGGGTTTGTCCCTATCTCATGCACACATGGGGTTGCTACGATTGTGAAACTCCAAATTATTTTAGTAAAAGTATGGTTCACATTGTTTCGCTGGACTTCCTTACTCTTAATTTTAAGATACCCTTCCTTTTATCTGTTCTAATATGTTTTATCCTCTCTTAATTTTCCTTTTTCTTTATTCTCAGTTACCATTTAGGGGCAGAATTGCTGAGACCTGATGCTCTGGGCAGTGAAACGGAGTTGAAAAATCTCTGGGATCATCAGGATGCTATATTGTGTTGCTCATTGAAGGTATGGAACTTACCTTCTTTTGAAGTTTTTTTTATAGGAGATGATAATATGATTAACCATAAAAGGGAATTTTGAAGTTCATGTCTTAATATTATTGGGTGTATTTTTTGTCCCTCAATCCTCTTTAACAAGCACAAAGCATTTCTTGTTTCAGAGGGAAAAAGAAAAGGGCCATATTTCATCTGTCAAATTCTGACTTTGCTAGGCGGCATATCCTAGCAAATGAGATAAATGGTCGGATGAATTGTTTAACTTTGGGCTCAACTTAGAAAATGAACACCTATATACAGGGTTCTGATTGTTGTTCAGTTCTCGAGTTTAGTGATTGGATAGGTCTGTGTTTTGTTGGGCTAATTTTTGAATTTGATTACGATACAAATCATGTCTTTTCTTCTGGTGTTGCAGTCGCTGCCAGTTTTCATATTTGCAAACCAGTCTGGGCTTGACATGCTGGAGACGACTCTAGTGGCTTTGCAGGATATCACATTGGACAAGATATTTGATGATTCTGGGCGAAAGGCATTGTTTTCAGAATTTGCTAACATAATGCAACAGGTACTTTTACATGGAGGAAATACATAACATAGCATGAAATTCGTTGCTTCCATGGTTTGGTATTTCTAAATGCTGAAGGTCCAATGTCTGCATGTAGGAAAGTCTTAAGGACCCATCACTAGTATAATGCACCTTCTAACTGGAACAATCTTTTTTCTGAAACATTTGAAATCGTTAAAAACATTCATCATGAGCATGAACACGAACGTTCTCTCTCTAATTTGAAAGATATGTCATCATTTACCCTGCTGTGGGTCTAGATTTGTCTCTCCCTGGAGTGAATTACATTATATCAAGGGGCTAATGAATTGCCTCAACTGAACTCACAAAAGCTGGGCCATCATATAAAATGCATTTGTGGAATATTGTGGTGTCTTATGTAGAACTGTATATAAATGAACATTTGGCATTCGTTTCAGGGATTTGCTTACTTGCCTGGTGGAATCTGCATGTCTACAATGGGGCGCCACGTTTCATATGAACAAGCCATCGTGTGGAAAGTCCTTGCTGCAGAAGAAAATACTGTCCATTGCCTCGCTATATCGTTCGTGAACTGGTCATTTGTGTGAGTGTTCTTTAGTAATTTTGTCCAACCCCCCTTTTTCTGCAGTAGAAATGTTGAAAACCCAAAAGAAAGGAAAAGAGGTGGTGCAAAAATGGCGGGAAAAGGTTTCGTAGTATTTATACCCTGCCCTGTTTCCTTTACCTTTATTTAACTCAATTTGTGGATGCTCTCAAATTTTTGGTTTATTAATGTAAATTTTTTTGGTGGTAAGAGGCCTCTTTCTTCAATCAGAACTACATAGAAATGAAGTTGTGAGCGCGTTTTTGCAGGTGACTCTTGACACTGGTTTTTGAGCTCTATTCCTTCTCTACCATGGATTCTAAATGGTTTCCCGATTCACCCCTTCTTGTAAAATTGAGGTTAATCTCATGCTTTTCAATGTAAATGCGTGTTCATTAAACACGTTTTTAATGCAAAACTTCACAAAACAAAAGGCAAGGATTTATAAACTGGTGAGAATGGTTGAAAATTACAAATTTTGTACCTAATTTGATAATAAGTTTAGGCATGTATCTTTCACTTTTTAAGGTGGGATTGAATTTTTTTGTCATGTAGTCTAAATTAATTTCTCCTTTTATTTTATATGATACTATTATCTTGACTGTCTTTTATACTTTGTTCAACCGAAGTCGAACGGGACTCGTTTTTTTCATAGGTAAATTCAACTCTTTTTTTCATAGAAATCCACAACCGTTAACCCACCACTACCAACACTGACAATGAACTAAAGACGGTGAATTCTACGATAATGAACTAAACTAAAGACGGTGAATTCTACAACAGTGAATTCAATGAAAGTGTCTTAAAAAGACTATAACATTGGACTACCCTTGAGGTTGAAGATCAATATTTTAGTTCTATGAATAATTGCATAATTTTGATCACACTAAGCAAATTACCTTGTAAAACCATAATGTTATTTATACATTAGCATGGCCGAGTGGCTGTAAAGCCTATAAGAATTCTGCCATTTGATCTCTTGTGCCAATGTTCCTCCCAGATGGTTTCAACTTTTATCACTAAAAGGAGCTGATTAAATGATTTTGGTGCAAAACTAGCAACATCGTCATCGTTTCAGTAATTGTATTTGCTAAGAGAATTTTATTTATATATTTAAGGGGTCAATCCATCCACTTCTAATTGATTTTGGGTTAAATTCTCTCTCATGGTAATAGAGTTGGACCTTAAACGGTTAATAGGTCAAGTTTCTAAACCATTTAATTTTTTCGATATGCATGGTTGTTAGTTTATTTGTTGACTCCACGTGCGAGCCCGAGTCCCACATGAATGAGGACATTAAGAGAGTTTATGTCTCACATTGAATAAATAAGAATACCAATGATAATTTATATACTTGAAGGGTCACTCCACCAATTATCAATTGATTTTGAAATAGATATTCAATGACACTAGTGGGAAGTTATAGTGCTTAGCACTTTCCTTTTGTTTCTCTGCTTTGGGTTGGACTTCCTGTCCATTTCTGGCCATTCGTTATTCGTCATTGTATGCAAAGAATGGGAAAATGGCAAATGCTATGGTGCGTGTTACAATTTAAAAGGAAAATGCCACTAGACTAATAATTTAACCGAGCTGACTAGAGTCGGATAAGACTCAACTCAAGCTCAACTCGTATTTTAAATGCGTTGAGCTTGATCAATTTTTTAGACTCGTTTTTAAAATGAGCATAAAAAAATTCGACTTGAGCTCGCAAAATTTGGTTTGTTTATGTGTAAAATAGTCGAGCTATTCGGACTCGAGTCATTTTGGGCTCAGTTTAGGCTTGACTCCTTTTCTAATCGAGTTAAATTTAAACAATTTTTTAGGCTTTTTTAAAAAAAAAAAAATCAATTATCAGCCCTAACTGCCACGATCAGTCTACTGGTTTTTATGATGTGACGACTAACAAGAATTTTAGCATGTTGCACTTGCAGAAAGAAAACCCAAGATGGAAATTAGATGGAGAACCCAAATCAACAGCTTTTACATTGGAGCAATATCTACGACAAATTTACATATGTTATATCTATATAATAAAGTACAATAAAATTCAAATTTTAAAAGATAAACAAAATGACTTTTACTATTCGCGGTTGAGATCTCTTTAAATTTTACTTGAAAGTTAATCTGACGGTTAATATTAAAATCCCAAATTTAATAGGAAAAATAGGCCCCTAAGAGTGTGTTTGGAGTGACTTTTTAAAAGTGTCTAGTAATTATTTCTCATAAATATTTAAAAAAAAAATTATTATTTGGAACCACTTCACCACTATCTCAACCACCCCCACCTCCACTACCACTACTACCGTCGTCGCCGCCGCCATCACCACTATCGCCACCCTACCACACCCACCGTTCCACCACCACCACCACCACCACCACCGCCACTGCCATTGCCAACCCACCACCGCCACTGCCCCACTTGCACCCCCACCCCCACCCCATCCCATCCTCATTGCCCCACCACCACCATCACCATCCACCACTGATTGCTACCATCGTCGTCCACTGCCACCACCCACCACCTCATTATGTTATTTTTATATATATTTATTACCATTACCACCATCATCCCACTACCACCGTCGCCCACCATCAGCACCCATCACTGCCATTGTTACCCACCGTCACCCACCACCACCCCATCGTCGCCCACCATCGCCACCAGCCACAGTCACCTACCCCCACCACACTTACCACTGTCGTCATTCGCCGCCACTCATCATACTGTCGCCTAGAAGCACCCATCATCACCCACCACCACCGTCGTCGTCCCACCACCACCACTGCCAACCATCATCATCGTCGTCCACCATCACCTTTATCACCCAGGGCTGACACCACCCACCACAACCATCACTGTCGCCCA
This sequence comes from Ilex aquifolium, assembly GCA_951799425.1. Taxonomy (NCBI): domain Eukaryota; kingdom Viridiplantae; phylum Streptophyta; class Magnoliopsida; order Aquifoliales; family Aquifoliaceae; genus Ilex; species Ilex aquifolium. Next base: position 20,169,441 of record OX637409.1, read on the forward strand.
CCACCACTAACACCGCTCACCCCCATTACAATCGGTACTTAAATTTTTTTATCTCTCTTTTATGTTTGTGATTTGATTCTAGGTGTGAATACAAATATGTTTATTGTTGACCATTTTTTTTATTACTCTATGCCTCCAGGCACTAGAAATAACTAGTATACTCATATGACAGCACCAATGCAACCAACTTTTGGATTTTAAAATTGCAGAGTGAAAGAGAGAATAAAGACATACCTTCTTTTACAGGAAATTTCAATATTCAATTGTTGCTTATCATCGGGATGCCAATGACCAAAAGTTCAATAAAAATGAGGGTAACGCAGCGAACCAGCTAAGAAACGCCATAGCTGTAGCAGTCTCAAACTCCGTACAGTGATTCTGAGCACAGTTACCAAGATCATTGCCGATAAGAACAGTGATGCCTGCAGAGGCACAGGCTGCGGCAAAAATAAGAGTAGATGTGACCTGCAGTTAAAAGGGCACAATTTAATGAGTTACAAAATAGAAGAAAAAAGGATCAGTGGATCACCAATATGATGCAGAATATTATATCATAAGTTTCTGCTCAAAAGCTGAATGGGGAAAGAAGGGAAATGCTTCCCAGGTTCCCCGGTAAGTCATGTTGATGTAAACCCATAAGCTCAAGTTTGCATCTCCTAATTAGTTTGAATGCTGTCTTCATCCCCCATTCTCATTTGTCCATCAAAATGAAAGGAAAGGGAAGACAGGCAGCAAGAAAGAAGAAGAGCAGAAACAATGTAAAGACTTTTTATTGGAATGTCGAGCATGCAAATAAAGTGGTGGGCGTTCTCATATTCTCAGTACTAAATGCATGAAAACCAATCAGCATCTAAATAATGAATTTTATTTCCAGATCATATTTGTCTTTCTAAGTTGAAAGAAAATCATGGAGAAGTTTTCTCCTTTTTGTGGAACTTCAAAATTTGCATTACCCGTTAGGAACAATTCTTCCTCTAACTAACTATAAGTTTATACTTCTTACACTTATCACTTTTCCATCAAGGAGTTCCGAAACTAGCAAATTATTCATGCCAAACATTCAGACAAATCACGAAGAGAATCAGAGAAAATAACTCACTTAAACTCGATACCAAGATTAATGTCCTGCATGGTAGTTTGATCAAAAGAATATGACCGTATAGCCTCTTTCTAATGATCAGAAATTAAACAAACATTTTACTTCACATGTCAAACAAAACTTGAACCCTTCCTGCGTTTGAGTAATTTGCAGAACAGATCCACTGATTAGCTGTAAGTTCTTTGATAGTTTTCAGTCCACTAGGAATCGACAACAGCATATAAAGATGAATGATTGAATCACTGGCAGTAGCAGACTTGAAACGAAAATCAGAAATTTTTTTCTGCGAAGGATATTATGCCTAAGGATTTACTGGACTTCAAACCCCCCCCCCCCCCCCCCCCCCAAATGATTTCTAGCCCTCACTTCCACCGAAAACACGGCACTCCAGGTAATCATTTTACTGGTATTTATCCAGGATTAGTGTGACATAAAAGTAAACATAACACTCACATAAGTTAAAATAATCCAGTCTTTGCAAGAATAGAAGCAGCAACTCCATGTAATCAGTTTCCTGAGACTTATCCAGAATTAATGTGACACTAAAGGATACCAGCAGCAACTATCTAACCCTATCACCATCAGTGAATAAACTAACAACTCTACAATATAACTAATGGGACACTAAAGCAAGCATAGCGCTCGCATATGTTAAAATCAATCAATTTTAGAAAGAATACCAGAAGCAGCCATCTTACCCCATCACCAACAGTGAATAAAGTAACAACTCCATAATTCTCCAAGGAATCATAGCGCTCACATATAACTAATGGGACACTTGTTGACTTTGTGGCCAGAAACTTTTGGCAAGGAAGTCATGACAAGGCTACTGCATAGACATAGGGAGCCCCATCATTTTGACAAAATGAGTAGCAGAGGTGATGGCATAGGTCGGCTACATGTGGGCTACGCAAGAAAAATTGGCTCAGGCGTGGATGCACAGTTCAGGCGCAGATTTGCATTGATATGCAACTTTGTCCATTTCCTCTCTCAATTCCCTATATAAAGGGAGGTCCTGACAGAAGTTATGCATCTAAAAATTGAGAGCTCAAACATTTGAGAGTTGTGAGTTCTCCTAAGTAGGTATCAATTTGAGTGTTCTCAAATATGTGAGTGATACCAGTGAGATATCAGAGTAATCTTATTTTGTTAGAGTGAGTACTTTTAAGGTTTGGAACAATTGTTCTTGTACTCTTTGTTTACTCAAAATAGTGAAAACATCAGATCGTTATTGTCGTGGACGTAGGCAATTGCCGAACTACGTAAATTACTTTGTCTTGTGTGATTGTTCTTTTATTTTTCCACTTGAGTGTGAGTATCAATATCGATCAAATTTGATTCCTAGGGTAATTTCCGCAACAACACTGAAGGAAGCATAGCCATTGAATATAACTAATGGGACACTAAAGGAAGCATAGCGCTCACATATGTTAAAATCAACCAATTTTAGAAAGAATACCAGAAGCAACTATCTTACCCCATCACCAACAGTGAATAAAGTAACAACTCCATAATTCTGCAAGCATCGACCCACAAGAAAGGCATACATATCCACGATGGCTAGCGAAAGGCTCCACAAACTCTGCAAGCCAGCAGCAGCAACAAGGAAGCTGACATGACAGACATTAGCAAAACTTTCAGTAACAGGACTAATGTTGGGTGAGCGTAAACTAAAAACATACTATTTCACATTTAAGGAACTTAAACTTATAAAATCCGAAACTCAAATGCAGAACATGTATATAAGGATAGGACTATTGTACCGAAAGGTTGTTTCAATACATCGAAGTTTATAATTTTTTAGGACAAATTATAATGAAATAGAGGGTTTGGGATCGATTATCATATTTTTTTGGTCGTAACTTGGACTCCCTTTCTCCCAGAAAGTCTAACATTCGGTACCCATAACCCAAAGTCTTACCTCCATATGAGGGGGAATATCAAGCTCGCATACTAGAAAAGAATTTTCCATCTTGGGCTAAAGTTATCTCGTTTACCGGGCGACCCCAAACACCCAAAGACAATGACATTATATACTGTAATCAACAAAGGGCACATAAGATCAACAATTTTTTTGTGGGGTCAGACACATAAGATCAACAGTGAAAATTGAAATATCAATACAAACAGACATAGACATGGATATGTTTACGTAGACGTGCAGTGAAGTTGTAAACACAGAAATAGGCAGAACTAAATTACCAGAAGGCAGTGACAGAAGGGAAGTCACTAGTGGTGGCCATGACAGAAAGAGCTATGACTGCGAACACAAACTGAGAGAAACGCAAGATCAGGCCACCTATAGTGCCAGGCATGCCTTGGACGTCCTTCATCCTCACTCTCGGAACATTCGCACCGTCGGTCAGAGGTTGCGGCGCTTCCACTGGGTGCACCGATGGGTGGCTCACATTCATTTCTGATTCAACAACACCACCTCCGCCGCCGCCAATTTCAACGACCTACCTACCTGAATTTCGTCATAAAAGTGCATATGCACCACATCTGATCGACGGATCTACTGTTGAATTCGACGATTGATGATCGAAACCCTAGGTTTGTGATCGATTTTGTTGATACGAGTAAGCAGGGCGAAACGCCGTCGTTTAGATCTACAGCGCAACCATGTGAACGAGCAGGACGATTTGGGAGATCAAACTCACTCTCTGTAGATTAGGGGTGGCAATCGTGTCGTGTTGTGTCGGGTTCGTGTCGTGTTGAATATTAGTCGTGTCGAACATTAGTCAACCCAAACCCAACCCATTTAATAATCGTGTCGTGTCGTGTTGACCTGTTTATTTTCGTGTCGTGTTCGTGTTCGTAATCGTGTTGACCCACATAAACTTTGAATAAAAAATTTAACTCTAAAATTTTATTTTCACTTAATTGAATCTTTCTTCATACTTTTTCTACAAACTAAAAATTAACTTAATAATAATAATGAGCATTCATATTTTTTTTTATACAATAATTATGTCAGTGCTCGATAAACAGTTACAAATAATTAATATTTTATTTCTATAATACTAATTAAATATGCTAATCGTACATCGCGCAATCAATTAAACATTAGAAGTAATGGATAAAACAAGCCATCAGAACATGAAAACTCATACATGCAACGAAAAGGTCAGGTCAATCTCCTTCGAGTTAAAAATTCCGTGTTGACGGGTCAATTCGGGTTAAGCGGGTTCGTGTCGTGTACGACCCATTAAAATTCGTGTTGACGGGTCGTGTCAAAAAACTAGTCAACCTAAACCCATTTATTCGTGTCGTGTTCGTATCGGGTTATCGTGTCGTGTCAAATATTGCCACCCCTACTGTAGATGCCTCAGAAGGGCCCAGCTGAGTGTGGAAATTGCAATTGGACCCCTATAGTTTGTAGCCAAGTAAAATAGCTCACTTAAAAATTATTAGCCACCAAACTACATCAAATTAACTTCTTTGCTTTGATTTTGTTCGAAAGGGGCTTATGATGGATTTGGCAATATTTTTTCGTATGTGGGTATAATAATTGTGTGATAGTTATAAGATATATATAATATTTTTCACGTAAAGAAACATAACTCGAGCTTTGATTCTCATATGTCGTTTAACATTTTCCTACTTTTTTTTGTATGAGTGAGCTAAATAGATAGTTGAACATAGTTAGAGTTATTACTTATTAGTCATTAGACAAAAAATCAGTAGTAAAAATATGATCACTAGGGCTGTTAATTAAAGCTACTCGAGCTTGGCTTGAATTCAGCTCAGGTTCGGCTCGTTCAGACTCAGTTCGTTTTCTAAACGAGCCCAAAGTTGAACAAATTTTTAGGCTCGTTTAGAAAATAAGTCCTACAAGTTCGGCTCAAACTCAACAAGCTCGACTCGTTTATGTGCAAATACTCGGGCTCAGCTCGGACTCGACTTGTTTTTGGCTCGTTCAGACTCGGCTCATTTCCTAAACGAGCCAAACTTGAACAATTTTTTAGGCTTGATTAAGAAATAAACTTTTCAAGCTCGGCTCGAAGTCAGCTCGGGCTCGTTCGACTAATAGCCCTAGATCACACATTAACCCGAGTAATTTTGACCCGTAAATTTTTACTAAAAAGTTAAGGTCGCACGTCTTTTTTTTAGTAAAATAAAGGCATAAACTTTATCAACTCGAAAATAAGAATTTGATCCCTATATATCAACTCTCATATATTATGTTATGTGATACAATAATATCAACACTATACCTTAAAAAGCCAATATTCAAGGGGGAAGTTAGGATCAAATGTCACTACCATGCATATAGCCATGATTTGAGTATGATTCTTGGTCCTCCCTTAAACGTTGAATGAAACAATAAATGTCCTACCTAGAATGAGGAAAATAACGACTATTCCGGATTAGCAAATAACTCAAACCGAATTTAATAAGTCATATCTTAATGTTAAGTCAAAATTTTATGTCAAATATTCAATTTCAAACTCGAATGCTTTTCTTTTCTTTTTTAACCCAACTAGGCTTAACTTAGTTGTCTAAATCCTTTAAAGATTCTTTAGGGTTCGTTTGTTTAGCGGAAGAATGGTAGAAAATGCAAGAAAAATAAACTTTTTAAAATTTTCATACGTTTGGTTAGCATGAAAAGGAAAATGATAGAAAAAATAATTTTCTTTCATGCTTGAATTTTTTCACAAATAACCAATTTTTTTTTCTTGTAAAAAACACAAGGAAATGCAAGAAAGTTGTGATCTATAACTAACTTTCCATTTTACCCTTATTTTTCTTAAAATATTTTATTGGTTATTAATTTTAAAAACTTTTGGTATAAATTTGATTAATCATATAATTTGGCCCAAAGACTTTTGTGTTGGTGATTGTCTTAAAATTAGGTTTCGAGCCACTTTTTAAAAATTTTGTAACTTTCAATTATAATTACATTTTTTAGACAGATTTAATATAACTAAGGGTAATTTAGACAATTATAAAAAATTTCTTATAACTTTATTTTCTTTTAAACAATAGAATGAATTTTTTTTTAAACTTTCTCATAAATTTTTCATTCTAACCAAATACATGCATGAAAATATATTTTCTATCATTTTTTTTTTCACTTCACTTTCTATCATTTTCACTTTCCATCATTTTTTTCTTTCTAACTAAACGGACCCTTAAGGAAAATGAATCAATCTTTATCAAATACAATATATCCATCTAGTTATATGATGGTGTATGAACCCGAAATGTGAGATGTGTACTCCAACTGAAGAGTTCAAGGTTTAGAAATAGTAGTATGTGAATGAATAGCGTAGAAGCAAATGATTTAAGGTTGAGCCTAGTGGCATAACAAATACGAACACACAGATTATAGTGGTTTATCAGGTGAAGAGCTTAACTAATCTACTCTAATGAAGTTTCTTATTCTTTTGGGAGTTTTTTATTACTTGGAGAAAAAGATAGAATCACAACTACATAAACTACCATTCGTCCTCCGTTATGAGGGAATGCCTCTTTTATTTATACCCACAGATGGGGTGATTCTCACGTTATCATCACCTGATCCCCAAGTTTGTTAGGATTTTGTTAAAAGAATATTGGGCATTAAGGAAAATGAATCAATCTTTACCAAATACAATCTATCCATCTAGTTATATGATGGTGTATGAACCCGAAATGTGAGATGTGTACTCGAACTGAAAAGTTCAAGGTTTAGAAACAATAGTATGGTTATGAATAGTGTAGAAGCAAATGATTTAAGCTTGAGCCTAATGGCTCTGCAAATTGCTACAATTGATACATAACAGAGGTAATAGTTACATAACAAATACGAACATACAGATTATACTAGTTTATCAGGTGAAAAGTTTGACTAATCTACTCTAATGAAATTTCTTACTCTTTTGAGAGTTTTCTATTACTTGGAGAAAAAGATAGAGTCACAACTACATAAACTACCATTCGTCCTCCGTTATGAGGGAATGCCTCTTGTATTTATACCCCACAGGTGGGGTGATTCTCACGTTATCATCACCTGATCCCCAAGTTTGTTAGGATTTTGTTAAAAGAATATTGGGCCGTTAGATGCTACATTTCCTAAATGTGACGTGACCTTCTAGAACATGCCAAGATGGCATTGTGGCCTGTCTTCAAACTTAGATTCGTTGTGACTTTCCATATCTATGAATGGTAAAGTTGTGAGGTCGTTCCATTTGGGGTGACTTCCTATACTTTTAGTCAGTTCATGAATAAAAGAGTTCAATCCAAATAGTTGACATGAGCTGGGAATGACAATTCTCCTCATGATGTAACATGGACGATCTAGATACCTGTATTTGAGGTCGTACTTGAATGACCTTGAAGCTATTTCTTGAGGTTGGATGTGCAATTGGAGGCCTGAAGACAGACCTTGTCTATTGACTCTTTCCACAAATATAGTTATGGAGATATCCTTCTACTTATTCTTGGTATCATTTTTAGGTATCACCACTATACTAATAATATACATATAATTTTCAATCCTTTTAAGTTAGCCTACCACATGAGTATCTAAGATTCATTCAATCTAATGACTCAAAATCATTCAAAAAAAAAATTTCTTCCTAAACTTAAAAACCTCAATCAGTCAATACCTTCTCACACTAATCAAACTAGATGAAGTAGTTTTTCTCCTATCTCTTTCTTTTCTCTCAATGCAATGGTGATACCACGTCATCATTGTCACATGATGTCACCATCAAATTAGAAAACTATAAGTGGACAAAATAAACCCCACAATTTTTATAATTATCAGTAATCACCACATCCAATCATCAACATATTGGATTAGTTGGGTTCACTTATATATTTATGATTTTCGAAAGAAACTTATTGAATTGTAATCTTAATTTTTGATAGATGTTATTTTTTAATTATCAATTTTTTTTTTGTATTAAAGACACATGAAAATTTTAATATATATATAAATTTAAAGGTGAGAGGGTTTGAGAAGCCTTCTCTCATCATTGCCTAATTTCTTAGAACTTAGAATTTTTTAATTCAAAACCTAAGTCTTATACCAATCAGACGCTATCCTGTGACATTTCTAATTATCTCTCAACTTATTAGTAATTAACAACCATTTCTAAAATTCATTAAAAAAATTCGCTTTTATCACAAAAAAATCTATAATGTTTTATCTAAGTTTTTAAAAGATAAAAAAATAGAAAAAAAAAAACACGAATTATAATTCTGTGCATCGTATAGGATGAATCGCTAGGATTTCACTACTTATATCTCTATCTCGGGGTTTTTTTGTGCTCTTTTTTAGATTATTTTTTTTATACTTTTTTTCGAATGCTTTTTCACATATATGCTATAAATATATCATTCAAAAATTAAAGTAGTTAATTCTTTAGCAAAATAGTAATGTACAAACCCCTTGACAAATGGGACTCGGCTTTACGGTTTATTTGAACAGTAGGTTCCACTTGATTGAGGCAACACCCACATCCACATGTTCCACTCATGATTTCCACTTTCGGTAAATTGTCCCTCAAGTTGAAGACTTTCGGTAAATTGTTACCTTCTCACTTTCCTTAACAAATTGTCCTTATCCATACTTCTTAATTAATTTTGGAATAATGCTGATATTATTATTTTTATGAGTATCATAGATTTATCCGTGATTTTAATATATTATTTTTATGAATATTGTAGATTTGTCCATGGTTTTAAATTTTTAATGATACGAGTACATTGGGTCTAAATTTAATGACGTAGTTCTACGTCACAACTAGTGTTTGACAGTTTTGTCAGTTGATCAGATTTTGACACGAACTTGAATCTGATTAATTGGATATGAATTAATATTTTTTTTTACCGATTATTCAAACCCGAGCCAGAATCTGATATCTTATATTTCACGGATTTGAATTTTGATATATTTATATTCAATCGGATTACGAAATATTTTTAAAATTAAGTAATTATTTAAAAAAATTATTAAAATTTAGTTAAATTAAGTATTCAAATTAAATCGAATTATCAAATTTAAATTCAAATCAAACTTTTAGAGTCAATTTTACATTTGAATCAATTAAAATCTGATCTGAATATGCTCCGTTGACGGCTTAGTGTTTGGTAGTATGCAGTATGCCGTTGGAGCGGCTCAATCATAAAGCCAACAAAATAGTTTTTTTTTGAACGAGAACAAAATAGTTGAAGTAAGAAAGAAAGTCATATAAAATTAATACTCATAAAATCCAAACCCGACAAAGTCGTACAAAGTTAGGAATTATAATTTTTTCAATTTAAGAATAGTAGGTCTTACATTTTCTGCGGACCCCCTAAAGGCTAACTATATATATATATATATATATATATATATATATATATATATATATATATATATATATATTTTTTTTTTTTTTTTGCTCATAAAAAAAGGGGGTGGAGGCAAGAAAGAGCGCACAGCGACCACCCCGATAGGCCCTTACCGGTGGAATCATAAGGCCCCTGACCGCGCCTGAAACACCTCTCGGGACCAGACCTAGCTAGGCTAGTATAGCGGTCAACCACCAAACTCCAATGGAGACTCCAAGACTAACTATATTTATTTCTCAAGACACATACTCTATTTTAGCTCATGCCACAATGGGTGCTGTTGAACTCAAGAGAGTAATCGACACAAACCTACACACCCTACAACAAAAATAAAACAAAAAATCTTACGTGTTTTAAAAATACCAAATAGTTGTTGATCTACTTCTATTTCAAAAATGTGCTACAAACAACTACAAATTGCTTATAAATAAAATAATATCAGTTGTTAATTTTTGTTTGGTTTCAAAATAAAGGACTATTATTATTATTATAATTATTATGGTATCTATAGAATTATTACTACCACATTATTCTATATAATAATCCTTGTTAAAAGTTTTATTTCTTAGTATTTTTTTATTTATTTTTGCCCAAATGTGTTGCATTTTAAGCATGTGTACACTTACAAGCAGTGCCATCAAAACTTATTTTTCCAATCCAATTGGATTACGCAATGTATTGTGGCCATACATTATCAATGGGTCATAGCATTAATTTAAGTCTATAGTCACCTTAATGACCACAATAAAATTTTAAATTCAATATAAATAGCATTATTGCTACAGTAATTGTTACAATTAGAAGTGACAATCTTAACGCATTACCCATTAATCCGTCCAACCTGATGGGTCAAGCCCAAATGGTCCAATCTATATAAAAAGCCCAAATCCCCATTTGAGGAGCCCAACTTCATTTAAGATCCACCAAGCCCAATCAGGCTCCATGCCTAGCCACGTCATCAAGGGGAGAGCAGAGGAGCATCACCTGCACAGCGGAAGGAAATGGTCCACCCTCACCTTATCTTTGACCGCATCTCATGGAAGCTCCTCAACCACCTCGCCCGTTGAGGATAAGTCGTGAGCTCCACCGAAATGCTTGCTAAGTTGCTGAAGAGTAGCCCAACCTGTTAGGGGACCCCTATAAATTGTAAGCCCCACCAACACTTGGGGGGCATCACACTTACCTGAGCACGACTCTCCCTCTTCTCTCTCAAAGCTTGTAAATTCTGCTCCCCGCTCCCTTGAGTTAATAAAAGCTCCCCGGCAACCAAAGCCATTCAAGAGTGGACGTAGGTCACGTTGACCGAACCACTATAACTTCTGTCTCTTCCTATTCTCTACTATTTTACTGCATTTATTAATTACACTTAACAGGTGGTGTGCAAAGCCATTTTTGTGCATCATCACAACCCGCCCATAAATAAATGGGTTGGGTACCTATATTAATTAATATGAGTTTTAAATGGGTTGGATAATATGATTTATTTTAATTAAGCGGGTTAATATGGATTACAAATGGGAACCCATTGAGTTGAGTATTTATCTTTTTATTAAATAACACAAGTAATAAAATTAAATAAATCGACTAATATACCAAAAAATACACACATATACACTAATACACCAAAATATACGCACACTAGTATACCAAAAACACACACTAATATATCACACATGACCCACGAGTCGACCCATGACCCGTTACCCATAGGGCAACCCATGACCCATGGTCGACCCATGACTCACGACCCATGGACCAACCCATATCCCACAATTGACCCCGACCCATTATGTGTGTATTTTTTTTATTAAATTTGTTTTAGTTTTTGTGTTAGTATATGTGTGTGTATTTTTTGTGTATTAGTGTGTATATTTTTAATGCATTAGTTTGTGTGTGTTTTGGTGTATTAGTGTGTGTGTATGTTTGTATTTTGATGTACTACTAATATGTGTGTGGGTGTTTTTTGTGTACTAATGTGTCTATTAAAAATTTTAATTATTTAATGGGTTAATCGGTTTAACCCAACCCGTTATAAACTCAACCCATTATAACTCATTTACTAAGTGAGTGAAAAATGAATTGAATTTATTTTAGCACAATCCAATTTAACTCAACCCATAACCAATCCAATCCACCCATTTGCCACCTCTAGTTACAATAAAAACCAAGAAAGACCATGAGGCATCACCATTCATCAGAAATACATACATGATACATGTACATCTATATCTATATCTATATAATAATGAGTAATGCTATCTAGATTTAAAAAATTGATTTAATTTGTTAACCTCACAATGTGGTGATGATGTAATCCAATCGTGTTGTTATGATTATAATTTTTGAAGTTTTTCATTAGGACTTCTTGAAGGGGTAGATGTGTTAATCAAGTCGAGTATGTCGAGCTCGTTTTTTTTTTAAACGAGTCTAAAAAATTGTTCAAATTCGATTTGTTTAAAAAATGAGACTAATCTGAGTAGTTCGACTATTTTACATATAAATGAACTAAATTTTGCGAATTTAAGTCGAGCCTGAATAGCTCGTTTCGATTAATACCACTATGAATGAGTAATGCTAGACTAAGAAACAAAAATGCCAAATGACATAGTATTATCATATGAGAGAATTTTAAATTTTAAATATGTAAAAATGGGATAAAAATACCATTATAAGAATGTCACATTGTTTAGTTGTTTTTTATACCATTTTTTCAGTCAATCACATAAATCATAATAATCCATATCATTTAAATTCGATAATTTATCTCACGATTTATATTCTATTCTTTTAATTATATTAATTATATCTATTTGTATTTAATTTTTTATCACAATAAATATGCTAATTATTATTCGCACAAAGTACCCTAGCACGAGTGTACGACTACGACAAACTAGTACAAAGTTGGTTTATAGTTAATTCCGAACCTCATTTGTATTTTGCGCCGCTTTTCCACTTCGCAAGTAGGCAATAGCAATAATAGCCACAACATAGCCTTTGTTCGGCAGCTGCGATATTTAGGAAAGGAAAGAACAGTCTTCTCTCTCTCTCTTTCTCCTCTGGATCTCGATCTTTACGGCTTTCTTTGCTTTTGATCTTTCTCTCTCTCAAAACTAGGGCTTTTGTTTCGCCTTCGCTCCAAAAACTTCAAACTCCTGTTAGCTACCTAACACATCTTGAATCTGGAGCTCCTCTTTCAATCTTCTCAATTAATCTAGGGTTTGCATATCTGAAGAGCTCTTGCTTCAAACTCATCTCTTACTTCTCTCTCTTTGTCTCGGATTCAATATGTTCTGGAAAGTTACTTCTCTATCGTCTCCGGTAAGTGATGTTTCTTGCTTGTTCAGTCTGGTTTGTGCAATTCGTATAATTGGAAATAATGTTTGAAATCTGATTCATCTGCTATTTGAATTTTACTTTTTTGTATGTTATCGTTTCCTTGTATATGTTTTAGACGGATCGAGCTTAGGTCCAATTGTAATCGACTGAAGATATTAAATATATGTTTTCAAACTATAAAACAACGTTATGTACTGAAAGCATCTTCTTGGTTGATTGCAATTTCAGTATCTCTTTACTTCATTTATGTGTATCAGGAATTAAGCATAATTGGATGAGAATTGAATTTATCTAGGCTTTGATTTGCTTTACTAAGCAAGTTTTAATTAGTACCATTGCTGTTAGAGTCGTCTTTGGGTCAACTTATCCTCTGTTTCATTGCCAAGAGAATGGAGGAAAGGAATGGAAAGCAGAATTTTTAACCTCGTATTTTTAACCGGAAAATCTCATCATAAATTTTATTCTGTTCTGGAAGAAGTCAGGTTGACCAAATGCAGGATGTTATATTAAAATCAGTTGAGTGCAAGTGTTAGTCTTCTCAATTCCACACATCAAATGATTGAATTGAAAATTATGTTTTTTACTCCCTTTGTTATTTCTTTCTTTGATTCCACTTTAACAAACAAAATGAACTTTTTTCATGTATGAAATGAAGCTTTGAATTTTGAAGTGATTTGGTTCATGGTTGTTAGATTTGATGTTATGAGCTATCATATGAATTGTAAGTGATTTGCTCATGTTGGTAGTCACGGAAAATTGAGTGTTGTTCTCTAGAATACCTGCTTGACTTCCTGGCATTTTGGCCTTTCCATTGACAGGATTATGTCTGGTTCTTCTTTACCACGTGCCTAATATACTTGAATTTGGAGATGCCACCTTGGATACTGTTCTTTGCGTGATTGACTATTCATGCTACTTGGTTTTCTTACCTTTTTTTGATTTCCAGCCAGTGGTTATATGCAATGTGACAAATCTATGATATTAACAGCATTTTAATTGGTGTCCAAGAGTTGGCAGTTTATTAAATCCAGCATTGTTTACTTGCTTTCTTCTAACCTGTGATTTTTGTTTATTTCTGCTATTGTTTATAGGTTGAGTCAGTATTGGACAAGGAAAATTTCATGTTGGAAGAGCTTCTAGATGAAGAAGAGATAATCCAAGAATGCAAAGCATTAAACAGTCGTCTCATTAATTTGTAATTTACTTTCTCCCACTAATTAGTATTTCTGTGCCATCTTTCTTCCTACCAATATATACAGCGGTTTATAGTACTTCGTAAGTCAATACGAATATCATGGTCTGTAGAGTGCGTTTTCGACTATGAAGAAGTAGCTCCTTGATGATACTTATTAAATTTTGTCCCAGTTTGCGAGATAGAGCCCAGGTGGAACAGTTACTGCAGTATATTGTGGAAGAGCCTCCAGAGGATGCTGATAGCAAACGTACCTTCAAGTATGCCATTATTATGTGCCGGAAGAACAAGTTTTGTGGACAATTATGTTTCAAAGTTTTATGTGCTTCACTGATTTAGGTTAAAGTTGATTTCTTACTGTTGGGCATTATTTAGGTTTCCCTTCATTGCCTGTGAGATCTTTACATGTGAAATTGATGTTATCTTGAAAACTTTAGTGGAGGAAGACGAGGTATGGGCTGCACTATTAACATCTAGCACGCACCGTAAATATTATAAAAATGATATACTACAGTGGGATATGCAAATATGACTGGCTTTATTTGGCATTGCAGCTAATGAATTTGCTTTTCTCCTTCTTGGAACCAAACCGTACTCATAGTGCCTTGCTGGCCGGATATTTTAGCAAGGTATGTACTGGTTATACTATTACCCTTTTGTATGATGTTCAGCCAATGGTTTGTTGCTTATTAATTTTGTCACATTGCAGGTTGTAATATGCCTCATGTTGCGGAAGACAGTCCCGCTTATGAATTACGTTCAAGTGAGTAGATTCCTCGATTATTGTTACATGGTAGTCTGTAGTTGTTGTTGAAGGTCCGGGTTGCTCTTGACCTGGTAAAAAAACTAGAAATTCTTTCTTTAGTTGTAGAAAGTTTGGACCTTCTTTTGAAATCTGCACATTCTTATGAACTTTTGAAATGGACACGCCTCACATCAATTACATCTTTTGTAATAAATTCCCATGTTATGGTGGGCCAATTGAATTAAAATTTGCAATGCATCTTGTAATCTTGGAGAAGTTTGTCACCATATTACAATTTGATGTATTTCACCTCTTAGTTGTTTTTGCACACCAAGAATTTTCACAAAACAAAGGAGGAGAAATTTCAGTATGTGTATAACTATTTTTGCTTTATTGATAGCCACTAAATGTTGGTGGGTCTGACAAAATTTTCACGACTGCATGGGCAGTCCATGCTGCTAGTCAGTAGTGATGATCTCTGTGTACTTTCTAGTTTGTAAACAGTGGTTGATTAACAGTGTAGTGACACCTATATATATGATTCGTGTGTGTTAACTTGTCTATAATTACTCCTTTCTGTCCCATTTGTCTGGTTCCCTGCATTGTAGATTTCTGTTATCATACTTTTGCAATATGTTTTTTTTTTTGTTTTTGCCTTCTTAATTTCTTCATTTTGTTACAAAATCTTACTTTTGGACAAGGCTTTTTTCTTACAAAGTACCACCTATGACTGTTAACCCTGTATCACATCCTCTCCTTTGAGGTCTTACATCTTTATCTCTACCCATCGTTGCCAAGGGGAGAGTGAGAGTGAGAAAAGAGAGATTTCTTGAGACTTTCTTACGGTATCTTTTATCTTCATCAAATATAGGGCTTGAAATGTAAATAATTATCTTCATGGAATAGGGAAGGTAATTTATGTCTTTCTTCTGTTATAAAAATATTGCTTTTGATTATGTAGATGTGATTGATCAAAAATTGTTTGTTGGTTGACACTTGCCATGACGTGATTTTATAATTGAAGTTCTGCATGTTTTGTCCAAATTGGTTAGTTACTAGGAAGGATCAAAATTTTGTTTCGGAATGGTCAAACGGCTGAAACATATTCGTTTTGAAGGAGATCGAAATGAATAAGTGATTGAATTGAAATTCTAGTGCTTTGAGGTGCACCTCCACGTGTTTCAGAATGTTTTGATGTGTTTCGAGATATTTTTGTATGTTTTCACAAAATTTTCAGAATGTTTTGATATGTTTCAAGATGTTTCCATATATTTCGACCAATGATTCAGAATGTTTTGCAAAGAAAGTCTCAAGTTGTTTATCAAATTCCATTTTTTGTTTCCGAAACATTGTCGTTTCCTAGGTAACTAAAACAGTACATTGAAACATGGTTATTAAAATCGCGATCTGACTCCTATAATCCTACAATTCAAATTTACAAATCGATTTGGATTGTATACAAAATCGTTGGGCAATAGAATCGATGTGGATCGAGATTCGGATCCTTCAATATCGTAGGATCCCAATTCCAAATACAATCCCACAATCCTACTCTTGTACAACCACACAAGCAATTTTTTTTTTTACTCATTTTGAAGCAAAATGTGCTATCTCTGTTTTTTCTCCTTAATGTTTACCAACCTTAAATTATAATTTTTGAATTTTGCTATTACAGTCCTACTGTATTTGGCTCCTCTCTGCTTTATAACTTGAATGTTATAATATTAATGTGAAAGGTCTACCTTTTGAGCTACATTCTCAATTTTATTTGAATTAGCGTATGCATATTATATATATGTCTATCATCATATATTTACATTAAGTACAGAGACAAAGTTTGGTTCATTGAAATCTTTGTTGTTGACTATTTTTTTAGTTCTATTTTCTTTAATAAGTAGGATCTTACGATTCTCGATCCGATCCTACAATCCCGTTCTTACAACAACTTCCATCGATCCAAGGTAGAAATCTCGATTTTAAAAACCTTGCATTGAAACTAAATTTTGATCCTTGGTCACTAGATAGCCAAGAGAAAACTGTCTTGGTCGTGTGGTGGAGTTGGCATGGGGTTTGGTTTCCCCTACCCATCTTGTTACTGTTTATAACTAGAAACAGATGTCGGGGGTTATAATAAATGGATTATTTTTTTTCTTTTTATAGTTTCTACCTTCCTTTTCCCTCCTCAAAGGGGAAAAGTTCTTTTTCGTTCTGAGGCAAATTTTGATTGATACTTTGATTTCTTAACAGGTCCATCAGGATATATTCCGCCAGCTTGTTGATTTGATAGGGATTACATCCATCATGGAGGTTAGTATCCATAGTTTCATTTAAAAATTCAGCATTTTTTCTCTCTATTTAGATGTTCATTGGATGAGTTGTAATTTGCGATCGTTCTCACCTGATGAGCTCTCTAAAAACAGGTTTTGGTTCGACTTGTGGGTGCTGAGGACCATATTTATCCCAATTCTATAGATGTGATGCAGTGGTTGGCTGATAGCAATTTACTAGAAATGATTGTTGATAAACTGAGTCCATCTGTGAGTAAAAAAATTCTGTTTATAATTTGATTACTGACAATATTTATTGTTATAAACTGTGGATGTGTGTCGACACTCGATAGGCAGTGTGTTTTTTGTTCATGGCAACCCTTGACTCCCACGTGTTTTGACATGCATTCATCATGGCATTTCTTGATTCAATATCCATTATCAGTGTACATTTTGAAAGGGAGTTGGGTAGGTAGAAATTTCATGGGTTTAGAGCTTGATGAAAGCCAGATGACCTTCAAATTGGTTGGAAGCCGAGTACTGTTTCCAAAACTGGAAGCTGAAAACAGTGTCGGAGTTGCTGGATTTATCCTTTTTGAGTTGATTTCTAATACATATCCATTGCAATCATTTAGTGAGTGTTTCAAACAGCCTTTGCCTTAAGAATGTGATTTTGGCATTGTAGTAATGTTTGGGCATGTAAGTGTTGTTGTGAGTATGGATTTATTCAGCTTTATATTTGCTTTTGCCTCTAATGGGATGGTTGCTGACTATCGTCTAAGCGTCGCATGTAATCTTTTCGCTTCATGAGGCGTGGTATGTTTGTGATGATTTTTATGTCATGTTTCTTTAATTGCCCAGAGTCCTTCTGAAGTACATGCAAACACAGCAGAAACTTTATGTGCTATCACTCGGAGTGCACCATCACCTCTTGCCACCAAGCTTTCTAGCCCAAGGTTTGTAGGGTCTTGATTGTTGATTTCTCTGCTGAACTAGATTTGGTCTGTTGCTCCAGCTAAATACATATTTGCTAATTGGTTTTGAAAATTTTTAATGTGCAGTTTTGTGGCAAGGATATTTGGTCACGCGTTGGAAGACTCACATTCAAAATCGGGTCTTGTCCACTCATTGTCTGTCTGTATTTCCTTATTAGATCCTAGAAGATATCTTCCTTCTCCCTTGATTCATTCTTTCCGGAGTCAACACATGTATGAGTCACACATACATGTTAATCCCGAGACTGTTGGTGCAATGCTGCCCAAACTTGGTAAGCTAGTGAATGGATTATATCATACATAATTCCCACATCTCTATTTTTTTGTCAGCATTTTTATGTTAGTTAATTTTTTAAATTGAGAATAAATTTTTTATGACAATGTCCTCCATTTTTTGACGTTTGTATTATTTTCATCGGTGACACATTTTTTCACACAAACAAAACCAATACGGATGGATTTTGTTGTTTTTGTATTAGATTACTTCGTTTTACTGGTTCTACATGCTATGTTAAGCTTGTATGCTATATTAGGCTCAAAGGGAATTTCTCTTTATAGCAATGAATGGAATAGACAGAGACGATAGAAGTCAGCCGATGGAAGTCGACACTGGCTGAGTATTCAGTAGTAGTTGGGGATGCCATATTATATTGGGTTTTTTCTGTGGCCTTCACGGTCTAGCTACTTTGTGAATAGTGGTACTGGGAATATCTATGCTCAATCAAAACTTGGGTTGTAAGGCTGGTCCATTTCTCTGTATAGGTTTTTGTGCACTCAGATATTGCCGTGCACATGTGCTGGAGAAGTACATGCCTTACAGGTTCATGTAATTTTCATGTCAATTTCCTCCAGCCTTGAAAGTGTCATCTGCAAGATCATGTTGTGCTGTGAGTTTGTGACAGATTCTTGTGGATGGAGACCATCATTTTATGCAGTTCATGGTTCTGTAGTACCCCACCCTCATTCCACTCCTGTCAAATGCTGTGCCAGTGTCACAGTGCTATAAATGCTTTCTCTTTGTCCATTGACAAGTTATTTATTGTTGGTGTCTCTTTATCAGCAATGATAATAAATGTTATGCAACTGTTGGTGCAGGTGACTTGCTGATGCTACTAAATGTGTCCTCTGACGAGAAGGTTTTGCCTACAACCTATGGTGAACTCAGGCCTCCTCTTGGAAAGCATCGTCTAAAGGTTAGTTTCTTCTAAAATGACAATTAGCTTAAATAGTTTCTCCTACCACTTCTCCAACTTGGAGGTGTAGGGTTCAAATCCTGGTTGGAACATGAGTGCGTGTTTTACTTAAAAGGATTTTTTTTGGAGGAGAGTGTTACCAAATACATGTAAGATAAAGTTGAATCCATATGACCCTTTGGTATTGGATGAAATAAAAATTCAGAGAGGTAAAGAAAATCTCAAGATCTTATATTTTTCAGGTGTGTTAAAAACTGTTTGCCTTTGGCATGTAATTCATGCTACTGACTTTTATTTAGTTTGCCTTGGGCATGTACTGCATTCTACTGACTTGCATTCATTTTGTAGCTAGCAGACTTTTTGATCCTCTCTTACATGTTAATTTTTATCCTAAATTGTCATGTTCTATTATTGTTAGATTGTGGAATTCATTGCGGTGCTACTGAAAATGGGCAATGAGGTTGTGGAGAAAGAATTGGTCAGCTCTGGAACTATTAAAAGAGTCCTTGATCTCTTCTTTGAGTAAGATGATGCTTAAATTTGTGATTTTGGTGTATGGTAACTCCGACTGAATTAAGCAAATTGATGAAAAAAGCATTGAACTTAAATGCACTTCTTTCACTATTTGTCCATTGGCTAAGCACATGCAACGTCCAGCATCTTATTTGTTTTTTGCATTGACGCAGATACTCGTACAACAACGCATTGCATCAGCATGTGGAGAGTATTATATATTCATGCTTAGAAAGCAAAAGTAATACCATTGTTGATCATCTGCTTCAAGAGTGTGATTTGATTGCGAAAATCCTCCAAACTGATAAAAATCCAATTGTTTCTGGTGACCAAAATAAGGTAAATATATGCAGTCATGAGGTGATTGATGCCTGTGGTTTGGTAGTACTCTGTGGTGGAACCCTTTTTTGTGCAGTCATTCATATACTTGTAACACAGTGCTCAACTTTGATATTTTCTGGTATTTGACTTCTTGTGAATGTGGTGGAGTGGGTGGGGTATATTTACAGTTCCTTTGGTAGTAGCTGTTTACAATCATACACACAGATATCTTCCTTTCTGTAAGGATTAAAACTCAGTACTCATAATGTGAGTTTCTTAATTATGCAGCCAACTTTACCTGCTGCTGGAAGAAGGGCACCCCGAGCTGGAAACCTTGGGCACCTTACGCGTATTTCTAATAAGCTTGTTCAGTTAGGAAACAGCGATAACCGCATCCAAGAACTTATTCAGGTGTGATATGCTCTGGACATATGCGTTGATATGCCTTTCTTTAATAACATGCTCTTAAGTATGCTGGGTACTTTTTTCAATAGTTATGCACTCCTGTTAAATCTTGAATGGCGTCTGAAGTTTCACATGAATGTGGTTCACATTACTAATATCAGAAATCATGTTTGAAAGTGGTATTCCTTTCCAGCATGGCAAGGGCTAGGTGTAGAGTAGAGCCATGCTCATCCTTATGTACTCGGTTCTTGCCTGTTTGGTCCTATCCAGCAGTTATGAGAAGTAAAATGTACTTATACGGTCTGTGCTTTTTTGTAATGGAAACATTGATTTATTTGATTACTCGTAGCATCGTCACCATTCTTCATAGAGTGTGGGTCCACAATCCTTTTGTTTTTGTGTCAGAAACCTTAATGTTCATATTATAATCTAAATTCTCTGAAGTCCTATGTATTGAGTATTATTTGTTCCCATGTTTTATTTTTGCTGCAAATGAGATATGATTGAACTTCACAATTATCTTGCTTCGCCTTGTTTGTACTGGTTTGTTAACTCCTGCTTGACTGTTTAAAAGACATTAATGAGTATGAAAAATAGATATTTGTGTGGGTATCTTCTACTCAGGCAACGGTTCATTTGTTTATATAGGTAAATAGCGAATGGAATGATTGGCAGGCAACAGTTTTACAGGAGCGCAATATGGTTGAAAATGTCTACCGATGGGCTTGCGGGTATGCTTCTTGCCCTTGTTATGCATTTGGCATATGCAAAAGTGTGCTGAAGTAGTCTTGGTGTAGAGAAAAAGTTGTTTGTTCTATTTACAGTCCTAAAATTGTAACTGTGATCAAGCTCAAAACTAAATTGTGGTGCTACTTTCTTGCATACAAAGATTTAAGTGATGCAGTATCTTCTAAGAAATCTGCATTTGATTTAGGGGTTCAGGATTAGTTTAGACTGGGAAATTATTGGTTGATTAGGAATGGGTAAGCAACGGTTTAAATTTCATTTTGGGGTTTATGCGTGTGCTGAATGATGGCTTTTCTATGTGAGGATCTGCAATCAGTCCTTTAGGATTGCTGGAAGATTTTGAGGGAAGGAAGAGAGTAGAGAAGACTTGACAGAGGAGTAAGACCTAGGGCAAACATGCCTAGGGTTTGACACACAATATGAAAGCAATTACACATCCAGAACAAGAGCTTAAAGCTGCAATTCTATATCAATTATCCATCATTCGTTATTTTTGAGGGTTTTAATGATTCCAACCTCTATATAAACTTGCAACTCTAGAAGGAAAGTAATCCTGGCCCTTGAAATAACATAAACTCAACCCTATAAATGAGGAATATAGAAGAACTTGAAGAAGACTGGAAAAAAACTGCTTTTTGTGGCCAGAGTAGTGTTCACAATGTTTGTCTTGCAAGGTGTTTCATACTCTGGTACAATGCTCTCAGACCAAGCCACCCCCTACTTCCCTTTTTATGTTCATGTGTAAAAAACTGCTACTTATCATAACACCCAGAAATAGCAAAATTCTCTGAATATGCTATTCCTAGAGATTTTTATGGGTTGCATCACCTGTCATTTGAGTTGGAGTAAGTCAAACTTTTTATTGATATAACTTCTACTTACGTATCCAAAAAAGGAAAAATTGATATATTCCCACTAATATTCTCCAATATAAGGAGAGGTGAAGAATAGGACATTATAAAAGATGAGGTCTCAAGGTGGTCTTCAAACTCTTTCAGGGGGAACATAGGTCTTCTCATATCCGGACAAAGGGTTCAAAGATGGGTGCAGTGGATATTGCAAATTATGGTAAATTTTCATTCAGGTTCCTCCATGCTTTATAAGTTGATGGAGGAAGTTCCAATTTTTTGTGGAAAGCTATTTCTTGGACTCGAGCTCCAGAGAAGATGGCTTTCTTTGTTTGGACAGCAGCATGGGATGTGACCAGCTGGTGACAGTCTGAGGCAAAGGCAAAGGATCCTTGTTATTAGGGCTAGGAGACGAAAGAGTAGGACACTTGTTACACACTTACACTTACTCCACTGCATGGTTGCTAGAAAGTCATGGGATGCCATTTTATCATGTTAGGCTATAGCAACTACATGCCAGGGTCCGTTGGAGTATTGTTGGATTGTTGCGTGCTTGAAGGGATGTGCGGAAGGGCAAGATGGTTGTGGCAAGTGTGGTATATCTTGACAGATGAATAGAAAGGTTTTTGATGGTGAGGAGCTTCATATTATAAAGCTGAAGAGTGTATTTGTTGATTTATTTGGATTTCTGGACACAGTCTTCTTTCCTTTCTTTAACTTTTTTGACTGGAATTTTTTTGGGGACATTTATTCAAGTGTAGTGGTCAGCACTTTGTACTTTGAACAATGGCAGACCCCAAATAGTATGATAAGGTGTTGTTATCTACATGGTTATAGATAGATAGAGTTTTTCAATCTTTTTGGTTGTGCTTCCTCTTTAGAAGTTTTTTTGATGAATTTTATCTTGCCATATAAAAGGGGAAAATCAAAAGAGTATGGTGCCTCCTATTCCGTTGAAGATCTTGTACAACTTAGGCACAATTTGCATGAAGATTTAACAAAATTTCCTGGGGCATTAATTATGGGAAGCTAACAAAAGTTGGGGTCGTCTTGTTTTTTTGTTGTTGTTGTTGTTTTTCTCCAGATCCTCAATGTCTATTTGTATAATTTACCTCCTGACAATAATGATTTCATTCCTTTCCTTTTTTATGTGCAGCCGGCCAACTGCATTGCATGACAGGACAAGGGATAGTGATGAGGACGACATTCATGACAGGGATTATGATGTAGCAGCTCTAGCCAATAATCTAAGCCAAGCATTTAGATATACCATATATGATAATGAGGATGCTGAAGAGGTATGCGTGGCGTCCATAGGGAATTTTTTTTATGACCCCTTTTCTCCTCCTCTGTGTCTCTCTCTCCAGCTTTTAGTTGCTCTTCTAGTGGTATAATATGGTTCCTGATTGCAGGGCCATGGAGCTCTTGGTCGAGATGATGAGGTAATTTTTTTCTCCTATAATTCGTGTACTCAATTGTCCTCCAGTTGATGGACAAGATACTGAATGGTGATGGTATATATGATAACATTCTTGAATAGAACAAATATATATGTATATAAGGAGAAAAAATATTCAATATTCCTTTATGTCTATATTGAAGTGTGGCATCTTGATTCTTAAATACAGGATGTTTACTTTGATGATGAATCTGCTGAAGTTGTGATATCATCCCTGAGGCTGGGTGATGATCAAGGGAGGTGAGTTTCCTTCCTAATCTAAAGTAAAATTGGAATTACATAATGTGGAAATTCATGTGGGATGCTTTGAATTGGGTATATACCTAATCTTTGGCATTGTTTGCCCTAAGTGGCTGCCTTAGATTTGAGCCCACTACCTTGCAGTTGTGTGTCTGATGGTTGAAAGGAAACTAAGAAGGGAAAAGGAAGCAAAAAGAAAAGATGATGGCAATGCTGATGATAATAATAATAAAAAACCCCATGATATAACCTTTAATGTTTGCTAATGTTTTACTTGTGCCTACTTCTGTCATGTAATTGTTGTATGAGAACTTGAAATTGGCATCTTCATGATTATAGATATGACATGTTGCTTACTGTTGTTCCAGCAGTTTGTTCACCAATTCCAACTGGTTTGCTTTCCAAGACGACAGAATTGGTGATGTGCCCATGAGCACATCGCCTTCTGAGATGATGGACAATATAAACTTGAATGGAACATCAAATGGTGGTAATAGTAGCAGTGATGATGAGGTGGTAGTTGGAGAGGATGAGGAGTTGGCTGAAAGCCAAAATTCTGCCAATGGCACATCCAGTTCCAATGCTAATATATTTAACGGATTTAGTGGAAACAATTCCATAAATGGTGGAGAGTTGAATCCACATAATGAGAAGTCAAATGCTTCTGGTGATGCGAGCTTCTTCAGATTTGAGGCATCAGACAATGAGGATCCATTTGGAGATAGGCCTATACCTGAATGGGTTGGATGGGGTGAGCCGTCCGATTTTCCAGCTGGTGGATCAAGTGTGAATCCATTTGTTGATCAGAACTACCCTAGTGTCAATCTTTCCAATTCAGTCGAGGCAGTGGCACCCCCTGTAAGTTCGACCTCGAGTGGAAGTGCAGAATCTGTACCAAATGGTACCTCAACTTCCACGTGTTCCAGTGACGGATCGGTGGGATCCGATTCAAGTCAGAGAGCTGCTGCAGTGCCGTCTTTGTTTGAAGAGGATGTCGAGTTTGTAGGCGTGGAATTAGAGGGTACAGAAAAGGCAATGGAACAGGCTCTTAAAGAGGGGATTGTTGGGGAAGCAGGGGCATTGAAAAGAAGCATTCTTCCTAAGACGCCGGAGAAGGAGAATTCAGATGACAGTGCGGCAGGGATGAAGGAGTTCAATGATGCAAACTACTGGAGGGTTGATCAGGAGGTTGCAGTTCTGGAGTAATGGCAGGTATTCCTGTTTTGGTTATTTGAACCTGAATGACAGATCTGGCAGCCGGAGATCCCATTTTCGTTTGGCAAGGGGTTATGGAACGGTCATATGTACAGTATAATTTTGTTTCAATAGGACTCAGCTATTAGACTGTCTTGTTTGTTACTGATTATTTATTGTTACACTTGTTGTTCATTGTTCAGGCTTTGTTTTCGACCTGTTACTGACTTGTGGGTTTCCCATCTCCATAATATTCATATAGTTCCTACTTTCTACTCTCTGGGTCAGTGTTTGCCACATTCTGGACCCTCAGCCTATCAACTGCAGCGCCGAACATTACTTAATATTACATATATATAGATGTAAATGGTAATTCCTAATTTGTTGTAGGTAGTGGATTAGGTAGGGATGCATGTAGCCTTTTGCAGCATTTGCTCATACTGGTTAATCTTGTGCTTAGCATTTTATAATTCGTACAAAACTTTCACGTCATATGACAGCCGGTGTTATAACAATCTCAGGATTTGCTCTCAAGACATTGACAAATCATTAAAAGCCTAAGAGGTCTTGTTGATATTACGATGAATTGATACTAAGGAATGCTTAGTTATATGTATGGTATTGGCTATTTAATAGTCATGCGTCTTTTTGCTGTGTCTAACAGCTAAATTTGAGATGTTTGTAATTGCTTACAAATTACGCACATCACGTCTCTTGCAAGATTCAAAGCTTCTATAGGATCAACCGAAACTTCCTATGGAGGTTCAACTGATGAGAAAAGGAAAAAGAAAATACACCTTGTTAATTGGACAGAGGTAACAAAACCCAAGAAATTATTAATTATATGTGATTTGGGAACACACTTAATGAATAGTGAATTCCATGTGAATTAATATTTAATGAAAATATTAGAGAAGATTTAGACCTGTAAGTATCACGTGCAAGTTAACCAAATTAATAAAAATACTTGATAACCATTTTTAAAAAAAATTTGGCATAAGAAAAGAAAAAGAAGTAACAACCATTTGTTAATCGTCCTTACTTTACTCGTTATAAGTATACTCTCAATTAAAAAAGAAGGGGGGGGGGGGAGGGGAATTTCACTTTATATCATAAAAGATATAAAAATTCTTATTTTATTTATTAAAAGATTAGATATCTTACATTATACCTAAAACGTGTAGCAACGTGATTTATACCTAAAAGTGTTGTAATGTGATTTTTGTGTTAAATTATTAAATTTTTGGGGTATAAAGTGTAATTTTCCCAAAAGACAATAGGACAATCTAAAACCCTGGACCATCGTTTCGAGGCCCTCAATTCCCCCACAACGCGTGAAGATGCTCAGCAGATAAAGCGTATATATTCTGGTTCTCAGATTTTTGTGTTAAATTATTAAATTTTCGGGGTATAAAGTGTAATTTTCCCAAAAGACAATAGGACATTCTGGAACCGACCATCGTTTCGTGGCCCTCAAGTCACACAACGGGTGAAGATGCTCAGCAGATAAAGCGTATATATTCTGGTTCTCTAGCTGAGTCATTCAACGCGATCACTCTTTGAACTTTGAAGAATCAGGGATAGGAATAGGTTAGGGTTTACGAAGGAGAAAGATGATCGAGGTGGTGCTGAACGACAGGCTTGGGAAGAAGGTCCGAGTTAAGTGTAACGAGGACGACACCATCGGCGATCTCAAGAAGCTCGTCGCCGCACAGACCGGCACGCGATCCGAGAAGATAAGGATCCAAAAGTGGTATACGATCTACAAGGATCACATTACCCTCAAGGACTACGAGATTCACGACGGCATGGGCCTCGAACTCTACTACAACTGATCTTCATCGCCTGTAATTCTTCTCACAAATTTCTCTTTCTTGAAATATTTTTATGAATAGATACATACTTGTAGGATGGATCATCGCACTGAATTTGTGAATCTTTATTATGTAATTATTCTATTAGTTTGCGTATTTGATGTCTATAATATTATGATTTCTGTTAAAATTGTGAAGTAATTCAATCTCGCCTGTAATTCTACTCTCAAATTTCTCTCTCTTAAAGTATATTTCTGCATAGATGCATATATGTAGGATGGTGTATTGAACTGATTTTTTTGAAACTTTCTTGTCTGTGATTTTTCTATGTGATTTTGTGAATTTGATCGGGTTTAATTTGATGGCTCCGATTTTATGAGATCTGTCAAAATTGTGAACTAACTTAGTCTTCAATTTCATTGTTTCATGATTGGCGCATGTCTAGGCATTCTGGAGGACTATAGGCTTCAACATAGTTTTGAACTTAGCAATTTTTCCGCACAAGTTTATCTCTCTTGAAATATATTTATACCTATTATTGTCTGTATGTTGTGAAGTTGATCAGGCTTAATTTGTTGTCTCTATTTTATGATGTGCATTATTATTGTGAACTAATTTAGTCTGCAGTTTCATTGTTTCATGATTGGTACATGTCTGGGCGATCTGGATGACTACGGTATTTGTCGTGTTTTGGACATAGCTTTTTTAACCTAATTATGGGTGTATATTACATGAATGAGCTATTTTCCCCTTAAGATGGGTGATCTATTACATGATTCGCTGGGCTACATGGACACTAAGTCAATACATGATTGAGGCTAGAATTTTCAAGTATGGGTGATATATGGCATTTACACCAGACTATGGAGTTGGTGTCACTTAGGCACTTAGGCACTTAGGCTCTGTACGCTTGTTAGAATTTTAAAAGATGAACCTTATACATTACATTGGGCTAATTAAAATTTGAATTGAACTTAGATTCAGTTAATAGTGTGCGTTAATGTTGCCAAAACTTTGGTTCCTCCATTGTTATTGTTGGACGTGCCATGTGGACCAAGTTCACAGTTCTAGTTTCATCTGTCTTTCCAAATGCTAATTTTAAATTTGGATTCAAAGTCTTCACTAATATTGTTAAGTGAAAAATTCTAAGATTTAATTTTAAAGACTATATATTTACTTATATAATCATTTATGTTGTTTATCAAGTTTGTTTAGTGTGTTATTTTAGGTCTTTTGTTCATTCAATTTTCCAGGTAAATTACATTAGATCACGAAGATTTCAGACAGAACTGGGAGAGACGGACTGTATTCTTTTGTTTGCAAACTGAGATGTTTCTTCATATTTAATATATTTCTTTGATTGCTGCAAACTTGTGGGTAAAACAATTTCAGGCATATAGTGTCATCTGATGGTTTCGTTTAAGTTATAGAAGTTTTGTTTAAGATATAAACCAAAGCGTAATGGAAAAGAAATTGTTCAAGTTGTGTCTGATGTGCATTCAAGTGTTGTGATTATGAATCCAGTGTGGAGTAACATGTATATAACTCTCTTTGGTGATCTCCTTTTTATTCAATTCCTTGACCATAATGGGTGCTGCCGTGTACAGTTGAAGGTTTTATGTTATTGAAAATGGGTAGCGTACTACGACTATCCAGTAGATTAATTGAGATTGGGCTATTGTTATGCATCTTTGCTTATTAAGCTGCTAGCTTGATTTTGGTTTGTTAACAAGTAGAACTCTGTGTTGTTCTGTTCCCCTCGTTAAATTATAAAATTTGCTTTGTTGATTTATAGATGCAACATAGCAATGATCTTTTGTCTCCTTCTGTTACACGGTAACCTTATTCTGCGTGGGCATGATATGCGGAGTTACTATCCTCTTAACTAATGAACATGTCCCCCTGTTGCACTAGTGCACATTTTTAATTCCATTGTAATTTTATTTTTGGGGCATTGATCTATAAGAAAGATGATTTGTAACATTTTTATTATGTGATTCATCCCATGAATTCAACATTGAAGCCTATGTCATGATTTCATAATTCATGGCTCTGTACTTAATCTAGGAAAGGTGTGGAATGCTCAAAAAATAAAAAGAAATCCGTCTTCTCTCGCCGTTTTCTTTCTACAATTTTCCCTTTAAATAGCACTCGTAAGTGTATGAAGGCAAATCTGTTGTACTTGCGAAAAGAAAATAAGCAAGTAAATAAATAAAAAGTAGAACTAGGTAGGGTGTCAATGTTCTCACCATCCTCTCTTTTGGTATTATTGCCTCTCTGAAAGTAATCTTATTTTATATAGAAAATGGACCAGAGAAAAGTTTACGCTGGGATTGCTGTTGCAGAGGTCTGTGCTAACGACGACCAAAATCTAAACTGGTGTTGCTTTTAACTTGCAGGTGTTACTCTAAAAATGAGTTGTGCTGGGCAATAGGTGAATGCTAATGTTAGGAGTTGATATACTAAAATGTTGTTGTTTATCTAGTAATCTTATGTGATGCATAGAATATTTGTATGGATAAACAGACTTTTGTAAACCTATCAGTTGTTACTATTTATGTCTAATATTATGTTGTTCTTAATTTGTGGGATATTGTAATCTTTTCATCTGGCTTCTTGTGGGACTTGAGTTTTTATTTAAGTCTCTTGCTACACTCTAGCGCTTGCGCTCCCCAAGAAAGGTTGCGGTATTGAGAACTCTTGAACCATTTAAATCAGGTATGTATTTTTCGTGGGCAAGATTAGAACATTGTTGTTGTCAATCTCATTGGGTTGATTTGATTGATTGATCTCCAGCACACATAATTCCATATGCAATTTTTGTCCTCTGCATCTCCAGTTCTGTTCAGGGTTGAGAAGCCCAACATTTCTTTTGTGGGTAGAGCACCCCTTTTCCCGAACTTTTGATAGATAGTTACAAACCCTTTTAATTTTTTCTTTTTTGATTTGGGGGTTTGTATTGTTTGTTTTTTTGTTTTGTTTTGTTTGCGGGGTGGGTGGGTGTGTTTTGAAGGAAGAGGGGGGGGGGGGGGGGGGGGGGGGGTTGCAATTGGTATTTGAGCCAGCTTAGTTAGTAGACAAAACAAGTGCTTCAAAGGCTATTCTAATTATGGCAGGAAATTTCACTGATCCCATTGTGGGAGAAGGGGGGGGGGGGGGTTGCAATTGGTATTTGAGCCAGCTTAGTTAGTAGACAAAGCAAGTGCTTCAAAGGCTATTCTAATTCTGGCAGGAAATCACTGATCCCAGTGTGGGAGAAGTCAAATTCCATAATTTGTTGTGCACGGGAGAATTCTTGCAATGGGTTGAGATAGCGATCCTCCGGATGATTTTGAATGGTGAACCTGAAAAAGTCAGTCGGCGTTCAAGTGAGAGTGCACGGTATATTCTTGACTCAGATTGCGAACCTTAGTTTAACTTTTGGAGGGGTATTTATACGTAAATTCATAATGTTGCTTCTCATCCAGAGTTACATCCTAGAACTGGCCTGGGTTCTCAATCTAGCATAATGAGTGATATTTTGTCATGTCTCATTAATGCTAAGTGCTCGGGCATCTGGATCTTTTCTTGGGATCTCGCCGAGCATTCATGGTTTGATGCTCGGCCATCGAGTGCTCTACATAGGTACTCAGAGCCCATAACTGAGCCTTTATGAGAAGGCACTAGATCCCCTTGGAAGTCCTCAAGGGCTCTCAAACTTAGTCTAGTAGCCATTAATGTCTTGTAATGATGATTTTTTTATGTGCAATTGGTATTTGAGCCAGCTTAGTTAGTAGACAAAGCAAGTGCTTCAAAGGCTATTCTAATTCTGGCAGGAAATCACTGATCCTAGTGTGGGAGAAGTCAAATTCCTTAATTTGTTGTGCACGGGAGAATTCTTGCAATGGGTTGAGATAGCGATCCTCCGGATGATTTTGAATAGTGAACCTGAAAAAGTCAGTCGGCGTTCAAGTGAGAGTGCACGGTATATTCTTGACTCAGATTGCGAACCTTAGTTTAACTTTTGGAGGGGTATTTATACGTAAATTCATAATGTTGCTTCTCATCCAGAGTTACATCCTAGAACTGGCTTGGGTTCTCAATCTAGCATAATGAGTGGTATTTTGTCATGTCTCATTAATGCTAAGTGCTCGGGCATCTGGATCTTTTTTTGGGATCTCGCCGAGCATTCATGGTTTGATGCTCGGCCATCGAGTGCTCTACATAGGTACTCAGAGCCCATAACCGAGGCTTTATGAGAAGGCACTAGATCCCCTTGGAAGTCCTCAAGGGCTCTCAAACTTGGTCTAGTAGCCATTAATGTCTTGTAATGATGATTTTTTTATGTCCTTCGAGGATTAGACAATTATTAATGGTCTGTCATACTAACATGACCGACATTAATGAGATGTCATACTTCATTTAATGCTAGGTTTCGAGTAGCATAATCGATCCTAAGTATCTTATTTGTTCGGTTCCTCCTCCTGGCAAATTGTACATGTTGTAATAGCTGCGGGTATCCACGTGTCGAGTTCTTATTGACATGTCGCCTAACGTCCTGTCAACTGCCCCCAACATCCATTTTCCTAGCGTTATGGGATAGGTGGTGCACGGAGAATGGAGGCTTCTTTAGCACGCCTGGTTTTTGGGGACGGTTACTTGCACGTCTGCCACCTAATTTCGAATTTCAATTAATGGTCTTTGTTTCCTCGATTCCCACTCATGTTCCCAATAGTATAAATGGGAAAGCATTCAGTTTTCTTGAGACTCTTTAGACGTTCAAATTCTCAAGCTTTACTATCATTCCGAGTAGTTTTCTTCTAACCTCCCGAGCAACTTCTTCAACGGAGTCCTTTGAAGACAGTGGACTGTAAGTACTTTCTTGTATTCTTCTGCTTCCTTCTCCTTCTACAGAATTCCCATGGCCATTATTCGTAGAACCAGGGCACCCCGGGCTTCAAATAGGCCCAGAAACACAGGGAAGTTAAGAAAAATCCAGGTGAACGAGTCCATTTTAGTTGACTTTAGGTCCACCTATAGAATTCCCGAGAACGTCTTCACCCTTATATTTGATCCCCAGTACCACAAGATAGACATAGGAAGTGTTGACCTTATGCCTTTCCATACCAAGGTTATCATGGAGAGAGGAGTTAGGTTTCCTTTCCTCCTCCTACTGCTTAGACTCCTGATGCGCCTGTGACTCTTTCCCCTCCAGGTTGTATCAACCTTTTTAGGGTAGTCATGAGCGTGGTTACCTTGAACACTCGGTTGGGAATGGACCTTGGGGTAGACGAGATATTGTTTTCCTGGCCAGTAATGAAAAATACTATCTGAAGTCACGGGACCCATCCATGTACTTGGTGACACACATGCTTGACTTGAACAAAGGGTACACCTGGGATCTCAACATGTTCGGCGGTAGATGGAAGACCGGTAAAGGATCCGAGTATGATAACCTTTACTGCACCAAGGTACCAAGGTACCAAGGGGACTAGGTGCACATTTTACCGAGTTCATCATTACTCGGTTGATGTTCTTGATGCTAACCTTATGTTTATCTTCGTAGAGGATTATAAGAGGGACGCCGCCCAGCCTCCGAAAACTTCTGTTGTCTTTGACGATCTCCTGAAGGTGTGGGCTCTTGATCCCGAGGATCCTTTCGCTCAGGTAGAACACATGCTTCTTTGATATTGTCCCGGTTACACCCGTTTCTCCCAAGTTCCTCCACCCTTCGATCCTTTTATTTGGGTGGATCGTTGTACCGAGGAGGAATAGGCGAACCTCGAAAACGATCCTGATCGTGACTTTAAAGCCACCCTTTCTGCACACAACTCTCATTTCTCTGAAATATATATGTTCCATTTCCCCCCGATCATCGCGGAGAGCTTGGAAGCTTTTTCTACAGCTAGGCGGGCTCTAGCCTCGGGGCTCGATTGCTCTTTTAGGATCGTGGCTATCGTCATTCCTCCGCATGCGCCCCCACAACAGCCTTGGCAGCAACAACAACAACAAGAACAAAGACAGCAACAACGGAAGACATTACTGAGGCCCCAACAACAATGACAACCATGCAGTAAGCCCCCTTGGATCGAAGCGATGATCGGCATGGTCGTGAAGATGACTCATCCATTGAGCGTCAAGTAAAGCATCGCTATGATGTCCCGGCGCCTGTCGGTCCAGCTGAGTAGGCCCCCCTGCGCCTTTACCCGGAAGGGGAAGGCCATCCTGGAATCCGACTCCATCATTCATTCCCTCGATGTGGCTCTTGCTGTTAGCAGGACCTTGCACTTGGAGGCAGACATGGCCATATTGGACGAGTACGGGGTCAACCGCCTTCTTCAAGGAGTGATTCAACATAACTTGGTGGTGAGTTCCCATATGCCTTTTTCATTCTCTGCCTACCATCCATTGTGTTCCTGTGCTCACCTTCATTCTTCTTTTCATGTTTGCCAGCAATTGGGGGTTATCATTGATTGTTTATAGGAAAATCAGACCAAAGCCGAGAAGTCCTAGGTCGAATTGGAGAAGAAGAATCTCCACATTAGCCAGGTGGAAAAGATAGTGGCCGACCAAATGAAGAACATTGTCAACCTAATTCGTCGAGTCGAGGGCTTGTCCTCTGAATTGGAAAAAAGTAAGGCGTCTGAGGCCGAGGTTGTGAAGAGGATGGAAGAGGCCAAACTTAAAGTCTCAAATGCAGAGACTAAGTTATTGGAGGTTGAGGCTAACTGCGCGGCGTTGACTTCACAGGTGGAGGTGCTTGAGGAAGAGAAGGCCGAGGAGGGAGAGAGGATAAACGTCGTCTGTAGTGACGTCTTCAATCAATGCTAGGATCAGTTCGTCAGGGCCTTTGATTATGGAAAAAACAAGTCCTTCAAAAAGGGCTGAGATTAGGCGCACCAAGCTGCTAGGGTGGACGCCAACTCCGAACTCTTTTTACGACATATTTATGTTCTCCAACAGGCAGTTGGTGCGGCTGCAGCCCCTCAAGAGGCCCAACCGAGTACAGATATGATGATCCACCCGGTATCAGCCGAGGCGGTGGCGGAGGAATGGGCGACAACCGTGAATGAGCCCATCGCCCTAAGTGACGGGGATTCAGAGGAAGAAATGCCCCCTTCTTCAGCTCCTTTCCCCTAGCCTTCCCATGCATCCTTGTGACCCTTTGATTCTCAACACCCCTGCAATCAATCCGAGCAGGGTTAAATTCAGGGAACTCGAGGACATGTTTGCTGACCTAGGCGGGGAAGGTTATTTGAGGAGGCATTAGGCTGAATTTGGTGGCGAGGACCTTGGTGACGACGCTGGATCTTGAAACTTCTAGGACCCTAATGGGAATGCCTATGTTTTGTCTCTTTTCTTTTATGCTTGGAGGACGCAAAGACTCTCGTTTGTCAATGTGTTTTCATTTATGTTCACTTGTAGTCTTCAACTTTTATGCATGTCTTTCTGAGAGTCGCGCTCCATGTAGAGGCTTACCCCTCTCGGGACAGTACCCCTAACGATCGAGCCTAAGACTCGTTAACTTTTCGAGAGCAGTACTCAAAGTGTGGAGGATTACCCCTCTCGGGGTCGTACCCCCAATGACCTGCCCGATGCTCGTGTTAAATTTTTTGAGGGCAGTGCTCTAAGTGTGGAGGTTTACCCTTCTTGGAGCCGTACCCCTAACGACCGAGACCGAGGCTCGTGTTAACTTTTCGAAGACAGTGCTCCAAGTGTGGAGGCTTACCCCTCTCCGGGTCATACCCCTAATGACCGAGCTCGAGGCTTGTGTTATCTTCAGGTAAATCTTTGAACATAAGTTTGTTTAGTAATAATATTTCTTTAAGTTTGATACATTCCATGGTCGAGTTACATCATTTACTTCCATGTCTTGGAGCCTATATGATCTCGTGCCTCCCACGGTAATGACTTTGTATGGACTTTCTCATTGGTTAGCTTCTGAGTGTCGCCCACTACCTTACGCAACACTAGGTCCCCCACTTGAAAGTTCCTCGTTCTGACCTTCTTTTGATGCTGCTTGGACAACTCCAATTAGTTTTTGGCTAGTTGTACAGATGCTAGCTCCCTTATTTCTTTGGCCAAATCGAGATCATTGACTAGAGTTTGATCGTTATTTCTAAATTCGAAGGCTTGACTTCGTATAGTTGGGAGCCCCACTTCCGAAGATATGACTGCTTCTACTCCGTCTGTCATGGCGTAAGGGGTTTCTCTTGTGGAAGTCCTTGGGGTGGCCTTGTATGCCCATAAGATATTGAGTAGTTCTTCGGTTCATCTGTCTTTCGCCCTTTTCAACCTCTTTTTTTATCTAAGTCAACACTGTCTTATTGGAGACTTTCGCCTGCCCATTAGATTGAGGATATGTTGGGGTAGAATAATAGTTGTGAATTTCGAACCCTAAGCAGAACTTCCTAAACAGTCCGTTATTGAATTGGGTGCCGTTGTCAGATACGATGGCGCGCGGGATTCCAAACCTAGTGATGATATTTTGCCATACGAATTTCTTGGTCTCGACATCCCATATGTGACTTAGGGGCTTGACCTCGATCCACTTTGTGAAGTAATCCGTGGCAACCAGGAAAAATTTCCTATTTAACGACTCCCTTGGCAGTGGGCCCACTGTGTCTATGCTCCACTGGGAGAATCGCCATGGACTAGTTAGAGGGTTGAGGTCTCCCGCTGGCTGACGGTTAATAGGGGCAAATTTTTAGCACTTGTCATATTTTTGAACATACATCTTGGCATCTCTTTGCATATATGACCACCAATATTCATGAGACATTGCGTGATGTGCGAGGGACCTTCCTCCTGTGTGACTGTCACAGATCGCTTTGTGGATTTCATATAGCAACGACTCAATCTTGTCCTCGGGAACACACAATAGGTATGGTCCTAAGAAGGATCTTCGATATAACTTCTAGTTGGAGGATACCTAGAACCTGAAAGCCTTTAGTTTGATCTTTTTGGTTTCTTTGACATCCTCGGGGAGTGTCCCGTTCATCAGGTACTTGACTACGGGGTCCATCCAACTTGGTGGTATGTCTCGGGTGTCCATCGGAAATACCTCATCGGCATCTACGTCCCTTATGCTTGGGCTCTCTATGTATTCTACAGTAATCCGTCGAGTGACCTCCGAAGCAAAGGCCGAGGCGAGGCATACCAATGTGTCGGCATGACTGTTGTGATTCCTGGAGATTTGGGACACTTTCACCTTCTCAAACTTCTCCATTATTGACTTCGCCTTTTGGTAATAAGCTTTCATTCTGTCATCCCAGGCTTTGAAGTCTCCATTGACCTGGTTGACTGCCAACTGGGAATTGCAGAAAACACAGAGGTGCCTGATCTTGACAGAGAACGCCATGTCATGCCCTGCTAATAGTGCCTCGTACTCGATCTCATTGTTGGATGCTTTAAATTCGAGTCTGATGGTTGGCTCTATTGTAATCCCTCTAGAATTGGTCAAAATTATACCCACTCTTGCCCCTTTTACATTCGAGGACCAGTCAACGTGCAAGTTCCAAGTGGTATTATGGTCGAGATTTGCAGGGATTTTCTCTGTAGGGGGTTCAGACGTAGAGAATTCGGCAATGAAATCAGCCAAGACTTGTCCCTTGATGGAAATGCAAGGTTTATATCTTACTTTGAATTCTCCCAACTGTATGGCCCACTTGGCGACCCTCCCTGACATGTCTGCTTTGTGGAGGATGGGCCTCAGAGGCAGGCTCGTCAGGATCTCAATGGGGTAGACTTGGAAGTAGTGCCGCAACTTCCTTGCCGATGTCACCAATGCAAGTATGAGTTTCTCCATCGGTAAGTACCTAGTCTCGGTGTCAAGCAGAGCCTTGCTGACATAATACACTGGTTTCTGGACACCATCGAGTTCCTTCATCAGCGCTCCACTGATCACATACTTCGAGACCGATAGGTAGAGGCTCAATACTTCGTCGACAACCAGAACAGATAGAGTGGGAAGGGATCTTAAATACTCCTTGATTCCCTCTAGGGCCCGATCACAATCTTCGTCACAAGGGCCTTTCGTCGCCTCTTTGAGCATGAAAAAGAATAGTCTACATCTATCTGACGACTTGGAGATAAATCGGTTGAGGGCTGCCAGTATTCGAGTGAGCTTCTGTATGTCCTTGGTGGTCCTCGGCCTTTGTATCATTTCCACAACCTGTATCTGATCGGGATTGGCTTCTATGCCTCGATGAGTAACTAGGTAACCTAGAAATTTACCCGAGCTCACCTTGATTGCACACTTAGAGGCATTTAATTTCAGGCCATACTTCTGTAGTACGGCGAAAGTTGTCCTAAGGTCCCTGAGGTGGTCGGCTTTGTGTGCACTCTTTACCAACATATCGTCGATGTAGACTTCCATGGTGGTGCCAAGTTGCTCTTTGAATATCCTGTCCATTAAGCACTGATATGTGGCGCCAGCCTTCTTCAAACTGAATGGCATTACTTTGTAAAAATAAATCCCTTGGGGTGTGATAAATGTCGTTTTCTCTTGATCGACTTCGTGTAAAGGGATCTGGTGATAACTTGCTCAGGCATTCATGAAAGTCATACGTTCGTGCCCCGCGGTCGCATTGACAAGTTTGTCGACCTTTGGGAGTGAATAGTCATCCTTGGGGCATGTCTTGTTCAGATATGTGAAGTTCACGTAGACTCACCACTTCCCGCTTTTCTTCTTGGGATTGTCATTTGGAAAATTGGACCTCCCTGGTTGACCCCGCCCTGAGCAGTCGGTCTACCTCCTCATCGACTGCATGTACGTGATGAGGTGTCGATCACCGAGTTTTCTGTTTCATAGGTTTGAAGGTCAGGTCAACTTGTAGCTGATGATAGATTACATTGGGGCTTATCCTCGTCATCTCAGCAAGTATCCAGGTAAACACGACTGAATTCTGACGGAGAAAATTTACCATGTCCGACCTTTCAGCTTCCCTCAGCAACGCCCCCATCAAAAAGAACCTCTCTTCATCGCCAGGGCAGAGGAGCACCTTAACTAAATCTTCCGTCGATCAATCGACTGGGTCAACCATGGGCTCGTCAACCCCCAGTCGACAGAGCTGTGATTGGTATTTAGCCACAATCGCCTTGGGATCACGCTCTTTGGTCTTGGCGTTAACCCTGATCTTTACCGCGACATAGAAACAGCTCTTGGACGAGGCTTGGTTGTCGCGAATCTCCATGATCTCCTTCGGAGTAGGGAACTTGATTTTTTGGTGGTACGGTGAATGTACTGCCTTCAGGGCGTGCAACCATGTCTTTCCCATAATAGCGTTGTAAGGCGAGTCAGAATCTATCACCACAAACTCAACGGGGATAACAACAATTTCGGTTGTGACCATGAGAGTGATCTTTCCGAGAGGAAGCGCATACGAGCCGTTGAATACCACGGGGGGGTCTTCACGGGTTTTAAGTCTTTTTGCGTGAACCCCATCTTCTGGAAGAAGTTGTCGTACATCACCTTGGATGAACTCCCTAAGTCTACTAGAATCCTTTTCACGTCATATTTCTCAATCCGGAGAGTGACCACCAAGGCGTCTTCGTGGAGAAGGGGCAAGTCCCGCCAGGTCGGCGTCAGAGAAGTAAATTGCTTCGGATTCATGCCAAGGTTGTTTGGATGATTGCCCACACTCTTCCGCCTAAGTGTCAGCAGCGCACCAACATCCTTTGGTCTTTTGTTGCTAATAGTGATAAATCAAGCGATGAATAGCTCGGTCATCTGACTCCATGACCTGATACTTTTCAGGGCTAGGTTCTCGTACCATTTCATGGTGGTGTCCTCGAGGCTTATCGGGAACACTCGGCACAATAGCTTGCGGTTGGTATTGTATAAAGGTGTTCACCCTACCCTATCGGTAGGAAATATGTTCTTCCGTCTTCCTACCCGATACTTTGCAGAAGAATTTTTTCTTGACCTACCATACCCGACAGGTGTGGTATTCTTACCCGACTTCGTACCCGATTAATCGGGTAGGAAATCGAGTAGGAAGTCAGGTAAACACTTTTGTAACTATTAATTTTTGAATCATTTTAACAATTTAATTAAATAACATGCACCAATTTAACAACACAATAAATCAATAAACACTAAAATCTAAAACAACTACAATAAGAATTATAATAAAACACAAGAAAGTATGAACATCAATCCACCATAATTGAATCATTTTCCCAAACGCATACGTTCAAAGAGCAAAACAGCAGAACTCATGTCCCCATTTTTTCCAAACGCATCGAGCATTGCGTTATTAGATACAATACATGGTTTAGATATTTCATCAAACATAATATGTGCATGTTTAATGTCAGTTTGTCCAGCATACAAGACAACAAAACACGTTTGCTTAGGGTTTTTTTAGGAGCAGTGGAGTGAGGTGTGAGGCGCAGGTGCTCTCGGGACTCAGTAGATTAGGGTTTTTTTTAGTTTATATATATATATATATATATATATATATATATATATATATATATATATATATATATATATATATATATATATATATATATATATATATATATTAATTAATTAATGCGGGTATGGTAGGGTAGGAATGCGGAATAGATGGCTATTCTGCATTCCTACCCGATTTTTGCGGCTAACCGTTCAGTAGGGTAGGGTAGGGTAGGAACTTGCGGCCAGTTGAAAATTTGAACCCCCATAGTATTGTATATGGACATGAGTTTCTTGTACTGCCAAAGATGACTCTCGGGATCTGTTGTCCCCTCATAGACCTTGAAATAGGGAATGATGAACTTTTTTGACATCTCTACCTCCCTGATGACCCGAACGAACGACGACATGATCTGCTCATTTTTCGTATCGTCGTTATTCTCTTTTTGGAGAGTCTTCTAGCATTTGGCATCGAGACGCGATCGGAGATCCTCTCATGGGCCCTTATCCTTGGGTTCCCGAGTTGTAGAACCTGTGCGCGACTCTACTCCTTCTGCACCCCCGAAAAGCCTATGGTGGAGGTTTTCACGGGATAGAACCCGATCACACTTCATTTTTCCCTTAGGTTTGTTCTCAGCAACACGCCCACCATGACCACGGGGATCACGCTTGTCGCCCAGGCGATGGTGCAAGTCCTTCCCTGAGATTTCCCGTGGGGGATCCCAGGGTAGCTCTGTCGAACGCTCATGTCCTCATGTCTCTTTGCTCAGCCAGCTAGTCTCCTCCAACCACTCGAAGTTGTTGAGCCAGTTTAGGACGTTAACGTTATCTTTTTCGAGTTGCCTCAAATGGCCTCCCAACCGCTGTTCCATCAATTCCATTATTTCTCAAGCTAGGACTCCTCGCCCTCCCAAGCTTTGATTCACTGGTAATGTTTGATGTGAATTACGCTGAACTCTGTCTGATTGGTCTAAGGAGTGAGATTCTGTGACTACGGGGGATGGTCAGCTTCTGCATTTCTCATGCGTGGGCTACCCCCTATCTCACCCTGAAATCGAGTGTTCACCATGCTTGTGTCGCTACGAGGAAATCTGATTCTATAACTTTCTCACAAACGACGCCAAATTACATGGGAGAATTCTTGCAATGGGTTGAGATAGTGATCATCTGGATGATTCTGAATGGTGAACATGAAACTAAAGAAGAATCTGGAAAGGGGTTGGGTGTGCACCCGGCTAATCCCATCTTATGCTTACGTTAGTCGGCGTTCGAGTGAAAATGCACAGTATATTCTTAATTCAGATTGCGTACCTTATTTTAGCTTTTGGAGGGGTATTTATACCTAGATTCGTAATGATGCCTTTTTGTCTGGAGTCTCATTCTAGAATTTAATGGTTTGGGTTCGCAATCTAGCATAATGAGTGCTATTCCGTCATGTCTCATTAATGCTAAGTGCCCGAGCACCTAGATCTTCTCTCGGGACATCGCCGAGCATTCATGGTTCGATCCCCGACCATCGAGTGCTCTACATAGGAACTCAGAGCCCATAACCGAACCTTTATGAGAAGGCATTAGATCCCCTTGGGGGCTTCCCCTCGGTTTAGTAGTCATTAATGTCTTGTAATAATGATTGATTTTCCGTCCTTTGAGGATTAAACAACTATTAATGGTCTGTCATACCAACACGACCTATATTAATGATATGTCATACTTCATTTAATGCTAGGTCCCGAGTAGCATACTTGCTTGACTCCTCCTACTAATAAATTGTACACATTTTGACAATTATGGGTATCTATATGTGGAGCTCTTATTGACATGCCGCCTAACGTCCCGCCATGTGGGTTTGGAACTGAAAGCAATGGCAGCACAAATTGGAAGAGGGGACATAACTGCTTTGAAATATGAACCGGTGTGTTAGTTCCTCCGACCTCTACAAAAACCAACCTTTAACAATTTCACCACTCCATTACACTTGATATCTCGAATATTAATCCATAATTTACTCCATTATATCACTACAAAACGCAACCCATCTTTTTCTTTTTTTATGTTGGATAGAAATACTGTTTTCTTATCGAAGGGTGAAAATACGAATACCTGACTCATATGACAAATTTGTTACTAGATTTTTGTCAAGTGGTAAAAATTACCAGATTTTAATGTTACACATTTTTTTTCAATTTTCTTGTCATATTATCTTGTATTGAGGGACTCACTTATTATGTCCGTAGCATTGTTGGGTAAGGTAAGATTATAATAGGAATATAAAGTGAATCGGTTTCATGTATTTGTAGGGGAGAATAAACTACAAGAGTCAAATGGGCCAGGCCATGAAAACAAGGAGCCGAGGGAGAAGGGACCCGGCCATCAAAACGGCGACATGAATGGAAACCACACGCACTTGTTGGGAGTGTTATGGGTAAAATTATCAAATTTTGACCAGAACCCGCCTCATCTTCGTCGGCACGGGTCCCACTCAAACACCTCACGTGTGGGTTTGGTCGGCTGTGGGTTTGTCGTCTGGGGATTGTCAACAAGTGTTCGTTACAATCCAATCCTACCTGCTTCTGATAAGCGTAGGACCCATATGTTATTTTATTTTTTATATCATACAAAAAATAATTAATATTGGTAAATATTGGATTGTTTAAAGCTAACTTTTTTAGGTATAAAATAAAAATTTAAAAAGTGAAATAAAAAAATCTAAGTTAAAAAAACTCTTGAAATTGTTTATAATGTTTTAAAAAAAATCAACTTTTCTTTAAAAGTTCTTGAATAAGTCTTATTTTTAAAAATTTTTTTGGTGCTGATAAAAACTGTTTTTGTCCAAAAAATTGATAAAAAACCACTACCCATTAACTCGGGACCAAGTTTCTTTTCCTTTTAAACCAAAAAAATAATTGAGATATATATTATTTTGAACTAAAGCCTAAATAGATATATTATTTTGAACTATTTGTAGCATTTTGATACTTTGACCAATTTTTTGGTACTAAAGTCTATCCTATGTTTATATCTTGGGAAATACAATAATTTTTATTTTTTTTTCAATAGTGACTCTTATACCCTGGTCTTTCTCTTGGTTGCAACCAAGGACAGTCCTGTGGATGAGAAAACAGTATTCACGTTACATTCCTTCATCTCACCAAGAACAAGAAGAATAGCTTTTTCCCGAGTGGGACAACCAACATTTCACTACAGCAAATGCAAGTTCGATCAAAGTCCAAAAACAGTTGTGCCTCGTGGGCTCGTACTACCATGGCAAACTTTCAAACCAAGGGCAGCATCAAAGCATGAAAATTCAAAGAGTAATGTAGTGCTGACCTAGAATTGTCTAACATTGCGTAGTGAATAATATTATATAGGTACAAACTTCGAACATCAGTTGTACAGCGCGTTTTATGTCATGCAGGTCTAATTTAAAGCAAGCAATATTTATACGACGCAGGTCAGATATCCGAGTCTGTGATGTGAAGACCATGTAGTTTGTGACCCTGGTGTGATAGGACGGTAGCATGCTCATTAACCATGGAAATGCAGAGGGCTGACTTGAAACATAATTCTCTTGTGCTTCATATTTAGGCATATCAATATTCAGTTCTTGCTACGAATTAGTCAACAACATTCGATGAAACACACACTAGTCTTTCTCTAAATAAAAAGAAAAAGAAATTTATATTGTAGAATGTTCTGAGTGAAAAGTACTTAACTACACAACCAGGAGAAAGTTCTCAAATTTTTACCCGGATGCCTTCTTAAATGCCATAACAGATTATGCAAATATGCTCAAGGGGCCAGTCTGGCTTGAAGAATCCAGTCCATGTTCATTATTTCGCAGACTTGTAATCCATTTCCTGCAAATGAAGATTTGCCTGACTTAATATTTGATGGGATTGTCTTGTAGTCTGACCAATTTTATAGAATGTCTAACATGCAAACAATCGCAAGTCCAAAGATTGAAGAGACTAATAATTTAAGAAAATAGTAAGCATTGCCATAGATAAATGAGATTGAATTTATTATTATTTTTTTTTTACCTTCCAACGTTGTTGCTGCCTGGATCCATAAAAATTGTTAGCCTTTTTGCAGTTTTC
Source organism: Ilex aquifolium (assembly GCA_951799425.1). NCBI lineage: Eukaryota > Viridiplantae > Streptophyta > Magnoliopsida > Aquifoliales > Aquifoliaceae > Ilex > Ilex aquifolium. The sequence continues at coordinate 20,212,616 of OX637409.1, forward strand.
ATGAACACACTGCAATAAACGAAGGGCGTATATTCCATAAGAGACAAATCCAAGTGCAATCTTGGTGTTCAAACTTATTGAACCAGACCAATAAGAGCAAAGATACAAATGATAAATGATACCTGAATGGTTCATCTCCAGTTTGTTTAACCGCACCTGTTGAATCTCGGTAGAGCACATGGCTCTGCATCTCTGATCTTTCAATTCCAAACATGTTTGCCAGCCTTCTGTATAACTCTTCATAAGATCCAAGGACCGAGAGATCAACAGTCCGGCCTACATCCTCTGACTCGAGGAATACTTTGCAGTGACCAGTATCCAGGCCAAGTTTAGCTGTGTGAAAGCCATTGTTCCACAAAAGCCCAGCACTGGACAGATTATCTGGAATACCTTGCTGGCCAAGCACAAATTTTTCTGCCTTGTCTAGATTCCCGTCCAGGGATTGCTTCCTGGTTGGAACTTGTGAAAGTGCATCACTGAAACACCCAAAGATCTGCTGTTCAGTGAGTATTGGCTGACCAAAGAGTATAAAACTGGGTGTCTTTACATTATCAGATTTCTCCAACTTATGACTAGGATTCCCCATAGTTAGCAAGCAAGATATATTGTCACTGCCATTAGTGTGACCTTGGATAATGCCATCCGAGACTTTAGCATGTGGATCAAGCCGTTGGAAGCTGGGCGGTGGAAACAATCCCAACTGCAGTTTGTTGCTAAGGTGGAGATCTGATAATTGTGCTCCAAATTGAGCATGCCTGGCTCCCTGTATGCCTGCAGGAATGTTGTCAGGTAGACAACACAAAGGACTGCTGGGCCCAAGGGGGTTGCCTGAAAACGACGGCATTGGAAATTGGCCGTCAATTGGAAAGTCTGGGTGTTGCGGTATCCGCAACTTTTTCCTGGGTGGTGAGAAGGGTGACAGATGAATGACAGGCATATTTGATACCAATTCAACTAGCCATGGGCTGACCTGCTTCACATTTTGCAGCAAATCTGGTTCATCCCATGTGACCTACAATAGAGTATGCTGGAAAATTTAAAACAAGTGGAAGCTAAAAGCAAGATCACAAGAGTGCAGACATGTTCCCCAGGTCCACAGATTCTAAATTTTTTGCAAAAAGATTTGCCATAAAGCGGCAGCTTATTGCTAAACAAGAGGGAACAAACCATAAGTAACATCCTGCACAAGAAAATTGTCCAACTGAATCTGATCTTGGACCAGAATATATCATCGACATGTACCAAAAAGTGGACTCCAACCCAAATGTGGTGCATGACAAGACACAGCAACTCCTTACAACCAGTTCCTTTCCATAAAGGTTTAGGGAACAATTAAAGCAAGAAACCAAATTTCCACAAAATTAAGAATGAGCTAACTTCTTTCAGATATTTAATTGTTCATAATTTAAAAATATACTTGCATGATTAATAGCAACAATTTCTATGCACATCTGATGAACAACACCAAAGGTTAATCTTGAATCATAAGTTCTGCGCAAGCATCAAAGTCTTGCCCTTCTTTCCAACAAGCATCTCAAAGAGATGTTCAAACAAAAGTATGAGAACATATTTTTAATCTTCTTTCTTTTTTTTAACCAAAATATATGTTGCATCTTCGTGGGGCAAACTAGTAGTATGAGATATCAACTTTCAAAAAATTTCACTGAGCTATCAGATTATGACCCTATCATATCTACCTTTTCTTTAACAACATTTAAATTGCAAGGCAAATAGGCCAATCTGCAGATCAATCTTGTTTTTGGCACAAAAACTTTCCAAGTGGAATAATGTGGGACTATATATCACAGTCAAGTGGAATTTGCTAGTAATTAACCATTTAATCAGGTGATGATGGAATAGGCATCATATTCTATACTTCAGATTTTGGGAAAAACCATGGATGTTGAATATACTACCATGCAAAAAAAAAAATGACCTTGTAATTTTTTGGTGACATTATTTCTAAGTCAACATAGTGCTTATTTCAGCCACCACATGAGATGGAATTAAAATCAAATCCATGTGTCACTTGTGCAAGAAACTGAAGTAGAAGCATTCTTATTGCAGGCTATCATATGTAATTCAACTATATAAGCTGCCAAAAGTGATGTAAATAATTTTAGTTTCTCAGCAATTTTTTCTTTTCCAATAAAAATGATATAAATAATATCATTTATAAAATGATATAAATAATATTTTGCACTGAATACCAAATCTTTAGGTGGATGAGAAACCAGCAATTCAACTGCGTTATGCATGGAGGGAAGTATACATTAGACAATTCTGTGTGCTATATAAAGAGAGCCCACATGTATTCTTATTCACCTAGATTGAGAAAATTTTAGACCATATATATCTTACTTATAAAACAATAGACACCAAAGATATATGAATTGGTATAGTTTGAGGTTCCAAAATACCATTCAAAAACATGAGAGCGATCTAAATGTTGTTCACCATACAATAGGGAACAAGACTGCCGGCTAAGTGCATAATACCAATATCCAAGAAACTAATACAATAACTTCTGAACAATTTGAACAACAAAATATAAACTGGACAGTTCGAGATCCAGTCATCTGTTTTAAACTGAGATCATAATAAATGAGTAACATTACCTGGAGAAGTCGCCATGGTGAATTAGGCCAGCGGATGGGGTCAGCAAACTGAACAGAAGCTATTGTTCCCATGAACCAGCTAATCCGGGAAGAATCCTCAGTTTCAAAGGGCATTTTGAACCTCATCCCAGAGCACCACTGATTTCTCATTGCAGCACTAACAGACGAAGCCTTAACACAAAACTCGGGAGTGCTAGCACGCGGGAAATAAACAATCTCAAATGGATGCCCATTAGCAGCAAGAGATACTGCTTCAATCACCGTTTCGGGCCTCGCTCTTCCCTTCCTCCTCGTACCTCCAGGGGAACTCAAACTCCCATTACTACCACTTCTCATTAATATGTTCTCATCCGCCCTCAAGAACATCGAAAATCCCCCATAATTCCCAGCAGCCGAGCTCCACCCAGATGGGTACTCAGGGCCACCAATGCCACCCCTCTTTGCCCTTCGAATCCCAATACAAAGATCCCCATTTTCTGCCCTCAAGAACACAACGGAATCCCCAGCAACCAGCTTCTTCTGGTTCACAAAAGTACTCCATCCAGTAGTTAACAAATGCCTCCTAGGTGTCCCCCTATAAATATGCCTAAACTTCCAAATTTCACCATGAACATCCTTAGCAATCACGGTTTGAACCGGGGGATCAGCTGAGTAATCCAGCGGAGGAAAGATTGTCTCAGCACAGTACCGAGGAACTGAGAACCCCCCACCATTATTCGCATCGGACTGAGTCAATGTTTTCGCAAAAGAAGTGGGTTTTTCAGGGGATTCAGACCCATTACTCCCCAAAACCCCATCATCATCATCAAAATCATGCTCATTGTTGCCAATCGGTATTAACCTAATTTTAGAATAAACTTCATCGGTTTCAGGGTCGGCCAAAAACTTCACAGCAGCCACACGGCAAAGAATCAATGCCGGAACCCTAGGGATTGCCCCGAAATCAACGTTAGTGAGGGCGTGTTCGGCATGACCTTGAGGGAAATAGAAGACTTTGGTGTGAAGTGGAGGCATTTGAACCATACCTCCGGCACAGGCGTGCCATAATTGAGAGTCCAAGCTCTTCTCTACCACCTCCATTTTTCCTTGTTTTATTTGTTAAATGCGATTGTTGCAATAGCTCGCTTGCGTACAGTAATGAACAGTGCTTACACTTACCACGAACCAGAAAAGAACAGCCTCAATTTTGTGAGGTAGCTTGTTTCTCTCTCTTAGTAAATGCTATGAACAAGCAGAGCTCGACAATTCAGACAACACATTCAAACTAAGTTCAAACAAAAGAAGCTATTGAAAACTACTATTTACATTAGAAGATAGAGATCTATTACCTTTCACGGCCTGAGATCCGAGCAACAAAAGACCATCGAAAGCATGTCTTCAGCAGAGCAGAGAGAGAGAGAGAGAGAGAGAGAGAGAGAGTAAAGAAGTCCCAATAAATACAAACTCTCAACAACTTTGTCGATTTTATTCTTCAAAAAACACCGTAAAACATCAGGTCTCTATGGATTTCTCTCTCTATATATAAATGCTTCAATACTTGCCGTTCAGTTTCGTTCAATCTCTGCGCATACACTCTTCACTGTTAGATCTCACTGTGTGTTTTGTTCGCACATCCAGACAAATCATACGGTCTTCTTCACAAAGTACCTATGAAACTCGAGAACAAATCTGATATTCAACACCGGAAAGCTCTCGGATTAGCAAAAAAACCGCCGGAGAACTAGTCGGCAGTTGAAGAACACACAGTACAAACACTAATCGTAGTCAAAATACAATCCATATAAGTAATTCACAGTTTAAATCTCAGACTTCCAACACTATACTCCAACACACAAACAGATTATAGAGAGGGAGAGAGAAATTTCATGGCCGATCAGAGTGTTGCAGAGCTAATACTGTTCTATATAACAGTAAATACAGATCAAAGTGCTTCGAAGAACAAACAGGTCACAGAAAACGACTTTTTCACTCGAAATCTTTGCCATCACAAAACTCCAAAGCTAGAGTTGAACATCCGCACCCCACCTCTGTCTCATTCTCTCTCTCTCTCTCTCTCTCTCTCTCTCTCTCCTCTCATTTTTGTTCTTATCCCCTCGTCTCTCTCCAGATCTGTTACCACTTACCAAACAAAAACAAAAAGTTAATATCATCAGGTTAATAAAGTTGATTATTATATTGTTTTTGTGATTAAGAAGATAAATAATGCTTCATAAATTAATCTAATTAGATTAAGAAATAAAAAAGGCCAAATAACACTTTGAACCCTCTAAACTATGCCCCTAATTCCACATTGTCTTTTAAACTATCGATTTTTTAAGATTACGGAACATGAGTTGGGAAACAAACCCCATCAAACCCATGTTTGACAAATACATAGTTAGCTTAGGGTTTGAAACTTAGTCTGCTTTAGGCCCGGAAATAAAATTCAAGTTCATGAAACCCGGTTGGGGGGGGGGGGGGGATTTCATATGTGGGTTAAAGGGTTGAACATGCAAATAACATTTATACCTTTATATATCCCATGTATGTAAATAAACATGTGTTTGAATTAAATTGGTTAAGGGGCACAATAGTTATTTATATACAAATATATTATCATAATAGTCATATTTCTATGCGCATATCAAACATGGGTATTGACAGCATTGAATTTTGAATCTCATCTTCAGATTTGGAAGGGTTTGGACAAGCCAATCTAAATCTCTCTCAAAAAACTAACCAAACAATTCCTTAAACTCTTGGTTTGAGTTTCACACCGTCTCAATAACAAACATTTGTCCAATGTTTGAAGGCTGGCCGAGAAAAAAAAATAGAATTCCGCAATGTTAGGCGAAATGTTATTTTTCTCTTATTTGTCATAAAATTAATCTACATTACTTATAAGTGTGTGAAAATTTTTAAATTTTCTATTTCATTCATACCTCACATATACTTATTAATGTCATTATTTTTTCTTCTATGTTCTATAAAAACTAGGGCTAATAATCAAACGAGTTCGAACCGAGTCTGTTGGGTTTATTTTTTTAAACGAGAATAAAAAAATTGTTTAAGTTCGACTAGTCCCGTTTTCTAAACAAGTCGAACTTAATTCGAGCTCGACTAGTTCGATTCAATTATCAACCCTAATCAAAACTCTTTTTAATTTGTTTATTCAATCCAATTACACATATAATCTATATTTTTTTTATAAATTTAACATAAAATTATGATTTAAATTTATTCAAGTGCAACGCATGTCATGCATTGCTAATAGTTTACAAAATACTAGTTATTGTCTGTGCCTGAAGGCATAGAGTAATAAAAAATGATAAACAATAAACATATTTGTATTCATATCCAAAATCAAATTACAAATATAGAGGAGAAATAAATGAATTTAAGCATCGGTTGTAGTGGGGGTGAGAAGTGGTGGTGGTAGGAGACGGTGATGGTTGTGGTGGGTGGCAATGACCGTGGAAGTGGTGGCGGTGGCGGTGGCGACGATGGCGGTGGCAATGGTAGTGGTGGTGGTGGCGGTGACGATGGCGGTGGTGGCGGCGACGACGGTGGCAGTGGTGGTGGCGGCGGCGACGGTGGCAGTGGTGGTGGTGGCGACGATGGTTGTGGTGGCTGTGGTTGCAGTGGTGGTGGTGGTGGGGGTGGTGGGGGTAGAGGTAGTGGTGGGGCGGTTTCAAACACTATTTTTTGTTTTAAATCATTTATGAGAAATAATTTCTAAAAGTACTTTTAAAAAATTACTCCAAACACACCCTTAAGGGCCTATTTTTCCTATTAAATTTAGGGTATTAATATTAGGCTTTAGATTAATTTTAAAGTAAAATTTAAAACGATCTGAACCGCGAAAAATAAAAGTCATTTTGTTTATCTTTTGAAATTTGAATTGTAAGCTACATTATTATATAGATAGTTTGAGAAAATAGATAGTTAAAAGCCTTTAAGGTATAATGTGAGAAAGGGAATAATTTAGGAGTAATGTAAAATCAATGATATAGTTTAGGGGATCTAAGTATAATTTTTGTTAAAATTAAAAAAAAAGAAGATTTTTACGTCATTTTCTATATCATATCGCGAAAAATTGAAAATGAATGCGCGAGTATTCTTTTTGTACTGGTCTGAATTCTGAGCGGAGAACAGTGAAGGACTGCCCCCCTGGACATATTAACCGCAGTTAAAAAAAAATCTTGGTCAGCTTAACTATAGTTAAAGCTGATTTGGTGATTTTTTGGTTTCTTACTGTCTCGTCCTTGCCTCGCGATGTTTTAATCTCCGGCAAAGAGCCAAAGAGAGAGAAAGTGTACGTAGTGTTGACATTATGTGGTTGCTTTATTTGCGGTTACTCGGTCCAACTTCACCGGCACTATTTTTGGGTCATTGCTTGGCATTTATACTACTAATTCAATTTTTTTATATATATTTTTTTAATATTTTTTTGGCAAATCATCCGCTATTAGTGTTTAAGAAATCCACTTGTATCTAATAATTTTTATCTGAATGCATGATAAATAGTCCGCCAAGAAAAAAATTGTAAATAAAGTGTATTAGAAATATTTGTAACACATTATGAATCTGAAAATTCGATAGTGATCACAATTTTGTAAGATTAATTTTAACCCGATACCATTTACATGTAGTTCGACTCGTTTTTGAATATGTTGATCAGATTGAATTGAATTTTTAATACGATATCAATAAACTACTCTTAAATTTCATAAGAAAAAACCCCTAGAAATTTATTTCTTATAATATCCTTGGATGAATGAACATATGTTGGAGTCTGAAGAGGTAAATAGTCCCCCCCCCATGGTGTTAACTACCTTTGAAGTTGTGTAGGTGTTTAGATTAGAGGAGGTAATTTCTTAAACCATTGTAGTTGATTATTTGTACTGGGAAAATTATGATACCGCTTTCGATACCGTACCGTCACTTATTATTTTTATGAAAAAGTTACAACTCAAAAGAAAAAAATTACAACTGCTCAAGGGAAGTCCATTGTTGATTAAGAGGACCATGATCGATCACAGATACATATGATCGATCACAGATACATATGATCGATCATAGACTTTCCCTAAACAGTTGTAACTTCTCATTTATGAATTGTAACTTGACATTTAAAAATTGTAACTTCGTTATTAATCACAATCTATCATGATCGATCAAAATCTTTAAAGGTTATAATTTACACCTCAAAAAAATTATAACTTAACCTTAAATGTTTGTAAATTTCAGTACAGTACCTCCTTAGGTACTATAGCCTTTCCCATTTGTACTCAACATGAAGTCAGTGGACTTGTGCTAAACTGTTTTGAACTTCGATACGAAATTAACGGATTTGTGATAAGTATTTCAAAATAATTACTTAATTGTGTTATATTTGAATTGACGTGTTTTTTACTTTGGTTCTTTAACACGAATTTGACCCTAAGGTGTTAGCGTGTGCCCCCTACTTAATAAATAAATTTTTTATATTTAACATGTGGAACCTACCCATTTTTTCATAAATATATTTAGAAATGAAATCAGCTGAACACGACATGTTATGATTGCCGTGTCTAGTCTGGATGACTGTGGCAGGATTTGACAAGGGAGCTCCTATTAAGGGAAAATTCAACTTTGGCACATTGTTACTAATAAGATCTAAAAAGCATAATGACATTAAGGAATTTTCAGGAGGAGCTATCCATTCCAGACGGCATAATCATGGCGAAGAGTCCTCATGGGCCACATTCAAATAAGGTAAATGGATCATGGATTGGATGCCATGAGATTTGTTACCGTGTTATTTCGAGTTCATTTTGTAGTATGTCTGTTTACAGTTGATTTTTTTAGATAAAAAATTATGATTTAAAAAATTTTATAAAAAAATCAGAGTTAAAAAAAAAAATTAAAATCGTTTGGGATGTTCTTTAAAAAGCTAAAAAAAGTTGAAAAAATTGTTTGGACTTTAGGGTAATTTTTTTAACTTTTTTAGTTTTTTTGTATCAAAATAAAAAAATAATTACATGTATGTATAGACTATACATAATAGTTTTCAAAATATAAATTTAAAATTTTTATATTACTAATAATATTTTATGAATATAATAAATTAAAAAGTTATGTGAGACCCACAACAAAACTCTAAAAAATAGTAAATTTTTTTTTTAAAATCAGCTTCTTGAATAACTCTTTTGGGTTCAAAAAACTGATGCATAAGTTGGTAAAAAAGTCGAGGTCCAAACTGACTTGACTTATTTTATACAAAAACCCTTAAAAATTACCTATTTAAACTAGTTCCAAACAAGCTCATTAGTATTGATATCTTATTTTATATAATTTGAGAATTATATAGCATTAGAACTCGCCTTTCTCTTAACTTTATTATATCACCTACGCATACCCATAAATTAAAAACCTATTTGACTTCGATTGCAGCAAAACCAAATCAAAAATCATTTAAGTTTACAACAATTTCTAAAATAGTTGTGGATGCCTAATACTCAAGTTCGAGCCATGTATAAATTGTATATAGTCGTATTTACTGAGAAGATCTGACGAGTCAACTTGATTATGATCCTAACTCATTAAACTCATATCAGATAGTTTACTAATGATTTATTTCTTGTTGGATTTTCAAATTGTCTAAATAATTATCTGGTAATCGAACACCATTACATATGATTGATTTTTTTTTTCTTTTTCTCATCCTATATCTCCACTATGGTAGGATTTAGTAGTTATTTTGTCATTTATGAATATTTCAAAGTTTTTGAAAAGAAACCAATCATATACATCCATTTATGTGATGATACAAATGGTTGATAAAAATTATGTATTGAGTTTTACGCCCAAAAATTTGCTCTATTGAGATACATCCTCCTAAATAAAACACAAAAATCATTATAACTCCAAATATCAAGAGCTAAAGCCGTTGGCACAAGAAAGATAGCAATAAGAAGAAAATGACAAGAAGTACTTTGAGAATTTGTCTCTAAGCTAAGAAGTATAAGAAATTGGACAGCAATGGAATGAGAGTTTTGTTTCAATCCAAAAAATATATAGGCCTTCTACCCGCGGAATTCAGATCGCTTTCAATACTTTTTTTTTAATATATTTTTTTAATAAATCACCCATTATGTATTAGGGTGTGACCCACTTGAATATAATGAATCTTATATGAAGTAAGTGTAAAAGATTTACCAAAAAAATTAAAAAAAAAATATCGGAGAGGATGATCCTCTCCCCTAACCAAGCATATTAAATGGCATTTGAAGACAATTAGATGAATTAATCTTTAAGGGTGGTCTAGTGAACAAGTTTATCATCTTGTACGCAAGAAATCTTAGGTTAGATACTTTCTACACCCCCTAAGGGTCAGTCATTTTTGTTTCTCAAGGAACATATCCTTAAACTAACTCGAACTTTGAGAATTGGTCTTAGAAAGCTTGAGGGAATAGTCGAAATAAATCTGAACACCCTGTAAAAAAAACAAATAGATGAAGAAGGAACATTGAGACAGACCTACCAATTCAAGCCAATTACTCTAAAATGACCTTTCAACCAATGAATGTGCCCAGAATCCACATATGTTCTCGAGGGACATACAGTTTTTTTTCCTTACAATCCATAATTGTCCCGATCACCAATTTTTTTTAATTTGTATTTACACTATAAACTCGAGATATACATAATTAGTTATAAATAAACAAGAAAATCTCTTGAGCACCGAGTGAAGTAGTTTAGTGGGGGGTACCGACTGAACTTCTCACCTTGAAGTTGGAGATTTAAACCTTGGAATCTACATTGGAGTTCGGTGGTTGATCGCTAAACTAATTTAACTAGATTCGTTCTTAAGATGAGTAACAAATATGGTTAGGGGCCTCATGATCCCACTAATGAAGATCTATCAGAATGGTCTCTCTAAGTGCTCTCCTTTATCCCCATCTTTTTTTTTTGTAGCCAAAAAATAGAAAAAATAAAAAAAATCTCTAGTATGTATCCAATTTGCTACTTCAAACAACCTTCCCCCAGAGCTATTACGGGATCAACAGTATTTGTACTTGTTCTTTAATTATCAATGTAAAAACAGAGTACTATTAAGACCTAAAACCTAGGCATAATTTTCTGAACTAACCAACGACGTGTAGTCGATATAACCAACTACTACTATTATTAATGCATCTGTTGAATATTTTGATTAAAATTATATCACTTAACACATCAATAAAATCACAATATCAAATCACAATTTTGGGTAATTCTATGATACCAAAAAAACAAATCGATCCGTATTGAAAGTTACCAATTTTAATAGCAAAGTTTCACATTTTAACGATAAAGTTACAACTAAGAAATTCATGACTGATAATGAATTTTCTTAAGCAGATGTAATTTATCCTTTACAAGATGTAACATAACTTTCAAAAATTGTAAGTTGGAACTTTCACGTTTGCTCACAATTTTTTATGATCGATCATGTCATTTGTTAGTTATAATTTACACCTTAAAAAATTAAAATTTATAATTTGTGATACGGTACTAAAGATGGTACCGTAGTCTTTTCCCACAGTTTTGAGAGTAAATATCATATGTAACGATGACACCACATCATCATTATCACACGATGTTATTGTCTAACAGAAAGAGTAATGTTACAATAACTTAAAAAATAGACTTGATAATCATAACAATTAAATAAGTAGTGGGTCCCAATAAATGCTAAAATCCACAATGAAATTAATGGTTGTCATTATCAAGTCTATTTTTTAAGTTCATGTAACATTACTTATGTGGGATCCACTTGTTTATTTGTTTAGTTTCTTATTAGATGGTGACAGTACGTGGTGATGATAACGTGATATCACCGCTACACCCAATATTTACTCCAATTTTGGATCTTCCAAAACATTATTCTAAATTTATTAATACTATTAATATATTTTGACTATTGAGTTATTCTAAATTTAAATCATTATTTGCCGTCCCATGTCGGTCCAAATATCAAGCATAGGGGTCTCCATCCAAAGGACCAGTTTTGGGTTTGTCTTCTTTAAAGCGGTCGTGGTCCTATTCAAATTGACCTTTCTTGTTGGAATAGAATATACATCTTTGTATCACCAATGCCACTCAAAACTCCACGGTCCACTTGGTTTTGAAAGTCAGAAGCATTTAACACTTTGCCAGACTAAAATTAAATTATTTATAGTTAGTCCCCATAAAATTAAATGGGAAACTTTTCAATTTTATTATCTATATTCATAGATATTAATATTTTTTCGAATACACAATACGATAAATTTTGATACATAAAAAAAAATGATACGTATTGCTTAAGTGTATCGGTTTGTTCCATATCATATGATACACGATACGATACATCCAATACAAGACAATACGTACGATACGAGATGAAACAGATCAAAAAAATATTCTTTCAATTTTAACTAGAAAAACGATGTCTTTTCACTTAGAAGTAATTATTTCAAATATTAGGTAATGAAACGACGTTCTTTCACCATCAATAGTTTTAAAAAATAAAAGTATTCTTTTTTATTCGTTCCATCGCCAGAACAAATAGTTTGATTGTTAAAAGTGTCATCCTCTGACTATTTTATATGTTAGAGTTAGAACTTTCTAAATTTTGATGTTGATGAATTATGTTAAAAACTATGTGAAAAATTTGTGGAACAATAAAATATTATTATGATATTTTGTCATATATATATGTAATAATAAAGTATAATTCAATTCAAATTTTAAAAGATAAACAAAATGACTTTTATTTTTCGCAGTTGAGATCTCTTTAAATTTTACTTTAAAGTTAATCCGACGGCTAACATTAAGACCCCAAATAAGCCCCTAAGGGTGTGTTTGAGGTGATTTTTTAAAAGTGTTTTTAAAACTTATAATTTTCCGTAAGTACTTTAACAAAAAATAGTGTTTGGAATTGTCCCCCCCTACCACCACCACCACATCTGTCATAACAACCACCACTGCTACCACCACCACCACTGTTGCCACCCTACCACTATCACTGCCACCCCACTGCCCCACCATTACCACTATCACCCCACCCCCACCCCCACCACCATCGCCCCACCCCACTGCCCCACCATTACCACTATCACCCCACCCCCACCTCCACCACCATCGCCCCACCCCACCACTACCACTATTGTCGTCGCCACCCCACCACCCCCTACCGCCCCACACCACTATCCTAACTACCATTATCCCCACTACCACGACCACAAACCATCACCACCACCGTTGTCGCCGCCCCTACAACCACCGTCGTCGCCACCCCCCACCACTGCTCCCACCACCGATTGCTATCACCATCGTCCACCGCCACCACCCACCAGCATCGTCATCTCATTGTTATATTTATTACCACGACCACCGTCAACACCTATCACCACCCATCGTCGCCAAGGGCGGAGCCAGGAATTCTGATCAGGGTGGGCACTTTAATTAAGCACTCTAATTTTTTTCATTCTAATCAATCACACTATATAATATATTTGATACATGAAGTCCATTTAACATAAAAAAATGCCAATATATATATATTGTCAGGGGTGAAGCCATGAATGTTTATGAGGGCACAAAATATAACTGGTATAAAAAAATATTTAGTCGAAATTGATACAAAAAAATTTAGTTCAAGAATAACAAAAAAGTAAGAATCAAAACAAAATTATTGTGAAATAATAAATTCAATTTTTATTTAGCCGAAGCAAAATCCTAACAAAAAGACACAAAAAAAAAAATTTAGTACATTTTTAACCTAATTATATATTTCAATAAAATATAAATTTTTTAAAAATCACTAAATTTTGTATATGAATTAAATGTAAATTAATTTTTCACTAATTTTCTATCAATGCGCACAATCACAAGTCCGTAGTAAAATTATTCTTTATTTAGTTGCAACTAGGGATTTTATACCCTTTTCTCCCCTTAGTCAAGTGGGCCAAAAGTTTTGTTTTTAATGTTGGGTCAAAAATTTTGTTTTTAATGTTGGGCTAAAAGTTTTATTTTTTTAATAGGTTTGAGTGGATTGTGATAGGTCAAATATTTGATTTTTTAATAAGTTTGGGTAGATAATAGTGAGCTCAATTTTTTTTGTTTTAAATTGACTTAATTTTTTAATTTTTCTGGGTAAATAATGTAGGCCTAATATTTTTATCTTGGATTTTGGGTGGGCACAAATAATATATTATACAAATTTATAATATATATACTTAACTAAAAAAAAAAAAAAAATTTTGAGGGGGGGCACGTGCCCACCCTGGCCATAGCCTCCCTCCGCCGTTGATCGTCGCCAATCACTGACGCTACACACTATCACTCACCCCCACCACACCTACCACCACCAACTGATACTTAAATTCATTTATCTCTCCTCTATGTTTGTAATTTAATTTTAAGTGTGAATACAAATATGTTTATATATATATATAATAAAGTAGCTTACAATTCAAATTTTAAAAGATAAACAAAATGATTTTTGTTATTTGCGGTTGAGATCGATTTAAATTTTACTTTAAAATTAATCTAACGGCTAATATTAACACCCTAAATTTAATAGGAAAAATAGGCCCTAAATGTGTGTTTGAAGTGATTTTTTAAAGTATTTCTAGAAATTATTTCTCATAAATATTTTAAAAAAAATAATAGTGTTTGAAACTGCCCCACCACTACCTCTACCTCTACCACCACCACCGCCGTCGTCGCCACCACGACCACCACTGCCACCGCCACCACCCCGCCACCGCCACCGCCCCCCACCACCACCACCATTGTCGCCGCCGCCACCATCGTCACCGCCGCCGCCGCCGCTGCCATCGCCACTGCCCTTGTCTCCATCACCGCCACCACGGTCATTGCCACCCACCACAACCATCATCGTTTCCTACCACCACCACTGCCGCCCACCACCTCTCACCTCCACTACAAACCGATGCTTAAATTCTTTTATCTCTTTTTTATGTTTGTGATTTGATTTTAGATATGAATACAAATATGTTTATTGTTTACCATTTTTTTATTAAATTGTGCCTTCAGGCACATGCAATAACTAGTATATATATATAACATCTTTTATAAAATTGCATGTATCTTACGATACACAATACGTGTTACACTGTTTTTTAAAAACGATACATCTTCCGATATACGTTTTGAAAATCTTATTTATATTAACTATATTTTTGTGTAAGTCGTAGTTTTTAAAGTATGCAATTTGAGTCATTGTAATTTATGTTTTTTCAATAATGTCACAGTAGTCCAAGAAATTTTCAACTTGACTTAAAATCGTTCAATAACAGATAGTAATTTTTAATTGTAAAGGAAAGTGACTACATATTTAACCATATGACATTCACGTGGTAACTTCTTGTAAAAGTTTAGAACCGTTGAATTCGATTGATCTTTTTGAGTCAAATTTGAAAATTTTAACGACTAGAGTAATATAATTGAAATAATGAGCACTAAAATAACATGGAACGTATGTGTTTGTAGGCTTAACAATAGTGTCGGATGGAATGATTTTGTGTCAAGTAGAACGAGTTCATGTGAAAAAACCTTTCATACCCTATTCGTTTATATAAACATGTTCAACTATCACACCGGTACACGACTCGTTTATTAAACAAGGTACCTGACACAACTTATGTGTCACCTGTTAAGTATGAGAATCGGTTAGAATATTTCAAGTTCACATGAAAAATCATCAACTGGTCACACATTACCCATGTTTAACTTGTTTATTATAACAATAAATCATGGCCGAGTGAAAAAAGTAAAGACAAAAAATAAATATTAAATTACTATCAAATTCGAATGAGTCTGAGATATGGAAGGCATGAGATGAGGCAGAAGCTGAGAGACCTAATTTTTTTTGAAATTTATAGTGTCACTGTTAACGGATTGAAACGAATTTATAGTTTAAACACAAAATCGGTTCGTTTATTTTATGGGTTTGTCGAGTTAACCCGTTAACCACCTAAACCCGTTAAGACTACACCCAAAATCGTTAAATCCGTGTCGGGTTCGTGTCGGTTTCATGAGTCGTATCTAAGATTGCTAGGCCTATGTGTTTAGCACCTTTATTGTATTTTTTTAATGTTTTCGCTAAAATTTTCTTGTGTAGGGTTTAAATGTGTTTTCGGTTGCCTCCTTGAATTCTAGGCAGTCTGTTTGGTGTAATATCCTTGGTCAGCTTTAATAATAAACGTGCCAAAATTTAATTATTTTGTTGAATCATACATTTCCACACGATGTCGGTACCATGAAAAACTTTTCGTTTAATCCAAAGGGTAGCTCAAGTGATAACATGGATGAATTATAAATTTAGAAATTTTGAATTCGAATTTTGACAACCCCTTGGACTAGGTTATGAGAGATTTATCTCTTATGAATATATTAATCTTGACGTGGATGTCCTATTGTCCTGTCTTTGACTGTGCCGGAACGAGAATTAGTCAAAATGCGCGTAAACTGATATGAACATCCCTGACCGTTGAACCAAAAAAAAACCTTTGTCTTGAAATACAATCTTTTTTTTTCCTTTTTCGAAAAGGGAACATGCTATAATTTGAAAAATGGAAAGGGTGGTTACTATAATTTTCACAACAATATACAGAGTACATGTTACTCGGAGATTTCTTCTTGCAAAATTACACGCCGATTAAATTTAACCTAACCCAAAGGGAAAGGGCCGGGCCGTCTGTGCTTAAAACGGCAGCCCACATGACACAACCACACTGATTTTTTTTTTTTTTTTTGGTTTTTTAGAAGTCGATACATTTTTTATAACTTATTTGACTTTAAATACAAACTTTAAAATTATTTGGTAAAAAATACACTTTGAAGTAGAAGGACCGAAGTACCCATAACCATTATCACATCACTATTGAAAAAATCAGATAAGAAAACTAATTAATTTGAAAACTAAAATTCTTAAATTTTAGAGTTTTCTTATATTATAACTTTTTTCTCTCTCTTTATATCTCATATATATGTATATACATATATACATAATTAAATTCAAAACTTAAATATATTTTAAATTTCTTAATTTGAAAATTTTCCTAATTCTTTCTAAAATTCTTAAATTTTAGGATTTTCTTATATTAAAACTATTTCGTTCTCTCTTATATATATATATAATTGTGACTAAAATAAAGCGAACGCAAAATCAAAATTAAAATTCTTTAATTTTAAATAATATCTAAGATAAGGACTATTTTTTTCTCTCTATATATATATTTTGTGACAAAAAAATTGTGACATATATTGTGACGCCAATGTCACACTGTTTGTGGGTCACACTGTGGGCATCACAAATATGACATTAATGTCACACTGCATATAGACACCATATACAGCGTTTACACATGGATGGTATCACACTATGAGTCTGTGACTCACATAAAGATTCAAAAACACATGGTGAGTATCACAGTGTGAATTCAATGTTACAATGCAACTATACATCATATGCATTATTTTTTCATGGTGTGGACATCAAAAGTGTGACACCAATGTCACACTACAAAACAAGCATCATATGCAGTGTTTTGCACCGGGTGGGTATCACACAATGTGACTTAAATGTAACATTACATAAATAGAGAGAGAAAATAAAGCGAAGAGAGAGAGAGAGAGAATAAGGAGAGGAGAGTAAATATGGGAGAGAGAAAATAAAGGGAGAGAGAGAGAGAGAAAAAAAAAGAGAGAGATAAAATAGGGAGAGAGATATTAACGGTAAAAGTCAGATAGAGAGAGAGAATATGAAATATTTTTAAAACTAATATAATCCTTTCAAAATTCAAATGATTAATTATCCTTTAATTTAGGAAACTTAGCTGTTAAAATAGAATAAAAAAAATAAGAAAATTGTCCCAATAAAATAGGAAACTGAATCCCACAATTAATTGCCTAACTTATATTCCACGAATAAAGGAAAAAAGCTTTTACGTAAATAAAATATTTACAAAAAACCAAAGTCTATCTGTTTACAAAACATCTATACAAAAAAGTATTTATACATATAAGATTTATATTAAGGTATCTTCTCACAAATAAGTAGTTTATGATTTACCTTTTCACAATTTTCCCTTTTTTTTTTGTTAACGCGAAACTCTAAGGCAAAGTCACATTAGATTCATCCCTACGAGAGTAAACTTTGAATATTTGCAATTACCTGTAAATCATAGATATCAGTTAAGCCTATAAGACACTAGCGAGGATCAAACTTCTAATGTCCGAGTCTACTATTCGTCCAAGTTCAATTACACACTGCTAGACTACCCGTGCGGTTTCACAACCGCACTGTTTTACTTCATTGAATATCGTCTCTTTCTATCCTGCCTTATGAGTTAAATTTGCCTGAATTAAATTTGAAATCATTAAACTATATTATTCATGTTTAATTTTTTAATTTTGATTGAATTATAATTATATAATTAGGGTTAAAAATTTGGATTGAAATCTATAGTGAATTTTGTGTGACACAATTCAAACAAGAAATATGATTGAATTCGGATTTAACTTGGATGAAATCTAAAATTGATCCTCAGTAGAATAACTATAATATTCATAAATTATCTATAATAATCTGAATTCGGATATAATTTTTATCAGTTGAAAATATAAAGAAAAATAATTAAAATTTATTAATATAGCAAAATAATTTTTTAAATAATGAATGTTAGTAGAATTGTAAATAGTAAGCTACTACAACCCACTTTTTTTTTTAATTATTTTGTGTATGTTTATTATGTGCTGTAAACAAAAAATAATTAATTAAAAATTCTGACACAAACAAAAAATGCTCCAAATTTAAGTTAAGACTTTGTTACTTTTTTTTTGGACTAGTCGGTGCACGTGAACCATTCTGAGTATGAAAATGTTATATCTTGAAGATGTCAACCACTTCCCCAAAAATGCAAAACCATAATAATCATTGGTGATTAGACAATTCACCAATGAAAACCCCTTAAAAATTCAAGCTAAATTAATTTTAATAAAATTTTTAGTGTGAATGCAATGTTCTCTATTCATCTTTGTAACTCATGTTTTTGTAGTTTATCCTCTTTTTTGTTGCATGGCTTTGAGTTATTTAGCAAAAAAGAAATAACATAACCAACATTAATCAAGCATATAATTTGCGATGATCAATTTTTGTATATAAAGAATAATTATCTTTAAAGTACGTTGCAAGACAATATTTTACGTCCTGAAACTTAGTAATTAGTGATAGGCGAAGTGATAAACATTCCTCATCTAAAGTAGAGAAAAAAAATTATGAATTTAAACCTATAGAAAGAACGCATGTTTCTTAGCATATACAATTAATGTCAACACATAACTTCATTGATGATTAACCCCTTGTTTAGTGACCCTAAGCATGTGAATGCTCCAACTCCATTTTGACTGTCTTCCCACGGTCAACAATAAGATCTAAAAAGTAGGTATTTAAAGATCATAATTTTTACTCCCAAAAATTTCTTCTAACATGAAGGTACATCATAGGATTTAAATTATGACCAATTGGAGCCTGAATATAGATAGAGAATAAATATCATGTGCATTTCATAATTTTAATAACCCATTTGGACAATTATTGTAATTTGCTATAAGGTTTATGAGATATTGCTAGCTTTACGTAATTGATTGTGTCATACAATTTCTTTCCTTCACACCTTCTTCATAAAAAAATATTGTTAATGTAGGATGGCTTGTGCTTTCCAAAAGTAAGGCATAATATGTAAGTCGGAAGGAGTATATTAGTGCAAAGGCCTCATAGAAAAAATTAAAAATAGATCATCACATCCATACTGCCAATTTTCTTAACAAGAAAATGCAATTGTCCCAAAAAAAAAAAACACATGCTATTAGGGGAAAAAAAAGTCAGCAGGCTCAGTTGATGTTTAGGTGAAAAAATTACTCTGTTGCAATAAAAATAACTCTCGATCCTCAATGATCAACACCACTCTTACATTCCATCCATGATAATATATTCTGGTAAAACAACTGAAGCTTTCAGATTAAAGATTTGACAAATATCACACCCACCAAGAGTTCAATAGGAAAACTCAATGTGTTCCTAATAAACAACATATGAGTTTAACAACTCATTGAAGTGTGAAAAACAAAACTTACAGGATCGTCATATCATTTAGAAACAGTGCCTATTAATAAAAAAAAGAAAAAGTTCTTCTAAACCTCACTAAAATACACTTATAGCAAGATCGTGACGAAATA
Organism: Ilex aquifolium; assembly: GCA_951799425.1. NCBI lineage: Eukaryota > Viridiplantae > Streptophyta > Magnoliopsida > Aquifoliales > Aquifoliaceae > Ilex > Ilex aquifolium. The sequence goes on from OX637409.1 coordinate 20,232,487, forward strand.
TTATACTTAGTTGTACAATCACTTCGCTATTTTCTTCCAAGTTATTTTGGTTCTCAGTAAGTGTCAGAATCATGCTAGGATCACTTACAACAACCACAAAATGATCAAATAGATAAATGCAATAAAAGGTTGAGAGGGTCGTTCAAGCACATGTTTTTTTAATGTAAAGGAGGTGGGTATATAGAGACTCTAAAAATTCTATGGAATGAAGAGTATATGGGAACATGGAAAAGTTCATCTTCAATTCATAACTGATGCATAGATTCATTGAATATTTAATGCCAGATACACATTCTTACGCATCAGTTACAATATTGCATAATTGCAGTTCAAGTACCTCAAAAATTAGATTTACTTAATAACATTAATCAAATATAGAAATAGAATTTAGTTGAATTAATAATGATAAAATGGACTTCATAGATAGGAAATTAAAAAAAATTCGAGGTATAGAAGATGAAAGGACTAACATTATGAATAACTAATATTTTATAATGGTATAAATATAAAATATAAATATAGATTTATTAAAAATGAATGAGTGGTAAGAAGAAAAAGAGAGACATATAAAAGGTTACTTAATAAATAAATGTATTTTATAATGAACAACATTTATGTTAAACTTATTTAAATACATGGTATTTTGGATATTCAAGAAATGTTAGAGGGTAAAAGAGTGAAACAAAAGTTTTTTCTTTATGTGTACATTTAAAAATAGTATATATATAGATATAAATAGATAATTAATATTAGCCATTAAAACCCACCTCCCCACACGGTACCCAACCCCCCCCCCCCCCCCCCCCCCCCCCCCCCCCCACGCCCAAAAAACAACCAACTAAAGTATTATCTCCTCTATTGATAAAATGTTTTACCTTGTTTATTTTTTATTTTGTAGTATTCTTGGCATTATTTTTACAACGTCGCGTGTCTCCCAGTAATAAGCATGCTGATTCACGTCTCATCATATAACTTAGAGCATCTCCAACGCACTCTCCATTTCTAAGTGCCTTTAATATTTTTTATAGGGACATAATAGGTAATTAAAATATTTTCACTTAACTTCCTTTTATTGGTAGTATATAGATACTTGATTCTTATAAATGAAAACCCCACCTATTTATGGGTCTTTGATCTTATCATTAATGACTATGCTATTGTCAAATATTATACATTTATGGTGTCTCTAGACTCTTTTGTGCAAATATCTAGTCTTCTAATATGTATACAAATATTTTAGGCCATTTATAATCTTGTATAGTCAAATTTGTACTATATATAAATCGTGTTTAGCAGATTTATGTCGTGTTTAATCGGATTTATGTTAACCCGTTTATTTGAGAGACCTATCAAGTTCATTTATTTATCACCCGTATCTACTAAGAATAAACTCAAGCTTGTTATTTTTGTATTGATTTTTTTTTGGGTTCGCACTTTGTACCTAAAATTATCTTAAAATTAGAGGTTCTAAATTTATTTTAATTGATTCTAACTAATTTTTTGGGGCCCCAAATATATGTATTAAATTGAGGGTCTTAGGCGGTGGCGTTAATGGCGTATGCCAAGGGCCGGCGCTGACCACCGCAAAGTCAAGAACCCCTTAAACTCTTTTTATGGTATTTCAGTTCAGAAGATTTTGTGGAGACGGAAGAGAAGAAAGAAAGGGCTACATGGTGCAGAGTAGTGGTAAAGACGCTAGATAGATAGGTTGGCAGATAGAGAAACAAGAAATACAATTTGTCCATGGGCCGGGCTGAGCTATGCCCGCGAATTTTTTTTTTGGGTCAGTCTTGACTTACCCAAGTGAGTTGTCGGATGGGTCGAGCCGGGTTTTGAATAGGGGTAGGTTACCCGTACCCCTACCCGCGAGCTTATTGGGCGGGCTTGTTGGGCAGGCTTGTTCGTGGGCTTTTTTATATACAATTTTATTTAAAAATAATGAATATTTTGTAACTTAATATTTGTGTAAATTATATTTTTGAATAAAAAATAGAGTCAAAATGGATAAAAATAAAATAATGAATAATTTTATTTTTAATTAAGGGATGAATTACATCTAATAGAATGAATACATCTCAATTAGGTTGACATCTACTCACTTATCTATCATTTGCATTACTCTACCCTTTAAAACTTGTATGCTTAATACATGGAAAATAAAATAATACATTATTTATAATATCTAAATTTTTAAAATTTCAAATTTAATGGTTTAAAAGTATAATTTTTTTTTCAAATGAAGGGTGGGCGGGTTGGGCTCTTGGGCCGGACTTCGGGCCGGGTAATGGGTTTGGGGGCAAACTTAAGCCATTTTAAAATATTAGGCTCAGGCTCGGGCAAGCCAACTATCGGGTCTATCGAGTTTCGGACCTTTTTCGGGCCGGATAACGGGACCCGTGGATAACCCGGCCCATGGACACCCCTAATTGTATTGGATTTGACCTTGACAAATTTTCATACTTGAAACATTACATTATAAGTTTATTATCAATGCCATAGAAAATCTTTTTCTGTATAACATTAAGGCTATCTATCATTTATTCAATTATGTATCATGGCCTTCATGATCTCTATAACTGATAATAAATTGTAAAATGAGTCTAACGTGCCCAAAACTTATTCAAGTGTCCGTAAAGTATTTGAAGTGTATTCGGAAGTTTATAAGCATCTAAGTATGAGTTTATACTAATTTATAGGACAACAAAATTATAGAGTGGACACAATTAAACATTTAAAAACATTATTTCACATATACATAGAAAATATTTTTTAAATAAATTTAGGGTGAGTTTGTGCCCCTGGTCTACTGCTGGCTCTACCAATGCATATCAACCATCTCAGATGGACCATGGTGTAATTGTTATCCTTATGGTTGTTGAGTAAGTGGTCCTACTAGTCATATGGTTTCAAGTATTCTTTGCATCCCCAAAGAGAGACATTGTTGCCATTATGACTTGGCCATCGACAACCGCAAGTTCATCTTGGTGAAAAAGACTGCTTTCCTCAGTCGATGGAGCAATTTGTCAACAAGCGGGACTGGATAGTTGTTTTTGACAGTCACTTTGCTGAGGGCCCTGTAATCCACGCAAAGCCGTAAGGATCCATTCTTCTACGAACAGTCGCATTAAAGTATTGTTCCATGTCTCAGAGGTCTTCGAGCCTTTGTCAAATGCCATTAAATAATTGTAGTTCTAGGACTCAAATGCATGTGAATGTATATTTAATTTTAGATTGACATCAGGTCCCATTCAATATTAGAATCCACTCTATTCATTGTTAATAAGTAAGTCAGTAATTTACTCTTTGAATTTTGACCCCTAAAAAGAGAATGCAATTTATGATTTACTGGTCTGATGGGGTTATTATAGTTTTTAGGTCTAGTCTAGGGACACCATGCAATAGGAGAGAGCCAGAGAGCCAGTTTCCCAGGCTTTCATAAGTTGGTAATGTTGAAGCATAAGTTGGAAATTTTTTATAGGATTTTTCGCACTTTGCACTCCAAAAGATGTCTTAATTCTCACATAATATCTCAAAAAATTATTTTTTTTACATTGCAATTTGAATGTCATAAATTGATTCCAATGTGTCCCTCGGACTAACATCCATTTCAGATTTCGTTAAAAATTGATGCACTTGTCACTCACGTATGTTGCTCTTGAGCAAAAATGTAAACTCGCAATTCATATCCTTGGGTGGTATGTGAATTATTTTTTAACAAAATCTAAAACGGATGTTAGTTCGAGAGTCAGATTGGAACTAATTTATGACATTCAAGAGTTCAATGTAGAAAAAATAATCTTTTAGAGTGTAAAGTGAGAATCGAGATATTTTTTAGGGTACAAAGTGCAAAAATCCTTTTTTTATATCTAAACCCGAGAATTATTATAGTTGCTCTTCTTTTTTAACTAATGAATTTTATGTAAGCTCAGAATATACGCAATTATTTTAAATTAAATTATTATTTTTAACCAGCATATTTGCAAAATTGTTATATAGAGCATATCAAGCCCTTTGATGCAAAAGGAGAGGACTCGGTGATTCACAAAATTCTCAGTCGTGTTATATTTAATTTTGTACATCACATGGTGTCGTGTTAAAATTTACTTAATTCATATATATATACTAGTTATTTCTCGTGCCTGAAGACACGTAATAAACAAAAATAAACAATAAACATATTTGTATTTACACCTAAAATCAAATTACAAAGATAAAAGAGAGAGAAATGAATTTAAGCACCAGTTTTAGTGAGGGCGACAGGTGGTAATGGTGGTGGGAGATGGTGATAGTTGTGATGGGTGACGACGACTGGTTGTGATGGTGGCAATCGTCGTGGTGGTGGTAAGGTAGCGGCAGCGGTGGGGCAATGGTGGTGGTGGGGTAGTGATGACAATGGTGGTTGTTATGGAAAAGATGGTGGTGGTGATGGTGGTGGGGTGGTAGGGGTAGGGGTAGTGGTAGGGTGGCGGCAACGATGGTGATTGTGGTGGTGGGGGTGATGGGGGTGGTGGTGGTGGTAGTGGTGATGGTGGTGGTGAGGCGGTGGGTGTGGTGGTGGTTGTTGTTGTTGTGACAGAGGTGGTAGTGGGGCGATGAGGGTGGTGGTGGTAGTGGTGATGGTGGTTGGGCGGTGGGGGGGGGGGGGGTAGTGGTGGTGGTGAGTCAGTTCCAAACACTATTTTTTTTTAAAGTACTTATGAAAAGTTATAATTTCTATAAACACTTTTAAAAAGTTATCTCAAACACACATTTAGGAGTCTATTTTTCCTATTAGATTTTGGGTGTTTATATTAACCGTCGGATTAACTATAAAGTAAAATTTAAAGAAATCTCAACCGCGAAAAGCAAAAATCATTTTGTTTATCTTTTGAGATTTAAATTGTATTGTACTTTATTATATAGATATACTAGTTATTAATTGTGCCTGAAGGCACAAAGTAATAAAAAAATAATCAACAATAAAGATATTTGTATTTATACCAAAAATTAAATCATAAAAATAGAGGAGAGAAAAAAAAAAATTTAAACCCCAGTTGTAATAGGGGTGAGCAGTGATAGTGGTGGTAGGCGGCAGTGGTGGTAGTGATAGGAAGCAATGATAATTGTGGCGGGGTGACGACGATCATGGTGGTGGTAATGGTGGTGGTGGGTGACGACTGGATTCTTCTAGGCGATATTGTGATGAATAGTGGCGAATGACGGTGGTGGTGATGGTGGTAGGTGTGGTGGGTATAGAAAATAGTGTGTGGCGACAGTGGTGGACGATGATGGTGGCGACAGTGATGGTGGTGGTGGTGGGGGTGACGGCTACAATGGTGGTGGTGATGGTGAGGGCGGTGGTGGTAGGGGGTGATGGTAAGGGCGGTGGTGGTAGGGGGTGATGGTAGAGGCGGTGGTGGTAAGGGGTGATGGTGGAGCAGTGGTGGTGGTGATGGTGGTGGTAGGGATAATGGTGGGACAGTAACGGTGGTGGTATGGTGGCAGCAACAGTGGTGGTAGAGGTGATGGTGGTGGTGGAGTGGCGACGACTGTTGTTGTGGCAAAGGTGGTGGTGGGATGACGACAACGGTTGTGATGGTGGCAATGGTGGTGATGGTGGTAGTGGGGGTGGGGCGGTGGGGGTGGCGATGATAGTGGTGAGGGTAGTTGTGGTGGTGGGTTGGCGGCAGTGGTGATGGTGGGACGGTTTCAAACACTATTTTTTTTTTAAAGTACTTATGAGAAGTTATAAAATACTTTTAAAAAGTCATCCAAACACACCCTTAGAGGTCTATTCCCTATTAAATTTGAGGTGTTAATATTAGCCGTCGAATTAACTTTAAAGTAAAATTTAAAAAAATCTCAACCGCGAAAAACAAAAATCATTTTGTTTATCTTTTGAAATTTGAATTGTATTATACTTTATTATATAACTAATTATTGCATGTGCCTGAAGGCACAGAGTAATAAAAAAATAATCAACAATAAATATAATTGTATTCAAATCTAAAATCAAATCACAAATATAGAAGAGAGAGAAAAGAATTTAAGCACCGATTATAATGGGAGTGAGCGATGGTAGTGGTGGTGGTAGTGGTAGTGGTGATTGTCGTGAGAGGTGGTGGTGAGGCGATAGGGGTAGTGGTGGTAGGGGTGATGGTTGAACAGTGGCGGTGGTGGTAGGGTGGTGGTGACAGTAGTGGTGGAGGTGACGGTGGTGGTGGTGGTAGGGGTAGTGGGGATGGTGGTGGTCGGGTAGTAGGGGTGGTGGCAATAGTAATGGCGACGGTGGTGATAGTAAGGGACAATGGTGGTAGTGATGGTTATTGTGGCAGAGATGGTGGTGGGGTGTCGACAGCGGTGGTAGGAAAGTGGCAGTGGTAGTGGGATGGTGGTGACAGTGGTGGTGGTGGGTGTAATGGGGATGGTGGTGGTCGGGCGGTGGTGGTGGTGGTAGGGGGTGGTATGGTGATGACAACAATGGTGGTGGTAAAGGGCGGGGGGTGGTGGTAGTGGTGGTGGTGAGGCGGTGGGTGGGGTGGTGGTCATGGGATGGTGACATTGGTGGTGGTGGTGGAGTGGCGACGGTGGAAGTGGTAGTGGTAGTGGTGATGATGGTGGGAGGTAGTTTGGTGGTGGGGTGGGGTGGGGTGGCGGCGGTGGTGGTAATGGTAATGGTGGTAGTGGTGGGGCAATGGGGGTGATGGTGGTAGTGGTGGTAGTGGGGTGGTTTCAAACACTATTTTTTTTTAAAAGTATTTATGAAAAATTATAAGTATTAAAAGTGTTTTTAAAAAGTCACTCAAACACATCCTTATGGACCTATTTTTCCTATTAAATTTGGAATGTTAATATTAACCGTTGGATTAACTTTAAAATAAAATTGAAAGAGATCTCAACCGCGAATAGTAAAAATCATTTTATTTATCTTTTGAGATTTGAATTGTATTTTATTTTATTATATAAATATAATACATATATCAGTTCAGATAATCGTGGGATTTTTCGAACTGGAGTGACACCCAGACAAGTTAGTGTTACTGATTTGAACATTTAAAACCCTATAGGAGTCTACTCCTCAAGTCGAAGTTCTTGATTTGGGGTCATACGATTCCATGAGGAATGAGAGAGACCTAATGCGGTGAAATCGGAATCATTGGAAACGTAAAGAAGTCAAAGTTCTTGATTTGGGGTCTGTGAGAGTTGGAACAGTGATTCTAACAGGAAATTTTGGAGGTAATTACCAGAAACTAGGGATTACTACAAGTTAATTAAATTTTCAATAACTGCATTGAATGTTCTAAATGTGAAACCCTTTAGCTGAATTAATTGTTACATACCCATGCTTATTGATTATGTGTTAATTAGTACTGACATTATTCTAGGGTATAACACCAATGAAAAATTGGTGTTTTGTTTCTGCATAAAATCTATATCTCCATTGTTGATAATTGTCTCTTTCAATACCCTAGTGAAAAGGGGAAGGGTAGGAATACCCAGTGAAATGGAAAGATAAATTCTTATTCAAAAGAATCAATTTTACACTCATGAATATTGTCTGAAAGAAAAGACCTTTGCTCATGCATGAATTCTTCATCAAAAGCCTACATCTTAAACAAGAGAGTCCTTGCTTGATTTCTTAACTTCTGCACTTTCTTTGTCTTGATGGCCAATGGTCTTCACTGCCAAAAGTGGTGTAGTATCTTTGTCTTTAATCTGAAACAACAATCACCAATTTTATCACCAGTCCGATTGAAAACGTATTATTATGTGTAGGGAGGGAGAGAAGGGGATTTTGGGAATTGGGTGTGTATGTGTGTGTGGGTGGGTGGGTGTGTTCAGATGTACCTGAGGCCCCACTGGAAGCTCGCCTAATTGCTTCTTCTTATTCTCATTGGTGCAGAAGTAAGAATATAAGCCCATTCCAACAATGGCGATTAGTATCCCAAGGATGTTCCTCTCAGTGAAAGGGTCATGCAACAGTGTATAACCAAATGCAAGAACCAGGCATGTTTTCAAATGGCCAAGGACTTGATATGTAACAGGTGACGTCTTGCCAATAACTAGAAAGGTGCTAAAGTTGACAGAAACGGCAATCAAGCAGGAAAGGATTATGAATCCCTGCACATATTTACGATAATTCTTGTATTTATATTGATGATATGCAATTATGCATGAGCATCCGACCATGAATTGCAAGCAGTGCTTGGAAAATAAAGACATTCATGAATATTAGTATAGTACCAAGACAATCGGAGTATAGTTGTGTGCGAAGACATTTTGCTTAGTGAGGAACTGATCTACTGGAGGGCCTGAGACGAAAAGAATAGCTGCTTGAAATGGGGCTGACTGGTAGAGCAGCTGCGTCGATGACACATTGAGTCTCTTCTGTATTGTGTTTGTGAGCTGAATTGAGCATTTGGTTAAGAATGGACAACTGCTTTCAAACAGAGTTAAACCTACTCTTATGCTAGCCATGTTTCAAGTTTCTACCTCAAACTAATTCAGCCAAATATAATTTCCGCCTTTCTGTGAAGGAAAAATTATATTCATCACTGTGCAGACCTTAATTCCACAGCTACCAAAATTGGGTTACCAAAATCGAGGATATGCTATTAACTTGTATAAGTTTGTTTTGAGTGGAATCCATTGATGGACTCCCTTTTAAAACTGCATATTGTGTAGGATGGGATTGTTGGTCTTACTGATAATTGTTTCAGGAGAAGATAATGTTAGTAAAAGGATACAATTTGACCTACGCAAGTTGTTACGATAGCTAGAAGAGAAAGTATTGTCCCAACGAAATTGAGCTGAAGATCTGTTATAGAAGCAATCCCAACTCCAAGAAGTAGGAGGAGAAGGGAGAGCTTTATCTTCTGGCTGCAGAGATTAGGCAATGAAACACATCAGTGATCTGTGAAATTCCACTTCAAAATGAAGTAGCTGAATTCACCCAAGTGTTTATATTCCTTACCTGAATTGTTTTTTCAAGAAAAGGGTTTCCAGTAGTACAGTGAAAGGTATGATTGCAAGTTTGGTCATCTGCAAGATAAACATCACAAAATTGGTAATCTGCAAGATAAACATCACCCCAGTGCTACTTTGGTTCGTTCTTTGTTCGTGTTATATATGATTTTCTTCACATATTGAATGGGACTATCGCAGGGAGTATTGTCATCATCAAGAACCATAGTGAACAACAGAAACTTGGCCATTTCAGTGCTTCCCAAAACTATTCTTCTGGCTCTCGACATGTGGTGATTCCTGTTTTCCTCAGTGACTCCATTGGTAATGATAGATTTGTATCTAGGAACCAAAAAACAAAGCTGTTCATTTGCATTACTTTTGAAGCACATCCTTACCTCTTGTTTTTCTCCTTTATGATTTTCACGTCTAAGGATTAAAATTATGTATGGTGTGTTTGATCATTTGCTCATTATATCACCCTGCTGAGTCTAACCTTTCTTTTTGTTTTTGATAAGGAATATTTGGTTTACAAACTGAGTGGCAGAAGCATTGCAATCACTAACCAAGATTGGCTTTAAGCTCTTGGGATGGGAAACAAAACCAGTTCTCTGGAAGAGACTGTTCAGCTTTTGTTCCAGCAACCCATTAAGCTGCCTTGCTACAGCCTCTAGGGAACTATTTAAGCTGAATCCTATTCATTGCTGCACATTTACTTGTATCGGCTATGACTACCACAATTTGGGTTAAATTACGGTTTAAAAAGATCAGTTATCACTCACTCAATAGGCTGAAAAAAGTTAGAATCAATCCTAACGTTTACAAGTTGATACTATTGGAGGCTTAAGGCGACCAATATGAATGAGATCTTTTGTTTTTAAAAAATTATTTTAAAATTTTTATGTAAAATTTATTTTTTTTAGATGAAAATTTCTTATTACGTTTTTGTATTAAGTTTTGCTAACATATCTTTTTTGATTGATATAGAATGAATAATTGGCTTAATATTTCTTAGACATTATCAAACTTACAAAGGATTTTATTAATTTTAATTTTGAAAAACTTCTATTTATACTATAAATTTTATAGAACAATTTTTTGTAGAATGTTAATAATTATATTTTGTAGAAAGAATGCATTGGAAAAGAATTAAATATTTCTATATAATTAAGTATCTCAAGTAAGATGTTTTTTTTTTTTGTAAAATTTTTGTTAAGATATTTAAATCTCAAAATCAACCTAGACTATCAATAGCAAGAAAACTTTGAAATTTATTCTATACTCGAGATTAAGACAATATTTTTTAAATTGTTACCGTTTAATGAGTTTAAGTTTTCGAATTAAATAGAAAATCAATAAATTCTTAAACTCAAATATTTATCTAGTAGATCTTGTTATCTCGTCCTTAATGTTTTTATTGGGACCTATGGGAGTAATTTGATGCGTAATTGATTTTTTTAGCATTGACATTTTATGATTTTTTTTTTCCAAATGTTATTGTATAAAGTTAATGATTGAACTTTTTGGCCCAAACTCTTTGTTAGTTTAGGCCTTTGTTGGGCTTTTTTTAGGGCTTATTTATATGGATTGAAATTTTTGGCCTATTAAATTTGGGGGCCTCATTCAAAGATGGAGTCTAAAGCTTATGCTTCAATTATTACACTGTTGAGCCACCCCTGATCTTATCCGATTGAGTCGTGATCATTCCCGATTGAGCTGTAACTTTTGGTACAATATTAAAAAAGCAAACTTTCGAAATGGTATCTAAACTAACACTTGCTACCATAATCTTTAGCTTAGCTTTTTGATCAGTAGGGCTGTAGGGGGTCTAGCAAAAAGCACAAAAGAGCAAGGTAAGTCCAGTACTGTACCTGGTAGAAGCCAATGGAGTTAAATCCCAGGCTCAAGTTGAGAAATCCGATGGAAACACCATTTAGAATGCCAAAGAGCATCACAGTCTTCATGTCAATTGGTTTGTTCTCAAAGAAGTTTAGACGTTGTGCCACATGAAGTGTGCAATACGTTACCATCAGATGCCAACTAGTCAGTGTTGTAGCTGGAGAAAACATCATTGAACATGAATTTATTCTAAGGATTTAAAAGAATCGTCTCAACCAAACATTTTTCGAGAATATAACTATAATGCAAATTCGAGATGTGCATTACCACCCGTCAAATAACGTGCATTAAGGACGGGGTAAAAATCAAACTCAATTAGTCATATTCCCATCAAGAATAAGTGAGGATCGAGAAAAACTTACCGAATGGGAAGCCAAGATTGCTCATCAAGGCTTTGTTGCAGATGACAATGGACACTGATGATGCCACGGAAAGAAACAATGCACCCATAACGCCCAACTGGAAGCCCGATATCTCTCCCATTTTTTATGATATTCTATTAAAAAAAATTCCCATAAACAAACAAAAATTTGATAATTAGATAATGTATTAGGTGGCCAAAAGTACACAAATAAAGAAATTTGAAGAAATAAAATTTATTGGAGCATGAGATGATCGTAACACACAATATATAAGACTCGTGATTCAGGCAATCCAATCTTATCTTTCGTGTGTAAGGTAGAAATCCCCAAAAATTGATTTTTCAAAAATAGGTGATGAAAAGATTGAATTACTATGCATGTCATTTCTCTTGCTGTTCTATTGATCAGAAGCATCCAGCAGCGCCAAGCCGAGCACTCTTTAGGATAATTTAAAGAAGGTGGAAGTTTTTAAGGAAATTCACTCAGTCTCGTTAAAACAAAGTTCAATTAAGGAAGTTATGTATGTAAATTGTAGTATATTTACAACTGAATAATTACAATAATATTGAAAATTACCTTCAATTAACGACTCTAGCTTAGAGTGTTAGGTGCCCTGAAGAATCAAAAACACCGACTATGATCTTCCCTGGCGCTAGAGAGAGAGAGAGAGAGAGAGAGAGCTTCAAAATGTAGTAATGAGTTTTCAAGCAATGGCTCCTAAAACTCCAAAAAGTTGACTTTGCTGGGCAAAGTACGACGATGGAGGCTACTGAGCGGCTGAGACTGGCCGAGAACGGTTTGAGGGAGGTTTGAGGGAGCACCGAGCGGCTGAGACTGGCGGAGAACGGTTTGAGGGAGGTTTGAGGAGAGGGAAGGTTTAGAGAGAGAGAGAGAGAGAGAGTGGCTTGTCTGAGAATGTTGGAATTTGAACGCTTTTATTCATGAGTCGAATGTGGCTGTTAGTCGTGACGTCGTTAGTTTTGGCTGTCATTGGTTCTGTCTAGCAGTTGAACACTCTCAGTCCAACAAGGAAGTTAACGGCCAATATAAGCAATGGGTGACCTTAATATCTCTTTGTTCCAAATAAAAATATTTAGAGTTATTATTTCACTCGCAAAATCTCCCTTTTATACATTAACAATACCCGTCAACCAGATAAAAAATCGACACAACATTATGGGATTTGAGTTTCATTATAACGAGTTCGAATCATGACCAAGTTGATCATGATTCAAGTTTAAATCATCAATTTTGTTCTAACGAGTTCAATTTTAGTATGAATTAAACAAATTTTAATGCAATACAATTTAAAAACAACATAACCCGGAATGGTGATGTCATGAGATGGGGGAAAATTACATGGTAGATGCATGGTCTAATTATATATAGCATAATAATATTAGTGTCTATGCTCCTTTTTGCAATTTGGTATGACTTTGGGTGTTTTAGTCCAATGGTTTCATCTGAATTTTCTATCATTTTGTCAACTAGTCACTTATATATAAAATATATATATTAAAGTAGTCTTATCACAGAAGCAAGGAAGGTGAGATGAATATTTCTCTTTACCTGCAAGGTCAAGCAAATTGTTATAGCGACCCACAAACCCAATTTTGTATGTGTTTGGTGAGAAAAAAAAACTTGAATCGCACTCCAAAGACAAGACCATGCCTCTTCTAAAATCACAAGAGGGTTGATAATCCATAATGAAGTTGGTTTTAGTGTTAAACCAGAAAACTAATTATTTGGGGCAGTTAGCCACAAAACTTTTATGTTGTTTGTGGACCAAAGTTTTTCTTTTTTTTTTCCGGCCCCAAGATGTCTAAGCTTGTGCTAACTACTCCGTCAAGCTCAGATACTGGCCACCGTAGCCTGAGCAGGTTTAGAACATGTCTCATGAAGAATAAGGGTGGTTTGCCTTTAGGGAGTATGAGAAGTATTAAACTTGAAACCTTTGAGTTAGACTGGAATGAAATTGACGCACATGTCACGGGAACTAACAAGGGGATCTACCAGGACCCTCTCCGTCGAAGAGAGGTCTGTAAAGAGTGACATCTCAAAGTCTTAAGCAGTGACATCTAAGCGGCAAGCAGACTTGACGAATTTTCAAACTCTCTTTCTTTGCAAACTTTAGAGTCGGATATCCATGATTTGGCTATGGATATCTTGACTCCTAACTCAAAGATCAAACTCAGCCAGTGAACCACCGATAATAGTTATTTTGTGGACTAAAGTTAAAGAAGAGAACATAAATCAGAACCTATTCGCCGAAAAACCTGTCCACTAACTGGTTTCTCTACTTCTGATAATCCTCCAGTTAAAAAAATTGCAAGAAGAAAACAAGAGAGTGAGAGTCATGTCATTTTGCTAATGTTAGGCAAAGCTTAGTCACATAATCCTTCTAAACTCTTAACGTTCTCGCGCTCCACACGTAAATTCGTGTTGTTATTTTACAAATTTCGCAAATTCGATTAATACGTGCTCTTACTTATTTATATGCTTACTTATTATTACTCAAATTTTTATTTGAAAAATAATGACCTAGACCTAAAAATACATATTAAACTAGCACTAATGCTATTAGAACATAATTTGGAGACTTAATGTATTATAACCATTAAATTGATAGTGTTAAAATTCAGTGATACTTTAATGTTGGGACCGTCTAACAATCTAATGACTGCAATCATTAAGTCTTCAAATTATGTCCCAATAACATTGCTCAATTTGTTTATGAAATTTAATTTTTTATATTTTATTTATATTAAACTTTTATGAGTGAATACATATCTATATATATATATAATATGACGTTCTCAAGACATTTTTGCCATCAATTTTTTTTGAATGTTGACATTTTTACTATCCAAAAAGTCTGAAAATTATCTTCCTCGAAGTCCTTCAAAGATTCGTGTCAGATTGCCCTAATCTTTTATTTTGTAGAAGCATCAGATCCAAGGTAAGTCAACTTTGCATGTTCCTAAATTACAGATAATTTAGAGAATTTAAAAAATCATTCTTCTTTCCTATTAAATGGGAAGGAAAATATTATTTTCCAAAAAAATGGAAAAGAAAGTAAATAAAGAGATTATAGTCTAAAAATGAATAGCCAGTACATGAGACTTCGCCTCTGCATGACTGCTGACAGTCTACAAATCCATTTTATTCTAAGTTTTTGATTTCTTGTCCATACAATATGTCATATATTTGAGTTGAGTAATCCAAGGAGTACCGCAAGAATAAACAGTAAAATCAGACATCTTAAATTCGAATCTTGACAATTTATTGGAGTCAAGACATGAGAAATTTATCCCTCACGAATACCCTAGTTCCGGAGTGAATGTGTCTTTGACCGAACCGAAGAAGAAATTAATCGAATTGTACGTAAACTGAGCCAAACACCTGACCATTCAACCAATATATATATAAGGCAGGGGAGAGTACATAATAAATGAATCTAAACTCAATATATTTATGCACAAAAAGGTAAAATTTTCTTCCATTATCTGGTGGTCAGTAACTACAGAATCTGTGGCTATCATCCCTACTGAATAGAATAAAACATCTCATCGAATAATCGGGCTCTGAAACGCAGCAATCCAGGGTCGAAAGAATGCAAATGAAGAAGAAAAACATAGGGAAGATATGCCTGATCTGTACAAGATGGGGCTGGGATCATCTCAAAATCAACCTCTTCCAATCTGCGCAAAATATGCCTTATCTGCATTTGTAAGGCGGTCTTGAAATTGAGCCCACTCACTTCTGCACCTCTCTCTTACCTGTAATCGGGGACGAAACATTCAAGCTAGTCAGTAAATGCTTATGCTTGCCTATTGAAGAGGAGTAACCAAAAATGTTATAATACATCAATTACAAAGTAGCGAAGTTGGGAACCATTTCAAAACACAGAAGATCAAAGGTGGTAAATGCACGTACCCCTTGCCATGGAGATTTACCATTTTCAGATTGACCCTAAGACATTAAAGACAAAGCCAGATCAATCTTACATGCATCACAACTCGGCAAAATGGAAACAGAAATTGGTAAAGAATATGTTGCTTACACCCACTTTTATTTCGCTACATAAAGCACTAGACAGAAAAACGCCAGGTATAATCATAATAATTCTCAAATTATGGGTGTCTCACCTGACTGCCAAGAGAAGGGATTACTTGATGAATAACCCATTGCGAATCCACCACACCGATTTTCTCATGTGCAGGCTGCAGAGGCAAAAAAAAAAATGCAGTTACAAGATTTTCCTACACTGAAGGTTGACATGCTACTCTTAGATATATTGAACTTTCAATGTGAAAAGGGTATAGGTCGATTGAAGCATCCTGGACATAATTTTACTCTTAACATTATGTCACATAAGGAAACTAGAGAAACCCAACAGTTCATATAAACTACTACGGTTCCACAATATTTCTGAGAAAAAAATTTCGGAGCTCAATCATAGTTTCATATGTCATTGGGGCATAAACCTGTAATCCATCTAAAAAGCACCAGAAAGTTTTGCAGATATGAGAGAATTAAGATGCATTTGAAATATGCAGGCTCATAAGAGAGCAACTAAACATTAGGTGGCAAAAAGAGAAATACCAACCTCTACACATCTTCTGAGGGCAAAATCAAGACCCCATCCATGCACCAAATCGTTCTACAAGTAAATTATTAAAACCAGCAAGGTCAATATAGCTGAAAATAGACATATGAGAAGAAGCATCAAGCAAGTGGAGAGCACATAGAATGGGAAGACTTGACGCCTATACTGTAGACATTTATGAATATGATCCTAACATCAGAAATATACCTGAATCATATGCCACACACACCGCCAAGCTTCCCGAGAAAATACAGGGGCCATAATTTCTACAAATCTGCAGACAATAAGTTGCAAGTCAAGTTGAGCATTCTAATTTAATGAGAAGCCAAAATAAATCAAGATCCACACATAAGATAAAGTACCTAGATTGTTGATGAGATATTCTTCACGTTTGCAAGTATTTAATTAGAAAATTTGCTAGCTAGATTTTCCTATATCTTGCAGGACTTCTATGATATCAATTTTTAGCGATGGAAAACTGAAAAAGGTCGGTTTTTAGACATTGAAGTTTCTCAAAAATTTAAAAAACAGCTAATCAAGAATGCCAATAAACACATAATCGTTTCTCAGAAAAAAAAATCATAAAACCCATATTTCTCATCTCTCTCAATATGATTCCAAAGTTTTGGCCTCCATCAAATGATCCACATCACCATACTCCCAAAAAGTTAAAAAAAGAAAAAGAAAAAACCAAAGACATTAATGATCTGGACTATCGTATGGAATGTAGAATGAACCTAAGAGATTTTATAATTCATAACTCTGTTTTTCTGCCTGTACTAGAACCTATTCTTTTGCATGTTTTGTTAGATAAACTACCATAGCTCACTTGTTGACTAGAAGATTATACAGTTTTGGCTTTCAATTTTCTAGTTTTTTTAATTAAAATAATGGTGCATAGACAATATGATTGTAATGTGGATTGGATTTGATATGAGGCAAAAAATTTTGACTCCATTTGCTTATTTTGTTGAATTGAATACATGTCTAGCACATTTGTGTAATTTCTCAAAATACTTCCACAATAAGCACGAACATGCTTTTAAGTGCATGTCAAACACGTGAGAAAGGCTAGATTTTCTTGTTAACTCGGACACATTTGGAGACGTTGGGAACTCGTTCTGGGAACTCATTCCAAATAGGCTGTCGACACTTTCAGGATATGCTGGAGATATGTTTTATCTCCCAAAGTGTAGATATGCTTAATTTATTTAAATAAAAAAATAAAAAAAAAGATAACAAAAAGAAGATAACACATTAGAACCATGAGCTCTATAAAAAGGAAAAAAATAGGAAGAGGAAACGAGAGAAAAAAAAGGGCAGTCCAATGCACAAGACTACTGCTACAACGGGGTCTGGGGAGGATCTAGATGGGTATCCTTTCCTCTGCATATGGAGATACTAGCTCTGTAACTAGAAAGTGTAACGTGGAGGTCACAACAAAGCAAACTTACCCATGATGTCCAAGTCACAATAGAAAAATTCTATATCCCAGGACCAGAAACATCCAGCAAGAAATTGTTTCTGATTTTCCAGGACCACTCAAAGTCCTTATTCTTTTTCATTAAAGTTTTTCTTTGATTATGATTTCATGACTTTGTTGTGTTGTTCTTGCAATAATATTGTCCAGTTAAGTAATGTTGAAAACATTAAATGACAGACTGATTACATACTCGACTATGATTTGAATTTTTTGACAAGTGATCTTATTTAACCAATGTTATGCTTCTATTGTGACACACACACTGCACAGATATATTGACGTGACATACACACTGTCCTTATCCTGCTTTGGAGAAATTTTAGGCCGGTGCATCCATGTCGTATCCTATCTGAGTCCCATGCCTGTACCCATACCGTACTTCTTAGCATATTTCTTCACCACCATGCATGTGTCTCTGTATGTTTGAGATAGAGAGTGCGAGTGTGTCTGTGTGTGGAGAGAGAGAGAGAGAGAGAGAGACAGGAGGGGGGACATACGCAGCACAGGGAGGCAAATGTGGATCACTGCACCAGCCCGGTTTCTCATCTGTATCCCTGTTCACCAATCCAGACATAAAGTTGAAGTGTACCACCTATGAGATACTTTGGAAAAAATATATAGCAATAACCACAAACATATCTCATTGTATGTGTGTGTGTACATTACTAAATATATATATACATATGTATCTATGTATATATAGACGGAGAGAGAATAACTACAATAGACCTACTTGTGAACTTCTCTGTCCCCTCTCCTCTTTGTCATTTGCCAAGTCAGTCCATTATTGGGTTCAAGCCCTGGTTGAGAAATCTCCAGACCATGTTTCCGAACTAGTTGAATATACCTGGTACATTCACATATCCAAGATAGAGGGGGGAAAATAAAGAGAAAAGAATCAAAATGAAGCAGCAGCCATAAGCAAAAATGATGAAATAAGGGAAAAATTAAAAACCCCTACTTCTCAGCGTTGAAGTGTTCAACTCCAAGATCTTCATCCCAAATGAAAATGTAATCATAAGCTGCTACAACATCAGGATGCAAAAACCTCTTTGCATACCACCTGGAAAGTAAACAAAGGACAAAAAAATTATGGATGTGAATGCATAACACAAACTAACACAAATTGCCACACGACTAGAATACAGAAGTAGTCCTAATCTTGTAATGCATTGTCTCTAGATCCAGAAAAGGGTGCACAACATAAGCAGAAACTTTTCTTTCTTGCTCCTTTTTCTCCTTGTAAAAGAGCTTCATCAGATCTCTGTTTTAGTAATTCATGCACCGAATACGCTATGGTAGTAGAAACTTGAAAAATAATAAAATCACGAATTGTCTTACCATTTTGTTTGTTTCCTTATGCTGACATGAACTGCACGCTTTGACCACTCAAATTGATCCCATTCACTTGTCTGATTATCGTAATGAAAAAGCAAAATTTGAAAATCCTCCGAGAACTACAGAAAATATAACATTCCAAACCTTAGTATCCATGCAGCGCCAAATCGTTTAAGAAACTTAGGAAATGGTCCAATTATATTACCTTTTTAACTGCTGCATCAATATTATTCTTCTGAGCCAAACCAACAGTGAAAGTTACCAAGTACTTCGGCTTCTTTTTCAGATCCTGAAAGTTCCACACATTCCTAATAAAATAGGAGAGACTTCATAGAGCTAAACAACATGCTAAATCAATGGAAATTTCACGGGAGATAGAATCAAAGGGATCTACCCAACTCCCAACCCAACCAAAAAAAAAAAGCCCCAAAAAAATTGCATAAACACACATTCTTAAATTTCCACCCATCTGAGCATGAACACATAAGAAGAAACAAAACCTCATAGATTCAGACTTTTGTAATGTGCATCAAATAAAACTCAAACTTATGCAGCTAATAAAATTTACAAACACTTGGCTTCTATTTAGACTAGCTAAAATAGAGAGTACAATTTGACTCTCTACATTTGGATAACCAAATTCACTCTCTACTCTATTCTTAATAAATGAAAAGATGACACATATACCTTTTTCATTAAATGTATTGACTATAGAGGCTCCTTTCTACTTGAATAGAGGGCCCTATTAACTTTTCATAAAAAATTCTCTCTATTTTAAAAAAGATGGTGTCCAAAATAGAGAGTACTATTGGAGATGCTCTTAGACTGAATGCCAACACTGACAAGTAGTTTGTCATTGCAGAGAATCTGAGATAACTGATAAGTTCGTAAGTAAACACCACTGCCACAACAATTTTCTTAATGAACATTTTGAAATTATACCTCACTTGGTTCCCCCCATAATCTTCGTAAATAAAAATCAGTTTCTGAGACTAAAATTCCTGGTGGTAATGACTCTGCACCCCGAGGATTTGTTGGAACATAAATCTGGAAGCCAAACAACCAATAAGCAAATCATCAGTCCAAATCAAAATTGATGACATTCAGGTGGTGCCAAATGGAGAAGAAACTGACGTTACTTTATAGAAAATTAAGTACCACATAGCCCAAGGTATTCCTGAAAAACTAAATCACAAGTAATATTGTAGTCACTATTAAATTTCTCTAGTTTGCATGGGCATGAATTTCGGTATGGTTTGTAAAAGCAGTTTGAAGGAGTATGCAGAAGTGACAACATAATATTTACTAACAAAGCTCATGGCAAAACTACAACACTATGAAACGGAATCCTTCCCACATGCTCCGTGCTTGTAAAATGAATATTTGAGCTCCTATTATAGACAGAGCTGAAAAGGAAGTCCATCTATTCTTTGCCCGGGAAAGAGTCCAATGGCTAAATATGTATAAATCCAAAAGTCCCGAAAAAGTAAGTGTCAATCATGATAATTGGAGATGTTATCACATCCCAAGAATTTGCTATACTGGGAAATAATAATCAAATACATCTTTCATCTCCAATAAGGACCAAAAGATGTTTAAAGACTGATGGAAATGGTCTTATATTTCAGAAGGCTGAATAATTTAAACAAAGTACAAGGAGCAAGGAAAATTATCGAGACAATAACATTCCCCAATGCTAATGCCTTAAACCTAGCACATACGATGGCTTCAACATAAAAATAAAACATGGAAACACAACTGGAAAAAGCAATGCAATCAGTGTTCCACGGGAGGAAAAAGCGTTGATAATGTATTGTAGCGCTAAGAATGAAATGCAGAATGTGGAAGGAAAAAACTATTATTTTTTTGATTGAAATTAGAAATGCATTCCTATGTAAAATTAGAAACTATAACGTTTTATGTGATTGTACCATATACATTGGACTGATTGGAGAAACAAATAATTACCATTTTATAAGAACTTCACTCTCATTAATAGTTGACAATTGGGATCCAGTTAGGTCCAAACGCTCATTGTTTTTCCAACAAAATAACAATTCTCTTCGCTTGACAAATGACCCCATCTCATCTCAGCAGACAAATCAGAAAAAATGGTCCTCAAAGTGGCCCATGAACACAAAGTTCCACAAGAAGCAATATAAGCAAAGCAGAAGAACTAAATTGCCAGAGAAAAGTACCTTCGGTGTTGTAGGTGTGCTACCCGAACCAACATTTTCAGGAAAGCTACGTTCAATATTTTTATGATGATCGTCGTAGAAGGCTGAGTCAAAAGATGACATAAGGCTTGAAGATAAGTTAATCTGCGAGATATCACAAAGAATCAAGAAAGGATAGTTGTTTAATGTAATACAAGTTTATCCAAAAATCATGCCAACATACCTTAGTGAGAGAAACCGTTGGAAATGAAACACCAACAAAATATCCAAACACCATCCCCATGACAGTTGCTATAATAAGTCTGGCACTACCATTTGATCTTTTGAAACCACCACTGCAATAGAAGGATTGGAACTTACTTTTCAGCAGCACGAGCAAACTTATAATAGTTAACAGGCAACTGTACAAGTTAATGTTTTTGTAGAGTACATCTTTACAAACCTTCGGCCCATCATGGTATTAATTGCTCAACTCAAAAGGTCATGCAATAGGAACAAACCAATTCCTTGAGCCACTTTTGAAGCAAATATGGGATTCTCCAGTTTGAAGAAAGCAAAAGTTTTGTTCCCGAATGTATAATTCCTGTCCATCACAGTCACAAGACGATATTGTCATGCACTAACAATGCTTTATCAAGGTTTGATACCTCATTTTCTCACAATTACATGGAAAATATGAAACAACTAACAAAAAGAAGTTACTTGCTTTTCCTACACTATACTACTTATGAGTGAAACCAGCTTTTTTTTCTCTTTTGGGCTGTGGACTGAAACTAGATGGTACCATGATTTTCTAGTATGAGTTAAATGTAATAGATTAGATTTGAGTTGAATGTTCAATTTCGCCTTTCCTTCGTGGCTAGCCAAAAATTTGCCACATCGAAATACCATCAGTAAGATTACATAAACTCAACCCAAAATTCGTCTTGCTAAAAGCAAACTACCCAAACTTAACTTCTTGATTTGTGACATACTGTGCCTAAAAATCAGGTTTAAAACACAGAAAGCTAAAATTGAAACCAATCAAATTAACAAACACACCTTAGGGAACGTAAATGCAAAACAATTTATATATGTGTGTATATATGTGTGTGTGTGCGTGTGTGTGTGTGTGTGTGTGTGTGTGTAATGTCACAATTTACAGTAGCAGAACTTGGAACTTCAATGTGAAAAAAAAAAAACTAAGACCGCTAAAAATGACAGAAAATTTAGACAAGAACTTTGAAACAATGAAATCTTAAACAGAGCATAAACAATAACGAACGAAATCAATAAGCAGAATTTAATATCCCCCACCAAATCGGCTCATATTTTTTGAAAAACCAATCGGTTAATTGGGCAAAAAATAAGTAACCTATTGATCGAATCCTGCTAATGGATGATAAAACCTTCGGGAAAAAGTAGGGTTTCAAGCTTACAAGTCTCCTAGATTGCGAGCAAAGAGAGAGAGAGAGAGAGAGGGAGAGAGAGACCTGCGAGATCGGTCTGAATGTAGAAATTTATTTTTCTTTTTCAATTTGCCATAATCCCAAACCCCCCACCCCCCTAAATTTATTTTTTCCAGGGATAATTTACAATTTATGCCCTTCAAGTTTGCATAATGTTTTAATTTGGTCCTTGAAGTTCTAATCGGAACAATTAAGACTTTAAAGTTTTAATTGAGTTTCGATTTAATCCTCCATTCCAAATCTATTGGAGTCATATGACCAACATTTGACTTATTTCGAGCGCTATGGTTGTATTTCCAAATAACAAAATCTCAATTAGTGGTTATTAACTCTTGTTCATAGTCTTGGTTGCTCTTAGTTCTCTTTTTGATATGTCATATATTTTCAATTAAATTAATCAATTTTGTTAATAATCTATTTCAATTATAGAGTCAATCACACTGCTCCCTCTTTTTGGCCAATATATAGAATCGTCGGAACGAGCAGAGTAGCGGAGTGAAATGGGTTGTGATTATTGGAATGTGCGTTTAATGTTTAGTTAGTCTCCAATCTTTCAATTGTGTCTATTTTATCCCTAAGGTTCCTGATTTGTATTTATGTTGTTCAATCTCAAACGTCCGTCAAAAAATCATTAACGCATCTGATTACGCATTAATCATGTGGGACCAAATAGACATAAATTATAAATTTTAGAGACCAAATATACACAAATTAAGAATTTTAGGAACCAAATAGATACAAAATTAGATCACACGTGATTAGTGAGTAATCAGAATCATCACGATTTTTCGTCGGACGTTTGGGGGACCAAATAAACACAATTATAAGATTGAGGATCAAATAAATACTAAATGCATATTTTAGGGATTATAAGTGTATTTTACCCTTTTTATTTTCAAGTGATATCCAAGGTTCTTTTTATAATGTTCAACGATGAGGACTATTCAAAACTTTATTGTCAAAATTGTTAGTGAGATTCTATTATTGAAATAAAATTGATTGAAAATAATTGAAAAGATCTTCAACCAGAGATAATGACGAAACCACATTAACATTATCGGACAATGTCATCGTCCAATACTAAAATTAACAAGTGGGTAAATAAAATGTACAAGATTTAGTAACAAATTTTTTTTTTGTTACAGTGTGTATAAGCTTCCGTTAACTATTCCCTCAAGTTCAGCAATTGACTACTGTGATTTGACTTGGGTTAGAGCATGTCTAGAGACAATGGTAACTAGCCTTTAGAAAGTATATGAAGAGATTGAACCTAAGTTCTCCAAGTTACCAAAGAGCTCAAGTACTGAACCACCCATAAGAATCTAGTAACTATTTTATTCATTTAAGATACACCATGTAAAGAAGTGAGATTTATATTTTTCATTTGTAGATTTTTTTACTAAATGATGATACTATGTGGTGATAGTAACGTGATATCACCGTTATGTATTTACTCCTTCAACTAGAGAGGGGCATTTCTCATTTAGATTTATTAGCAATGTGCATTGCACGTGAATTTTTTTGTTGAAATATTTGATAAAATACATAAAAAAATTTAAATATGTAGCTAAATTAGATATTATCTCATATTTATCATACTTAAACTATTAGTATTCTCTTCACAGGCCCGGCCCACCAGTATTAAAAGAAAAAAAACGTGGACTTTAGGCCCCAAATTTTTGAAAGGTTCCATAATTTTAAGTGAAAATTGGAAGTGAGTCCCCCTAGATGTACTTGTTTGGAGATGAGTTCGGCAAGGAAACTTATAAGGGGCTAAGTCCATGTTTAAAATTATATGCAATGACTTAAGTCCACTTTTTTTTTTTTATCTCAAAAATACCCTTCCTTGAAAGGAAGTTAAATTAATTTCCTATTTTGGAAATTGTTATCCCTTAATTCAAGGTCAATTAAAATATGCCAATAAAATCTCCATCATAAATTTAAAATTCAAATTCAAAGATCGATCTCTCTCTCTCTCTCTCTCTCTCTCTCTCTCTCTCTATATATATATATATATATATATATATATATATATCAAATTCAAAGCTCTCTCTCTATATATATATATCAAATCTCCATCATAAATTTGAAATTCAAATTCAAAGCTCTCTCTCTCTATATATATATATATATCAAATTCAAAACTCTCTCTCTCCCCCTCTCTCTCTCTCTCTCTATATATATATATATATATTTATGTTACTATTTTTTTTTATTATGTTACTGTTCATGTTACTACTTTTGTTGAGTATGTTACTGTTCATGTTCCTATTATTTTGAGCATGTTACTGTTTTTGTTGAGTATGTTACTACTATTATTTTACTAAATATTAATATTCAATGTTACTATTTGTTTTGTTTTTGAATATTACTATTTTTTGTGTTTGAATGGTACTATTTTTTGCGTTTGAATTTGAGAGAAATAATTATTGTTAAGTATGTTACAATTTTTGTTGAACATGTTACTGTTGTTATTTTTTAAAAATATTAATATTGAATGTTTCAATTTTTTTTATGTTTAAATGTTACTATTTTTTTGTGTTTAAATGTATTATTTTTTGTATCCAAATCATAACTTTTTTTGTATTTGAATGTTACTATTTTTTATTTTTAATGTTACTATATATATATATATATGCACCTAACCTATATATGGATATAGATAGATAAGAGAGAGGCAAAATTTTAATGTTAGTCAAACTCTTAACCTATATATGGATATACATAGATATGAGAGAGAAAAGATTTTAATGTTAGTCAAACTCCTAAGATTTATGAGTTTTTGATTTTTAGTTTTATTTCACTTCTAAAGGGAAGGGATAGTATGGTAAAATTGACAAAAAACGGACTTCATAACAAATAAGTTTCCTTGACGGACTTAAGTCCAAACAAGTCCATATAGGGGGACCGGCCTCCAAATTTCCCTAATTTTAAATACATAACTAGTTCATATAAAAAATTTAAATCCATGAAAATTTTAGGCCTAAAAGGCCCCCAAAAAATTTAAGCCTAATCAAAAAATTATAATTTCAATAATTTGTGACTACAATTCAATTCATAACATTAGAAATTCAAAAATCAAAAATTTTAAAAACAAATAAAAAAATATTCAAAAGTCAACTCATATTTACTCACATCTATATTCTCTCTCTCTCTCTTAAAAAACAAAAATAAAGTATCACATCCTCCTCTCACTTAAAAAAAATTAAAAATATTTTTTATTTTTTTTTAATATAATACTAAAAATAAAAAATCCTCATTTAGTATTACTGCTTTAGGTCTCAAATTACCTTCAGCCGTCCCTATCTCTTCATAACTATAAACATCAAATTTACTCATTTTTTGTGATTTTTTCATTCAAGCTATCAAGTAGTAAGAGTTATAGATTTTTATTTTCTTGAATTTTTTTTTTTTGTCTTTCTTGTTTTTACTTTGTGCTACAATAGTTTTTTACCAAATTATTTTGATGGTGAATGAAGAAAAAAACTATATATATCCGTTTTTGGGCATTGGAGATAATATTGTATCAATAGAATTGTCGACATATATTAATATTGGGATTTTGAATTTTTTTTTTTTTTAATATATCATATTAAGCATAACATGACAATTCAAAAATTTTGCAATGAGAGATTTATATGATCTGTTAGAGATTAGTTTGTTATTTAAATACATAAGGATATAATGATAATTTATATATTTAAATTCAAAATGATATGTTAACCATTATAGTTTTTTATAAGGGTAAAATAGTGAATCAAAAGTTTTTATACTTTTATTAGTAATATAAATATAAATTATTGAGGATTCTAGTGTTGATGTATCTTCCCTACATACTTTTTTTTTCTTCGTTTTTGCCCCTTATGATAGATGGGTGTAAAGGATGTAAGATTTCGTTGCATCAATGAATTTAAAGAATGTATGACCGGGATGAATCTCCGTGACACAAAAGAAAGTAACCCAGGTTATCTATATATTGTTTGATTAGGTCTGTAAATTATATTTTTTAATTATGTCCGTAATTATTAAAATTTTCATAATTATATCCGTAAATTAGATTCATAATATGAGGATCTATTGACAATGAAATAATTATAATCATTAAATTCATAAATTATATCCCAATAGAATTGTTGATTTTATAATTTCCTTTAAACTTTTTCACTTGTCTGATCTGATCTGAACTGAGTCTTTCACATTTTTAATAGAGCAATGTTGTGTAACTCAAATCTGTAACTCAAATTTACATCTCAAATGAAAGGGGACCATTAGATTAGTGGGTTCCATTTAAAAAAGTTGATGAGACCCACTCATCTAATGGTCCCCCTTCATTTAGAATACAAATTGGGGTTACATAGTATATCCTTTTTAATATGGTTTTAATCAGTGCCGTCTTTCCATTTCAAAAGTTAAACGAGACACTTTCGGACTTGAGAACTATGTGCTATTATTATTTAGGGTTAAATGCACTTTATAAAGTATATGGTTTCTTTCATTTTAGTCGTCAATATTTTAATTACATTATTTTAGTCCCTGAAATATTAACTATGTTTTTATGTGGTCCCTCAAGTAGACAATATCCAAATTGCTAACGATTTTTGATTAAAAACTTATGATACCTAAATATGGGCAAAAAATAATTTGGGTAACTCTTGATCAAAATTTGAGTAGCTTTTGACAAAAAATGTATAATATGGATAACTTTTGAACAAAATTTGGATAACTCATGATCAAAACTATGTAATTTGAATAGTTTTTTGACCAAAATTTAGGTAAAAAATTGGTCAAAAATTATCTAAATTATTTTTTTACTCATATTTAGATATTACGTGACAAGTTTATGATAAAAATAATTACCAATCTAGACACCGTCTGCTTGAGGGATCACATACAAATATATTCAATACTTCAGGAACTAAAATGATACAATTGAAATATTGGAGACTAAAATTTGACAAACTTCATACTTTAAGGACCTTCAGTGCAATTAACTCTATTATTATTTGTTAGGGATAAAATCTATAATATAAAATATGACAAACTTCAATAAGTCCATCCGACGATTTCAAATAGACTCATCCAATGGCCACCAACATACCTCTCAAAATTATTCACATTGTACCGTATCTTCAAGCACAGGTTAATCCTAGTAAAAATATAAGGTTGCAATGACTGTGGCCCACACTGTTTCTTTTTATCTTAACACCAAGTACTGTTTATTTCTTTATTTTAGAATCTGCCCTTCCATTTCATGTTTGTATTGCATTTTGGTGGGTTGATGGAGGGCAGGCCGTACACAACATCCACGTGATGGGCCGAAGGCCCACTCAGCATCCAATTGTTGGACTACCCCATGGGATGCCGGTCCAACTCCAAGCCTTGATTTGGAATGATTCTTGTTATTCATATGTCACTCCAATCCCATTGGACCATTGGTATTTATAGGTATTAGGATTCTAATTCATAGATATCTCGGTTTGAGAAATAAAAATAAGAGGATCGAACCATTTCTTCTAACATTTATCAATGAATATTTTTATCATAGTTCTATAATTCAAAGTATTATTTTCTATTTGATCCCTTCGAATTCCATTCAAAGATTCTTTGAACTAAAAATTAAAATCACCAAGAAGCAATAGGTGCTTTGTAAAATGGCAATATTGTCATCAAGAACACCTAAAGCATCTTTCATCTTAGTGTTATCCTTACCTGGTTGACAAGAGATGGCTAAAAATGACTTAAATCTCACAATGAATGGCAATGACTAATCCAAAAAAATGTAACATTTCCAAATTTTTTTCGTTTCTTATCAGGTTTCAAGTGAGATGGAAGTCTAACAATTTGAAAGATAATGACATTTGTGAAGCGTCGTAGATGAAACCAACTGTCAAAGATTAGAAAAGAAATAGGGCGAATGATACTTTATTCCTTGACAGATTGTATAATTTTCATTTACTTATTCAAATATATCCTGAATTTATTGAAATGTTATTACTGTAGTCGTTTTACCCCTTTGCTTTGTCAATTTAGGTCTAAAATTGGAGAAAAGGAGGGATATTACTAATATTTAAAGAAATTTAGGGTGCATTGTGAAACTTAAAATTGATCTTTGAAAATACAAAGTAAAAACTTTTAAAAATTTTCAAGAGAAACAATCTCCCCCACTTAGGAAAATTAGGGGTTCTTCCAAAAATCTCCCCTTCCTTGCAAAGCCACAATCCTCTTCTGTCTCTCTCTCTCTCTCTTGAACAATACATGACCTTACCTTGTGATATCACATTTTGTGGGATAGCCTAATTGCTCCATCTCCCAGTTCAACTTTGAAGCAGCTCTTTCATGGCATGGAATGTAGTCCTGGGAAAGCCAAGCAGTGGAGTCTTTATTGATTTTTCACTCCTAACCAGTTGATATTGTTGTTTGTTTATATACATTGGGGTTGGAAATTAGACAGTTATTTGCTTGTTCTTATGTTCATGTACCCAATTCAATGTTATATAAGCATGATGAGAGATGGAAAACATGGCTTATAGCATGTGAAGTTCTAGGTAAATCTTTGCATGCTTGAGACAAAGTTGTTTAAAATCTTAAATTTCAACATATCGCGAAGCAGAATTAATTATCATAACACGTTTACGTCACTTTACGTTAAGAAAACTTGGATAATTTCAAAATTAAGCTGAACTTGAAAAGATAGTTTTTTTTTTTTTGTCATGAACTTGAAAAGATAGTTCAGTACACGAGATTCTTGTCATTACGAGATTTGGAGAGAAAAACATATGTATTTGGCTTTCTCTTGTGTGCGGTGAAGTTGTTTTTGTGCCTCAAACTCATGACACTCATATCATAGTAAAATAATCTAACCACTACGTCAAGATGTAAATAAAAAATATTAAGTGGGGGTCAATGCTTATAAAATAGTGAGATTTAAACAATAATGTTCAGTTTTCCCTTGAACTAAAGATATCCTCAATTCAACTCGGGCACCTTCTACAAACCCTAATGCAGCCTCTAAATCCAATTATATGACTTATTTATCAACCAAATGTAATAAAAAAAAAGTGGTTAAAAATTCAAAAAAAGAAAGAAAGAAAAGCAAGCTGTGACCCAAAATGACAAGGAACTTCCAAAAACATAAGCGGGTTTAGTCAGTAAACTCGTATCAACTACTTGCCTTTTTAATTTTGGATCCGGTTTTAAGAAGATCCTTTAAGCACAAATACACAGAACCTTGTTGGGTTTCGCAACTAGCCAAGCACTATTGAAAGTAATTAAAGCTAATTAAATTGCATGTTATTCAGGCAAGGTTACCTCCAATTTCTTGACTAGATCCCTCGCGGTAGGGGCTGATACAATGATATGGCGTGCACTCGGACTTACGAAACCTTCCTCCACTGCTTTGTCTATAAATGACAACAATGAGTTATAGTACCCATCCACATTCAGCAATCCCACCTGCAAAACACATACAATGACTTATGTTTTGTAATAAGACAGTTTAGTCGGGTTCAATTGAAAAATGATCATACAATTAAACACGATCGTACAATTGCAAATGAATTGAACTATTCATAAATAGTTTGAGATGGTGGAATGTTATTAACCTTCAAAGTTTTAAAAATGAGAAAATACCGGTTTATCATGGATGCCAAGTTGAGCCCAAGCTATCACTTCAAGAAGCTCTTCAAGAGTCCCATAACCACCTTAATGCACACCACAAAGTTTTTGTAATCAGAATATGCAGCCAGTGCTATGAAGGCATTACAGGAAGACCCAAGCCTATAAAGTATTGAACCCCACCTTCATGTACAATAATAGCATTTCTTGTTAAAGAGTGATCTAGACTTATCTTAGTGACTTAATTTGTTGATCTAAACGCTCGTAACTATTGAATTCACAGTGGGTCTCAGTATTTTTTGAGACCCGCTGCTAATCCTATGATTGCGATACATTAAATCAATAAATTGTTCAGCATATTAGGTCTAAATAATATTAATGTTTCTTCTCATAACAATATTCCCATACACATATTGTTATTTTTGGTGGGCTGCACTTGCTGGTCCAGGCCCATGAGGTCATGTTCTGGCCCAAGTCTCTTAGGTCAATGTGAGAAGTTTTGGTTTGTGTTTCAAAAAACAAACAGTATCTAAAAATTATTTTTGAGAAGAGTTTTAAAAAACTGTTTTTGATTTTTTTGTACCGCAAAACTTGTTTGGTTATATGATTCTAAAAACAGTTCTACATAATAGAAAACAGTAAAACTTCTTTGGTTAATAACCCAGAAAACAATGAAAACAGAAATGTGATGGTGGTGAAAATGTAGTGGTGGTGGTTGTGTTGGAGGTGGTGGAACTGTAGTGGTAGTGGAAGTATGGTGGTGATTGTGGTGTTTTCTAAATTTTGGGAAGGTTATTTCAAAAAACACAAAAAACAGTTTTAATTTTTTCTCTAAAATCTATCCAGTTTTTGTTCTCAATTTTCAAAAAACAAAAATAAAAAATAGTTGGCTAAACACCTTTTCTCTTAAAAACTGTTTCCAAAAATATAAAACAGTTTCTGAGGTATAAACCAAATATCCATTGTATTTGTCCCTATATCCTCGAAATTATTTCATACACCCGCAATAATAGAATAGAAATAGAGAAAAGAGAGTCTCGTGTTATCTAATGTGCATGGTTTATAAGTATTTATAACTATCTAGACCTTGCATCGTAATCAGGAGTCCAATTGACATGTGTTTGAGACAATTTTTTGTTGCTAAAAGATAATCTTAGTAAGAATTTTTAGGGGCATTGGGTGCATAAAAAGGAATTACATCCACTTCAATATATTTATTATTAAATTTTTATTCATTGGTGGATCACCAACCGTGAGTTCAAGTCCTTAACGATAGAAGATGTGTTAAAAGTGATAATAGAGAGGAAAAAAAAAGTATTAAAGAGGATCTGGATCCATAAATCGAGGATTTCATAGTAATATTTCCTTGATTCCTTACTGAAAAATTGTTTATGCATGAATGGGTGTATAGGCCAAGAATCTTGGAGATGGGGGGTGGAACCAACCAGGTAAGGCAATAAAGGCATCTGAATGTCTGGCCATCTCTGCCTTTCTCTGGTGCATACCTGCAACGGCCTTTACTTCTCCCACTGTTTCTCCCGTTATCTACACCACACCACAGTCAGTACCAACATAAGTCAACACAACATACAAATGAGAGAGAGAGAGAGAGAGAGAGAGAGAGAGAGAGGCTTAATTCAACAAGATAATACTGGCAGAATGGTGCTTTAGAAAAGAGTCAGTTTACACACGCCAAATTTCTTATACCAAATGCACTAAAAGGCATGGCTGCAGCCTAAGGTTGAGGCCAAGTTTTTTTTTTGTGTGATTCTAATGCGTCTATTGATATATGTGTTCAAAAATAATTTGTAAACTTTAATTCTAAGAATTTTCCTTATTAAAAAAAAGAAAAACAAATTGAAAAACAAATTAGAAGGGAAAAATAGAAAAATGGGATAAGTTTCAGAACCAATCAAAATCCTTCAACATGGTACCTTTACAATCTCCCAATAGAGACAAGTCTGAAATCATCTCCAAGATAACAAAGGTGAGGTAGAAATCCAAGTAAAAGTGGCCACCACAACACGAAAATGACTCTCCAATTGAGATTTGTGAGTTCGAATTGAGTCAGTCGAATTTGATTTTTTAAACGAATTTTAAAAATTGTTCAAGCCCTCTTCTTCTAGAAAACGAGCTGAGCTCGAATAATTTACTATTTTACATATAAAATGAGCTGAGTCTAAAAAATTGTTTAAATTCGCCTCGTTTTGAACTTGAGTATCTCGACTCGATTATCAACGCTACTACCATAAAATAGAAAAAGGAAAAAAAAAAAGTGGATAATGCTCTCTCTCTCTCTCTAACACACACATACACACTGATATTCATTACATTTGCTGTCATTTTTTCTTTAAGAACAAGAAATTTGAAATATGATGGGGGGTAACAGGCATACCTCTCTAGGCATGAGTGTCTTGGGGATAACTCTGAATACAAGAACATGGCAAAAATTAGTTATGATCGAGACCAAAACCCGACTGATAAACTGATCAAAGTCACCAATGAAATATGTTTTCAATTCATTGACTCAAACACAGTGAGTGTATTACAGACAGATTCATGAAAGAGGAAGCTTACCCGATGACATGGCGACCACCATTGTAAACAGCTTGAGAGACCAAACCCATCAAACCAATGCTCCCTCCCCCATAAACCAGGTCTATTTTCCTTGATACCTTCAGCATGCAAGCCATGTAATATTAATCCAGACAGCAAAAATGGTGTATATGTATGCACACACACACACACACACACACACACACACACACACATATATATATATATATAGAGAGAGAGAGAGAGAGAGAGAGAGAGAGGACCCATCAAAGTTCAAGTCACTACTTTATATGGGAAAAGAAAGATTGAAGTGGGACGATAAGGTCAGAGAAAAACATGATAGATTGAGTAAAATAAAAGCCAAATTCAAGCTGTAAATATATTTTGGAAGGAACATTAAAAACAGGGAGAAAACAGAGCCAACGAAAGCTGAAAACAAAGATAAAAGCAGAGCATAGAAGAGGGAAAAGAAAAAAACAGAGAGCATAACTATACCAGTTCCTTCCCAAGCTCTATAGCAGCATCCTTATAACTTCCCTTCTTTCCTGGGCTGCTTCCACAGAACACACAAATTCTCTTGAACTTTGATTGCTTCATTTCCATATCTCTCTCCATCTCTCTCTCTCTCTCTCTTTCCTGTGTGGGTGTATCTATCTGTTGCCTAGTGCTCTTGTAAAACACCCACCTTCTCTCTCTCTCTCTCTCTCTCTCTCTGGGGAGAACTATGACTATGCAACTAGCAAGTGCCCAGTACCTCCACAATTTCACAAACTTTTGGGATGTAACTTCAGTGTCAATTGGGTCTTGGTGGTGGAATATGCATATATGATATATATAACGGCTTCACAGTCTCTAGTGTCTACGTCTTTATAGTCTGAGCCTAGACGGTACCTATGTGCCTCACCCGATCGATAATAGATCCAATATCTCGAATTTATTGGAAAAATTGGGGTATTGAAAGGTAATGTTTTGGATACTTTCACTAAGACTCCTGAATTTAAATCATATTTCAGTAACACCTCTCTGATTTTTGAAATATTACTGTGTATCCCTATCAATTTTTTTTTTGTTAATAAACCTGACAAAATACATAATTTTATTAAATTACATTTACTAGAACTCCCATTTTACTTAATTATCTTTACTCAAATTAATACAAAATTAATTTATAATTTTATTAAATTAACATCCAATTGACATTTAATTATGTTTGATTAATATTCGGTACTAAAAAAAACAATGGAGAAGACTACGGTACCAAACAAAATTCGGTACTATACCTTTAAATTTTACAATTTTAATAGATTTTTTTTAATTATTTTTGTAGGCCATTTTACAACTAAAAATTTATAACTTTGTGAAGTGATTTACAACTTTTGTGTGTTTTTATCATTTTTTGTGGTAATTTACGATCAATCATAATATTTTAGGATCAAAATCGTAAAGTACCATAAAAATGATAAAAATACTCATAAAAATTTTATAAAAAACACCCACAAAAACTATAAATAAAAAAAACAGTATAAAAATATTTGTTTCTTGCCCTACACTACTCCCAAAAACTACATAGCCTGCAAAGGATAAACTAGAGCTAAATCTAAATCCCTAAGCTACCACGTGCACATGGTCTAGAAGCAGGAGAAAATATTCATTATAACAGTGATATCATGTGATATCACGTGGTAAGGTGATGTGGTATCACTAACTAATAATACTAAAACAAATAAGTAGATAGATCCCAGAAAAATCAATGATATTATGTCATCAACGATGATATAGTATTACGGTTACATTCAATATTTACTCCAGAAGCAGATGATAGAGATACTACGTGTGCCACAGTCCCCTCATTAACAAAAAAACAGGACAGTTAAGACTAAAGCGCATGTGACTCTATTGCGGACGTACCCAAATTGGCTTCTTCAAGTGTAGAGTGTGGAATTGGAAAGATGCCATAGAGACCTTTCATTTATCTTTTATCTTTTTCTTTTTTTGGTTTCGATGGTTATGGGTGTTCGAATCAAGTTATGCACATTCGATTAATTTTCTCATCAGTTCGGTCAAAGAAAGGGCATTCATGTCGGGAATAGATTATTCATTAAAAATAAATCTCTTATAGTCTAATCTCAAAATTATATTCAAATTCAAATTCAAAACATTTACATTTACAGTTCTTTCGTCGTACCTTGAATTTTAGAGAATTATTTTTAAGCATAAAGGATAAGGAATAAGCAGAAAGATCAACACCAACCAACACCAAGTGCAAAAAAGGCCTCTGGACTCCGAGTAACACCCAAATTCTTATGCTTTTATTGGTCAAACACAAACATAATCATGACAAGTTGTTTTGCATTTTCGTAGTGCTGGTGGCAACTGCAGTGCAACTTCTTGTTGCTCTCTCTCTCTCTCTCTCTGGTTTTGAACCCGTTTCCTTCTTATTATTGTGATGTATTTGGGCCTTGAAGTAAGCAAAATAATTTGCAATTTTAGCTGTTAATTCTAAGAGTTGGATGGATTTAAAATAAGGATTCATCTATTTAAAAAATGAGTTAAGTAAGTAAATTAATCTCTCTAAAATAAGTTTTAGACTTTTTATTTTTACTTTTTCTAAACTCCATTACTAATAAAAAACTTGTATACTGAATACGACTTCTTGTTGGATTATACCTTGGATACAAAAAATTGTGAGTGGACGGGTGAAGAAGAAAAAAGAATATATTAATAGGAAATTTGTGGAATTTGGCACTTTGACATTTTATTGCTCTTGCAGATGGTGTGTGTGTGTATGGGGGGGGGGTGGGTGGATTTGCTTGACTCAATGCACATATTTGTGGAATTCCTACTCAGATATAACTAATCCACTTTTCATGCCATTATCTATAAACCCTAATAATAAGCTCCTTCGTCGAAATAGCTTTATAAAAAGCAACACTTACTAAACTGCCAGGAAAGGGGGTAATACTACACTCTAAAATAGATAAATAAATAATCCTAAGAGGTAGTTCAAGTGGTAATAGGAACGAATTATAAACTCAGACATTTTAGGTTAACTTCTTGGGGTCAGGCCATGAACGATTTATCTTTCATGAATACTCTAGTCCCAACGTGAATGACCTGTCTTTAACCGCATCGTGGAGAAAATTAGTCGACGTGCGCGTAAACTGACCTAGACATCCTAACCGTTGAACCAAAAGAAAACAATTGATGTAATTTTGATATATTGAGAAAACTTTGAATTTTAACGAGTAAAAAGTGAGACTACAAAATACCATAATACCAACGCTATGTTCTTTGGACTTTATTATTTTGTCACATTTTTTGGTCAATCTAACATTATCCACTCAAAAAAGCGAGTTGGTGACTTTTGTCTCAACTTTTATGGCCATATGCCCAAGGTAAATCCATTGTATTTGACTTAATTTCAACTTGGAAGTATTACTTGATTTGTAATGCCATGAGAAGTATGCATTTTTTGCTGAAAAAACAAAATGAAAATGGAGTTGGTGACATTCACCTTCTCAAAGAATGACGCTAGTGAAGAGATCTAACAGTCAACTCATTAATGGAGATAGTGTCCCACTTATCACCAATGATAACGAGGGAAATCGAACACGGGTGCTCGTATCTAGAACTGACTTTTTATCGTGTTATTATTTGTATTTCTCACTAGAACGCTTGCACCGTTGTCTCGTATAAACATGCATATATATTAGCCAAGTTAGGTCATTTTTCATACAATGAGATCTAGTTTTTTTTTTTTTTTTTGAAACTGGCAATGAGATTTAGTTGAGTGAGGTGATAAAGACTTAAAACGATGGATAGAAATGGTTGGCCTCATATGTACACATCTCCAACGTCAGAGTTTGGAAAAAAAACAAGGATTTTTTTTCGTATACTTGACAAGTATTACTTGGAATATTCGGTTTGGTGAAGGGTTACATTTGAGGCCCTATTGATAAAGACTTATGTCCCCCCTATGAGGTTTTTTTTCTCTCTTAAGAGCAAATTGAATGTTTTTGCATATAATCAAAATATTTCAGGCTGATATATTAATTCTAAAAAAAAAATATGTGAACTCGACTTGAAATAGCGGGTTTAAATTTAGACTCTTAGTAAGTCTGTGTGATGAATGAATGGACTTCTTAGACCCGTCAAATAAACAAGTTGATACGAATATACTAAACACGGTTTAGAGCAAACAAAAACTTGATGCGACACGAAATGGTTATACACAATAAATTAAGGAATCGATTATCGATTAAATTTTTTTTCATACCACATAACATGATCCATTACCAATGGAAATCTTGAGTAACATGAAAATGTATACCTAGGACAAGATTCAACAGTTCCTCTAACATGAGAAATCACTAGTTTGTCTCCGGTGAGTAGAGGCACATTTATATTATTTTAGCTCGTGAGTCCGAATAGAATTGAGGACAAACTCTAAGGGCATGTTTGCTTTAAGTATAAGAGTGGTACAAGAGGGTGGTATTAGGAAAATAGTATGTAGGGCCTATTTTATATCTTGTTTGTTTGTCATTTTTCGTTCGGTATTAATTTTCGGGTCGTAATACCGACCTGGTATGAACAGTAGCCATAATGTCTTGTAGATGGTATTATTCAATACCACCTCCCCCCTGGTATTATATGCCCGGTACAAATGAGATGAAGGTATAATAGAGTAAAAAAACCCAACTGCCCTTATGTACAATTGTCTTTTTAAGGTTACAAGGTTACAATTGTCTTTTTACAGGCCATAGTCGCAATTGTTGACTTTTTTAAGTAGGTATTATTTGTGACAAACAAACAAGGGAAATGATGAGATAAAAGTTTAAGACCGGGTATAGTATACCATTGAATAGGAATGGAATGGAAATGATATCTAATACCACCCAAATCTAATACTCGAAGCAAACATGCCCTAAGTGCATGAACCAATCCCTTAACTCATACACCAGTTAAATTAGAATTTGTGCTTTGGCGGGGATTCGAACCCACAACAGAAAATTGGATATGATTTATCCAAATAACTGAGGTCCGTCCTGCCGACCATGCTTTTATTACCAAGGAAACTTAAACCTTTTTTTTAAGAAAACAAAATTTTCACAATACAAAGAATACTAATGGACATAACATTGGGATAAAGGAGGTCATGTGATTGTCAATCTTTGACCATTCGTTCACTTAGAGTTAAAGTAACCACCGACTTATCCTTCTGTCCACTGAGAATGTGTCACGTTACTTTCTCACATTAAGAGAGGTCACTTTCTTCCATTAAAGACCAGACCAAAGCTTCAACCAACCTCCAAAAAATTGAACAAACAAAGAAGAAAGAAGATAAAAGAAGAAGAAAAGCTCATCACGCTGACCAATAGGGTTTGTTTCTCATGTGTGAAAGGATGAAAAACAAAGTGTTTCAAAATTCCGTCATACAGTGGTGAGATTGGTGAAAGGGATTTATGAGATGCTCTTTCCGGCTCATTCAAACGAGCGTAGAGGACTTAAAAAGAGGAATTTAATTTAATGTAGTTCTTGGATTAGTTTTAAGTTTCAATATTAGATGTTGTTCACCCCCACCTTCTTTCGGCGCGATGAGGTGTGTTGTTAAACAAGTATCTACAATGTAACTTAAATATTTATACTTTAACACGACATATAAGTAGTGGTGCAACTCGTACGGGTTGGGCACGTTGAGGGGTTTACCCTAGTTCAACGCTAGGTATATAATCTTCAACCCTAACTCTAACCTTAACCCTAACGCTAACTTGACCTCAACCCGAGTACTACCCAGGTTAAATTCGGGCGAACTCGGATTGAATTCGAGTTACTTAATTCAGGTTGATTTCGGGTTAAAATTCGAGTTGGGTTCGTTAAATTGAATCGTGAAGTGTGAACCCTAGTTATAAGTTATACTATTTTATCTATTGATTTATATATTTACTAGTCATAACCCGTGCCTGAAGGCACGATAGAACAAAAAATTCGAGCCCTAAAAAATCGATATCACTATATTAAATAATAATTTTCTTTCCTTCATTTATTTGATTAAATCATTCAAAATTTATTTTTACCCATTATTTTCTTAAAGATATTGACAAAATTTTCTCAAAATATGTAATTTGATAAAAAAATTTAACAGATCTATACTATCGCATATGGATAATATCTGAAATAAAAATTATGTTAAATTATAAATTATTCAAATATTAAATGATTGAGCATGTGATAGAAATGAGTGGTGTGATGGTTTTGGGAGGGAAATGTATAGGGGATAAAATTCAATTTCCTATATGTTTTATTATATAGATTTGTATAGATATAAGGGAAAATTTCATCCAGATCCCCTGTAATTAGGTCTAAATTAAATGACACCTCCTTCCGATTTTGAAATTTAATTGTCACTCCTTGTTAGTGATTGTCAGGTTACACCGTTAATGGCGATAGTTGATTTATAGAAATATCCCCGAGTATTTTATAGGGTAAATTTTATCCACACCCCTTATAAATAAACCTAACTTTAACAACACCCCCTGTAAATAGACCTAACTTTAACAACACCCTCTCTTGATTCTGAAATTTCAATGCACTCGTTTTTAGTTCTATTATATTAGCATTTATTTTGATCAATTTAATATTCAATTTTATCAAATTAATTTTCTTTATTTAATTTAAACTAAATTAATATTTCATCTCATCAAATCAACAAAAAATTGATATTTAATTTTATCAAATTAGCATTTAGTTATATTAATTTAATATTTCATTTCATCAAATTAATATTATTTCTTTAATTTAATATTAAGTTATTATTTATTTTTATCAAATCAACATCAAATTGACATTCAATTTTATTAAATTAAACTATTTAATTTATTAAATAGAATATTAAATTCCATTAATTTAAAATTTAACCTTATCAAATTAATGTCATTTCTTTAATTTAACACCAAATGAACATTCAATTTTATTAAAACAACATTCAAATTTATTCAATTAACATTAAATTCAATCAAATTAATACTAAATTAATATTTAATTTTATCAAATTAAAACTAAATTAATATTTAAATTTATCAAAATTAAGATCAAATTTATTCAATTAATATTGAATTTTATCAAATAATTTTAAATTTTATATATGAAGTATGATGTGTGAGGAGCGATCGGGCGACGTTGTGGAGAACATATGATAGCAGAGGAATTAGAAATGGATGAAATTTGGACATTGACTTTATCAATTGTAATTTTTATTATAGAAAAATCATTTTTAACTATAAAAATTATTATGAGGAAAAAATATAAAAATTATAAAAACTTGATTATGTAACTAAATGAGTGATAATATAATGACTAATATTATAACAAAGTTATAATACAACGTTTTAAAATAAAAAATTCATTGAGATAATATAATGATTGAAATTACGTTTGTTGGCTAGCTAGCGCATATATAAGGGAGAAATAATTGATGACATTTTAGTCTATTTATATAATAAAGGGTAATTTTAGTATTGTTCACAAAATATTTAGTTAAATCATTATTTTATCTACTGATAGAGACAAAAGTTATTGATATATGGTTGTAATTGAATTTAGACTCAA
The DNA here is from genome assembly GCA_951799425.1 of Ilex aquifolium. Classification (NCBI taxonomy): domain Eukaryota; kingdom Viridiplantae; phylum Streptophyta; class Magnoliopsida; order Aquifoliales; family Aquifoliaceae; genus Ilex; species Ilex aquifolium. The sequence continues at coordinate 20,272,521 of OX637409.1, forward strand.
CTACATGGTGTTTAGATGAAACTTTCCCTAGATATAATATGTCTTCGATTTTTGTACTATATATATGTACAGTAAAGATATGTGTGTGATATGAACAGTAAAGATGGAGAGCAGTTGCATTATGATAGAATTTTGGGGAGACATGTGTCTCAGTTTGGAAAGAGAATCATGAAAGATGAGAGTGTGAGAAACAGTCAATGTCTCAGCATAGAAAGTAATCCCTTAACATAGGAAATAAAATCAGAGAAATAATGATAAGAGTTGTAATCTGTATTTTAGGGAGAGAGAGATAGAGTTGAGGAATGAGAGATCGCTTAATTGCTGGATTTGATTGGGTTGGGGAATTAAATTTAGGGATGTTAGTTTTGGAAACTAAAAATTTTGAGCGGCAAAAAATTTTCAAGAGCTAATATGGTACGTCGGATCGAAACGATCTGAGACGTCCATAGCTCGAGACAGTTTAGGATAACATCAATCGTTGGATGATGTCCTTTTTGGTCACGAAACGATCTCAACCGCTCTTTGTCTCCAAAATTCAAAATCGTTCTACTTTATTATATAGATTTTTAAATATGTTCGGGTTGAATTCGGTAACCTGAGACCTCAACCTGGGTATTGCTCGAATTCAATTCGGGTTGGTATTTTTCAGCTCAGGTCCAACTCAAGTATTAAAAACCTCAACCCAAGCCCTGTTTTTCTCGGATTGGATTCAATTCAAGTTGGCCCGCCCAAGTTGCACCCTTACGTGCAATTTAGATTTTGGAGCTAGCACATGAAAATTGTTTTAATAATTAAGGTGACGGCAAGATTCGAACGCAGAACTTCCTGCTCTGATACCATCTTAAATAAACAATCATCTACTCCAAAAACTTAAGTTGCTAGATAGGACGTAACTTAAGTATTTATATTTAAACATGTATTATGAAATGAACTTAATAGCTTTGATATTTTTTTTAAGACTAAACCATATATATATATCTGAGGAAAAAAAAAAGAATAATTGCTTCGTTTTCCAAAGAATTGAAAGGTCAACAAACATTTTCATGGTCAAAGAAATTGATTGAATCTCCTTTAGATGGCTTAAAAGTCCAATTATTTCGAAAGAAATATGATTGTCATCACCGCCTTCACCATTTACATAGAAATATAATGAATCCTTCATTTTTCACAAGAGTACTTAACCAACTAATCAAACAGCTCTTGCCCAAATAATACCTGTGACTCTCTGCCTTCTGGCACAAGAGTGCAAAGAACATATATAACTAGTGTAATATTTAAGATGAATTTAGATTTGGGCAAGAATCTAAACCCGTCAATCACACTCGACTCAAGATTTGAACAAGTTAAAAGTGTACGTGATCCGATTCTAAACATTCCAAAACTTAAAAAGACTTGGTTTGACTAACACTGCACCCCAATATACCTTTGGTGACTGTAAACCTAAATTAAACCATGGACATCAAGTTTTTCCACTAGGGTTGTGTTCTGTAAAACTATTTTGTTGTATTACAAGGATTAGGGCAATGATGCCATGGAAGACATGAATACAATGGTGATTTCCCTGGAAAAAAAATAACTTAAATAAAAATAAAGGCCTACATGTCACTTGTCTTTTGGTTAAAAAAAAAAAAAAATTACTTTGATATATGACCTATATGTCTATGGAGAAGGCTACAATATCGCCAAAAAAGGTATTGTACCATCAAAATATAAATTTTGTGGCTTGAAATATAAGTTTTGGGGTTTATTTACAATAAAATTACCACTTCTGAAGTCATATTATAATTTTTATGGTTCAAATTACAACTTTTGTGAGGTTATTTACAATTTTTTAGGGTTACTTGTAATCAAAAAATCACCCTAGAATTTTTTTTAGGGTTAGCAGGAATTCGTCGCAAATGACCCTAAAAAATTATAAATGATCATCAAAAATTGTAAATGACCCTCAAATTTTATAAAAAAAATATCTAAAAAATTTGTAAATGTCAGTACGATACTAATTTTTTTATTTTTTTTTGAGTACCATAGACTACTCCATATATTAATAGCCTGTCCGGAAAGACTGAAAAATGTCATCATTTATCACCAACCCTGTAACAGAAATCTAGCATTAGTGTTATAATTTAGTTGTCGGACTTTGACAGTTTATCCTCACATGGTGGCATGAGCAATGGTGGGGCTTGGGGCTTGGGAAGAGAACCTTTTCATGCTGTTGTTTCTTTTGCTTATGCCAACATGGTAATGAAGAAGAGAAAGGAGATTTATAGTTTTAGTTGGTTGCTTGTTGGAAAGAGCAATCATCATGTCTGAGGTTGGCTTGAAATTCAAATTTGGTGGCTAATTTGTATAGCTCAGGTGCAAAAAACTTCAAAGGTTATTATCCCGTGATCTCAAATTCAACTTAAATTTATGAATGGTGTGGCTCGTAACTCGTAAATGATTGTAACGCATTTCAAGTTTATATCTTAGTTACTATTTCAAATGATGTGTGAGTGACACAATCCTTTGATCAGAAAAATTCACACTCTTACTCAGTTGGCCACTTTGCCCACCCTTACCTTTTTCAAATAAAACAGCCGATGGTCAAGGCAAGGATTGATCATTGTAGGTATTGATTCTAATACTATCACTATCACCCTTTAAGGTCGGTTGGTTCGCTGGTTAAGTTAAGATAGAATTAAAATGTTATATCTAATTCATTTTTATCTAGTCCAATCCAATGGATTAGAAATGAGTTATTTCTATCCAATTCATCGTCTAATTAACATATATGAACGTTGTGGGAATCACGGATAAACTCATGTGATATATGCTCCTGTAGACTTATTGTAACTGTAATCTGATCATCGTGTGCCTAATGTAGTCCAAGCTCGGTCGGCACCTTCTTAGTACTATCCACTAGGTGGGTTTAAAAACCACTGAATACAAGTTGTTATTTTTGGTGTTTAAAGTTCACTTGAATGCATAATTCTATTAAAAAAAAAAATTGTCAAACGTGAAAAATGTGAGTCCATGACTTAGTTTTCTCCAATCTCTACCCCTTGCACTCTTTTTGGTAGGCTGGAAAATGAGTGGATGGGAAAAGGTAAGTGGAAAATGGGAGGGAATGAAATGTTTATCCTTATTTGGTACAGAAGGAAAAAAAAAAATGGAATGGAAAAGACGGTGGAAAGGTCATCCATCCCACCTGCCAAAAACAATCCGCCCACTTTGGACGGGAAGTGGAGAGAGAAATGGAGAACTTCAAGGGTGTTGAGTCAATTTACTATTATACCCTTCAAAGCTTGTATATTCATCCATTTGTATCATATAATATGGTTGCCCCTTTTGGTCTAAAATTAGCCACGTGTATGCTAGTTGTTCACTTTGTGAGCATTTACTAGACACATCTTTTTTTTCCTCCATAGATCGAATATATGCATGCCACATTTGATGCAATAAAAATAGGAAAATATTATATAATTCAAATAAAATTTAAAAATTAAAACTCAAATGCATATCATCTCTTGGATGAGTGTGAGATGAGTGGGCCTCACTCATCCAAGAAATGATATGCATTTGGATTGCAATTTTTTGAGTTTCATTTGAGTTTTGTAGTATTACTCATAAAAATAATTTTATATTTTTCAATTTGTGAAGTGTATTTTTATTTTTTTAAATATATATCTTTGAAATTGATTATGTATGTATGATATCGTATAAATACTTATGTAATTAAAAAAAATATAACAAGATAATTGATAGGACGTTTTCTGTGATCAAGGGGGACGCGACACATGTCTTCAACATATTGGTCGCGGAGTGTTCTTTGGACAACACGTGTCCTCGACATCTTGTCCGCGGAGTGTTTTTCGAATGTCCGTGGAGTCCTCGACATCTTGTCCGCGGAATGTTCTTCGAATGTCCCGCGGAGTCCTCGACATGTTGTCCGCGAAGTCCTCAACATCTTGTCCGCAGAGTCCTCGGCATCTTGTCCGCGGAGTCCTCGACATCTTGTCCGGAGTGTTCTCCGAATGTTCGTGGAGTCCTCGACATCTTGTCCGTGAAGTGTTCTTTAGATGACACACGTCCTTGGGAATCTTGTCCGCAGAGTATTCTGTGGATGACACGTATCCTCGACATCTTGTCCGTAGAGTGTTCTCCGAATGACATGCGTCCTCGGCATCTTGTCCCCAGAGTCCTCGACATCTTGTCCGCGAAGTATTCTTTGGATGACACACGTCCTCGGCATCTTGTCCGCGGAGCACTCTCTACATGACATGTCACCTCGGCGTTAAGTCTTCCATGTCGGCAAAGCATGGATAAGAGTTTTTGACGGTTATCGTGACTTAGAAACAGAGTGGGTTGTCAATGATCGGTTCTCCCGGTCAGAATGGCAAGAAATGCAGTCCAATAACCAATAGTAAAGATGTACGAAGTATAAAGTTTTGAAATGTTAGCCCCTTGGAGGAGTGATGGACGAAAGTGCCCTTGCGCATGTGCGGCCATAATTAGGTCACAATAAATGTTCTCCTCGTAAGAATAAGGAGCATTTATTGCTTGACGAGCTTAGGAAGGCCTGAGCATTAAATGTAGGAGCTTCAGTCACGTAAAGAGGAAGGTTGCTGCTCGAGGACTGGACACCACCTGCTGCCTTCCAAATGAGCCAATGAGGAGTCTTCCCTTCAGGGGACCTAGTTGTCCGCAATGATTGACTCCATGGAAGTATAAATAACTCTCACAAACCCAAGTGTAAGGTACGCACACTCTCACTCAAGCAATAGAATAATGTTTCTTTCCTCTCTCTCACATACCGACTTGATCATCAGAGGGGTCACGCCGAAAAATACTCCGGCGCCATTTTAACCTCTCTTTTTGAGTTACAGAGTTCATCTCGATACGCCGAGATCGTTCGGACTGTTGGAAAAGTAATTCATCACCACTTCTAATACCATCTCTCACTTCTGTTTGCCACGGGACCATCAACTTCCAAGTAAATATCGAATTCACCAAATGAGAGATTTGTCTATTCATTTATTGTACAAAAATCTCCGCGCACAATAATGCATGTAGGTAAAATACAAGGGTGTTATGGTAAATAAATTAATAATATTTTTCTTTCCTTTCTTTTCCCTTACCAAACATAACAATGGAAAATTCAATCCTTCTATTTTCATCTCTCCTATTAAACGTTTTATTATTCTCCCAATTCCTGTGAACCAAACGACCCCTTTGGTTACTTATTCTTCCATTCTTCCTTTTTTTGGAACATAAAATTGATATGTAGATAGGACATTCCACATATCTATTAGAGAGTATTGTCCCTCAGCTATCTGTAGAGAACCTCACCGCACCTACGTCGGGGCCGAAGTTAAAATCTCACTGCATACTCTAAATATTAAATAGTAGATTTAGTCTCAATAAACTGCTGTAGTTATGGAGATTCAAACCTAAATATTAAGTGAGAAAGTCTGAGTTCTTATAGCCAACAATTCTTTGGTGGTTACTTATTCTTCCGAGTGATTGAATTATAACACTGCTCACCAATTCCAATTGTTCTTTTTGCAAGTACACCTCTGTCTGGCCATAGCACATCATGATAACGTTGGAAACTAGAGTGTGTATTTGAAATTGATGAAATGAAAAGTTGGAGATGACCTGTGACTAATCCAGTCCTGTCCAGCACCCACTCCCATGGGTGGGTGCATCACAATGAACCGATGTGGGTCACTGGGTGTCCAGTCTGTAAGCATTAGTGAAAGATAATGGAAACATTTGGTCGAGTCAGAGTCCCACGAGGCCCAAATTCAGTTGCACATAGATAGATCTTCAACGACAACGAGAAGTTTACGGTGCCCAAAAAAAAAATTTCGACACTTTCAAATTTTGTGTGGCATTTATGACTTTTAGGGATTATTTACAAATTTTATGAATCATTTATAATTTTTGAAAATTATTTACAATTTTTTTTTTGTCCAACAGTGAGGGGTGTCTAGATCAGCTTGCGTGCACCTCGACTAATCCTCTTCTCGGTCCGGTCAAAGGCAAGTCATCTACACCGGGACTAAGGTATTTATGAGGGATAAATTCTCCACGACCTGCCCCTAAGAGATTGGTAAGATTTGAACTCATGACGTTTGAGTTTACAACTCATCTCTGTTACCACTTGAACTATTCATTCGAGTTATTTACAACTTTTGCAGTTGCTTGGGATCGATTCTAAATAATCTTAAAAATTATAAATGACCCTCTTACTTACCGGGACAAAAAAAAAAACTTAAAAACTTGTATCTTAATCCATAAATTTTGATAATACAGTATCGAAATTTTTTTCCAATTCACCAACCTAATGTGGTTTCTTGTCACACTTTAAAAAGTCAATGTAAGAACTAATCACTGGCTGTCTTTGTTGTAAGTGACATTTTATTCTTTTGGTTTTTAACTTTGTCATGCTCATGGAAAATGTCCCGCGTGAAAATTTAAGGTTTGTGGATGTACCAATGATTTACTTAGGCATCATATGCTATTGACGCTGCTGTTTCCTCTTGTTTTTAATAATAGAGAATCGATTTGATCTCGTATTTTGTGATTTAAAATATAGGTCTAATCAAGTTTATCGAACTTGAATATGTTTAAATTTGACTCTGTTTTTTATTAGCTAAGTGTTCTACGACGGTCGTGGTCTTAAAATGGAGGTTCTTCGCCTTTTAAAATTGCGCAAAAGGCATTTTTAGGACTGCTATGATCGCATCATATACAAAAAACTTTGTAATCAAACCATCGAAAGTTTAAAATTTCTAAACGTGTGTGTGTGTGTGTGAGAGAGAGAGAGAGAGATGTAGATGATTTGGAGCTATTTGAAGATAAATTTGATACACTTCTTGTATAAGGGTTGCTTAACAATAAAACTAAAATTAATTATATACGTGAATCTATTCCAACCAAACTAAGTCTACTAGCCATACAAGTTAAGATTCAAGCTGTTTAAATTATTTATTAACCTACTCGTGATTACTATACAAATTTTGAATATAACTACTAAAGCTCCATTTTATTTCAACTTATACCATGATTATGCTTCTTCTTCTTTTTTTTTTTTTTGGTCCCTTTGAAATAATTACACAAATAACACCTTTTTACACAACCACAATTGGGGAAATAAAGGTGAAATATGTGGTCAAGGACATAATTACATGCCTCGACTTTCTTCACCATGATTGTGCCCCTAACTTCTCCACCTTATTTGACTTTAATGCTAAATAATCACTTTAATGCTAAATAATCACTTGCGTGACAGTGCCTTTAGACAGTTAACCCAAGAACATAGAAATGAGAAGATGTTTTGAATCATTGCCACTTTCTTAAAATGATTATTTTTCTTCTTGAATTTGTATGGGAATTCGGAATTTCAAAGTCCCTTTTGATTAAAGGACTTGACTATGGTACCAAAAAAAAAAAATTTGATATCGTACCTCCAAAATTTACTACTTCAATCGGTATGTTTGTAACTTTTGTGAATCGTTTTATACTAAACATTTAGGGTTGATCTCAAATTAAACCCTTAAAGATATCTCGAATCTCAATTTATATTCTTAAAGATTAAAAATCTCAATTTGTACCCTCAAAAATATAAATTTATATCAATGTGCACCTGAAACTAATAGCCGTCCAGTTTGTGGTCTAAACTTAGACCCCCTCATGTATGTCACTAGGGGTTGTTTGGATGGTTGTTTGGGAGGGGTTTGGATTGGTTTGTCCAAACCCTTCTAAACCCAAACCTTTCTTTACAAAGATGAGATTCAACATTCAATCCCGTCCATACCCATGTTTGGTATGTCCACGGATATATCACTATTATGATAATATATTTGTCTACAAAATGACTATTTTGTCCTTTCATCAATCTAATCCAAACTCATGTTTGTATACGTACAATTTCTTGTATCCTTATGGTTTTCATATTTGATAATTTTTTCTTCCTAACTTATTAAAAAAATGAATGGTGATAAAATATAACTATTATTCATAACCATAATACAGCCCAATAAAACATTAACCCAACAAGACAGTATAACATTCTAACATTTACATAAACGGGGATACACACAAAACTTGCCCATTCTCAAATAAAGCATATCGGACGGACATATTCCCGTTACACAATATTAAACATCATTATATTATTTACAAACATCTCACATCTATTGATGACATTAATCATCAATGATAACCAAGTCCACAGTATGCCTATATGGAGACGTGACTGAAGTGAAGCCAGCACTGAAAACTGTTGATATGTTTCCGCCTTTACCATGTGGGCCGAATATTTCCGTGAAGATCTCGTAATTAGGACAAGTCCGCACACACGCTCGAGATGCGAATGTGTCATCCTACAAAAAATGACAAATTGGATTTATGCACACATATACATAATGATTTGTATACTAATATACATATGTAAAAACCTAACAAAAATAAACCTCTAAGAAAGACACTCCGGCCAGATTGATTGGGAAAAAAACTCGTTGTTCATTATTCCAATGGAACAACTCCGAAGCCTCCATATCTTTCATCTTGAAATGACGTCTCTTCAAAAAAATAACTAATTCCATAACTAGGTCAAGAGTTAATCGCGGTGCTTGTCGACGTTCACTTATTATCTTTCACTGACGACTCCAGGCTCCTTCGAGAAATTCACTCGTGTTGGCAATGCGCCTCTCCAACTTAAGGTCCATAAGGCAATCCAACATAACATCTTCCTCATCTTGTGTTAGCCTCAATCGCCGTATTTCTTTTAACCATGTTCCGATAATAATATCCATTACAAAATGAATGCGCAAGAAATAAGTTAATAACGTAACACAAATTTGTACATTAAAATATAGTGACATCAATCCATAAAAGTGAATACATAAATTACAAACATACCATAATTTGATGAGGAAAATTTCAGGAAACATGATCATCTTACATGATCGTTCGGTCAAACAAATTTTTCCACAAATGAGGTCAAAATATTGTAAATTATGAAACTCAATATGAACGCTACTACAGCGAACATAATTCCATTTTGTGGGACTGGTTCAATTTCTAGAGTGTTTTCTTCCAAACATTTCGTGTGGCATGAGAATGCGTTCATGTGGTCCAGTGGGCCATGGTTCATTCACAGTGTTGTCTTCGTGTGTATGCATTGGATTCTTATTTTGGTCCATCACTACAGCAGAAATGTGTACTGCTAAGGCCTCTTGTGCAGCTTCGTTTGATGAAAACGATTTTTACAATGCGCCTGAATATCCAGTGACAAGATCGTGGCATTCTTGCCAAGTATCAACAATTTCTACCATTCGGTCATTGAACACAACATACCATTTCTTCTTCAAACCCATTTTCATTCCTGTTATTACAATCATGACTATTGTGATATGTGAATAACACAAGGAATTAGATACATTTTTAAAACACAAAAATTAAATATCCAAAACACAATAAGCATCAAGAAGTACATTATGATGGGAAAATAAGCCTACATATACTTCTACATTGTCTACATACCACTTTCACACACAACATAGGAACAACAACGAAAAGGAGAGGACTTAACATCGCTGAGAAGATTCCAGAACAGGCGAGTAAGGATAAGTACTACTTGTCCATCACAGATGCATTACCCCATAGCACGCCAAGAAACCATGCTGGTCTATCATTTTATGGCAAGCTCATGAAGAGGTCCACCTTAATTGGGTCACTAGAAATCTTGTAAGTCATCATGTGTCGGTGATCCATCGTTAGACCATCGATTTTTGTCAATTGTGCGTTCAATTGACGTCTTGCCTCTGCAGCATCTTGCTTATAACCAACCCTCTAAGCAATGTCTAAGAGTTATTTTCCACAGCTCAATTCATAGTCACCAAGTATGTCGGTCATTTTACTTATGCTGCGTGCAATTCCATCAGATGGTTTCCCAGTTTTCTTCCTCCATTGTTTACGGCTTGTGGGTGTTCACCTTGTCCAACCACACCGTGTTGAGGCGTGTTTTTAGACATTTTAGTGTCTGTCATGTTTACGTCAGTGTCGGCGGCATCCTCAGTATCATGCACATGAACTCCCGCATCGTCACCCCCAACCATCTCTTCTAAATCTTTAGCATACTTACCCATTGCACGGTCTTTGCCAAAAATTATGCTCCAATCATTGTAGTAAGGCCAGCTTTTCTCACGCATTCCTTTTGCATTGCGGTCTTTCTAGAAAACAACAGGCTGTTAGTGAATGACTTAAGGTGGATAATAGGGGGTGGGAAGTAAGTACCTTGACGTACTCAGCCTAAACGTCGTCCCCTTCAACATCTATCATTTGTTCTGAGTCGTTCCAACCGAAATTTGATGTGCTAAGCATGGTAAAGAGTATGTTGTAGGTTTTCTTCCAGTTTTTAATCTTCGACTCAATGTGTAGAATGTGTCACGTAGGTCAGTTCCACTAAGTGCATCTGATAAACCTTTCTCCAAGTGGTGCAAATAGCCTGATCTGAACGCCTCGTTTTGGGATTTCCAGCCCTAATTGCAAATGTCTTTAAGCACATTTAAAAGGAAAGATTCTTTGGACGATGTCCACATTCGTCTCGGTCCCTTATCAAACTGGGAACTTCCCTTAAACTGTGAACTCCCGACACTTGTCATGTCACCATTACAAATAGCGTGAATCCACATGTAGGCCTAATGTTAAGTTAACTTTGCCAAAAAAATATTTAATTCAAAAAGCTTTAAAGACTTTGACATACACGTAAATCATCCACTAATATCATTACTTGCATGGAATAGAACTTAACAAAACAAAAACAGTAGGCGAAAGAAATTCAGTAACAACATGCAACAATCTTTACCGACTAATATCAAGTTACCCTATTACACCTCCAGTCATTGTACATGTCAACCGCTAGTTGCTCACGCCACGCAGTCCAACCATGAGAAGATTCAACGCTATCGATTATGTCATTATCATTCACATTCTCATCTTCCACCGACTAATATTAAGTTGAAATGAAAACGAAGACCTCACTCACTAATCTGCATAAGCTTTACAGTTACAATTCAACATAGACATCCTACTCAAACGTAAATTTCTGCACATTGAAACCCAAAGGCCTAAAAAATCTAGTATATTTAGCATTAGGGTCTTCATCACCAAGATTCAACAAATTATATCAACATAAGCAACATTTAGTTAATCAAACCTCTGTAAGTAGAAAATCATCACCCAAATCCAAGTTACTCTAATACAATTCCAGAACTTCCCACTCAACTTAATGTAGAAACAAAAATAAGTAACTTAGAAAAAGACAGAAAATGAAAACAAATAAAATACCAAAACCCATCAAGTTGACGATTACAGAATTACCAATGCAAATATCCTTTTCAAGAGAAAATAATCACACACGATAGGCATGTCCCTCATACTATGATGAAAAACCATATTTAATAAAAAAATTCTACCAACCTCCAAATCTCAGATGGCTGGACCAGTACAGTCTTCTCCCTTACAAATGCTCAATATAAATGCCAAACTGCAAAAAAAAAAATCAGCCGAAATTTCACAAATGGAGAATAAACAAAAGTCGAAGATATTACCAAAAAAAAAACCTAAACCAAACTTCAGACCATTCCAGACCACCCCCCAACCCAGCTCTCCGATTTAGTGAAGAAGAGAAGAAAATAAAAGAGCGACAAAGCAAAAAGAATTGGACTTACCTTCGCTAGATGGGCAGAAAATCGAAGAACAAGAGGGCTTTTTATAGCCCAATCGAAGCTTGATCGAACATGATTGAGTTGGATAGTCAATAATATCTCTGCAACACCATTGCTTTTCTTCCATCGGTGGCAGAGGAGAGGACAAACTTCTTCCCTTCCCCAGAGATCTCCATGTTGCGCAAATCTCTCTACTAGTTTTCTTCCTCCATTGATTTCTTCGATTGTTGCCAGGAAGAAGACAAGTGTCCTCCCTTTCCCAGACTCGTCTTTCCCATAGATTTCCCAAGATTTGGGGCCTGTTTGGATTTTTCAGGCAATGAATTGTTGATAGGGTTTGGGGTTGGGTTATTATTTGGGTAAATATGAGGTTTTATTAGGGAAACAAATGTCTTTTAACCATCATATCCGGGTTAGACTAATTTCAAACCCACCTCCCCCTTGGGTTTGGTGAAACCTTTGTTCATGGGATTTAGGGGCCTGTTTGTTGCGGGCCGGAATTTAAATCCCAGGCCTTAAGCCTGCATCCAAACATGGGTTTAGTCTCTTTATTGGACTATTTTTGTTAAACCCTTCTTTGTATACCCACCCAAACCCTCCATCCAAATAGGCCCTTAATCATTTAAACCCCCTCACCTTTGAAATATTACACCTAGACCCCTCATATTTTTCCATGAGGGTAGATAAAGAGGTGTGAATGTAGGTTTATTATGGTGTTAATTGTGTAGTTAATTGAAGAGACGTTTGTCAACTCAGTGTATTTGTGCCAGAGATATATTGAATACAGTCGCTGTTAGTAAATGTGTTTAATGTACCTTTGAACCACTGGCAAATAGATACGTTAGTCGATAACAGGTTATATTTTTTTAGTGTACTTGTCTACCGCTTTGTCTTTATTGAAAAAAAGGTACATTATGTTGACATAGTATTCTAAGATAGTTGCATAGGTGCTTTAATTACTTGATGACATCGTCGTTATTTTTTGTAATTTTAAAGGACATTTGTAATGTCAGTTACTTTGACTTTTCAACAAGAACCTAATCCAAAAGTAAATTAACGAGCAATTCTTTTTAGATTTTTATTGGGTCTAGGAACGGACCTCCAATACACTCTAAAAATAACAACACCACTCAATTTGAGCTTGTTTTGGCATGATTTTTTTTTTTTTTAGTTGGACCTGGTTTGTCACAATCCCTTTACCTTAATAAATTCGATGGAAACCGTGTTTTTTTTTTTGGGGGGGGGGGGGGGGTGTTAGCAGTAATTATCCTTTTTTACCCCTTAATCTCTACAAACTAACCAAAGCAGGCCATTAGTCAAAGTGGGGTCACCTCAAATGACAGAGCTCAGACCAAAAATTACTTCCTGGAGGGACATGGGCCAGATTCCATGGCAAGTCCTTTCCAGAGTTGCTGTCACCGAGGAATTTATGGCTGGAGCCTCGGGGGCCCAATTTTGTAACCTTTTATTGAAATTGTTCTTTAAGAGGTAAGTTTTTGTTTCAACCAAATTTCATGTCCTCCACCACCTTCTCTCATCTAAAGCAACTTCTACCCATCTCTCTCTCTCTCTCTCTCTCTCTCTCTCTCTCTCTCTCTCTCTCTCTCTAATATAGGAGTACAGATTGCATTTAACAGTTACACCACGTCAGTATTACCACGTGCTATAATCGTCTAATGATAAACAAACAAATGAACAAGTGAATCTCACTTTTTTGAATATTTGGTTTTTATTATTTTACATGAAGAGATTGTTATTTGAAATAGTGGGGTTTATTTTATCTATTTGTTTGTTTCTCATTGGGCAGTTACACCACATGACAATGCTGACGTAGTTTAACCGTTACACATAATATTTACTCCTAATATAGTTACACCACATAACAATACTGACGTGGTGTAACCGTTACACATAATATTTACTCCTAATATAGTTATACCACATGACAATACTGACGTGGTGTAACCGTTACACATAATATTTACTCCTAATATAGTTAGCTGTGAGCCTATGATAATTATTTTTAAATGCATTAATATTTAATATGTAGATTCCTTCCTCTTGTTTTCTTTTGGGTGTTTTCACCTTTAATCGGTGTAATTCGTGGCTATATGAATGATTACTAATATGTATTATTTTTGAAGTTCTATATGGCACACTGCAATCTTGGCGCATTAAGGTCTATTATATGACATGAAAGTTACCTTTTAATCCTTGGGTTATCAATGTTTTAAGAAGTGAAAATTGGAGTTGAGTCCTCCTAGATGGACTTATAATGACTTGAGTCCGTCAAGGAAACTTATTTGGTGATAAGTCCATTTTTTATCTTACTAATAAGTACTTAAGTCCATTATTTTTTCAAATCCCAAAAATACTCTTAACAGTGTTATTGTGTTCAATTATAAAAACTTTAAAGACCTTGAAAGTAGCTTTAAATTAATTTCTTAAATTAGAAATTATTATCCCTTAATTTACTCCTAAATTAAAATTAAAATTTACTCTCTCTCTCTCGGTCTCTCTCTCGTTAGAAGAAGATCCTCTCATTCAATAATAAATGCAAACCGTAACGTAACATATATTTTTTTTTTCACAGTAACATCAACTTTTTATGCACAATAACACGACTTTAACAAAAATCAAGAGGATATATGTTGCACAGTAACATTAACGAGATATTTTTTTTACACAGTAACATCAATGAAATATTAAACATGTTACTGTTTTTGTTAAACATGTTACTATTTTTGTTGAACATGTTCATATTTTTGCTGAACATGTTCATATTTCCTATTTTTTATGTTTAAATGTTACTATTTTTTTGTGTTTAAATGATAATGTTTTTTTGTATTTGAATGTTACTATTTTTTATTTTTAATGTTACTATATATATAATCATAACCTATATATGGATATAGATAGATATGAGAGAGAAAAAAATTTAATATTAGTGAAACTCCTAAAATTTAGGAGTTTTTAATTTTTAGTTTTACTTCACTTCTAAAGGGAAGTGATAGTCTGGTAAAATTGACAAAAAACGGACTTCATAACAAATAAGTTTCATTGGCGGACTTTAGTCCAAACAAGTACATATAGGGGGACCGGTCTCCAAATTTCCCTTTTAAGAAAGCCAAAATTTAACATACCCACCACGGGCCTAGCTCGAGTAACTTTGGGTGGTTACTAAGAGGGTCACTCTATCCTCCCATAGCGTCGGATTGACATTTCCCGAAAATAACAGAACATTTAATGTAAATTTGTGGAGATTTCCATTCTATAATAGTGTAAGCTTAGATCAATTATAGGAATACTTATCAAGTTTATTTGCATCTGGAAGTGAATTCTAGCATGCATGTAATCTTCATATTGCAACCTACGTTTCCAAATTGAATAATTTGAAAAAAAAAAAAAAGAGAAGTTAACTTTATCATGGTATTAAAATTATCCTCTACTTTGATATAACTCTGTAAGATTGTCCTCTACTGGGTATCTGTTGCTTCAAATTTTGTTGTTATCGACGGATGAAACTCAATCGACAAACAGTTTTCGGGTGATTGCTTGTTAGGGGTTCAAATGTATTATTTCAAGACTTTCTTAGATAAATTTTAATGGATAAACATATAGTACATGTAACTAATAAAAGAAGATTTCTTTATTAATTCAATCGAATGAACTACGGTGACAGAAAAGATTGGATTAACAACCATAATTGTAGCAGTAACTGTTTCCTAAAACTAATCTAACACTACTCTTAAAATGCTCAGATCATGGGTCTTGTAGGAGTTTGAATGTATCATTCATCTTCTCCACTATATGCCTTTATAGGCACTGTCCCTGACGATTTTGTCTCCATCGACAATTATCTGACTGATAACTCGGTTAGTTACTTCTTCTTTTCCAATGTGACTGTAGCTAATCATCTCCCGCCTCTCTTCAAATTCTGTCACGTGATATCTTCTTAATACATTCAGATTTGTCACATGTTCATGCATTAAACATTCCTAGGATTTTATATTTTAAGTCCAAACAGTATCAAATGAAGAAAAATCAATACACATTATTCGATCAATTGTATGATGTTAATTGTCCAATCATTCATTCCTCATCTACAGAAAAATCAGGTTCTGGTGGCTTCTGCAGTGAACTCATGGCACTGGAATCTGACCCAAAGTCCATGTTAACACCCTTCCTAGTGCTTGCTGCCAACCTTGCTGCATATAGAGCCAAGCCTGACCCTAGTGGTGGCACATTTACCTCCAATTTTCCATGTAACTGTACAGATTCAGCAACTACTAGAGCCTTGAGTTCTGCTGCACTCTTACGCTTTTTATACCGACGCCACGCTGCTTGTATGAAACAAGCTGCCCATGTTCGCCAATGGTGTGAGTAAAATCTGAACTTGTGCCTGAGTTGTTTGCTGTGTAGCCTTCGAAACTGCGATGATACAAACGTCAAGTCATCTGCTATGAGAGCAAATGCCTCTACTTCGGAAATGGCTTTAACTGTTCGAGTAGATGAAGGCAGGATGACACTGGGACGTGGATCAAGCGCCCATGTCAACAGTTCTTCTCCACAGAAATCGCCTGGACCGATACGACATGAATTGAAGAATCCAGTACGACCACCATTTGTGGTGTAAGAATCTAGGTTTCCTCGAATTATGAAGAGCATTTCGTTAACAGGGTCCCCCTCCCTCACTAGGGTAGTGCCTTGGGTGGACAAGGCTGGTTTAAGCCTCTCACATATCGCATCTATCATCCTTTCATCCATTTGATCAAACAATGGAACCTGTGCATTTTCAGAGGAGTCAGACAAACAAGAAAATTACACAAATGCTACTTTCAACTTGTTTTTAGATACCCTATTTCAAGTGGCCTCAATGGGTTTCAACAGAATATCTGAAGTTTCTACCACTGCATATCGAACAAAAATTGAGACAGATTGTAGATACTAAGACTTACTCGTCGAACTAGATTATAACATAGGTGGCGCTTGATGTCTCTTCGGAGATCCAAAGGGAGGCCTTTAAGAAGAGCTTCTTCATCAACTCCTCGAGTAGCCACCCACTTATATTGATCATATTTTCGTACAGACTGCCTTAATTCTTGGGGTAGTTGCCTGTGACGCATCCATCGTTCTGTATCAATTCTCTTGATCCTCCATTCTTCCAACCGAACTGTTGTAGATTGGAGGTAGGTCTGCCAATACATCGGTATAAGTGTATTGCTAAGGCATAAAATAAGGCCTCCAGGTACAAGCCCCAAACCCAAGGCCATTAAAATACCAGATTTCTTTAATACTAATCAAGTGCTTAAAGGTTAAGTACTTGAGTCAACAAATATCAATTGACTTACTTGCATATTCCCAATGAGCAACGCAAAGAGAACCAAACCCAGAGTTGCTACTATGATGGCAAAACTTATTTCTCCAACATAAGTGCTTGTGGAAAGACTCTGCCCAAGAGAACTGCACTTGTTCAACCAAAACGCGTGTTGCATTAGAGTAAATATAAGAGCATGAATCAAAATTGATTCAGCGTTTGGATGACCCATGAAAATGAAACTGTCCACTTCTTTCACCAAACAAGCCACCAAACTATGATCTGTTTGGTAGCTCTATAGACCTTACAACTATTCAGGATTGGGATAATTGGAAGATTCGGAACTTCTATCCCTCTCTATTTCCCAGAAATTAAACGGGGACGCAAAATTAGCTTGCTGGCCTCATTTATGCTAAAATGAGTTAAATCCAACCTCTTCAATGCATTTGGTGCAAATCCTTAAAAGCTGAATTACCACTATATAAATATCGAAAATCTGACAAATAAAAAATCATCTTACTAATGTACATGAAGAAACTTTTTACAAGAAAGAGTACTGGAACAGACTGACCCGTCTTAGAATTAGTGGAAACGAGAAGGTAATGTTTTCATTTCCATGGGAAACAAAGTTCCTCCAACTTTAGAGAGCTTAAGAAAGCATCTTACCTTAGGTTCTTCAGGCCCCACCAAAGACAGTAGAAGTACTTATTATAGAACATTGAGGAAGTAACTTCCGATGACACTGCATCACCATAAATACCGAATGGATAAGAGCTACTGTTTGGATTGCACAAATTTGTGACATTGCTTGATTGGAACCATGAAATTCTATCACTATCTCCAACCCTCTGGCAATCAAAGAATCTGTATTCACAAGAAGGCTTATCAAAACTGCAGGCATGTCTCCAGCATGCTTCTTGCCTCTCGACAGATAGAAGGTACCAACAAGCTCCTAAAACCTAAAATGAAAAATAACAGTAGTAAACTGAAAGAGCTGAAAAAAATTAACAATCTTATAGCAAATCAAGTATAGCCCTTAGTTTTAAACATAAAAGCATACTAAGAACAGTTATTCTCAATTTGGTTGCAAGGAACAGCAGGTGTTGAGGTCAACAACCCCTAATTCTAGCAAACAATCACAATAGATATGGATACTTCGATTTAAGTGCAACTGAGTTCCCTTGAACTTACATGACTTGCTAACATGTAAAGTATCAAGTTGTAGGCAGCCCCTGCCCAAGCGGTCTCAGTCACAACACCAGTAGCCTTGACAATTTGTGTCGAGAGTGGAAATATAAGGAAAAGTCTCGGGAGGTACTGAAAAATGATAATGAAGCGAAGGACGTTTCTCGTGTTTACCATTATTGAACCCCCTAGATTGGGGATAACTACCCAAATTAATACCTGAAAGATAGAGAAAATACAGTGTCCTCAACATCATAGAACATTATCGTTTTCCTGAAAGGCACAAACCGACAGCATTTAGATTTGACATACCTGGGGAAGGGGCAGTGCAGCAATGAAATCAATCCAAAAACCTTTGCCCAAGTACCTTGATGCAATCTTAGAAGAGTCTATGACAAGCTCTCCTCTCCCAAATACACGAGAGGAAGGAGCAACATAAGCAGTATGAAACCGAAAATATATCTGAATCATGTAGAATACATCGGCAATCGATCTTATAATAGTAAGAACAACCTCAAGGGTATATCCAATATCTATGCAAACATCGTCTCGAAATACTGGCAAATAAAAGAAGAGAGGGTCCACAAACAAGGAAACTAAACATGCTGCTAAAAAGATTTTGTTCCACCGATGTATGGTTGGTCCTCGAGGATCCAGTATCTTTTTCTTCACTCTCTCATAGTCCTCTGAGAACACTCTTGATAAAACTTTTGCTTTCAAGGATCTTCCATTCGTGTCAGTCACCTTATCACCCTTCTTAGAGCTAAGCTCCTCTGGTACTTGTGTTACATCTATTTTGTATTTGACCTTAACCACACTATCTCCTTTGATTTTATCATGGAATCTGAAAGTAATTATGTGATAATTAAACTTATAGGCCATTTGATGCCAAAATGCGAAGTAAATTGAAATATCAATCAGTCATAAACATGAAACTACCTATAGACTCAAAGAGTGACCATACATCAAATTTATGCTTTGTAAGAAACAACACAACAGTGAAGAACAAAAGGGATCATACCTTACAGATCTGGAATCACCATACGCCATGGCAATCTGATGAAAGCGTCTTCAATTAGATGCTTTGATCTGCAGAACAATGAGAGAACAAAAGGTCTATGAATGAGGCCATGAATCACCAGAAAATGACCAGTGATGACTCCTAAGCCACAAAGAAAGAAAGCCAAAACTAAGTCTTCCTTCAGTAGGAATCATGTGAAAAAATGAATCAACTTGGGGTTTAAAGCATTAGAAAGTCTCCTTTCCAGACCAGAATTTTGGGTCAAACATGTGACCAACTCTTTGAATTTCTTTCACTGTCAATTCCTACACCACTTTTTTCAGCAAAATCTGGATATTTCCCACTTCAATTGAAACAGAACGAGTCAAAAACCATGAATTATATATTACATAATTATGTCAAGATCCTATTTATATGTCAACTAATTATATTAAAATTTCATGTTATACCCATTATCTGAAATTGCATTATTTTTTCTCATGCTCAAAGAGATCATAAAAACACTAACTAGCCATTCTAAACCCCCCCCTCCCCCCCCCCCCCAAACACACAAATCAAATTATGTCAAGCAGATGAAAAAGAATATACAGAGAAATTATGCATTAACCATGATACTGAAAAAGCATTGTTACAAAAGTTTGTGTGTGTGTGTGAGAGAGAGAGAGAGAGAGAGCACACGAGCATTTTGTTTCCAGGGACTACCCAATAATTTGCAAGTCTTAAACCAATCTTTTTTCCATTTTGTTATGATGCTGTCTCCTTCTCTGTATGACTTAGTGAGTTCTTTGAACGCTGCAACTTTCTGATCTCCTACTAATTCTTTGTCAGAGGAAAGAAAGGATCAAAATAAATTTAAATACCCATAAGTAGTATTAATTAAGGGAAAAAAAAAAACAGAAAATTGGAAAGTCGGCTGCAAGGAAGGCGTGAAAAACAATATAATACAGTAAGAGACTTTCTCTCTCCTTGTTCTTGTCACCCCATGGTCAAGAACAGCCAACGTTTGGAAGCGACAAAATAAATATGTCCATTTTACATTGCTAGAAATGACATGAGAGACAAAAAAGAAAGTTTGAATCTGTCCAGACAAGAGATGGTTCAGATTAGGGGTTGAAGTTGAACTGTTGAACTGTGGGGGTTGTTTATTTATTTATTTTTAATTTTTTTTGCCATTTTTTTTGCAGGCGGATACTTATTTTATTCGGTTTTTACATTTTGGGTAAATTAAATTCACGCCCCTAAAGTTTGTCATTAAATCACACGGACCCCCTCAGGTATAGGAAATTATACTGGCATCCCCTGTCAGTAACGGTAAGCTAACAACAACAACAAAAAAAGTAAAATGACTATTATACCCTTCAATAAAAAAATAAACACCACGAAACTCAACCCACCTGATACCAAATCCAAACCCGACCCGAAACCAACCACTAACCCAAACCCAAATGCAAACTCTTGCCCCAAAACAACCTGATTCTCTCTCTCTCCCTCCCTTCTCTGCCTTTCTCCTCCCTCCACAACGCCACCCTTACCGTTACCTACACTCCATTAACCTCCACAACCACATCCCAACCAATTTATGTAAATTGGAGAGGATACCGATAGGTCTAGGTCCGAAAATTGGGTTGATGGCCTGGGATTGGAGTGGTAATTCCCCAGTAGAAATTGCAGTCATGCAGCTATTGGTGGTGTCAACAATAGCGTTTTGTGCCCAATAAGTGCCTCTGCTGTGGGTGGTCATAGTGTTCTTAGTGGACGTGGTGGAATTGGACGCAATTTTGGAGGCGGTAAAACTGCTCAAACCAACGCCTGTTATGGTAATATTCATGGAGGAACTGGAGATGTTTGTAGTGGCAATTATGGGCTCGGACCTCCTGCTTCTAGCACATCCTTTTCTCTTCGCGATGGATCTGTGCATGTGTGTCTGGTTTGGTGGCGAAGATGCAGTGAGGACGATCTGTGATTGAGGTTAAACCAGTTTGATGGATTGCCATGGGCTTTGTTGGGTTTGGGGTTTTTGGTTCATGTGGTGGTGGTTGTTTAAGAGAGAGAGAGAGAGAGAGAGAAGGGTGGTGCCACAAGAGAGACAGTGGAAAAGGGTTTGGCAGTGGTGGCAAAGGTAAGGGAGCGTGGCGGTGGTGGGTATGGCATTGAGGGGGAGGGGGAAAAGAAAGTGTGTGTGTGTGTGTTTTGTGGAGGATGGTGGGGCCATGAGAGAGACAATGAAGGAGGCTATGGCGGCGGTGCAGGCAAAGGCAGAGGATAATTGCGTTGGTGGGTATAATCAGGGGTGGCACTGGTGTCTTGTCAGATCCGTTCGAATTGGTGTCGGATACTAGTTAATTTTAATTTAATTTAATTAAATAATCACGTCGTTTCAATTGACTTATTTATTTTTTGTCAAATCCATATTCGTATTCGTATTGATCATATAAAACATCGAATAAAAAATTTAATGCTAAAATTTAATTCTCAAATTCTATTATCAATTAATTGAATATATTCTCAATTTTTTTTTATAAATTAAAAATTAATTTAATAAACATAACAATAATAATGAGTAAGAATTTTTTTTGTATAATAATTATGTCAATGTTTAATAAACAATAACAAATATTTAGTATTTTATTTCTATAAAATTAGTTAAACGTGTTAATCATCTCAATTTCGTGTTATTCATGTTTGGACATTAACTCAATCCATTTATTATTCGTGTTGAGAAATGATCAACCATAACCCATTAATTTCGTTTCGAATTCGAATCATGTTTTCATGTTATGTCAGAAATTGTCACCTCTATATATAGAATGGGATACTTCTTTGACCAAATTGAAGTATTGAATAAATTTTAGCTAATAATTTTGACTTATTTTTTGACCAAATTAATAGTTATCTAGTATTTGGTCTTGTATGGGTAATTTGGGAATTTTATGGCAAATATATATTGATGTCATCAAAATTTAACTACTTTTTAAACGGATCTAAATGGTTGGGGGCTATGTGTTACATGCAACCAAATCTCAAGGGATTATGGTGTAATTTTTCATACCTGAGGGGTCAGTATGATTTAATGACAAACTTTAACAGGTGTGAATGTAATTCGCCTTTATATTTTTGTCCATCCGTGGCGTACGGTTGGGTTTACACTGCTGTACACTTGTACCTATTATTATAGAAAGTAAATATTGACTGTACGGATTATAACTTATATAAATGTATGATCAATCTTAAAACATTAAGATTAATCATGAAATTACAACGTTTGAAGGTTAAGTTATAATTTTAAAAAATCAAATTACAATTCGTAAAAAAGAGTTACAACTGTTCAAGGGATCTATGATCGATCATGCACTTCTCTCGATAATTGTAAATTCTCTTTTCAAAAGTATAATCTTACCATTAAAAGTAATAATTTTTTATACGATATCGAACCTATTTTTGGGGTAGTGTAAATATTTCCTCCCGTATAATGCAATGGGAAATATTGATTGTAATGGATGATATCACTTCATCATTAATGCATAACATTATTAATAAAAAAAAATCCATTAAATAGTTTTTTGTAGGTGAATATTGTTAAAATTAACCAAAAAATCTACACAAATGTCAAGTGAGTTAACTAAAAGTGATAATTTATTTGTTGACACCTAAAAAATTAATTTAATTTATTGACATAATAATGTGTTAAGTGATAGAGTTCCAATAAAAAAATCCAACATTTACCTTCACAAGAATACTATTTCCCAATACTATTATACCATGACACTGTCATATCATTACGTTAATAAATTAAGTCAAATTTTTATATCCCCCAATAATATTACTCTTCTATTAGTTTTTACGAGTGAATTGAAAAAAATAGGTTGATTGCTTCGAATTTACATTTATAAAAAAAAGTTAAAAGTATGATAACAATTACATAGTTTTCATTACTTCATAAATGTAATTGGAAGGAATAAATCGGAGAGGGAAAGTCTACGGTACCGATTTTTTGTTGGTATTGGTATCGTCGCATATCACTTTTTATGGTAAAGTTACAATTTTGAAAAGATAAGTTTCATTTACTCAAGGGAATGTCATGAATGATCACAAACACTCATGATCAATCATAAATTCTCGGTATCGATTACAATCTTTTATGATTGATCATACCTTATAACATTATAATTTTCAGTACCTACGGGATAACATCTCAAGTTTGAATTTAACACTTTGACATATCCAATGGTTATGTTGACTTATTAGGTGTGTTGTGTACGTAAGATTGTGGTTGCTTATAGATTGAAAAGTGATGTAAAACATTATTTGAATTTAATGTGGAGACTTCTTAATCTTGGGAATTAATCAATTATAGTTATTAAATTTTAAGTGAGTTTCATATGTGTTGAAACTCATATTTAATTCAATGATTACATGAAATTAAATCTCTAATTAAGTCTTTTATAACATTACGGTTGTTCTAAATAACACTTATTAATGTAGGGAAGAGGATAAAAAGAAAAGTAAAACAAACGAAAAGGAATAATGGAAATAAATCGTTGATTTGTGCACAAATACGGATTTAGATTCTTATTCTAGGTTTGTTGATTCACAAATAACGTCAATCCTAAAGGTTTCAATAACTCTATTGATTCTTGAGAATGTTAGAAGAATTGAAAAGAAAAGAGGCAATCCTCTTAATTGTATTCAATGATAAAAAACTATTTTGTCCTATGACTTACCGGACTTTAAATAGCAGTAAAAACCTAAAACAACTAGGGTTTGTTTGTTTAGAAGGAGAATGAAAGAAAATGCAAGAAAGATAATTTTTTAAAAATTTTCATGTGTTTGGTTAGCATAAAAAGAAAAAAGACAGAAAAAATAATTTTATTTCATACTTGAATTTTCTCACAAATAATCAATATTTTTTATTGTAAAAAACACAAGAAAATGCAAGAAAATTATGATCTACAACTAACTTTATATTTTACCTTTAATTTTCTTAAAATATTTTATTAGTTATTAATTTAAAATTTTTTTGATATGAATTTTGATTAATCATATAATTTGGCTCAAAGACCTTTGTGTTAGTAATTGTCCTAGAATTAGGTTTTGAGCCATTTTTTTAAAAAAAATTTAACTTTCAATAATAATTACATTTTTTTAGACCGATTTAATATAATTAAAGATAATTTAGACAATTATAAAAAATTTCTTATAAATTTCATTTCTTTCAAACAATAGAGTTATTTTTAAAAAAAAAAATTCATAATTTTTTCATTCTAACCAAATACATGCATTAAAATATATTTTCTATCATTTTCTTTTCTTTCACTTCACTTTCTATCATTTTCACTTTCCATCATTTTTTTATTCCTAACCAAACAGACCCCTAGGAAATTAGAGTCCTAAATAAATTAGAAAACTAAATAAAATAAAATTCTAATTAAACTAGTAAATAATATAAAATAGTTTCCTAATTAAATTAAGAAATACAAAAAATCTCCTAAATTTTCTTAATTGAATGATATTGACCACATTAAAAAAAAATATTAAAATTTTTGTCATTTATTATGCATTATTATTTTATTCTGCATCACTTATGATGGGCCAAGCCCAAGGGCTCAACTCATATTATAAAGCCCGGTCCAAGTTTATAGCCCAACTCCAAGAGATCCAGCAAGTCCCGCCCGATGTGGTCAACCCGGTCAAGCTCATCAGGCTCAAGGAGCTACATCAGACGGGAAGTATGGAAGGGTCATCCAAAAGCCTCCTCCTAACCACCTTGGAGTAAGGGTCATCCAAGAGCCTCCTCCTAGCCAACTTGAAGTAAGGGTCATCCAAGAGCCTCATCCTCAAGGCCCATCCAAGAGCCTCATCCTCGTCGCCTGGAGAGAGTCAACATTCCGTTATCATTTGACCAAGTCCTTTGGAATGCACTATAACTCCCTTGCCCGTTGAGGAGAGGAAAGGTCGTCAAGCCATTTAACTACTATTAAATCACTCTAATAACCGCCAGACTAGCTATTCAATTACTACGCTGAGCGACTATAAAATGTAAGCTCCACCAACACTTGGGGGGAACAAGACACTGATTCAGGCATCAGACTCATTGGAGATAATTCTTTCTCCCTCTCTCAAAGCTTGTAACAATTTGCTCTCTCTCCACATCGGAGTTAATAAAATACCCGGCGAACCTAGTCATTCAAAGTGGACATAGGTCATGTTGACCGAACCACTATAAACCTTGTCTTCTCTTTCTCTACTTATTTTACTGCATTTTATACTATTTACTTGACTGTGGTGTGCAAACCAATTTATGCATCATCAACTTATCCTCCCAAGTTTGTATCCCAAGATCTAATTTTTCGTAAAATAGTAGGTGCAAACTGTTGTATTCGTAAATTAGACCTCTAAATTTTCTTGTTCAAAATTTTCACAACAAAGTCAACATGCACCTAAATATATGCAATCTCTTGGAAAAATGTTTGGATTGTAATCCTAAAACTGTTTTTTTTGTTTTCAAATACAAAAATCAAGTTAAAACGTGTTTGGACGGACTGTTTTTCGGAACAATTTTGGAAAAAATAAGGAAGACTCTTTTTTAGATTTTTCCAAAAATAAGGAACATATAAAAGGTGTTTTTGAGTGTTTTGAAGAAAAAAACGTGGAGAATAGCAAAAACACGTGCATCATTTACTGTGCACTTAAGTGGGAGTAAAAAATGCCCCCTTTTTTTTTTTTTTTTCTTTTCTCTCTCCCCGATCATCTTGGCCTGAACTCTCTTCTCTCTCCCCGATATTAAGCCCTTGTCTCTCTGCCCTTCAACTTCAGCCGTCATCTTCACTTCAACCCCGACGATTGAGAGCTCTCTCCGGCGAAATATCCTCGGCTGAGAAGGTGTCCTCTCCACCTGAAGCAGACGCCCAATCTCTGGATCTCCTCTAGTGAGGTGCGGATCTGATCTTTCTTTTGTTATTTGTTGCAGATCTGGTAAAAAATACTGTTAGATCCAAATATTTAATTGTTTAACCTACTCAACTCAAACTAAAAAAAAAATTCCAAAAAAATTCTGCGTCCTGTCACGCGCTATGTGCACGAGTGGCATAGAATCTCTCCAGGTGAAACTGAAACATGGACAAACTCCGGTTCTAGATTTAATGGAGTTAGGGCTCGCGTGTGAGTTCAAACAACTTTGGCGTCTCTCTTTCTCTCTCTCTCTTTCTCTTTCTGTCTCTCTCCATCGTCGGTTAAGGGACCCCTCTCTCCTTTGTCTTCCTTGTTGGTAAGAGACTTCTCCCTCTCTCTGTCGCTCGCTATATATAGGTGTGGATGGATTAAATTCTTATAGTGATTCAAGATCATAGGTTTCACTGTTCAATTGTTGATTTCTATTCCTTCAATTTCTAATTTTGTATTGAATTGTTACTTGGTATATGCCAATTTTCAATCTTTTTGATGCCCTTTTCAATTATGCTGTACCTTTTTTTCTATCGAATTGTTTGATGAAATGTTTGAACTTTGAAGGAACGGTAGATAAACTCGTATTTTTGTGCCATAAATTAGTCCGCTCAATTCATGTACTTTTCAAGTTCAAAGTATTTGGTTTTATTGTTTCATCCAACTTAATAAGAAATTGTCCTTAAAATTGCTTTTATTGATCATCAGTGAAGGTGGATGATCTACTTTTTTGTTTTTAACAAGAAAGGTCATTACTCAGTTTGGTCCCAGAAAAATATTGGATTGACTGCTTCAACACAGTTAGTTGTAATTTGTCCTCACTTTTATCATGAGTAGAGGTGGCCGACCCTCTCTGTCTTTCAACAGAAAAGGTTATTAGTCAGTTTGGTCTCTGTTATTTCTTGTTTTGAACTCGAAAAAAAGTTCAAGGGGGCAATTGGGGGAACCCCTTCTTGGGTGGGACAAGGGAAACCACTGGTGGGAGTAAATATTGGGTGTAACGGTTACACCACGTCAGCGTTGCCTCGTGGTGTAACCGCTCAATAATAAACAAACAAATGGGTAAGTGAATCCCACTTTTTGAATATGTGGCAGTTACTGTCTTACATAGAGAGATAATTATTTGAAGGAATGGGGTTCGTTTTGCCTAATTGTTGAGTTATTATTGAGTGGTTATACCACGTGACAATGATTATTGGGTGTAACTGTTACACCAAATATTTACTCCACCAGTGGGGCCTACACGGCAGGAACCCCACAAGCTAAAGGCCAACTCGAACTATAGCCTTACCCCCGCACCACAACACCACATAATTGTCAGTCGGAGCAGTACAAGCCCCTATGAATTGAATCCTTCTTGCTAACCTCATGAGTGTTAGGGAAGACACTAAACGGGACACTCCAAGCCATTGGACCCACCAACTCGGTGGTAGTATGGTCTCTATTAATTGAGGGTGTTGGGATTGGCTGGTTTGGCTGTTGACTCGGAAGGCTCGGAGACACATTGTGGAGTAGTATCGGATGATACACTTGAAATGTTAGATTGAAGGAAAGAGATTCAGACCATATAGTGTTGCTATGGAATAATATTGGCCGCTGACAATGACTCGGATAACTTAGAGTTGACTTGTAGCTATTTTAGACAGTATGAGACGTGCGAGACTCGTGGTTTATGCAAAGCGTAAAACAGTCTCTGAACTAGAGGTGCCTATTCGAATATGAGTGGGCTGATACTTTGAACCATGAGAAGTAGATTAGTTTTGTTCTTCTTTTTTTGACTTGTTTGTTCCTGGTAGATAGTTACACTTCTTTTTTGGTTTCTCCAGGTTTGTAAAACATAAAACAAATAGGTTATCCAAAAATGCTTATTATTCAGTTTGGTCCATGTTAATTGAGGGCTGGATGATAGAAATAGACTGACTACTGGAGATATTTGTGTTATTTCGTTTGCACTGGTTTGTACACGAATGCGTGAGTTATACCGAGTACTTAGTAAATTATAGACCACTTCAAATCTTCATTGGTTGGGAGTGATAGACTAGTTTTCTTCTTTTTTTGTTTTGACTTCTTTGTTGTGGTAGATAGGTTCACTTCTTTTTAGGCTTCTTTAGATTTGTAAAACATAAAATGAATAGGTTATCTCCATAGATTTTATGGATTTCTTCTATCTTAAGGTAATCCACATCATTACTAGTGTGGGCATGCTTTGATTGAATGTGGAAACAAATTGATGAATATTTCTCCCTCTACCACTAACTTGAGATGAATTGTAATATGTGATCAAGAACATAAAACTCAAATGAAGCACATCTTCCTGTTTACAACTTTCTTATCTCCAGTCTGCAAGATTGAAATGCGGGTCTTCTTTGATTATTACACTCCACATTTCAGATTCAAAATCCTAATTTTTGTCTGACTGTAGAGACATATAACTAACAGATGAAAAACATGATGGGTTAAAGAGGCCTCAACGCGATTGCTAATAAGAGGAAGGAAGAATGGGTGATGCTTCAACTTTCTCAGTGAGGTTCCCTAAGAGTTCTGTAGTCTGATTTCTGCTTGTCAAAGTACTTATCGTTTAGGTTGAATTGTTTCTATTGCATTTTGAAGCACTTCTAAGGTTAGAAAAAGTTGACAGCACCTGAAACTCCATTGGTTCTTGGTGTTGCTTCAACTGTTTTACTGATTCACCCAGTTAAGTCATATGCCTTCTTTCATCAACCATGTGGGATACCATCATATTACCACGAATCAACGGATCTTTCACAGACTTATAAATGTAGAAAAATAGGAGTTCTGTAGGTATTCAATTTATTGTCTATTTTATTATTTTTTTATCCTTTTTTTGATGTGTGATCGTCATTGTTGAATATACTTCATTGGTTTTTTTTGCTGTGTATTTCCAGGTGCGCCAGTTTCTTTTGGAGCTTTTTCCTCAAGATCGCTGATAATTCAAAACTTTGGCAGCACCTATGAGTGGGTCCTGTCTTCTTATGCGACTTTATGACTAGGTTATGAAGGGTTTTCTTGAGCGGACTGTTAGTTCAAAGTATTATTCTAACAGCTCTGCTTGTTCCCCTAATAGAATTCCTGGTTCTATCTGCTCAGAGCCAGGATCAAACGACAGTAAGCTCCCCAAGTCTTCCTTGTGGTCAAGCTTCACTTTGCCAGCTTTCTCAATCTTTGAAACATTAAGTGAGCCAAAAGGCTGTGGAAAGAAAGCATCAAGCTCTAGGAGCAATGGATGGACTGCAGCTTTCAAGAGAGTAATGAACGGTGGTGGCTCAATGAGGAAAATTCAAGAGCGTGTACTGGGGCTGAACAGGACTGGACATTCTGTCTCAGCTGGTGACATATGGCTTCTAGGTGTGTGCTACAAGATTTCTCTGGAAGATTCATCTGGAGATCCGGCTCAGAGTGAAGGCTATGCTGCATTTGTTGAAGATTTCTCATCGAGAATTCTGATAACATATCGTAAAGGTTTGTCTAGTGAATTGCTGCCCTTTTTCTGGATGGGTTGTTATGTTTAGCAAATGTTAGCGAACCATGATGGTGCTGATAAATGGTATACAGGCTTTGCTAGTATAGGAGATTCAAAGTATAGCAGTGATGTATACTGGGGCTGCATGCTTCGAAGCAGTCAAATGCTTGTTGCTCAGGTATAATTTTTTCCCCTCCGCTTTTGCTTTCACTCTTGTGAAGTTTTGTTTCTGATGAGGATTGAGTGCTCTCAGCATTACTTTTGGATTAAGAAGAACATTTTGTTTTGCATGTGAGTAAGTTCTTAGTCAATGAAATGAATTATTCATACAGGCTTTACTTTTTCAACGATTGGGGAGATCTTGGAGAAAATCTTTGCACAAGGTAATATGCATGGACAGAATGTGTGTGTGTGTTTTTTTTTTTATGGTTTTCATTGTTTTAATCCATGAATATTGAAGATAAAAAATGATGAATCTGGGTAAATGTATGAAGTTTTATAGCCAACTGGATATGCTAATGTTGCCATATTTCTAATTATGCAGCCAGTTCATCAACATTACATTGACATATTGCACCTTTTTGGTGATTGTGAGGAGTCGGCTTTCTCCATCCACAATCTTCTCGAAGCTGGAAAGGCTTATGACCTTGCTCCGGGATCATGGGTAGGCCCGTATGCCATGTGTCGCACATGGGAAACTCTAGCCCGCTGTAGGACAGAGGAAACTGAAGTTGATGACCAGTCCTTTCCATTGGCTATATATGTTGTTTCTGGTGACGAGGATGGGGAAAGAGGTGGAGCTCCTGTTCTATGCATCGAAGATATACTCAGACATTGTTTTGAGTTCTCAGGAGGCCAAGTTGATGGGTCACCTATTCTTTTGTTGGTTCCTTTGGTCCTAGGACTGGACAAAGTCAATACGAGGTATCTTCTGTTTGTCATGCTCATCTATATGATAGCAATACAATTGTATTTTTTATGGGAATTATACTTTCTCCTTGAATAGCCTATTGGATGCTTGGAACCTAGTATGAATCTTTTACTGTGCTTGTCTTGTAGTGAGGTATGGTGAAGAAAATGATCTAGGATAGGTAACATAAGAGGGGGAGGGGGGAATTACTGTCATGCCATGTCAAAGAAATAGGGGGGGCGAGGCTTTCAGAACATAGTATGCTATTACTATGTCAAGTGATGGTATTCAAACCATCGATTCTCTACTCCAAGGCAGGAAAGAGAACAACCATTTATTCTCACTGAAGATGGGAAACATAGTAGCTTGGTTCACTGTTTACTTAAATGTTTGATAGCATAGTCTAGCCACTGAACATACTGAATGTTTTACTAGTGCAGTTCATTGCAACAAGTACTTGACTAAGTAATTAAAAGTTATGCACCCTAGATAGCAAGCTTGGTGAAGTAGAACGGAAAGTAGAAGAACAAACAGAAGAAGAAGAGATCTACCTCATCCTCTCGAGGATTAGGTCAAGAAACACACAAATACTCAATCAATTTCCCAATAAACTCCACACTAATGAAAAATGGGGGTATATCGTTATTTATAATCTAGTCTCCTGCGAAAACATCAATTAGTTTCCAATAAAACTCTAATTACAACAATTATAGAAACACTCCTAGTCAAAATATATTCAAAAAAACTCCTAATCAATTAAAAATTTTCTATTGTAATAAGTAAAACCCAATAAATTCCAAATTACAAAAATAAGCATGATAACATGTAATTAAAAGTACTACTTATGGTGCCTTTGATGGGGATGATGGAAAGAAGAGGGATGCTAAACTAGGTGGAATAGACTTCCATCCACGGTGGAAAGAAAAATCATTTCCCGCCTTTTTGTTTGGCATGAGGGATGGAAAAGTAGGAGAATAGATTTTTATTGTTTTTTTAAGTGTGAGGAAAAAATGAGGGAAATATTGTAAATGTGAATATCAAAAAGCCCTTGCTTACAAAAAATCTGTGTACTTCAACTTGAGTCATTTGGTCTAATTTTTTGTAAAAAGAAAAGTCACATATATTGTAATGTTCATACATGTAGGTATATGATAGAAAATAAAGAAAATAGCCAAAAAATATAATGAAATTATGCGAACCGCACCCCATCTTTTGTTTTTTTGGTTGATTGCTTTTCATGTTATAAAAAGAGTGAGGAGGAGTGGAATTTGCAAAAAAAAAAAAAATGGAGGCGTGAGAGGATCATGCACTATGAAGTATGAACACAGACATATCTGCATTTTGAAGGTAAAAGAGTGAACCACTTATGCCTCACTCCAACCTTTTCATTTTTTCCTCTTATTTCCGCCTAAATTAGGAGGATTACAAATGGTGCGCTAAGTGGATTACTTTTCCCCTCACTTTTTTTTTTCCTCTCATTCTGCTTTTCAAAAGAAGCACACATACTCTTCAGAAGGTGATTTGTTTGTGTTGGACACATGTTTGATACTCTTGTAGTCATGTATGTAGTTGAAAGATAAAATCTTACTTTGGATACGCATTCAACACTCATGTGATGATGTATCGTTGGACACTTCTTTAAGACCTATCTACGATTGAAAAATAAATTTGTGGCGAAGTGTAATTAACAAAATTTGAAATTTGATAAATGATTGATGATAGTATAGACGAATATATAATTATGAAGCCTAATCAGGTGAAAATTTTAGTTACGATTTACTATTAAAAGCAAAATATTGACTTGTAACTATGAAGTTATAAAATATCATACCCTGGGTATTACAAAATAGCAAAAAAGTGGAAGTGACAGACATAAAAAAATTTTACCGAAGAAAATAGCTTGGGAAGATGAGAATAATCACTATATTTATATATTTTTGCAACACTTAATCTATAACAAATTGATGATTATTAATTGTTATGATTCATTAAGCTAAACAAAACATATTGGTTTTCTTATGTTTTGTAGTCTGAGAATTATAATATTATCGAGAGATTATATAAAATAAGGTAAACTTCATCCACACCACCTGAAGTTATTCATATATTCAATGACACCTCCTGCATCTTTTGAAATTTCACTAACACCCCTCATCAGAAGTTGTCTGCTAACAGTGTTAATGGAGGCGACCATTTTACATAAATACCCTTACACATGGGCGGAGCTAGCTTAGCCCCCCTGAATTTTATTTTTTTCCAAAAATTACCTACATAAAAGTACACAAATTTTTTATTATATTTGAATTTGCCCACCCTATATTATTTTTCTATCATATTAATTGGTATAAATATCTAATGACTAAACTTTCGGACATGCTTCAAACACGTAATTGACATATTCAAATAAATTTTGGACATATCGAGGTTATTTTATAATTTTGTAGCAAAAATTATGAAGTTATTTTAATATTTAATAAAAGTTAGGATCATTATGAAATAAATTATAGGGTTATTTTATAGGTCTATAATGGAATTAAGAGTCACAACTTAAAATTACAAAATTATTTGGATTTAAAAAAAATCAAATATAATTATGTTTAGTTGACAAGATTATTCTAATTAGACCAAAATGAGCGATCGAGAGAGGAGGAAAAAATTATCAGTGAGGGTGTGACTCTCTCTAGCAACTATTCTAATTCTCTAAGGAGATGCGACTGACCTTTATTTGAAGCTCAGATAATCGACAACAATATTACAATACTATGTTATTCTCTTGGTCAAGCCTAGAAAGGAACAATGGTCTTCTACAACTAGTCACAGAATTGTGATTGGTGGGTGGAGTTGTTATAAGCGTTGTGAAGTAAAGGGTATCTTTGGCATTTTGAAGAAATATTAAGTAATAATTTTCACTTTTAAGAGTTGTCAGACACGACTGTTGACAGTGGGGGGTGTAAGTGATTCAACAGTAGAATCTAGAAGGGGGTGAGGTGAAATTTCAGAAAATACTGTGGATGTCATTGAATATATGGATAACTACGGGTGGTGTAGATGAAGTTTACCCTATAAAATATAAACTCAATGATTTGTGATGTGCCCCTACATGCTTGTGTTCTATTTTTCAAGAAATTCTATGTCCATATCATTTTGTATCCGTGTCCCATGCTTCTTAGTTCCTTTCTAACCAAGCAAAGGAACACTTTCTTTGCCCTCTTTTCCATTCTTTCCATCCACCCATTTTTCTCCCATACCAAACAGTCTATAAAATAAGTTGTGAAAATCCTGTTCTTTAACTCCAAGCTTCTTTTTGATCCCCATGACTCGGTGTTGTTTAGGAGCCTTTTGAAAAGAGTCCCTTTTGATACTATATTTCTCATACCTTATAGGGTTGCATGGAGCTTTTAAAAGATTGTCTATGGAGCGACTTTTGTAGGGTATTCAGGCTCTCCATTTCAGTTTTCCAAATGCAGTGGGAATGCAGCTAGGAATTCATCATTATATCAATGTAAACTACTTCCCTGGTATGAAATGGTGTTGGAGTGGGATAACATTTGATTTGCTTATTTTTCATGGAAGGGAATGGTCAACTGCACGTGGCGTATTGAAAATCAAGTTTTGTAGCTTTTGTGGATTTTACAACCCCAAATAGATGGGATGAGTCCTTGTTGAGTTGAGTCAGTAGAAGACATTCTTGGCGACCAAAGAAGTTGAACAACCTATGTAGGACGAGCAAGATTACGAAAACTTGGCGAGGAATGCGATCCATGAACTATAATGCATCTCTTTGTTGAAGAATATGATCACTCCAGTGTTGTTATTCATAATAGGTATTGAAGAAAACTATTTACCGGAAAATTGCCTTTTGATGACCATAATTGCTTATAAAGTTGAAGAGTATGTGCGCCTTAGCAGTATTTTTCCTTTTGAATCAGCAATATTTCTATCATGAGTATTAGACATTCTGCTGTTGATCATTTCAATGTGGCATAAACTTTTGTGGGAGGTGGATTTGGTGTGAACCACACTGTACAATTGTGTGTTTCTCTTTTTGTGTTACATTTTGATGGATTTGGGGGAGTGGTAAAAAAGCTTCTAGATTATGGAGATATGCTATTTCGGCCATTTTTTGGGTAGTGTGGATGGAGAGGAACTGTAGAATCTTTGAAAGAAATGAGGAGAGGGAGTTGTTACGGGATAGAGTGAAGTTTTTAGTATCTCTTTGGGTTGCGGTATTTGATGAGTTTGTGACACTCCTTTATGAGTTCTTCAACACAAATGGAAAGCCATTTGCAGTTGATAGTTTCTTTTGTTTATATTAATTTTTCCTTTGCTCCATTGGGTCAAGTTCTTGTCCACCATTTATGCACATTTGCATCTTTCTATGAAATGAAAATTCTAGTTCCTATAAAAAAAAAAAAAGGATAAACCAGTTATCTTTGAAGAGAATTCTGCTTTGGAGGAGTTAGGGGTCAATTTTACCTTCGTTGCATTGTTTTACTTTTGGTTAGTAACCTTTTAATTTAACCTGCTTTTGTATATGTTCCCTGTATTTGACCATTTGTGGGGGTGTCTTTATCTTCCTAACTGCATGTCTCTTGTCTGTTCTACTTCTAAGATAATTCATTCATTAGACTCAAACTCAATCAAATAGTTGAGTGAACAGATGAAGGAACAAACCAATACACCCATTAAAGGGTAAGGTCGGGTTTGAGGTTTACCGGGAAAAAGTATAATGTTTGCATTTACCCTTGGCTCATGTTTGAGCTTTGGCATTGAAGGTAGTCTTGGTGCATCGTAAACCCAACCCAATGCTCTTGTTGCTTATTGCAGCAAGGCTCTTTTTTTTTTTAATATATATATAAGTACTGATAGGTTGATGAGAATATTTATTGCTCTGGATGATTGGTTTATGAATATTTGGGAACTACTGAATATGTTAGGTCATGGAAACCATGGACTTCTTGCATGCCCTTTATAATATTCATTTGGATAAATATTATATGTTCATTTGATTTTTTGAGGATTATGAGGATCCTAGAAACATCTGGTCATCATCTTTAATGACTCAACTTAAAATTTTATTTTAGCGAGTCCAATAAGTTTAGGAGTCTATCAGAATATTTTTCATAACTGAATTTGACAGAGAAGGAAGGTCTCTAGTCATAAACGGTAAACATAGGAGAGGTGCAGAAACGGCAGGGATGTTTCTGTAATTATTGAATGCCTTGCAAATATGGGAATATATATTGTTCATTTTTCGGTTGTTCTTAACAGCGATGACCATTCATTTAAGTCTTCGGATAGCACCACTGATCTTCAGCAAAGGTTGAAATTGTCGTATTCTCCATGTTCCAGCGGCTTGTATGAGTATCTTGTTTATTGCTATGGCTATAAACACTTTCATGTTCCTATCCACAAAACATCCCCTTTTTCTTCGCTCTTCTGGAACCGGTACAGAAATGGGTGCTTTTTCTACGTTGTTTACCTTCATTACCGCGCCGGGGGGGTTGTTTCGGGGAAGACCTATGTGGGGTTTGTAAATGTGTCGTGATTCAATGCCATATTTGTTGAATCAAGTTGTTCTCTCATTAATGTATGAGTGAAAGAACTGGAATATAGAAGTTGTAGTGACGTGAGTGCCTTATTTCATATGGATTTAATGTTGCATCCTTTCAGGTATTTGCCACAGTTGAAGGCGACCTTCACTTTTCCTCAAAGCCTTGGCATCTTGGGCGGTAGACCTGGTTCTTCAACGTACCTTGTTGGTGTGCAAGATGAAAATGCATTTTACCTTGATCCACATGAAGTTCAGCAGGTACAGTGTTACCCTAGTCCTATCTCCCTAGATTGTTATGGCTTATGACCACCAACAGTTTTTTTTTTCATTTTCTTTGGATAGGTTAAAGGAATAGTTTTTGGACATTAGAGCATCTCCAATATTATTCTTTATTTTAGAGATTATTTTTTTTGAAATAGAGAGAATCTTTGATAAAATTTTGAATTAGAGAGTGAAATATTTTTGACAACTCCAATGGGCTCTCTATTATAGAAGAACATTAGTCTTATAGTCAATAACATTTAATGAATAATGTGTGTCACCTTGTCATTTATTAAAAATAGAATAGAGTGAATTGGACTCTCCAAATGTAGAGAGCCATATAAGACTCTATTTTAGCTAGTCTACATAGAGAGTTAAGTGGGAATAGAGAGCCTGTTGGAGATGCTCTTACCATCATAGTCCCATGTGTTATGTTACCATTCATTCTTATAAAATATTGTCATGGTTTGGTTTCAACATTCATACTCCTGCAATGGAAAGCTTAACTTGAATATTGACGAGTGTTTGTTCAGGTCATAAGGGATATATTGTGTTTGCACTTGTTCGGGAGACTCTTCAATGATAAGATACTTGCTCTACCTTAAGTGGCACTGAGGAAGCAAATCATTCATTCCATATCTCATTTTGTTTCTCCTAAGATCATTTAGTGACCTGCAAATTAAACTCGAGACTTTGGTGATTTTCATGTAGTGAGTACGTATGCGTTACACAGTTATTTTCTGTTAGGTTTCTGGATGGATTGCCTGCCTGCCTCAGAAGTTAACCACAAGCTAACAATGTGAACCTCTAGATTTTAAGAGTATGCTTTTGAAAAATTGGACATTCTAACTGGAGTATAAGTGCATTAAATGCTTGTGTCCTATATTATAAAAAAAATAAAATGTTTCTGTCCTAAAAAGTTGCAACTCTTAGAAAATTACTAAAAAACTGTGCTTGCACCGTCCTCTTTTTACTGACTTATTGAACAGGCAATGAAAATCAAACTCCAATCCCTGGCTTTCTACGTTTCCACTTTTTGTGCTATTCGTACTAACTTATTGACCAGGCAATGAAAATCAAACTCCAAACCCTGGCTTTCTACGTTTCCACTTTTTGTGCTATTCGTACTTTTCCGTTTTCCTAACATATTTTCCAACTATATGATTTGTTTCTTTGTTTTTGAAGTACATTTACCTTTTTTCAGTGCTAGTTCCCCGAGGACAAAAATTGATTTCTTTATGATTTTTTGAGCTTCATAACAACCCTACCTCTTCAACTGAAAATTTTCCTAAATGTAATGGCTGATAACTTAAATGTTTCTTCTTTTTCTTCTTCTTATTCTCCTTATTTGCTTTCTTTAGTGTTTGTTTTTCGTTCGTGTCTGTAGTAACAATCTCTTTTTTACTGCTGGCAACATCATCAGGTAGTTGATGTTGGAAAGGATAATCTAGAGGCTGATACTTCCTCTTATCACTGCAAGTAAGTTCCTGGTTGAGACAGATTATCTAATTAGATTTACCACCAGCTTGTTTACATTTCTTTGTCTTATGTTTTTGGGTTGTGATTCTAGTGTTGTACGACACATCCCTCTTGATTCAATCGATCCATCCTTGGCTATTGGATTTTATTGCCGAGACAAAAGTATGAAGGCTTCTCTTGTTTGATATTTACTGATTTATATATAGTATAACGAAATATGAGATTCTTTTTCACCACGATATCTCTGTTTTGGTTTTCAGATGATTTTGATGATTTTTGTTCTCGAGCCTCCGAGTTAGCTGATCAATCAAATGGTGCTCCATTATTTACGGTTACCAAGGCACGCAATTCACCAAAGGCAGATATGTTGGGCGGTGGAAGTCAGGTTCAGGAGGATGATTCCTTTGATGTGGCACCCGCCGGAGATGCAGAGGGCTGTACACCAGAAGATGATTGGCAACTTCTTTAACTCAGATATATTTTATTGGTTTGGATGCCATGGTTTGGGGTTGCTCACTTAATACATTATGCAATTGGTCTATTTATTCGCGTCCCAATGCCACAGCGCCTCTCACCTAGTGCAACAACAATTTCACTGAGCAGGTGCATGCTCAATTCTCTGTTATATTCAGGAGTAATTCATATTGTAGGCTTCGTTTTTCGTGTTTTTTTTTTTTCCCATTTGGAATTGTCCATGATGAAATACGGTTGATGCTGTGATATAATCTAGCCATTAAATTGTTGTGTCAATAAATTATGGCAGTTGTATTATATTGACTTCACAGCTTTATATCATGCGTCGAATCTTTAGTTTATTCGATGCTTATCAAATTTTCTATACCTAATCAAAAATCGACTCTGGGACGGTATAGGTATTGAGCCTTTTGGGTAGCTCTGCACAACATTTGTGGAGAAAGAAACTACATTCCGAGCAGCTGTAAAATAGATTTGAAATATGTTGCACAGATGTTTCACATAACATATCATTCTTGATTTCGGTATTTTGTACTCCAGATTTTTTCAATGCCACCAATTTTCTGGACAAAATGGCTTATGACATAATCGAGTTCTCTGTTGGAAGCTGCATTAGATTGTCTCTAGCACCATAGCTTCGTTCAACTCTTAATTTACTTTTTCTATGTGAAAAATAATACAAGTGGGACTGATGAGTTCATTGACAAGCAATGCCAAAAGTTGAATAATATCAACTTTTTATCAGGATAAAAAGGGGGAACTTTTGCTTTGTTATTGCGCACTTCACATTGGCAAAATATCTGCAGACAATACAATAATAAACTCAGTATACTAAGGGTAACAATTGTGTTCGTGTTATTTCGGATTCGTGTCGAGCACTAGTCAACCCTAATCTAACTCGTTTAACTAATTTTGTTATGTTGTGTTAATTTATTTATTTTCGTATCGTATTCGTGTTGATTTATATACTCTGTAAATAAAAAATTTAACGCTCAATTTTATGTATAAAATTTCATTATTATTTAATCGAACGTATGTTCATACTTTTTCTATAAACTAAAAATTAACTTAATAAATATAATAATAAAAATGAATAAAAATATTTTTTGTACAAGAATTAAATCACTACTTGATAAAATATAATAAAAAATTGATATTTTATTATTATAATACTACTTAAACGTGTTAATCGTGTCAATTTCGTATTGTTTGTGTTTGATACTAACCCAACCCATTTATTATTCATATTAACAGGTCGTGTCATATACGAGTTCGTGTCGAGAAATAGTCAACCATAACCCGCTAATTTCGTATCAATTTCGAGTCGTATTTTTGTGTTGTATCAAAAATTGCTACCCCTAAGTACAGTGACATCACTTGGCATCACATGTATTGCAGTATTTGCTAAAACTAGACAGTTCAAATGGTAGAGAGTAGGCAAGAGTTCGTGAATGGTCGTGATCACCATGGTAGAGAGTAGGCAGCTCTTGTGAATCTAGAATTGGCAGGTGATGCACATATAAGAAGGCCACAAAGTTTATAATGTGGCCGGAACCCTCAATTTCTTTAGGCAAGGAAGTCAAGATAAAGCTGTTGCACATGAGATAAACCGTTTGGTTTGCATCTATAAAACAATTTTTGTATTTTTGAATATAAAAAATAAGAGAGAAGTTATTTGGATAGCAAAGCTTTGTATCTAATTTTTCAAAGATTCGAAACAAAAAGTCAGAATTTCAGAGAACACTAATAACATGTTTCACTAATTGTGAGACACAATTTGAAAAAAAAAAATTGAAAATATGGAATGTAATACACTATGCACTTAAAAGCATCATTCAAAAAAATTTTTTTTTTTCTCTCGTCTTGTATATTTTACTCCTGTTCTAAGCAATCATGATCGATTCCTTTAAACCCCCTATCTCGTTCGAAAGCTCCGACCCTTTAAGTGGCACGAGTCGACAAGAAGAGGTCCAATCAACTTCTAAAGAGTGCTCTTGAAGAATGTTCTTTCCAAGTGCTTTGTGTTTTCTTATCAATTGATTTTGCATATTTTTTTGAGGTTGACTTTCTCCTTAGATATTGAGTGTTCTAAGTAAATATTGTTCTTCCAGGTGTTGTATAATACTGGTTGAGAAAGAAAATCGTGCTAACACATACCACCTCACTCTCCCTTTCGTGCTCTTTTTCAGAAGATTTTTACCAAAGAGTCATTTAAATTATATCCCATATTTTTATTATTTTTTGGATTGCTATTGAAACAGGTCTTACTATTTTTTATCTTTTAAAATCGTTGTCATAATCATATAACCAAACAGGTTTCGAAATATAAAAAAAAATTAAAACACACTTTTCAAAAACTCTTCTCAAAAACATATTTTTGAATACTGTTTTTTAAGAGCATATCCAAACAAGTAATTTTTTACATCCGCTTCTCTCGCCCCACTCTGCCACTAAACTAGAGCAACCACCACACGCCTTTGATGAAACCACCCATCTCCCTCCCCCTACACCATAACCAACCCCAAAGCCCCCCCCCCCCCCCCCCTCTCTCTCTCTCTCTCTCTCTCTCTCTCTCATACCGACCAACCTTTTGATCATTTTCAACTATCAATAATATTATTTGGACTTAATTTGATTCATCATTATCATTGAATTGACGGTAAGTCTCAAGAAATATTGATTCTCACTGTCAATTCAATAGTTATGAATGATTAAGTTAACAAATTAGAGTTCAAGTACCATTAATTTTCCGACTATAAATCTGGCCATAAATTGCACTAGTTAATTTATTAGTTTAGTATAATTAAAATGCTATAAGAAAATAAAATAAGGAGGAAAGACCTCCCAAATTCCCTCTTAATTAATCTGTTTTTTATAATATATATACCATAGGTAAATATAGATAAGAGAATTGATTAGCATTCAACTCAGGCAACGGAATTGTCGATGTGCCACGGTTTATGACGGTGGGACATTTTCGTAAATCCAGACAAGTCCAAGGCCTATTGTTAATTTCCAGCATGTTGTGAAGACCGAGAGGTTATGTTAGGGTTGGGGTTAACCCAACAAGCCAGCGAGATTCCGGGCCAGGGCCCAGGCCCGGCTAAAAAACAATTAAAGCCCTAAGGGCTCACCACCCGACCCGGGCTGCCCAAAGCCTGAAGATGTGGACGTTGTATTATCTTCAACAATCATACTGACCTTATTTACTGACTTAATCACTTTTTGTTACTAAATTGATACTGAGACCCAAGATATCATCCCAAGTATTATTTCAATTTCAGGAGAACTGAGATTTTTATGCCCAACCCCAACCCTCATACTAAAAAACTTTACCCAAGTATGTGAATATCGGGATTTAGTTTCAACTTAACCCGTCTAAGTTGCACCCCTAGTTATGATATGCCAATTCGGATGGCAACAATCCATAGACATCTCATTCTTCTTAAGCAGATGTTGATCTCACATTCCTAGTAGACAGGGTTAACAATTATGCTAAAATTACCATAAATAGTATTTCCCCAAAAAAAATGTCATTTTTCATCCTACAACAATAATAAATTAAGTCCTCAAATTAGATATAAATAACATTTTTCTTCGCCGAAAACATCATTCTTAGTAATTGAAATTCATTCCTACCATTCAGCCTTGGGCCAGAGGGTAGTGGACCTTGAACTGGAGTTGAACTAGAGATGAGGGACTTTTCTTT
Organism: Ilex aquifolium; assembly: GCA_951799425.1. NCBI lineage: Eukaryota > Viridiplantae > Streptophyta > Magnoliopsida > Aquifoliales > Aquifoliaceae > Ilex > Ilex aquifolium. Next base: position 20,314,568 of record OX637409.1, read on the forward strand.
TGATATGGTCACCCTACACTCCTCCACAACCTCAAAATAGGTGACCTAACAGCCGCAACCCAACTAAACATACCAATAGTCACCAAATTCATATGAGCTACTGAGCAGTAAGCAATGATCTTCTTAAGATCGATCTGTCTTAAAGTGGACAATAGACTACTATGATAACAAGTACACAAGGAAGAAAGATGTACCATGATTCAGCCAGCTCCAAACAAATAATTTAAATGAGCCCTTGATTCAGTAATAAACATAACCCTAATGTCAAAAAGTCTGATCTCAAAAACATTCACACGCTTAGCGATAAAAAATGTCCACCTAATACACAAACCATCCATTTTAGAGAGATCGAGTTTCGAGACTTGGCCATCAAAAACACAAGCCATAAATATACACCAAAGCAATCTATTATCCCAGTTGGATGATTAAACTTACATGCAACAAAATTAAATCGATTTTGCAAGTCGAGTGGCCAAAGGAAAAGGCTAAAATGTAAAGGATGCCTGTAACCTAGATTTACTGTTCACCATATTTGAATTAGATTTTGCAACATGAACATACCTTTTGGGAATCTCTTAAACTGGTTCAATCTAGTGCTCATCTAATTTTGCAATTGGTTCACCAGAAAAACAAGAAGTTGGCTGCAACTACTGGGTTTGCACCTTCTTCTCCGAGCAAATGCCATGTGAATAAGCAACTGGTTCTCAATGCAGGAATGAATTAGAGGAAGAGCTCCATTCTAATCATTCATTTTATGAAACATCTATGGAGTGCTTAAATACAAAATTGCAATTTAAAGCAAAAGAGAAGGAAGCGACAAGAAATTACCATCACTGAAATCCACTATCAAGAGAAAATTATAAAGCTAATTTCTTCTCATTCCTGAGAGGCAGAAGCAGCTTCTTTCAAACACGACCTCATGATATCCCCAAGCTTAGAGCAAGCATCAAGGCATAGCTCCATTGCCTGTTCACAGAAGGTGTTTTAGCAGTAAGCAAATCCCTGCAAACTACAGGTGGGAACATGCAAAGCAAGAGTACCAAAGGCTCAATTCAAAGAACAGTGCATCTAATATGATGCTTATCATGTTCAATTCGAGGGAGAACAGAAATCAAAAGCGAAAGTAAGCATTGGACAAAGGGACCATACCTCATGAATCTTTGGGGTTGACCATTCTCCGGTGACAGTCAGCTGAGTGACCTCATTACGAGAAGGCATACAAGTAATCATCAAGCTTCCATCCTGGTAACTTTCTTCTTCCATAATAGGATCAATCACAAGGTTCTTCCCCAGACAAGACTAGACACCAAATATTGTTAAGATGTGGAAGGGGAATATTCAATATGACCACAGACCATGCCAGATGGGATTAAAAAAAAAATGAATATATGCAAAAAGAAATTCATGAATTCAATGAAGAAACAGGTGCATTTTGACATCTAATAAGAAGTCCATAGCAGACCCATGGCTCTTTAGGATACCTAGTTCATTAAACTGCAGATAAAGTGACTATTTGGCTAAGGGAGATACCTCTCCAGAAAGGAATAGATGCCAACATGGCACTAGCTATTAAAAATCCCGTAAAATTACGCAAATATTCCAGTGTCATACATATGCAATGGAATTTTTTTGTTTTTCTTTTTAATATCTGGGAGGGGGTGAGGGGCAGCTATATTTCACACGAAGGAAGAAAACTTATCTAGTTGGGAACTACTACTAAAAGCAATTTTCTCCAACATTCACATGCATGTGCATATGGCAAAGTCATGACCAAAATGAAGGACAAGACAAGGAATGGGCGCCAGTGCTTCGCTGGTCATGTTCATTATGGTAATCATGCATGCAGCAGTACCCAAGTAAAACAGCAAAGGTTCTTAGATAGTCAAGAGAGACAAAAGAACTTGAGTGGAAGTTGTGAAGGGGGGAGTGGGGGCGGATGGTAATGCATCTAAATTTCCCCCTACTTTTTGATTAATGAGATGCACGTAAAACACTTATTTTTCTTTAATGTCGCCTCCTAGGACATTTACTCTATTCCAGAAGCAGGATGGCAGATAACATACATAACCATGATTGCACTAATATCTAAACAACAGGATTAGGATCCCAAGTAATAACATCATTCATCGTCGATCAAGTTTCAAGAGAATGCTTGCAGTCTTAATGGGCAAATGTAAAAATATCAATATATAGTCCATCATACCAAAAATTGTTCCCCAACAATTAAAACCTGATTTAAGAATAAAGACCAGACCCCGCAAAAATGTGTCCCCTTCCCCCTCCCTGTTCAACATAGATCTAAACATGCCAGTTCAAAAAAAAATTTAAAACACGTAAAGAAAACAAATACACTGGCGAGTAGACAACACTACAATGATATCTACCTTGCTGCAAGCTTATTTGAATTTCCAAAAGTTAAATGTAACATGGAAAGAAATGGGTATGTGATGCATACCACGGAAACAGAGGCAACCACATCATACATCATAATCCCTGCATCTGCTAGAGCAAGACTAGCACATGAGACGACCACAGGAAGATCACCTACAACCATTGTATATGACTACTGTCAGTATGCTAGGCAATAACACAACTAATTCCCTACAATCAATAACATCAAGCAGTGAACTTAACCAGCCAATTCAACTGCCAACTTACAGAACACATTTAATAAGTTCAGAACTCAGTTCCGTATAGTAGTTTCTGAACTGAGATCTAACAGCTCACTACTTGCATCAGATCAGCTAGTTGGCACCAGTAATTATGCAAGTTATTAACCATACAGAGGCAATATGGAAGATGTGAAACTGATGGACATAAGGAAACAATTAAGGATACTCTTAAAGCAAAATACTACTTTTATTGTTCCTTTCTCATCAAAGCCAAACTTCTAAGCATGAAAGGTTATTATCCAGTCCACTATTGTATGTGTTTGTAGATGTATGATGTTGAACTTACTGCCACCGGATTCCAACACTAATGCAAAGACATCTACAGTTGTCTTGGGGAAAGTGTCCAGTATAATGGCACCCTCCAAAGCTTTATGTAGCATTGAGGAAAACTCTTTGTTGTCTGATCCCTAATAGATCAAAAAAGTCTGAATCAGATACAGGAATTAAGAAAACAAAAAATGAAAGAAAGAGCATGATAGAAAAAGGGCAGTAAAATCAGTACTTGCCATATACCTGTCCACGAATTGGGGTGGAAAAAGTTGTATAACTGACATTACAATTCAGTCGCCCTATATCGCTGTACATCATTGCTTTCTTACTTTCTCTAGGCCCAAATCTGAATCACAAAAGGCCAGTAGGATGATTCAATCATAGTCTACAACCACTTGAAGATTTGACGAAGATATTACAAAAAATTCAAGTTCTGAATTATCGGAATCACACCGGCTAACTTTGGTTAGTGGCCGTAAAGACAATAATTGACTGTAGTGGAATTAGGTTTAAATTGATTTAACAGACTTTATTTATGCGATTCATAATAACCTGTTTATTACAAGAGAATTCACAAGGAATTTTCCTTGCGGAATAGTTGTGCTTATCCGGTTGCTGCTAGTATTGCTTCGCTCACATTGATTTACTCAAGCAAAAACCTTTGAATAACTAAACCAGATGACATTTATCATTTTGTTCTTTCTAAAGGGCTCACTGTTTACATCCCTACGTTAACTTTAAAGCATTCTAAGCTACCTAAAGTCTACAGCAGTAGAACACCAAACTATAGATGTCCTCAGAGAAGAAGTGACAAATTTATAGTGTTGATATGCCACAAAACTTGAGAGAGCACAAGTACAAAAGTAAAAGGTTACTAAGCTAATTTGATGTCACAATGATCTATGATAAATAAGAAGAAACATCAGATATCTGGAATTAAACACAACATGAAAGTGGTATCAAGTAACAAAATTTACTCACACAGATACAATGACCTTGGTATTTCCAAACTCAGCATAAGCAGATCCTGATGCGGCATTCGCTGCACCAGTCCTTAAAACTGCAAAGTTCCAACCACACAATGTTCTAGGAATTTAATCATAGAATAACTATATACTGCAATTAGATTCGAGCAGAAAAAGAAGCCAAAATAACTTGAATGGACAAAAGGATAATAAACAGGAGCATGTGAATGAAGTCCAAATAGCAGAAACCAATATATATTTATACTCATGGTGTTATGACCCTTTTTTAATATAGTCATCCTGTGTATCTTATTTGTTTAGTTTTTTAAATATAGTCAGACTGTTTATGTCATACGGCGATGAGAAGCCTGACTTTGTCATATTTGTATTGTATCTGTAGTTCAGATGTATTGTATCCTCTTCGATCTACAGCATAACTGCATTATTCACAGGGCTGAAAAAACTATGTACTGATGTTCTATAAGATGCTTCTGGACATGCAAAAGCATACCAAGCCCACAAAACATAAAGGAGAAACGGAAAAACTAAATATGACACCAATGATCACCATATTTCACGCTCATGAATCCGAAGAAGATATTATAAATAATACATCAAGTTTACATGGGTCACTCACCTGGTGCCCCCATATGATGTTAAACCAATTTGAGATGAGATGTCACATGTCACATGTGGTGACCCGCCAATGACGAGCCATTCTCCACTAAAGGATATCTTCAGCCCCTCCCTGAGGATAAGCTGAAGTCTATTCACGCAAAAGGCTACTCCCTGATACACGGCAGGCAAGTAATGCCCAATGATACTCCATGAGGGCATACCCCGAAGGCTCCATGAGGACGCTTCGAAGACGACTAACTCCAAAGGCTCCTCCATGAAGATGCGCCAAAGGCTACTCTATGATGGTATGTTGAAGGCTACAAATGCTCACGACTACTACACAAGGATATGCCAAAGACTACTCACGCCGAAGGCTAATCCATGACAACACGCAAACATCTACAGAATGACACACTAAAGGCTACTACATGATGTACCTTAAAACTTTTTGGACTTGGAGCAAAGTCCAAGGCTAAGGCTACTCCATGAAATCTTGCACCTTCAACTGGGATAAGCTAGGAAAATTTATAAGATGGTAAAAAAAAAATTTCTTAAAAAACGATAATAAGTGGTAGTTACTTAGTGCGGGAATGGAGGCATAGTTATATGAGCCACTTCGAAGAATATGATTGGATGAAACTTTTTATTTTTATTCAACAAGTCATAATTGTTAAGAAAAGAGAGAGGGAAGGCTTCCCCCCCAAAAAAGTTGTCATATGGATATTGATGGTATAAAATACGGAAAACTATGAAAGTGGGATGAGTTGTTACTTACATGTGTTGAGATATGAATTGAAGCAAGTAAAAATGCACAAATTAGAGTGGTTCGTCCCACTGAAGAGTAGGAATAGTCCACTGTAAGAGAGACTCCTACTCCTGGTTTTTCTGTATTGCTTGAGGAGAAAGACGAGTACACTAGCATTTCTCTTAAGGCAGTGTATTTGCTTACCCGTTCCCCACAGTATTCATTGCTTTTATAACATTCCTTTTAATTGAACATTAAGTAAGTTGACACTCCAAAGCAAGCATAAAAGCTACATCAATTCAGAGAACAAATGAACCAAACCGCACTTGGGCCTGCGATTTTATTTATTTTATTAATTTTGCAGAGAACCATCACCCAGAAAAGTGGATTGCAGTTCCATCCCTCAAATTGAAACACAATATACCCCCATAAGAAGGAAAAAATACATACAAATGTATAAGTGCAAGGACAAAAAAAATGAACATCAGGGAAATGTCAGGGAACATCAATTTATAAACCCCATTAGCCATTGCTCCTTAAAGAAGCACAATACAACTATTCCGCAATATATAAAATCAGCAAAGATAGACTTTGCCATGAAATGCCCATGCGCGTACTTACAAGCCCTTATATTCACCGGCCGAAAAGAAAGGTTTAATACAAATCACAAAAGAACCCTATGTATTCGAAGCACAAGAAAAAAAAAATACAAGTTACATATAAGATAATAAGACCAGAAACAAATGCATAGCCTGATCTATTCATTAAACTACTAAACGTAAAAAAGTTGAAAACGAAAAACCAAAAGTATTGGGATTAAACAGATGACTGAACAAAATCAAAGCCCAATGGCAGTCCACGCAATGGGAATCAACACAAAAAATCGATTATACATTCGAACAAAAAATATCATGTAACAAATTTCGTCTGTGCGTGTGTGTGTGAGAGAGAGAAAGAGAGAGGGAGAGAATTACAGGCACCCCGGCACTGGCGAAACCCACGGCCATCTGGGCGAACCCAATCGACATCTGTGAAAATGGGGGCTCTTTTTTTGTTCTGCATCGTCGGTGACGGCGAGTATGTCGCCGGTGCTGTTCCTGACATAATCTCTCTCTATGTGTATGGATATATGTATGTGCGTATATATATATATGTATCTTTTTCTTCCAGAGGAAGGAAGTGAACTCCCGCTGAGTGACGGGCTCAATCAGAGGCTCTTTTGTGTCCTTGCTTGTTGCTCTGCCAGGTTTAAATTAGGGAACGGGACGCTTAGTTTAGTGGTTCAGTGCTAATATGCGCCCGGAGGATTTTATCACGTGATGCAGCCCACGCCCCATGGATAGGAAGGAAAACTGGGTTTGGGTAAACCAGGTTAGCCTAGGCCTCGGCAACGGACCGTGCCGGGCCGGCCTGACATTTTTCAGCCCATAGCCCGCCCGTGGGCCGGGCATCTGGGCTTTCACTAATCAACAGGTCTGTCCGTTAGGAACTTTAAGGCCCATGGACCGGTCTATTGGGCCAAAAACTGGCTAAATACGGGCCAGGCCTTATGGCCCGCGCCATTGGATTTGAAACGAGTTTTTTATTAAAAATTATTTTTTATGTAAAAAAATATAAAAAGACATCGACAAATTTATTTTTTATATAAAAAATATAAAAAGATATCAATTACATGAAGTTGGTATGAAAAAATAAATTAACAAAAAAATTATTCATATTGATTGAATTTAACAAATATTCATATAGAGTTACAATGTTACATTATAAATTGATTGATGACTGGTGAGTGAGACTATTTTGCATCACTACAAATTGAGTACATCCTAATTAGGTTGGCACCTACACAATTGTTAATTATTTGCAAGTCTCAACCTATAAAAGTTACATAAAAAAATAGTAACATTTAAATATAAAAAAATAATAACATTTAAACATAAAAAAATAGTAACATTCAATATTAATATTTTTAAAAAATAATAATAGTAACATGTTCAACAAAAATAGTAACATACTTAACAAAAACAGTAATATGCTTAACAAAAAAATAGCAATATAGAACATTTAATAAAATTGTAAATAAAAATAGTAGCATTCAAACCCATAATCAGAGGAAGAAACCTCCAATTCTTCAACATTTAAAAAAGTAATACTGAAAAAGTAATAACATGTTCAATAAAAAATAGTAACATGAAAAAATAAAATAGTAACATCGTCAACAAAAAACGTAATAACATGAAACATTGAAAAAATTTGGAGATTATTTATCACAAAAATAAAAATAAAATTGAAGATCAAATTAATAACACATTGAGCAAGTTTTTCAACATTTTTTTTCTGAAAACCAACGACATAGAAGTTCATGATAATTAGAACGCAGTAGAAGATATGGTAGTTATTGATGATGTTCCAAACTCTATTGATTTTGATGTTATGGAGAAAGAAATGATATCTAAGGAAAAAAATTTGTTGTACTGAAGTGATGATCTCTTTCTAACGAGAGAAAGAGAGAGAGAGATAGAGAGAGAAAAAATATAAATTTTAATTTCAATTTAGGAGTAAATTAAGAGATAATAATTTTAATTTAAGAAATTAATTTAAAACTACGTTCAATGTCTTTAAGGTTTCTATAATTGAACAAAATAACACTGTTAATGGTATTTTTGATATTTAAAAAAATAGTAGACTTAAGTACTTATTAGTAAAATAAAAAAACGGACTTATCACCAAATAAATTTCCTTGACGGACTCAAGTCATTATAAGTTCATCCAAGAGAATTCAGCCCCAATTTTCACTATATTTTATCCGTGGTCATAATTTCCCACGCAACACGAACACAACACAATATTAGGTGGTTAGGATTTCGAACGGTATAAGTTACAATTTCACTTCCAAAAAAAGAGATTTGATTCTAATTCACTATCGAAAGGAATTGTCTTACTTACCACTTGTTCTTATTTACATTGATATTTCTGGAAATAATAATTTTATTTCTCTCATACTCTTTACCTTAAGCATGACAAAGATAAAATATTTCACTCGACACCATTTTGAAATTAAGATAATCTATATTTCGAATAAATAACATGTCGATTAATAATTTAGTATAATACACGAATAGATCAATTTTGACAAAACACGTTTGTTTAATTAGTATTGTTAAAAAAAAAATCTTATTTTTAAAATTTTAAATTATTGATGTAGTATTATATCACCTTATGTTGGGTTTGGTTGAGTGAAATAAAATTCCAAGTCTTGAAATTTTAGTTCATAAGTTGCACGTGTCAAATCAAATACAATTAATAATCAAATCATTTAAATATTTGGACATCTAACATGATTCATTAAATGTGTAGGATTAAAATTTAGGGTGAATTGTATTTTAAGAATATTTATTTTACACCATAAAAGATTAGATTTTTTACATTATATTCTGAATATATTAAAAATGTTACAATGTAAACTTTTCGTTAGTTTTTGTTACTCATCTCGTCAACGTCAATATGGTGAGAAAATTTAAATTTTTCGGGATGCAAAGTAAAATTTCCTCTAAAATTGGCAAGTACTTAATACGAAACCGAAATATCATTACTCACGAGAACGACTACATCTCTCTTTCAGTATCATGCTGAAATTTGCAATATTCAAAAGTCAGGTAGTAGCAAAAGTTTTGCGAGTCTAAATTATAACTCAAAAGGGTGTTAGTTACAACTTCAAAAATTATAATTAATCGTAAAAATGATGTATTCAATTATGAAAATTTGATTATAAAATGATGTATCCAATTATGAAAAAATATAACTTTTAAAAGTCATTTTACAACTGATTAATATTATTTGTGATCGATGAGAACTTTACATGATTGATCACAATATTATGGTCGACTATAAATGTCGTGATCCATCACAAATAGTTATAATTTATCCTTGTAAGGTGCAACTTGACCCTCAATAATAGAATTTTGGAACCATAGGGGTATGTTTGGATTGTTTTGGGATGAGTGATTGGATTAGTTTTATGAAACCCTTCTAAACTCAACTCTCACATTTGTGTACGTGGAATTCATATATGAAACTTATCCATACCATTTCGTAAGCACTGATCCTATTGAGACATAATTTAAGAATATAATTTGAGAACTTAATGCATTATGACAATTAGATTGATAATGTTGGGACCCAGTAATAATTTAATGTTTGGACCCATTGACAATCTAATGGCTACAATCATTAAATCTTCAAATTATGTTTTTAAATTATGTGTCAATAGTATTGGTCTTTCGTAAGTATCATATACACAAGTGGATTCAAAAATTTATTACAATTATCGACACATACTTATTTTATAAATAACTATAATACTTATTGATTAATTCAATTCATACCCATGTTTGTTTCATTACATAAAGGAGTAATCAGGGGGTTAAAATGTGATTTAATAGATAAAATATTTTATTAGGGATAAGATGGTAATTTGACATAGTTAAGTAAAGCTAGGATACCACCAAGTGGGGTGGTTTAATGGGATACTGACCGAACTTCTCACCTTCAGGTTGGAGGTTCGAGTCTTAGAGCTTACATTGGGGTTCGGTGGTTGACCGCTATACTAACCTAACTAAGTTCATTTTCGAGAAGAATAACGGACGTGGTTACGAGTCTCATGATCCCAACAATGAGAGCCTCTTGAAAACGAACATGGTACTTGACGAGCCCAAATTTGACTGGGCCAAGCCCGATAAAATAAATCGATAAAGGCCCAGATATTAGAAGCCCAAGTCACTAAGACCTATTCAGTCGGGTCAACCCATCCTAAAGGAGTTCAGAAGGAAGCCAAATGACCAAGGGGCCCCAACAAGAGGTCATCACTTGGGCGCCGCCACTAGGGGTCATCACTTGGGCGCCACCCACTAGGGACTCATCACTTGGAGTTATCACCTGGACCTCATCACTTGGACCTGGTCACTTGGGCGCCTACTTCTTACCACTCCTCTTCGACTCCGTCACTCCAACTCAAGTCCAACCCAGCTCAAGAGGACAACTCAAGTTCAACCCAACTCAGAGTCCTCCTCCGATGGAATAGGGACACGAGGGAGAGAATATCGGGATACGCACCGGAGATCTATTCCTATCTTAACTGTGCTTACCAAAGAGATTTACTCATACCATGATTGTACTTACCAAAATAGTGGAAGACCTCAACTCACCGCCTTACTAAGCCTATATAATGTAAGCCCTCTCCACATAGACGGCATGTCCAAAGACCTGGAGACCTCTACTATTAGAGATCCCTACACACAATACACCTCCCTACACACATTGCTATCTCTCTCTCTCTCTCTCTCCCAAAGGCATTGTAACACCCCGGAGTAAACTCTCCCGGTAACTTTTACTCATCAATAAAGATCTTCGGCCACTGCTGCCGTTCCCGAGAGTGGAGTGGTCACTCGGACCGAACCACTATATATCTTTGTGTTTGCCTCTATATTTACTGCTTTGTCATTGATCTGTCATTGATTGCTTATTTACTGCTCATTAATTACACATGTTCATATATTTGACTGTTGATCTTGCCAAAGATAATTTTGTGCATCATCAGTACTAGTGAAGGTATACGGGTAATCTCTCTCTAGAGACTCTTATTTTACCCCCACTCCTTTTTAACCAAAAAAAAGTTACGCTATGATATATGAAATCCATCACCCCTTGAATTTGCCCAACCCCATGTGTATGAACCCCATATGTATGGGTTTAATACACTGGACCACTTACAACATCGGCCAAATTGGAGAAAACAGAAAAATTATAATTATAATCACAACATCTCCACCTTATAATAGCGCCACCGCTGCAAGTCTGCAACCCCACCTCAATTCACAAACCCCAACACCATCTTCAATTCACACCCCGACCCACTGCGAAAAAGACACACACAACACACAATTACATCTTCAAATCCACCACCACCACCCACCTCATTGCCTCTACATACCTGCCATCCTGGGAGTCTGGGAGCAATGTAGAGTACATGAAGATGATGAGAACAATTGAAAGCAAAGCTTTCGTTGCATTTTTCTAAAAAAAAAAAAAAAGAAAAATCATTTTGATCTGTGAATCCTTCAGACCTGTAATTCTATGCACTAAATTTATTGATGAATTGTTGGTAAATTTGCAATCAGTGTAAGGTGTGTCACATACAGTTCAAGCATGCTCAAATTAGAAACAGAAACAGAGCACCACTCTCAAAGATGGCATAAAAATTACTCTCTCTCTCTCTCTCTCTCTCTCATAATCTCTATGATGGTGGAGGCCCAGGCTCAAATAATGGAGAGCAACAGCTTGTAAATAGACCACAGCAACCCAGGAACCACAAGCTGCATAGTTGACAAACAGAGAGAGAGAGAGAGAGAGATTAATTCATGAGATTGGAATTTCACAATTACTAATTTCTCTCTCTAATTTTCTTTACTGTATTAAATAGGACAAAAATAGACTTACCATGATTGAAAACATCCTCTGGTGGAAGGTGCCGGCGGCGGCAGCAGCGGCTCTTCTGGTGGTGACAATGGATCCATTTAAACAATGAAGAGAGAGATAAAACTAACAGTAACAAGTACAATAGAGCTCTAAATTATGAAGCAGGTATATTAATGTGTAAGTCGTTCCTCAAGTCACCCTAAATCTACCAGTCAATGTAGATTTGGAGTTTAGCCCAACATACAACGTTAGCACATGAACCAACTACTCCGACTCCGATGACTACCAAACACTTTGACACTTTCGTGATTTGCAACACATATGTAGATGCTTTAAGATTGTACATTGGTCAAAAACTTTGACGAGGTTAGCATCAAAGACTTCTGTATCAAACCCGAACTAACAAAATGTTGAACTGAATCGTAATAATATCTATCGGGAATTATTACTCATTTTTTTACTTCTTGTTTTTTTTTCTTCAGTTATTTCGTTAATTGAATTAAAATTAAAAAAAATAAAAGAGAATAAAAATTCTAGGCATTATGTAAACCTATTTGGAAGAATCTAATCTCATAATTATCTATGACTGTTTATGACTCTAGTATGAGTATTTGATGAAAATGAAATTTGGAGGGGAGAGTGATAAATAGACTTGAATCGTCTCTCGAGACACAAAGTTAGAGTTGATAATTGAGTTGAGCTTGTTTTTTTAAATGAGAATAAAAAATTGTTTAAACTCAACTCGTTTAAAAAATGAGCCGAGTCCAACACGAACCGAACCCAAGTCGAGCCCGATTAGCTCGCCTATTTTATATATATTGCGAGCTCGAGCTGAGCCTTAACGAGTCTAAAAATTGTTCAAACTCGACTATTTATAACACGAGTCAACCTTAAGTCGAATCTTATCCGAACCGAACTTGAGTTTTATCCGAACTCGAATAGTTTGGCTCAATTATCAATGCTACATTAAGCTCATATTTGGGTGTGTATTCGATGTTCCCAAAGAAAAGGGGTATGATTTTTGTCATACTCGAATAGTAGCTTGTTTTGTGGCACCTACCAGTCAACTGTTTGTTAACTGATAATTACATTTTACACCCTATTTTTTTTAAAAAAATATCATGTTACCCCCTCATACATCCATGTTTGCTCACATTACCCTGCTCACACCTTTCCTTTTACTCCAGTCTAAATTGAATACCAAATCAATGATCAACAAGTGAATAGATTTGAGGGTTTTTTGTGGAAGAAAAATAGCAATAGAGTTAAGAACAGTAATTATTGCTTTCTTCTTGCCTGTCCCAAGTCTGTAAAAAAAGATAATTCTATCTACACCAAAACTTAAATCAAATCAATTGCAGTCGTTGGATCAATAATGAGATCCATTGATCCAACGACTGCAAGTGTTTTGGTGCACATAGAATTGCTCGTTAAAAAAACACTAGAACAAGGCAGATCAGAGAGCTACCACTGGGTAACGCACACCTTTAGCAACCCTTCTTTCTCTACCCCATTTCAGCCACGGGAATCAACACCACAAAAATCACAATTTCACCAACAGCAGTCCACCACCATTACAACCACCCATTTCATGTAGTTCAAAGATCAACAACACAACCACCAAGAAAAGCAGCAACTATGCAGCCCCACATCAGAATTTGATTTCTCAAACTTTCTGTTTAGGTACTAATGCCGGTGACTCCATATGGTACACACACGCGCGCACACACAAACACACACGCGCGCACACACAAACACACACACACATGTATGTTCAGGTGTATTGTGTCGCACCATTTTCATGTCATAGTGCTAAGCGTGGCTATGGTTAGAGAAGGCAATAGGGTAGAAACATAAATTTCTATCATCTTGGCTTATAATCCTGTCAATGCCAATGTTATCATTAGCCATGTAGATAATAAGACAATATATACAAATTGAATTTTCTTTGAACTTTTGTACAAATAAAAAATAAAAAAAGACGTGAAATCGCCTACTAGAATTACATAGGTAATTATTTCACAGACCTGTGATGCTCTTAAAATTAAGAGTTCAGAGAGAAAAAATAAAAAAATGATCAAAATGCTTGTTTAATCCTAATTTACAGATTCTTTGAACAGCTAAAGGAGCAAAAAAAAGGATACCATGAATACACTGTACTTTGAAATTGCATGTAAGCGTAATTGATATTCGCCAGTTCTGCTGTAGCATCTTTGGTCTTGGGGTAGTTGCAATTACATGGTGGACCTAACATTTGCCATACTAAACGATTCAAATCGGGGCTCAGTTAAGTCCACTGCTTCATCATCCTGGCAATGTGAACTTCTAGCATTTGAAGTCAATAGCATCAATCTCTGTATGTACTCAGCAGAAGCAGTATCGAATTCTTTCCCATTCTGTTCAAAACAGAGAGTACGATCAATATCTAACGGCAATGAACTTCGGGGTGACCATTTATTGGATGTGATTTGCCTGAGGTTCTCAAGAGGATTTTGAACTTGTTCGCCAGCCCTTTCTATGTCTAGTTCAGTTTTGATGTCATGAGTGGATGAGCTCTGCAACACAAATAAATAAATATGACTTAAGTAGGTGAATTGGATAAGCAAATCATTCAAGTGAATCCACAAAGAATAGTCAGCTTTTGGCGTAGAATATCTTCTTTGGAAAGGTAAAAAAGTGAACTTGGTGGAGAATACCATATTCATATTTCTTGACACTTCACGCATGTTTCTGGTGGCTCAGGGAAATGGAGAAGGGTAAGTGTAGGAAATAACTCCCTTTTACTGCTTGGTCTATTGGAAACCGAAGGAATGTGAAATTTTTTTTTGACAATGATCATTCTTCAGGTAACGTGGAATGAAGTAAAACAGTGCGTTTCACTTTACACCTTTCATTCAGTTATTACCACAAAGATGTTTCAAGCTGTGTTATTTCTGAGTATATTGAATATTGGATCTCATTAATATCTCTTGTGAAGCTGTGATTCCATGACTGTTCTACTTCAATGGATGTGTTTCAAGCTGTGATGCTGTGACTCATGTTCTACTTCAATGGATGTTCTCTAAGATGCCTGCTACTGGGCATTGGTGGTATATTTAGAGAATCATGGTGGTAATGGCATCTTTACACCCTCGTGTTGGCGGGAATAGCTTTTGCCACTGTTTGGGAAATCTGGCTCATTTCAGCATTGAGTCCTAAGCTATAAAAGTTAAAGAGAGACTCAGTCAGCTAGATTGGTCTCTTTGTGTTGAAGCATGCAGTTATCCCCTAAATGGTGAACAACCAAGCAAGAAAATATGAGTTAGAGGCCCATAAAAATAAGAAGGATGATTATCACGACATATACATTCAATATAGGCAGCAAAGGAAGCAGATATGCTCTTGAGAAAAACTAGAAATGGCCTCAATAAATGAGTGGACGACTGAAGATACTGGGTGAAATGTTCATACCTGAAAAAGATTTACACGGAAGTTTCTCCTTCTCGATTTCTCTGGTGCTATTGTTGAAAGGATTTGAACAACCTCACTCATAATTGGTCGAGAATCAGGATCCAACAACAAGCACTCCTTTGCCAAGTAAGCCATTATCTGCATCTCTTCTTCTGGGAAATTCCCTTGCAAACGAGGGTCAGGCAACTCCAAAATTACTCGCCTACTATCTTGCAAACGAGGAGTGGCCTGCATAAGAGCGTAAGTTGCAATAAACACCGAGTGTTTAACATAATCAAAAAAATGAAAGCACGATAGTGACCAGAAAAATAGCTGAAACAAAAATGGGCAACAAATAAAGTGATATTCATCATACTTCCCTACAGACAAATACCAAGCATGTTTACACTGCTGCTAATATATCAGCTCAGTATTTGTGCTGTCAGCTAAGATGTTTCATTATGAAGAGATGTTCCAACTAAATGTTTTGTCAAGCTCTAAAATGATGAGCTGATCCTGCTAAACGTTTTATCAAGTGAAGATAATATTATCACATAAAAGAACTATAGAAGCCATTCTATCATGAGAACAATTATGAAACCGGAGGCAGTTATAATCTTTTCATGGCAAAAGAACAAAAAAAAAATCAAAATCAAAATCAAAATCAAAATACAAAATAACTGTCATTCCTATACCCATATGACCAGGCTTTCATCCGCTTTGTTGGTTGACTTATGGATGGGTTGCCGGCCACTGATCAGCTCAAGAAGAACTACTCCAAAACTGAAAACATCCGACTTTAGAGAAGCTCTTCCAACAATTGCATACTCTGGAGCAAAATAGCCAAATGTCCCTTGCATTCTAGCTGGAGAACTCGAACAGCTGGGTAGGCCATCAGTTCTCAAACGTTTAGCCATACCAAGATCAGTAATCTGCACACATGTAACTTAATATATCAAATATGTACATTTTCTAGTTGATGTGTATTTTTTTCCAACGTTCAAAGATTTACTAGAAGAATTGTCTGCTACTCTAGACACAACCAACTAGCCAAAATATTAGTAAGAATTGTAAACGCTTCATATACTACATTATGTAACTAAACCTGAATCCTTACTATGCCTTACTTGGCTTGACCGGGTAGAAAATCAACATGGGTTCTGTTTTGACCTTTATCTTTCTGGTATTTAAGATTTTTCAGATTTACCTTAGCTCTCCGGTTATCATCCAAGAGAATGTTAGTGGATTTGACATCTCTGTGTAAAATTCTTGGGGCAGCTGCTTCATGGAGATATTCCAGGCCCCTTGCAGCTCCAAGTGCAATTGCGACCCGAGTACCCCAGTCCTGGAATATTCCCGAAGCCCCATCCAGACATTCTCTCAAATTACCATTGGGCATGTACTCAAACACTAGCAGCCTCTCAGCATGTTTTCCTTGGTATGCTGAGCAGTAGCCAAGCAAAGGCACCACATTACAATGATGGAGTCTTGATAAGAGTTCAATCTGAGCAAGAAAACAGGTAGCAGAACTCGAATGATTTTTCATTTCTACTGAGATGTCCATAAAAAAAAAAGAAGCTGTTTAATTAACAAGTCGATAATAGTTTTCTTCGCTGAAAGCTTGAAACAAATTGATGATATTAGCAGATTGTGGTAGTACCTCAGTCAAAAATATAGATTCTGCATCTGGCCCACCCTGAGTTTTTATTCTCTTAATTGCCACTGTTCTGCCATCTTTGAGATGGCCACAGTAAACGTGGCTGCTTCCACCAGCTCCTATCAAACTAGTTTCAGAGAACTTATTAGTAGCATTTTCCAATTCAGAATATGAAAACTGTGTAATTGTTCCTTGCATTCTTCCTGCTTTGCTTCCAAATAAGAATGAAGCTTTGTGAATACATCCTGCAGGGAAAAAAAGAGAGAAAAAGAAAGTAAGATACAAAGCTATCTCAAGACCTATGGCTAGATTTAGCCCAGACATGATTACTTTAGCTATGCCAAAAGGCATGGTCATGTGTACATTCCAAGATTGTAGAAGTAGTTGTACTAAAATGAACAGGTAATTGCCAATTAATAGGACACCCTAATACAAGACACCAACAGAAGTTCCAGTTTACACCCCCTCAAAGAAAGGAAAGATGTAATGATTGAAAGCATATTAAAAAGATTGATTTTACCTGTGATAGGATTGACCGGAGAACCTAGATAAACTATGGATTCTGATACTGAAGAAGCCCTATGGCTTATAAGGTTGGTACCACTGTTGCAACTTGTGTCCTTATCTGCTGAGAATAGAGGTCGCTGAATAGGACATCTCTCCCTTCGATAAACATAGCATACCGCCAAAGCAATAAATGCAAGGGTTGTGAGTAGTACACATAGTAAGAGAACGAGTACAATAACCTTGCTGGAAATCCGCTTCTTTGACGACTGTGACATACTTGAAGATCCTAATGAGAACCAATGAAACAGCGCATACTGATAAGATTGTTTTGTTAGAGAACATGCTGCTTAATCAACAGTGAAAGACACGATATTGTTCTGTCCGAGCACAAGAAAGTAGAAACCACCAAAATATGATTCACTTAGGAAATGAAATATTTTCCATCACTAAGAAAGAGTAAACTATATTACAATTTTACAGTGAGGCGTAAGGACAAAATACCAGAATCACAATTGCAGGCTGTGAAACAACTGGTATCGTGACCATCTGCAGTCAACTTCGGGAATCCATCAGCAGGGCAAATGCATATCCATTTGTTTGCACTTGATGCTCCTGCAGCTACAATTGGGGCCAAAGAGGTTTCAGAATGAAACTTTACAGGTGTGTGCGGATGTGTGTACATTGCTCCGGATGAAGAGGTACTTAATGATAAGAATCTTGCGGCCTAACTTGTGTTCCGCCAGCTTCAGCTATCAACAAATGTAGTAATAATAAACTTTACTATAAGTAACTTCTAAAATACTAGAGGATTTTTCATCCTCGTGAGTATTGAAGGTCTGCCTATGTACCGTATTTACAGAACCTGTGTCACCGTCTCACTCATGCTCTCTTTGTTCAGTTATTAGGCTGAAGCAGCTATTTCTCTTGGAAACAGTAGCTTCACTGCTTCACCTAGATTCGTCCTTCATAAAGGTGAAATTTTATGCTGAGAAATAACTAAAGGGCTAAAAAAATGTCTTCTTAGCAGCAACGTAAGGCTTTTAGATGATTATACCATATGAATTAGAAACAATGTGTAGTGTTTAGAAGATTATACCGTAGGATCAGTAGCATACCAGGAGAGCAATCACAGGATGAAGAACAGTTGCTAGAGATCTCTAAGCTCTGGTTCCCTTGATATGCAGAAGAACAGGTACATGTCCACTTGTTCATCCTAGACACATCAGAAGGTCCATCTGCAAATGAGTAAGCTAGAATTTAGGCTTCTTTCTTTCTATGGGGATTTTTTCATTTTGTAGAGATTCAACTGTCTTAAGCTTCATTATAGATGGATATACTCAATTACAGGAAAAAGTTGGCAGTTATTAGAGGAAGTAACCACTAATCCTATCAACTACAGCTGATTTGCTGCAAAGGAGGCCTAACTTTTTGTTATGGCACCTATGATTCTCCAAGTAGATCCCTCGTTGAAGCTCCACTATACACTAGAAGTGGGCCAGGAAAAAATAACAAAGAAATAGGACATTGCAGGTCTAGCTTAATCTTGTGGTTGTTATAGGATTAACAACTCCAATCAATGTTACAAACGTAGCACACAGATCTGATACTTACCACATAGAATTTCTCGTGCCCAAATTAAGCTAATGATGCAAAAAAGGGCAATTTCCACTTGAAGCTTCATTTATCCGTTCCAAACACTGAACTGAAAGTAGACAAGAAGCCAGTCACATCAAATTCTTAATTCCAGAATAAGAAAATTTGTGCAATAAAGAACCAAATCCACCAGAGCAGTCGAGTTCCAGAGAGAGAGAGAGAGAGTTGTCTACATTTTCCCAAAATGAGAAGCAAAAATATTTGAACTAATTAAATGCCTTCCATAAAGACAGTTTTTAAATGCCAACTCAAACAGTTCTTTTGTAAAAAAATGCCAGGGGAAAAACTAAAAGAATGGAAAGTGAAACTCCTCCATTTAGTACAACTTTCAAAAGGAATATTAAAGCCTGGTGATTGTGTGTCTCAGCCAGGTGGTGGTATAAACCTTCACATGAAACAGGGCATCCACTCATGAATGTTCTTTTTGATAACTCATCCGTTGGGCGCAAATCTATTAGCAACTTAAAGTACAGTTTAAGAAGCATAATAACTAACCAGAGTGGGAAGAAAATGGTATGAATACTCCAGGTGTGAAAAGCAAAAGTTAATATCCACGGAAGGGGGATACAAGAGGAAGGGAAAGAAAAAAAAAGATGCATTTCCAGTAATCTAACACCATATAAGTGTAGCATGCAACAAAATAGATGCACAGACATAAAAGGACTTAGCAATCAGGAAGTTGGAGACTGGTTGCCCACATGTTCAAATTGAAGGCATGGATATTTTTTGGCAGATAAAATTTAGTTATAATGATGCCTCTCTATTCCAAAAAGTTAGATGGAATATGATGATGATTCAATTTTTGGAAGATACAAATAAATCACACACTTTCAACACAAATAAAAAAAAAAAAAAGACAGAATATGACAGATAGCAATTACCGAAAACGTAGTTGGCCACCAAACCTAGCAATTACCGAAAACGTAGTTGGCCACCAAACCTATGTTCATTTGAATTCCTCTTGACCTACACTTCAAAGTATTTGAGCAATGCAAATTTTGTTCTATATTTACAAGTCTTACATAACGAAGTAGGATCAGACTCTAATTTAGTGCACTTTTTTCAACATATACATACTCGAAACAACAGCTAGAGTATGAGATAATGACCCAAACCTAACAACCTAAAATGCAAATGTTCAAATAAACAAGCACATGCCCACCAACCCTTGAAAATTTTGCAGTACCGTTACATCGAATAATAACAATGGAAATCCTTTCTAGAATACTTGGCACATATCTCATCTAGAGATTACAAATGCACAAGTAAAGGAGAGGAGACCTCTTCAAAAACATGGTTATGGTTAGTGCGCAGACATTACAGGAAGAACACAAGTATTCCATACCATTAATTGAAACGCTTGAAAAGCTACAGAAAATCGAAACTGAAGCAAAAAAACAGCACCATTCAAGAACTGGGAAACCACAATGTAATGACACTTTGTGTCAGAAGTAAGTGAGTTCAGCTGATGGCTATGGGCTTAACCAATCTTATTTTCAATTCGTTTGACAATTGATCCTGAGAAATGACATGAAAGCAAAAGCAGGCCCGAAGAGTGTCATGGATATACTTATTCAAAACTGTACAGACCCTTCACTATTTAATAAGTCAATAGCCAATAGGGTAACGCAGAATCAGACATCTGACAGCAAATAAGCCAGACACAGACTTCTGGGTTTTCTATTTTGCTTGCCGAAATGGAAGTCGCTACATTACATTTTCATCACCCACCTCTCTGAAAGCAGCCCCCCTTCCGCAAACTCGAAAGAGACATATTAGCTAACCAAGTATAAAAGAAAACATTATTAATTTGTCCCACCATTCTGATGTTGAATAGTATGATTCTTCTTATTAAGTTATCGGATTGTCACTTTGTTAATCATTACTTTTCAATTTTTTTAAGAGATTTACACAGCAACGGCTACATATCCTTGGCTTAAAAGACATGTTTATTGGCAAGATTGATGACTGCATATCCATTGCCACGCGCATACAGACTTTTAAAACTGGAGAGTGACGTTTAAAGAGGTCTTTAACGTATTTAAATACCACTGGTACCACCCAACTCGGTGTCGGCTGGCGGGGTTGGATACGAAATCCAGGACATGGGCCCTGGTTATTTCACCGTACGATTAAGTTGAGCTATCAGACAATCAGGACCGTAAATTAAAACGAGGAATTTCAGAGAAGATATCTGATGTGGATGTTGTTGACGTAAGACTGATTACCTACTTAAATGTTCTTAAACTCGCCAAACCCCCCAAAAAAAAAAAAAAAAAAACTTCAATCAAGACTTGTCATCCGAGGGAAAGTTTCCGGTATCGATTTTTTTTTTTTTTTATATTTTATTATCGATTATCACTTTTTCTGAGTAACTTACCATCAGTTATTATTTTTTATAATAAAATTATAATTTTAAAAAGAAAAATTATAACCATTCAAGGTCATAATCAATTGCTGACACCCATAATTAATCATAAATTTTTGGTATCGATTTCAATCTTCCATATCCTTTAAAATTATAATATACACTTCAAAAAACTTATAATTTTTATTAGGACACTTTTTTTGTTAGCGTAACCTTTCCCAACAACCTAACTTGTGAATTGAGATGAAATCGACATAAAATGGATGAGCTTGAATTTAATTTAATTTTAGTAGATAATGAATGCTACAGTAATGAGAAATTATCATACCAAAAACTAGTAAGGTTGATTTGAATGATTTAAAATTATTAATTATAAAAATATTAAATTTATTTGCAAGAATATAATAAAAAATTTTACACATATCATTTTTTATTCAATAAAAAGTAAAAATATGATAAAGAAAAGTGCTATTTTGATACCATAATAAAACTCATATTAGTGAGTTTGAGTGGTGATCAAGACTCAAGTAACCCTTTTTTAAATGAATCAATACGAGGAATCTGTGGTGGCCTAATGACTAACCACCCCACCGTTAACCTTACTAGTTGCGAGTTCGAACATCATCCGTTCATATATAAAAAACTGTTCAAAAAAAAATAAATCAATAGATACCAATTTGATTGAATGTAACATAAATTTTTCAAGCTACGTCATATGAATAACATAAACTCGGCACAATATGAATATATATCTATTTATATGATTAACTGGAACAAATTTCACAAGCATTAACCCGACCCGAACAATTCACAACCCGTCTTCAGTAAGGCATCTTGATCGGTAGGGAGAGGGGAAAAAAAAAAAAAAACTGAACAACGACTAAAT
The DNA here is from genome assembly GCA_951799425.1 of Ilex aquifolium. NCBI lineage: Eukaryota > Viridiplantae > Streptophyta > Magnoliopsida > Aquifoliales > Aquifoliaceae > Ilex > Ilex aquifolium. The sequence continues at coordinate 20,336,809 of OX637409.1, forward strand.
GCAATTACTAAATTACCTTTATTATCAAACTGAACATGCCATGGGTTTGAAAGATTCATCAACTCCGACGAGTAAATTAGCGAAAACGATGTCAAAAAAAGCGTCAATTAATCGTGAAAGAAATTGAATAGAATAAATCGGCATACCTGTCTACCAGAAAATGACTCCAGAAATCAGAGTTTCAATCTCTGCGAGACTGCGACTAATCCACTGCAGTACTGTCCCCTCTCTTTAAGAAAGTGAAGCAGTTGAACTTCTAAATACACGATCGAAATAGCTTCTTCAGGGCTTAACAGCTTCTGATTCCTCTCTTTTTTTTTTTTCTTTAACTTGAGCTCCAGATCTGCTAATGAGCTCGAAAACACTTGAACAGAAACGGAAGAACCAGACACGCAAAAGAATGAAATGCGATTTATCGAAGAATGCTTTGAATGAATAATCTCAATCAAATTTGGCATTCAAAAGTGAGCATGATACGTAGCACCACGATGGGAGAGAGAGAGAGAGTTTGTGTGAGTGACCGGAGATTGCGACTGTGAGCTCCGATCGACATTCTAATCGTATTTCACATTACTCAAAGACACACTCCATCTGAAACTAGGAGGGAGAGAGAGGAAGAGGGAATTGACGGCCGTTGGAGAGTGTTGGGACAGACTAGAGAGCTGTTGGGCACAGATATCGATGGTGGCGCTTTGCTTTGCTGCTTCTGCTTCCACAATTTACACGGTGTAAAAATAGGTCCCACAGTGGGACCCACTATTGTTCATTGTGATTGGTAGCAATAGCATTAATGATCAGACCAGGTGGCATACCCGAGCGCCAACACCGGGCTACATCAAAACCTACCTGCCCTGATGCTTTGGGTTAACGTGGGCCAGCTTTTCACTTCGCAATATAAATTCGAATCTAATCCTATATAAATCCAAATTTATGTTGAATTTAATGCCATATAAAGTGGTAGGACATGAGAGGAGTTCGGTTGATTTTTGCCGACAAGAATGTAAAATTGGCATAATTTATTAACATGAATAGTAAAAAATTATATTAATATAAAATGTGAATAATTTATTTTAATTCGATAAATTTATTTAATAGGTATTGTATTTAATAAAATATTTAGGAAAAAATTTGACCACATCCATTTTAGTTTATCATATCTTTAAGGACACTTTCTTTATTTTTTGAATCTCCATTGATACCCCTATCAGATTAAAAGTCTTAATTAGAATACAATTTTACTAAATTGTCCATAATATATTTTAGAAAAAAAAATTTATCCACACCCCCTCTAGATAGACATATCTTCAATGAGACCCCTCTATTTTATAAATTTTTTACGTATTAAAATTCGAGCTGATTAAAATTTGAATTTTTAATCGGTTCGAATTAAATTTTAATTAACTCGCATTGAATTTTAATCGGCATGAATTTTGATACATAAAAATATAAATTTTAATCGATTCAAATTTTAATAAGTAAAAAATAAAATTTAATCAACTTGAATCGAATTTTAATTGACACGAATTATAATAAGTAAAAAATATAAATTTTAATCGACCTGAATCTAATTTTAATTGGCGCTAACAGCTTAGGTTGAGCTCAAATCGACTCAAATTCTAATACGTAAAGAAAGAAATTTTAATAGGTTCAAATTTAATACATAAAAAAATAAAATTTAATCAGCTTGAATTGAATTTTAATCGGCTCAAATTTTAATATATAGAAAAATGAATTTTAATCAACTCAAATTTTAATATGTGAACAAAATAAATTTTAATCGATTCGAATTTTAATTGAATTTTATGTAGAAAAATTATTTGAGGTTTATGTTGGGGCAATTTGGATATTTTAGATAATTTTTTTTTGTTAAAAATTATGATTTAACGACAAGAGATATCAGTAAAACTTAAATATAAATTAGAAGTGACATTAGTGATGTTTTGGTTAATAAAAGAGGTGTCCTTAAAAATATAGTAAAGTAGAAAGAGTGTAACTAAATTTTTCCCAAAAATCTAATATTACAATCCTTCAATCAAGTATCGTGTGTAGGCCTGATAATTCTAGACATGACTCGTGACACCGACACGGATTTGACGGGTTTGGGTGTAGTCCTAACGGGTTCGGGTGGTTAACGGGTTAACTCGGCAGACCCATGAAATAAACGAACCGATTTCGTGTTTAACTCATAAACTCGTTTAACCCGTTAACAGTGGTATAATAAATTTTTAAAAAACAAATTAGATTTATCAGCCTCTGTCTCATCTCACACCTTCCATCTCTCAGAATCATTCAAATTTAGTAGTCATTTAATATTTATTTTTTGTCTTTATTTTTTTGTTTAACCATGATTTATTATTATAATAAACAGGTCAAACATGTGTACTGTGTGGCGAGTTAATGACTTTTCATGTGAACTCGAAATTGTCTAACCTATTCTCTTATTTAGCGGGTGACACATGGATTGTATCGGGTAACCTGTCTAATAAACGATTCGTGTATGGGTGTGATAGTAATACTCGTTTATATAAATGAATAGGATATGGATGGAGGATTTTTTTGACACAAACCCGTTTCACCCGACACGAAATATCAAATTAGATTTTAATTTTGATTGCCCTTTGAGTGATATATTTGATGCAAAACATTTAGTAATTTAAATCCACCCATTTTAATACCGTCTCCTAAATAAAATTTTAATCAACCCGGGTACATGGAGTTATTTGCAATGATGAATGGGGGCCCAGATTTGTAATCCTGTCAAGCTAAAAAAAAAGTGAAAATTGTGGTTGAATAATCTTTGATGGATTTATAATGATTTGAGTCTGTCCAGGAAACATATTTGGTGTTAAGCTCGTTTTTTATCTTACTAATAAGTACTTAAGCCCATTATTTTTTTAAATCCTAAAAATGTCCTTAATAGTGTTATTCTGTTTAATTATTAAAACATTAAAGACCTTGAAAGTAACTTTAAATTAATTTTTTAAATTAGAAATTATTATTCCTTAATTCACTCCTAAATAAAAATTCAAATTTTAAACTAATTACATTCAGTAAATACCATTTCGATTTTACTATTCCAGTTTATTGTGGACTCCATCGACAAAGTTGCAGTTGATTTTTGGTATTCAAAACATCTTCACACCTTTGGGATTCAAAAATAGAGTTAAGATATGTGATTTTATGGGAAAGTTGACGTTCATTGTAGGATTTTAAAAAAATTTCTACATAATCTATATTTCAAACTTTTCATTGTTTTTTTTTTTTTTTGCATTCCTAATTTTAAAATTGTGATTCATTATTACCAAATTAAAATGATATAGGTTTTGGTTTTGTGGATCTTTTGTTGGGCAAAACAATCGAAAAATTCTTGGTTGTGTTACTATGGCAAAAAGTTGATGTTATTGTGTGTGAACATGAAAATGGAGTTTTTATTGAATATGTTACATTGTTATTTTTTAAAAATATTAATATTGAATGTTACTATTTTTTTATATTTAAATGTTACTATTTTTTTTGTATTTAAATGGTATTATTTTTTGTGTTTAAATGATATTTTTTTTTTTTTTTTTTGTATTTGAATGTTACTATTTTTTATTTTTAATGTTACTATATATATATGTGTGTGTGTGTGAGAGATATATATATAATAAAGTAGAGCGAAGTTTGAATCCAAAAGACAAAGAGAGGTCCAGATCGTTTTGAGACAAAATCTAAAAGACAAAGAGAGGTCCAGATCATTTTAAAACAAAAGACGGTTCAGATCATCTCAAAAAATTTGATTCAATGGTCTACGGTTAGTCCTAAATTTTTTTTTCCCGCCCATGAAGAAGTCTATCATCGTAAGACTCTACACTCCTATCTCTCATACGTCTCTATCTCTCTCATACAGATTCTGTCTCACACCTCTCTCTCTCATACAGAGTCTCTCTCACATGGAATCCATCTCAAATCTTCTCCCAATCTCAAATCTCACTCATTCACTCACACACTCTTCTCCTAATCTTCTGTCAATCTTTGTGCAACTGTTTATCCTCCACCAGCAAAGTCACAGCCCAGCCAACGCTTTGGACGGCTACAGTAGAGAGAGAGACAGCCGAAAGGCATAGAGAGAGAGAAAGAAAGGAGAAAGGCAGACAGAAAAGATCATCTGTTTCATGTACGCTTTAGATATTCACATGGCCGGGTAATTTATCTATTTCTTACCAATCATAACCACTTTCTGATTCTTCAGATCCAAGTCCCCACCCCCTTCTTTTATTGATTTCCTGATCATAGCGATTTTAAGGTTTCAATTCTTAACAGCCGAAACATATCGGCAACGATGTCTGGGACGTCGCCATGGAAAGACGGGACAAGAAGCTCATGGAGAACTTCGCTGTCTCCTCCAATTAGATTTAGACCACTGTCTTTTTGGTAAAGTTTTTTTTTTTTTTTTCTGGTTCTAATTGTTTATCACCTCTTTCGTATTATGTATAGAGAATCATATCTCCCTCTCTCTCTCTCCCTCTCTCTACTCCCCGGTTGGTTTAGGGTTTTGTGTTTGGATAGGTTTTGATTTGTTGAATGGGAGATTTTCGTATGTGCACTATTACAAAATTTGATAAGCAAATTGTAAATTTTCCCAAGCGTTACCTGGGATGATATTGCTAATCAAATTTAAATTTTTGGGAGAGAAAATTGTGTTAAAAGAAATTAAAGTATTAGAATATTGACATATTACAGTGAATGTTAGATGGGGAAGTTCTCATGTTTTCCCTTTTTTTGTAAGCTGCTGGAAGAATTATATGTTCTTTTGCTTGAAATTGACTTTTAGTTCTTCTACAACAAATTTTTTTCTTGAAAGTAGGTTTGCTTTGAAACAAATAAAAGCTAAATCTGATTCTAGAGAGAGGGAATCACCAATGGGAGAACTAAAAGCCTATACAATTTAAATTTGAGAAAATCAATCAATGGGAGAATTGAGTTAATTAGTTTAGATTAATGATAAAAGCCGTGCATGAGAATTTACAATTTGCTAATCAAATTTTGTGTTTTAGTCATCTTTTTGTTCACTCAAAGTTCAATGCGTATTTTTTTTCCTATGTAGCTTAGCCGAACAAGGAGGTTGCGAGACGCAATTGTACTCGACTATTACCTTTGAAGAGTTTTGAGGGGTCACAGGGTTGTTCCAGATTTCTATATATTTGCATATTACTACAGGATGCTTCACTGTAGTAATCATAATAAAAACTACAAGTCCACAATTTGCAACCCTTCAAAACTTCATATTATTCACCACAGTTTCCTATTTGCGCTTCCTTAGGTTTCAATCAAGACCCTTATCAACCGTATTTGTCCTCTTTTGCACAGGGATTTCACAAACCCGTCTCTGCCTTCAGAACAGAAGGGCAGATCCTTACAAGTATGTTTTGGTGTTTATTTTTTCTCTATTAAAATTGTTAAAGTGTTTTCATGTTTGATTTTCCATTTTGCCTTCTGACATACAATTTCCACAATATATTAGCCCTATGGAGATGGGTATACCCTTCAAGCTTTTGGAGCCAGAGCAGGTGCTTAATCCAACAGTTACATAATTATCTGCACTTCTTTTTCTTTTCTTTTTTTCACTTTGTTGGGCTATCTGTTTTTTGACTTTTCACTTTTTTTTTTGGTTTTCAGTTGGATTTCAACAGGTGGGTATGGCTTGGGTCATGTTGTATAGGCTCCATCTGACATATTTTGTCCAGAGCTGTGATATTCATCTAATAAAAGTATATTGTTAGCATTGCAATCAAATGATCATTAGCTACACCTTTGAGCGTTGGAATGAGATAGTAATTGCTACACCATTGATCTGTTACTTATTGCTTTAATTTTTTAGAAATAGTTTTTCGATTTAATGGTTAATTATTGAAACTGTGGAGGTCTTTGTTGTTTTTTCTTTGATTGAGATATGGACAAAGAGCACCATTTTGAGGCAAAGGCTGAAGCTGGAGCTTCACGACCTGTCCACAGCAAGCTGGTACCCTTCACAAGCTTTATGTGTAGTTTTTTTTCCAATTTTTTAATTGATGAATTTGTGTTATGTTGGACACATATTGATTGGTGATTCTTTTCTCAATTTTTTTGATTGACCATTTTTTTCGTGTTATATAATGTCTTCAAGCATGAGCATTTATTTGTGATAGGTTGGATTTTTCCCCATGTGACGTTGTGACAATGGTTATTAGTTAGGTAATATTTTTTATTTTTTATGTTGTGTCACAGTGACAATGATGATTAACTAAACTTTATTCTTTGCCTATGGCATTTACTGAAATTACAACATTATTAATTTCAACTTTTTTTCATAGATCCTTATTTTTTTTATACTGTTGAAATGAATTTTTTTTTTGTTATATAGTACCTTCAGGCACGGTCAATTACTAGTATATCTATATAATAAAGTAGCTAGCTTTGTTTGTCTTAAACTTTTCGCAGCTTAGATCGTTTGAGGATTATTGATCCGATGATCCTAATTGGACTTTTATTCCTTTTACAACTCTAAGACTCTCATTTCTCATATAACTCTCCCTCTCTCTCTATATCTCATACACTCAACTCTTATACGTATATAACTTTCTCTCTCACGTTTTAAACACATTTTCTCATCTCTCATATAACACTCTCTCTCTCTCTCTCTCTCTCTCTCTCTCTCAGCATTGTTAGTCTTAACGATCCTAATTAAACTTTCTATCTATCTCATACTCTCTCTTAGCATTTTTTATCTTAACGATCCTAATTGAACTTCTTTACTCAAAACATTTGTATGATTTTATAGATGAGAAAATATTTAAATGTAAAAAAAAAAATTCCAAGTTGTAGACATTCAAAGTCAAGCTAATTACCAATAAAAAATGACAAAAATTCAAAGTCAAGATAATTACCAATAAAAAAATAACAATGACAAATAAAAAAAATAAGGGAAACCAATTACACCAAAAAAAAAATTCAACACTAACTATAATTTTTTTTTTATTTGCATCACTTTCCTCTTGCTAATGTTCATATTTTTTTGAATACTTGAATAGTGCAAAATAGACACCGAAACGACAAAATGTCAGTTAAATCAAATTTTGTTTTTGAAGTGTTGAATTTTTGATTTTATTGATTTGATTGAATTGCTTGAGAATATTTTTGTAACATCCAAGAAGTCACAGCGACAAAGAATTTAAATCAATTGTCCTCACAGCTACAAACAGATTCGCTGAGCAATATTTGTTCAGTTGGGTTTTTTCTATATTTTGAAAATTTGATTTATAGTTCAACGTGACTGATTCGTTTGATTGGATTCAGTGATTTAATTGTGTTTTTAATGATATTCTTTATTAAAATTAGACAACCTATTAATTAGATTTCACTAGAGGTTGAAAAAATGAATACTCAATTGGTGGAGAGAAGACTCGCCATGAAGAAATGTATGGCATGATAATTTTGTAATGGTGTTAGTTTAAGTTGATGGAAATTCTCAAATTGTGTTAATGTTATATGATTCTTCTTTATTTTAACCCTTGAACTTCTTTTATTTAAGACATTCTTGGTGAGTTTTTTGTGTTAAGAGTGTCTTCAGGCATGTGTAATGACTAGTATATATATATATAGTCCTAACTTATATATGGATATAGATAAATATGAGAGAGAAAAATTTTTAATGTTAATCAAACTCTTAAAATTTAAGAGTTTTTAATTTTTAGTTTTACTTCACTTCTAAAGGGAATGGATAGTCTGGTAAAATTAACAAAAAATAGATTTCATAACAAATAAGTTTCTTTGGCGGACTTAACTCCAAACAAGTCTATATAGGAGGACCGACTTCCAAATTTCCCCAAAAAAATTTGTCAAACATGGGATTTGTGGGCTTAGAGATTATTTTATCCAATCCGAACTAAATATCCCCCGATCTAGGCAGCCAAAATGACCCATTTCGATAGTCAATTTGGGTGTGAAGGCAAGGAGACTTATTCTTTAAATTTTTTGGTTAGCATATTATTCACATCAATCCGAACATAACATAATTAATAATCAGCTTGAACTAATGTCATGACATTTGAAACTATAAATTAAAAATTAAAAATTTATAATTAGTTAATATTTAATTCAATTAATTTATCTGAAATATCGAGTAAAAAAGTCAACGGAATCGAAGTATGAGATCTTGTAGGACCTGACTTGGTTCCATGTGGATCTGTTGGTTCAATTTGTGGGAATTGGGAAACAACCTTAACTTCATTGATTGCAAGTTCCGATCTCTATACAGGAGCCAGCTGCCAGCCTCATGGACAGTTCATTTGTTCCTTCTAATTTAAGCTTATGAATCATTTATATAACTTATAATCTAAGCTAATATAGTTTAGTATTCATCTATCTTACTCTACAATTTATAATTATAATTTTATAATATAAAACAGGACATGTTTCAAAAAATTCATCGGACGTTCACAAATAGATTCACCTAACGACCACTAACATCTCTCTTAAGAATCTAGGTTGAGGTTGTATATTGATTTCAGACACGAGTTATCCCTAATATACTCTAATCTAAGCTAGTATGGCTTGTCAATGCTCATCTTTTAAAATATCATGCCAAGGGTATAATTTAATTAGGTCCGACAATCATATCAAGTGAGACAGGTTCGTGTCGAATTTTATCAGGTTCATGTCAAAAAATACTTTACTCATACTCTATTCGTTTTATTAATTCATATCTAATTAATCGTGTAAAAAGATGAGTCTTGTCGTGTATGAATCATGTATAATTGGTATATAAATGAGTTTTATTATCCAGTTCTTTTGATTAGTTTCGTCCATACACTTACTCTATTCATTTTTTAATAGTATTGTGTCAAATCTACTCATTTACAAAACAAGTGGTTTAAAAAAAACTCAAACGTTTTAATTTTATGTCGTGTTAACGAGCACTTAGCATATTTTAACACCCCTAAATTTAGTAGATCTCTCTCTCTCTCTCTCTCTCTCTCTCTAAAGGCTACTTAGATATCTCGAGTTACTTAATAGATTGATAATTGTTCGAATATTTCTGTTCCTTTCTTCACTTAAGACTATTAGACAAAGAACAGTAATGCAGATGTGTAAGGGAACTGAATAACATATTACAAGGTTAAAATTAGAGCTTTTATCCATCTGTTATGGTATGTTATAGCGCTTTTTTTTTTTGTTGCCACAGGATATCTAAGTTTGTACTAACTACTCCTTCAAGCTCAGATACTGACCACCATAATTCGAACAAATTTAGAACATGTCCCTAAAAGAACAAGAATGACTGATCTTTAATGGATATGGAAAATATTGAACCAACGACATCTAAGTCATCAAAGGTCAGACTCAACTACTAAATTACCCCTAATGATTTTTATGTTATAGTGCTTGTGACTAATGTGGTTATGATATTTTCTTTATTTTTGAACAAATTCTAAATTAAATACTTAATGCCAAAAACTAGTGATATCTAATTTTTCTGCATGTCCAGCTTCTGGTCATATGATCAAACTTTACATCTGCCTTGACTTCCTCTAGTATTCTGACCTTCTCTCCAGTTTTCAGCAATGAGAATAATAGAAATCCCTGAGTTACTGACAAAAGTTCCCCCATTTCTGATTTTATATCCGAGACAAACGGAAAATTTTCAATTTTGGCGTCATCAATCAATGGACTAATTGTTTCGTCTTAACTTTTTTTTTAATCAGGAAAAAGGGGAGAGGGGCAACCAGTAGGTAACCCCTGGGCGTGATCAAGGGTCCCCCACCGGGAAATGTCCAGTTTGAGCCATAACTACTAATATGGAAGAACAACCTATAACCACAGCACCACTAAAACTAAGTAACAAACTGCGTTGCTCCCGTGAATCGAACCCTGCTAGAGAATTAGGGATGAACCTAAATAGATACGACTTACTGGTAGACCACCAGCTCGAATGGTGTCTTAGGTGAGTGTTCGTCAATATATATTCAAGTACAATCTTCACCATTCAAGGCCATGATCAATTTGCATCTCATATCATGAAGACATGTCTAGAGTGCCCTCACACATCTGATGTTCATATTCAACAATTCATGACTCAAATATGAACAAAAATTCCTTGTGTTACTGGCCTATTCACCCCAAGATATCTTACTTGGGGTAAATTACATAATTAATGAAATGCGAAAAATAAAATGAACATATAGCATCGTACATATCAAAGAGACTCATGAAAAGAATCAAGGGAAGATATTTCATATATTGAGTGAAGAATTTCCCAGTATCCATCCCCACAATTACAAGGCTATACCCCCATCTCTCTTGTCCAAGAGAAAAAAACAACATTTCTCTTTATGTACAAGGCCACCTAACCTCACCTGTGAATCTTTAGCTCCCATTTTGTCTTTCATCATTTTTCTCAAAGCCATTTTCCAGCTTTCCCCAATTCTTCTTTATTCATGCATATTGAAAGACCAGGAAATATACCCACCATTGTAAAAACACCCAAAACACTCTTATCTCGCTATTTAGTTTATCCCACTTTCCCGAAACCGGAAGAAAAATCAACATATAAGAGATAAAATGAGGCACTAAGACGATATCATGACCATAAGTACCCCAAGTAACCACTAAGACGATATCATCAACATATAAGAGAAAATTCAAGGATTACCTTGGCTGCGGACGTACTGGAAACGACCAAGCTGGCCTGGCTGATGGTTGAGGTGATGTACTGCCAAATAACATTGTCTGTGAGCGATTAACCATGTCCACCATGGACGGGGTCTGGTAAGCGTGCACAAGGCTTGTACTATCTGTGGAATCACCTCGTGCAGTTGCACGCTGCCATGAGTGAGAGCTCAATCCTGACAAAACATATGCCCTTCCGGAGGACTCATACAGACGGCGGTTTGCCATCCTCTCTTGCATCTCCCTCAATTCAGCAACCAATGCAGCACATAACCGATCTCCAGCTTGGGCTGATACGCTTCCTGATACTTGTATACGACAATGCTCAAGAACAGACACTGCAGCACCTAGATCACCACGTTCAGCAGAAGCCTTTGCTTCAGCCATTGCCTCAGCTGCTCGGAGCCTGTTTTGCTGACTGTCCACTTCTGTTGACACAACTAGTGGTCCAGTGATTTCAGGCCTCTGAATCTTCACGCCACTGGCTTCTTCCAAGGTCACCACCTCTTTTGTGATGGAGTCAGTGTACGTACATTTAACCTTTATCAATGACATCTCATCACTGGATCCAACTGGAATATCCATTGTCACCAGAAAATCTCTATCTTCTTCAGCATACAAATCCCCAACTTCGATAAATCCTGACCTTGCATCCAGCATCACACTTGATTTGTAACTTCCTGCTTTTATTGAGCTGAGTTGCAACCTTGGGTGAACACACTCAACTCCCACTTGTAGCTCCTGTACCACAACACTCAAAAGCCCTCCAATGCACTGAGCAAAGGCATCCTGAATCACACTCTCTGCTTCTATGAAAGAAAATGTGCCCCCAGAAGTTTCAGAGATTGAATGCATCGAAACAGCATCATGATCTGTACCAAATCCAAACGCATGGACTGGAATGTGGGGGCCTGTACCACTATTGCGATGCATTGAGAGTGGGAGGAGTGACTGGTAATTGGTTCGAGAATGAGACCCACCAGGACTGCTAACAGTGTATGTGTCCTGTCCATCGGACAGCAATATAATACTGTTAACTGGGTTTTTCCACTTGCGGTCTGTCATCACCTTGGCACCCTTTCTTAGGCCCTCGGCAATGTTTGTCCCACCATTTGAAAGTAGCGAATTGACAGCCTGTAAGGCTTCCTGCCTTCCAGTGTCAGTCATCCGACGAAGGGGAAAGATACGGCGAGCTGTAGAGGAGAAGGCAATGACAGAAAGCCTGTCAGAAGAACCTAGGTTTTGAATCACAAACCCCATGGCTCGTTTTAGCAAGGCAAGCTTGGTGCCTGCCATGCTTCCACTGACATCAAGCACTGTGACAAGATCAACAGGAGCACGCGAGTTTTGAGATAACGGCAAGTTAGCCTGGTTTGTCCCACAATGCCGTCGGTTATTAGTATTGGGGGCTTTGAGATGAATTAAAATACTGAAATTACTATGAGTGGCTGACTTCGCAACGGCAGTAACCTCTGGGTATGTTCTGACTTCTATTGCCCCAATAGGAAGGTCGCCACCACCATCAATGCTAGACGAGCCTTTTCCAGTAACCTCAGGTTGGTGAGTAACAAGTTCGTCATCATCAAAGACACCTGGCTCTGGGGCAGGAAGAAGAGAAGGAATATGTCGATTGATGTCCACTCGTGGAGGAGGAAGCCTTCGTAGAACAGTCATCCAGGCATCATCATGGGACCAAGATACATGGTTGAGCCTTGGCCTTCCATGGGATAGATCAGAAGCAGAACCCTTGAAGGGGATTTCCTTCCATTTTGCTCGGCAAACAGGGCAAACTTGGTTTCCATGTTTAACGTTAGTAGTAATGCAATGGAAATGAAATGTGTGCGAGCATTCTGCAGTGAAAATAGCATGACCATGGCCTGGTTTCATGGTGGCCAAGCATATTGCACAAGTCTGCAAAACGGAAGTATTTCAGGTGAAAAGCTGATTCTATAGAGAATATTTAGGACAAGGAACTGTCAAATGTGGGCATTCAAACACATATCTAGGTCACGATCCCAAAAAAAAAAAAAAATGTAGCTATCTTAATGAATCTTGATACAATTCCACCTAAACTAATCCAATAATTTTTATACAGTCCTGGAAGAAGTAGAATCCACTAGATCCAACCCATATCTTGTTGAGTTCAACACCATACACTAGTTCAAAGGAATCCCAAAGACCAAACTTTTGAATAACATAAATTAAGAGCATTATCAGCAGATTTAGGCAAAATTATCCCAATTGCCTCGATTGGTGGTCATCACAATATTAAAAAGTGATTATTGTCTGCATGTAAGACACATTATCGAGAATGGTGCATAAAAAGATGTAACGTAGCGACCCATCTATGAAAAAAGCCTCTCCCAAGCAAGATAAAAATAATATTCGAGAAAACTGACTGATTGCGGGAGTTTACCAATGCTAGGTAGTCAAAACACGGTAGAGGGTATACTAATACAGCCAACCCAGCAATTTCTAAAAAGTAAGGGTAATCAAGCAACTCTCAAACTAATGATGAAGCTTTCGAGGCAACATAAAAGTGTATAAAATTTAAAGGGCATGTATCAAAAGAAGTAGAAATCATTAGTTGTTAGTTGCTACAAGATTTCCTTCTTTTTCAACTCTCATCTTACTTTGACCAAGCTTATTGTGGGAAAAGCTCTTAATCAACGGTCCACAGGCTTTTCTAAATCTATCATCAAAAGGGGTGATAGTGAGGAAAATAGAGAGATGGGTCTGTGTGTGGAACAGTGCGATTGCTGACCAGACAAAGCACTTTCCCTCCAAGGAGGGGTTATGGGGAAAGGAAAGAGTACACTAGTTTTTCTTTTACAATAAGGCCAAAGGACAATGGTCCTTAAAGGGACTAGTCCACTTTATCATCACAATGTGCCATAGAGAGCTGAAAACTTACACGACAACCTATACCCCATCTCTTCAATCCAGATGCATATATTTAGATCCATTATCATCCCCAGACCTCTACCCCACGTGAAAGACAGAGTCCAAAAACAAGCTTAGCCAAAAAAAATATTAAATTGACTAATTTTAAGCTTAAATGTGAAACCAAACAGATCTTAAGTTCAATTGTACTCAGAATCTGCACATGAAGATTCAAATAGCAGACGGGATACAAACTAATTGACAATAAAAAAAAAATTGACGATATAATCGATGAATCCTCGCTACAAATGGTAGAAATAGGGTGACATTGGACAAAAAACTTCAAGATTCCATGAAATCATTACTGTTTTATGCTACCAGAAACAAAAAAAAAACTAGAAAAGCATTACGGAAAAAAAAAAGTAATTACAAATGCATGAACTTTATCAAAAATACAGATTTAACGCTATCTGCGATCAATATTCGAACCTTGGATGATTTGCTGCTGTGCTTTGGCAACCGGAGACCGGAAGACGACGGCATCGGCGTTGTTGGCATCTGACAATCGGAATTTCTAGCCGACGACTGAGAAATCGTCGGAGACAGCAAAACGGAGGCGGACAACCTTCCAGCACTTTCAGCCGTCGGCGAAGATGAGTCTTCTAGAGTTCTCGGAACGTAAAGGCACGTGTTAAGCCCCAAAGCCAGCTTCGCTTTCCTCCATTTGCTTCCCATTTTCCGATCTAACGATGTTTCTAGATAGAGAAACTACACACAGACGTATACATATAGGCGTATATAGATATATACTATAACTAGCTTTTCAATGGCTTTGAAGAGCAGATCTCCGAATAATCGCAATGCTTGTTCTCTGAGCTGTTTCACTTCCTCCCTCTTCTCACAAAGACGGTAACCAACAGCTTTGAATGAAGCAACTCATAAATATCTGTAGATATACATATACATATAGAGAGAGAATGGAGAGTGGGGAGCGAGAGATGCGTGTGTTAGTAGTATGTGTTTTAGAGAGAGAAAGTGGAGCGGCGTGGGAATGATTTGTTTAAAGAGGGAAGGTGGACTATGAGGGGCAAAATTGGAAAATAAATTTCGATCTGAGGAGGATTTGTTGGGATTGGCGGCAATGAGAGGTGAGCTTTGACCGGCGCTGTCAATCCGTTGTGTGTGGTGTCGTGAGTAAACATCCGCTTTCACGTCATTATTGGCACATCGGTATCACAAACTAAATTATTTAATTAAATAATTATTAAAATAATAAAATTCACAAAATTTATTATTATTTTTTATTAATTATTAAAAAAAAAGGTGAGATAAAAGAGAACGTCTAGAGACTATTTCGTTAGGCCCTCACCGATAATAAAGAGTTCAAATGACATCGCAGTTGCTGATTAACTGTCATATCAGCAAAATCTTTTCGTCTTCTTCAAATCAAGGATAGATGGGGCATATCAGCAACTATCATATCATTTTGACTCTTTATCTAGTCTCTAATTTTGGTCAACATAATATTATTGCCAGTTAAATCATAAAATTCTTGATCACACTCGTTACTCCTCTCGAGAATGAACTAGACTAAACTAGCATAATGGTCACAAAATTTACTTACACATACATCCCATTAGGTCAGCAGACCCGGACACCCTTAATCGTTATATAAGTAAATTTGTGTTATTTATAAATTGTGTATAAACTATATTTAATAAATTTATAATATGTTTAAAACTTTAAATTGTGTTTAATATGGTTTATATTAATATTTACTTTAAAAAGATATAATTTAACCTGAAAAACTTAATAATTTTGGTCATTGAATGAAAACGGATTGGTTGAAGAGAGAGAAATTAGGGTTTGATTAGTAGATTTATGCGGCTGGTATTAGGGCTTGGTTGTGGAGTAATTATCGAAAAGGACAGTGGTTCCAGTTGAATTACACACGGGTTTTCCGGTTTCAAGTCAGCATCATTTTGGGTAAAGTGGTTTGGGTACAACCAGTTTGTTTGCTTGCTGTTGTAAAATGGAGTCATAGTCATTTGGGAAACGCATTGGATAACATTGACAGCTTTGTGTTAGCTCAACTACAACCATCCCCACAACTTTTGCCTTTTCAAGTTTTACTGCTCGACTACGGTACTAAAAAATATTTTTTTTATATTTATATATTTTTTTATTTAATAAAAAATAATACGTACACCACAAATCAATAAAAATCTATCAACGGGGCTTTTATTTCAATAGTATGCCCGGTCTTGTGAAGACTTAATTTTCACGAGGTCAAGGATTCAAGTTTTTTAGGCAACAAAAACGTGATTAGTTGGTAGGACGAATCTTAATTATTTGGACGAATTGTATCTAAGTCTCTGGTATGAGTTCGAATTCCTATCAAAACGCAAGTCCTGATTTAACTGGTGTATATGTTGAGGCGGACCGATTCATGCACTTGAGATTTGCCCTCGATTCTATTCGGACTCACGAGCCTAAGCAACTAAGTCGCTTCTATCTCGCGGTGGACAGGGCTAAGAATTTCCCCCGTCTTCCAAAAAATAAAAATCTGAGCGACAATTTTTTTTTTTTGACTACATGAACCGAAGAAGATTAATCAAGTGTTCTAAAAAAATAACATGCATAGCACTTAGCAAAAAATAGAACAATTTAGTTCTTTTCTGATTTTGAAAGTCGTTTTAATTAATGTTTTGCAATTTACTGCAATCATTTTAGCCAGGAATAAGAAAAGAAAGGATGTTAGGTAGCTTGATTGTAGACTTAAATTTCTTGAGCTTGAAGAGTATTTTAGTCCCAACTAACTCACCATCTTTGGTTAAACCTCAATCAAAAGCTTTGTTTGAAAATCCTATTCTCCAAAAACCAAAAAATAAAGAAAAGAAAGGAGAGATAAATTACACTATCATTATTATTTGTACTAACTATAGTAGTCACTAGTTCGAATCCCCATTCCTTGTATTATCATAGTGATAGGTATAAATTATAAATAGTCCCATCTTGCCCTTCTTTTATTTTTTGTTTAACGGTTAGTATTCGAATCAATTTACGCACATCTCGACTAATCTTTTTTACGGTCTAATCAAAAATAGATTATTCACACCAAAACTAAAGTATTTATCACCTTTCTTTTTTAGTGTAAGTAAACTTTGGCTTGAATCATCCATGATTCCCTTTGACTTCAGGCAGTTGTTCCTCATCATGACTATATATAATTACATATATCTTCTTGGAGGGAGGCTTACTTGTAAAGTTTAAATCTAATTTATTAATTTAATTAATTAATCTAATTCATCACAATTATTAAATTAATAACAAGTCTCGAAAATATTAAAATCCACGATTAATCTAATTGGTATAAATGATTAAATCAATAAATTATGTCAATAAATTAAGTCTAATTAGCATTACTCGACATATAATTCCGCGCCCTAGTCGCCAATATCAATGGTGAAATCATCTTTTCAAAAAAATAGTTGCACAAAAAGGATCACCAACACAACCATTAAGTGTTTGACTATTTGTCTAAGAGGATTAAGTTAAAGTCTCTATCAGAAAGTCTCTATTGTTCCCCTTGAATGACATATCAAATATGCTTTGAGTACTTTGTTTGACTTAACATGGATTGGCCCCCATTATGATATAAGAGTTGGGTATGAATCAAAGTCAGGGATTATGTTATGATGCTAAATTCTGTTTATGGTGATGACTGACAAGTTCTTCACTACTGCACTAATGTTATGAACTTAGACAAAAATAATTATTAACTCAGATACGACTCGACAACATGTATAATACACGAGTCGTGTTTTGAATTATGGGTGAATCCATCAACTCATTAGAAAATATATCAAGAATTTAGTCTTGAATGGACACTGATAATGATGAGATCTTGAGTATGGGCCGCCTTAGTCAAAAGCCCAGTAAGTCCGGGAGGCCCCTACGTGCACAATGGCCCAAATGGATTGCAACAGTTTGCCCATTACAAGAGTAGAATAGACCGCACCCGAAGGGAGGGAGCCCAATAAATACCAGAAGGTTACAATCCAGCTCAGTCATAATCCAGCTCAGCAGCCTCTAACCCGACAAGAGGATAACTATAGCTGTTATGGAGCTCAAAAGGCGCCGAGAGGTAGCGCCGAGGAGTAATAGCTCGGGAGGGCCGAGCACACAGGATGAGATCAACATTTAATGAGATATGACAGCTTATTAACGAGGAGTTGAGTGATTGCGACATGGCTATTAATGAGTCTCTGCATCATCGAGACCCAAATTGACAGTCATGATTGCAAAACATTAATGGCCGTTGCGCCGACCAGACGTCCTCGAAAACCCTGAGGTATTATGTCCTGAACATTGAACATTCGGGAATAGGTGTCAAGCCCCGATCAGATAGGCTTAAATGACTGGGAATAGAGCCATGAATGTTCGGCATGCCCCGAACAGTCATCATGTTGCCCGAGTAGGCTAGTCATGAGGATCTGATTGGAGAGCATTCATTACGCATGGATAAGAGTGCAAGTCATTAAATATTGAGATGAGACTCCTAACTCTTGCACTCATTACCAGCCAAGGTATAAATACTCCTCAGAAAAATGAACAAAGGTACGCACACACAAACAAAATTGAGAACAAAAATACTGTGCTATAGCCTCCAAAGCCTACTGACTTGAGCTTCGGAGGGGATAAGCCGGGTGTTCACCCGGCTCCCGCCTTTGACCTTTTGATTGTTTTAGGTCCATCATCTAGAAGATCACTACCTCCATTTGTTGCAGGGAATCATCTCGTACATAGCCTTAGCCCTTCGGCCGAGGTATCAATTCTAGACTTGGGCCAATATTTCTAAGGACCATCAGACATTTTCATTACAAGTTTTACTTAATTTTTCTTAGTCGATAAAATAGCATGATAAATTTATGTTTATCTCAATGGGAAATGCTATTTGAACCTAATTTGAGGACCTAATCTAGGGACCTAATGATGTACAACCATTGGATTGGTTGTGGGCTCCATCTAACATTGGAACTCACAACTAATCCAATGGTTGTATTGAAGCCACATCATTAGGTCCCCATATTAGGTCCCCAAATAAAGTCCCTATAGCATTGCTCTTATCTCAATAGAGACCAATAGTAAGAAAATAAAAAGTAGGCATAGGTCAATTGTAGGTAGTTTTACGTTTAATTTAGAACAAACCAAAAAAGCCATATATGTACAAATCAATATCAATTGCAAACATCCTGAGGTTGAAAGTTCTAGTCTTAGAGTTCATATTGTGGCTCACTGGTTGATCGTTATGTTAGCCTAACTAAGTTTGTTTTCAAGAGGAGTAACGAGCTCGATCAAAAGCCTCATGATCTTACCAGTGAGAACTTATCGGGATAGTTTTTGAACTCTCTCCTTTACTCTCACCTCTTTTTCTACCAACTTAAAAAAAAACAATATCAATTGCAAAAAACCCTAAAATAGTCATCGTCCACGTCTTGAAAAAACATATCAAACCAGAACACGTCTCCTTTAACAAGTGGTATAAAAGTTTTTAACATGAACTCGCTAGTTTCATATCGAATTCGTAACAGGACTTAATTGAATCCATAACAGCTTGTTTTGCGCCCCCCCGGGGGGGGGGGGGGAGTGTAATAACAAACTGTAGGAGTACATCGTCTGTGTTGGCCGTATGTATGAAGTCATTTTCATTGATGTAAGACATAGGGTGGGTGCTTTACCCAATAATGACTTCTCATAAGAAATTGGACCATGGCTTCATGAAGGGACATACATACCTTCCACTCCACTTATTTTAGCCTCCACCAAGTGGGTCTGATGGACCCCTTAACCTAACAGATATATATCTATAGATTCCCATGTCCATGTCACATCTTAATAAAGCATCTTTGGTATCAAAACAGTCTTAGAAACAAATTAACATTACTTGATTGTGTCAAATCTTTCTTTCCAAAAATAAGAAAAATCTTCCTTCTAGGTCTTTCCTACACCCCCCATGGACTATATATTACATGGAGTTGTTTACGGTATCAAAAAAAAAACATCGGTATTGTATCGATATTTATCATATTTGTGGATATTTTTATCATTGTTGTGAGTATTTTTTCGGTCGAAAAAGTGAAAAAAAATTTAGTTGTAAAATAACCTTAAAAAAATTATAAAAACACCCATTAAAATAATAAATTTTAGAGGTACTATATCTAATTTTTTTTTTTATTGAGTACCATAGTCAAATCCTATATTACAATGTGCTTAGCTTTAGTAGAATTAGATAGCATGTAGCCTTGATCAATCTTGTCAGGGAGATAATGAAGAATCTAATCACATATAGGAGATAATAACCAATGTAACATTTTATCATATCATATATATATCATGTCTAGTTTAAGGTTATGATAGAATATAGATCCATTATATTTGGATTGGAGACTAGAGTGTAGCACTAAGTTGAAAAAGACAAAAGCATATTTACATCAAATACCCTCCTTTTTTTTAAAATATTTATATAAATGGGATTAATTTTATGCGATTAATGTGTATTGTGTATGTTGTTATTCGACAAGTAGCGTCGATCTGGTAGTAACTTGTGTTATACCACCAGACTCTATAACATAATTCAAATATAAAATGAAGTTAATTAGGTTTATACGCAATCTATCCCTTCCAGTCCCAGGATGGGGAATTATATATGTGTGATTGATGATCCCGTAGAGATAAATAATTTGCATATTCATTAACATGATTTGCATATTCAATTATTTAAATCCAAAACCATTTGAAATCTCTGTTAAGAATTATTATTGTTCCTATGTATGAATATATTATTATTTGTAAATACATTAAGGCATTGACTAATTGTTACATTATCCTTGAATTTAGCCATGTTAGGGTTTGTGGTGAAAAGTTTGACTTTTATATTAATAATAAGATTAAGTTATTCACCGCTTACTCGAAAGCAGTACGTTTATGGATTATCCCCTCATCGTTCGGCACGTCGACAACATGATTCTTATTCAATATTTTGATATCTTGGGTTTGCTCTATTTCTTCAAAATAATTTTATGATGTATATGATGAAAATAATTTTATTTAAAAGAGAACAAGAACATTAACTAAAGATATATTAATTCTATTGTAGACCAAACCCTAGTCTAATTGCTTTAGGGACAGCATTTGAAGGTGTCTGTCCTTGGAAAAGCCTGATTTCAACTTTATGTTGATTTGCCCCAGAAAGCCTGGCCAACTCATATATCTATATATATAAAAGAATGCCCTAACCCCACAAAGAAGCACAAAGGGCTCTTGAGTAACTGGATATCCACTAAGTGCAATTAAACCCTCCCACTAGTTGGAAGCATTATGGTCTCAAAAAGGAGTTAAAATGACAAAAGGAAGCATTGTATTGGGTCCCTAGACATGTTTTGTGGTAAGCGATTACTTTCACACCTAAAAGATGGAGCCCCATTCTTGAATGGATTGCATCAAGAGAATTTTATAGTACCCATTTTTTTTTTTGCTCAATAGTCAGGGGTGTCTGGGTTAACTTACACGTATCTCGACTAATCTCATCCCGGTCTGGCGAAAGACATACCACCCACGTCGGGACTAAGATATTTATGAGAGATAAATTTCTCATGTTCTGACTCCAATGGACTGAAAAAATTATTAATACTATATTACAATGTATAATATTTTAGGGATTCTCGTAAAAAATTTTGGTGGTCATTTGCAATTTTTTTGGTGTTTTTGCAATTAATCATAAAAATTTATGATCGATCCTCAACACCCCCCAAAAGTTATAACTTGAACCGTAAAAGTTGTAATGTGATTTCGAAATGTTGTAATTTTTTTAGTATCAATCCTAATATTTTTTGTTTTAACCAGACCCAAGAAACTTATATCTTAGCCTACAAATTTGTAAGATTCAATATCTTACCTCATTCGATACCAAAATCAAATCTCTCTATTCAATATTAATTGTTTGTTCCTATTTTTTTGTTCAATGAGAGCATAATCCAAAATCATATAATTTTTGTCATGATATCGAAAAATTATTTTTTTAGTACCATAGGATTATCTGAGTTTCCGCCGTCTCGCTGTTGGTAAAAAAAAATAATAATAATAAATTAGAGTAAAGAACATACTTGGTCCCCAGCTAGTGTTTGGGTGTCTTTATTACATTACATTTATATTGTTGGTTGTTCATCTTCAACTTAGAGCAATGTGCCTTAGCTGGATTCTTGGATTGTGAGAATTTCTGAATGGGATATAGAGGAAGTGAATCTTTCAATGCTTCCGCACCTAACAAGTGATGAGAGAGAAAATGTTCTAAACTTTTTTTTTTTTTTTTGCTATTTTGAAGGAGTGAGGTAAAAGAGAACACTCAAAGATAACTCCGATATGTTTTCACTGGTGGGATCATAAGGGTGAGCCTTGATTGTGCCCTTTACTACTCACGGGAACGAACTTAGTTAGGCTAATATAACGGTCAACCACCGAACCTTAATATGAACTTCAAGACTCGAATTTTCAACTTCAAGGTGAAAAGTTCGGCTAGTAAAATGTTCTAAACTTTGAATGCTCAACCAATGTATTCAGTTTTTGATGGCTCTAAAGTCTAAAGGCACTCCTGAGCCCAGATTGTAATTTTTTTCTTTCTTTTCTTTTAATGCTTAGCAGTATTCCAACAAGAAAAAGAAAAAAAGAAAAAAAAAATCAAAGATGTGTAGAAGAGGACAGACTGTCAATCATGAAAACAGTGGGCAAAGTGAGTGGTGGTATGAGAAGATCAAGCTACTTGTGGATTGCTTAGTTGTCAAAATTGATTGCTTCAAATCTTTATTATGATAGGGTAACAAAGTCAAATGACAACACACCAAATGTCATGTGCTGATTCAACAACGTAAACTCTTATAATTGAGATTAATGGTATTCCTTATTTTGTGAAGATTTTGTCAAATCTTTCTCAAGTTAAGGGTTCAAATTTTCTTGAAAAAAAACGTAATTGATTGATAAGACGGACCTTAAATATTTGGACGAACCGTATCCAAATTTTTGGTGTAGGTTTGAATTCCCACTAAAGCACAAGTCTTAATTTATAACTGGTGAATGGGTTGAGGGACCGGTTCATGCACCCGGGGTTTGTCATCGGTTATACCCGGATTCATGAGCTTAAGCGATATAAACACATCTCTACTCGCCGGAAACAGACCAAAAATTTCTCTCGTTACCCCCCAAAAAGAACATATAACATTTTAGGGGAAGAAAGGAGGGTTTTCTTACACCCAACGTGTCAATCTAATATGAAAATATTGGGTATAGATTTAGTTATAACCACTTCGGATTATAGTCAAGTAGATTAATCACACAAAATTAAAAAAGTTGAATCGAGCCTAAATTATGTCACACAAATACAGCTATGTATACAATTTATACACGATACCACAAAAAATAGGATAGACATAAGTTGAATATATTCTGATATGATGATTCTCACAAGAAACTTAATAAAACTACTACTTAAAGATGAAGTTATTATGATCGTTGGCCAACCATTGTGACTGGTAAAAGACAACAAACAGTCTAGCATGTTAGTTTTGCTCCCACCTACCCTGAAAAACCATCAAGTGAAGTGGAAAAGTTTGGCTAATTTGTCTGCTGGATACCCAAGATTGAGCCTGAGATGCATCGGTCTTTACCATCAGAGTTCTACTCTGAGATTGACAAAGCCACTTTCGCTTTCATTCAATGGTTGGAAGCCAATAAGCCAAAAGACAATAGACTTCTCCAACCTTCCCCTCTGAGTTTGACTCTGATGAGCTTGAATCCAATCCTAAATAAAGAATAAAGAATTTCCCCAATTGAACCGAGCAGACTGACCCGTTTCCTCTAGTTTAAAAATCTTGCTGTTTGTTCTCAGGTATTAGAATCAAAAGCTTATGAGGATTAGGCGCACGATCCATATTGTAGGTGCGTGTTCCATATAAAAAATCATTATTAGTGACTAACAAAAAATTGATGACTTGTACTTTGTATCTTGAAAAATTTAAAATTTTTTATTTTGGATTATCAAAGATTAGATTTTTTACGTTACACTTTATATGTATTAAAAGTGTTTCAATGTGACTTTTCTGTTAACTTTCGTACTCATTGCGTCAACGTCGATGTTATGGTTTTTAACGGAATAAGTAATGGAAACTAACAAAAGAGTCATATTACAATATTTTTAATACATTAAATGTGCAATGTAGAAAATCTAATATCTGAGAGTATAAAATGAAAAATCTTAAATCTTTTAGGATACAAAAAACAATCACCCCTCGATTCGTTCCATGGCGCGAAATTTATCATTGACTAAACAATCATTTGGTTATGCTATTTTGGGCTTTGTTCTAACCGAAACTATTGCATCTTTCCCGAAGTCGTGGGTTATTTTGTTATGTTATGTCTTGATCTTGCTTTCTTAATCGTAAGTGTAATAAGGTAGCTCTTGAAGGCGGACTGCTTTAAAAAATAACTATGGTTAGTTTATTAATCTAGAATGGACAATCTTTCAGAAACCTACAAAGAAAAACATTAATTTTTTTAACCAGTTCAGCTAGAAGAGTTTAGAAATCATCATCAAAAGGTCTACAATTTGGCCTTTGCAAGCGAGTCACAATTTACTTGATTCGCCTAAGTTTTGAATTGTAGTACACATTTGAATTTATTCTGTAACAATGAATTTAAAAGATGCGTGATGAAGATGAGTATATATTATAAAAATAGTTTTTCTAATACTAGTTGCAATGTGTAATCTCACCGGCTGACACTAGGGTTGTTCACCCGAGCGGACGAGTAGGAAATAGTGAATTTCATCTTCCAAGTTGATGAATTGCGGAAGACAATTTTCTTGGCCGACCCAACCCGATCGAGGGTAATGTTTGGAGCCGAATTCCGTCCAAAAAATCGGCTCAAAAGTCTGGTAGGAATGCATAATACCTCACATATTTTCAGTTTTTAATTTTTGGGTCATTTTAACAACTCAATTACAAAATTTTTGGGTTATTTTTACAATTCGGCTATTAAAATATAATATAAGAACATATAAACCAACACAATAAACCAATAATACTAAAGAAATTCGATAATACGATGTCGTTTTATACCAAATATATTATGGGTATTCTATATTCTTACTCGCGTTTTTACGGAATTCTATTGGCCGGCCGAAATTTTGTAGAATTTCAAATAGAATAGAATAGGAAGGATCCAAAACGGGTCGGGTGAGCAGAATTCTGAACAGCCCTACCCGGCACCCAATAAGATTATAGTTTTGGAGGCATTTGACTGCCTTTTGTTAAACAGCACTCCATTGATAGAAAGTTTCAGATGGGATATATTGAATAAACCCATTGAAAACTGGAATGGGACTGTCCCAAGTGTGGATTGGAACTACCATATATATATATATGTATATATATATATTAATTTCATTTTGCTAGTTGAATTCAAAAGTCTATAGTTTTCCATTGCTTGTATAGTCATTACAGAAGAATTGTTATTTACTTGCTTGTCAAACCTTCCATTCCCATTTTGAACGACTGACAGTGACACATGCTTTCCTTGACTTTTTTTTTTTTAAAAAAAAAAATTATAGTGATTTTTACCTTTAATATTTTTTATTGTAAATTTTAACTTATTCTTGAAATATTTTTAATTTTATGAAGTGTGGTTTAAAGTTTTAAACCCACGAGTTCTAGTATAAAAGCGTGCTTGCAAACATACTTTTAAAGATTCATGTTTTAAAGAATACTTTGAAAACCCATTCTAAAAATAAAAAACATGGGTTCTATTCTTTTATAACAAATAACAATAGTTTTAAAAATAAAATCAAAATATTATTGTGGAATAGAAATTGATTCGGCTTTCCAATCTCATTCAAGAAAAATATTGGGTGTAATTGTTACACCACGTTAGCAGTGTCATGTGGTGTAACAGTCTACTAAGAAGTAAACAACTCTGCAAGTGAGTCTCATTAAAATTCATAACCACCCAGTTATGTAATACATAACCACCTCCATGGTAAGAAGTGGACTCCATTTTATCCATTTTCTTATTGGATAGTTGTACCCAATATTTACTCCTCATTCTGGCTTGCAAGAGCCGCAATTGAGGGCAATAACGGTGTATTCGAATATGAATATTTAATGTATCAGTTACATAATGTTAGTATTATTATGTATTGTAACTGTTCAATGATAAATAAATAAGTTGGTAAAGTGAATCTCACTATTTTACATGGGACAGTTAGCTATCTTACATGGAGGATAGTTATTTAAAAGAGTAGGGTTCATTTTACTTATTTGTTGAGTTATCATTGAACAGTTACACCATGTGATAATGTTGACATTGTATAATCGTTACAATGAATATTTTTTCGATACAACAAACCAAGATTCTTCCTTGTATCAAATCCAAAAAGAAAAGAAAAGAAAAGGATATGGCTGAATCATGATGTCCTACCATGTGAGTTTTGGGGTGAGCAATATGTCACTAGCTTCTCTGATTTGTTTGACTTCTTGTCTTGCTGACCCTTTTTTTTGGCTACTTCATGTGCAGGAGTTTTTAAAGGCACAAATTGATTGGTATCTCTAAAGCCATTGAGATCTATAGTTCCTTCCTCGCAAGTCAATCTTACTTTGCCCGATGTGAATAATAGGGAGGTAGTTACGTGTGTATTCAGAGTTTGCATTATAATTGTATGTAAAAAAATATGCTTGAGGTATGGTGGTTAGTTCAGAGTTCGAGGAAGTAGTCGGCACAAGTCGAAACATCTTCTAACAAAAAAATAAAAAAACACACGTATTTAGAATGATTCTCCGTTACTTTCTTTGTTTTATATAAAAAAACATTATGGTCTAATAGCACTGTCAGATACAGAGGGAGGATTGAGAGACTGACCCTAACCTTGGCTCACTTTGGGCCTAAGCTAGCCCTTTACCTTAAACATTGGGCCTGAACAGAGGGTCAGCTCAAGGAATTACTGGGTTGGGCTGGCTGACCCCCTTGTGGTAATAGCCCTCCAAGTGAGCTACGTTGTTGGCTTGTGTTCAGCCCAAGTTGAAAGATACAATGCTGCATGGTGCTTGGTATACAAGTCAGCTGAATGATGCATATCTCCAATCTGAATTGCTTATGTCCATATTATGGTAAAAAAAATCATTCGACAATGCTCGGCACTTTTCATTCCGATACTACTCCACATTTCGTATAAACCACGAGTTTTACACGACTCACCTTAATCGTTCAAGACCTATCACCAAATTAGCCGACATCATTCGTATCACTGCAATATGGAATCTTCTGTCCTGTTCAACTTCTTATTATACTTATAATTTGTATGTGTCATCCACCAATAACTTTCCATTAAACGATTCATCGAACCAGCCATCCTAAAACCTTAAACCATGATCCACATTGATGATCCTTTGCAGTGCAAGTGCAACTTACCCTCCGATGCAAAAGCTCAGGGAAGTCCTTGTTGATCATGCATCGATCAACAACGATGACTTCATGAATCGCGACGTTTCCATCTTCCTCAAGATGGGAGCTTGTGAGGAGGAATTGAAGAGCCTCTCACCTAAAGAAGTTGAGAGCACACAAAGCTGTTGTGAGTCTTGGGACAGTGGAAATTCAGTAGTTCTCAACAGAATCAAGGAGTGCAGATCTTACCCTCTGTACAAGTTTGTGAGACAAGAGTTGGGTATTCGACAGGAGAGGAGATTATCTCACCTGGAGATGAATTCGACAAGGTATTCTCAGCAATTTGTGAGCCAAAGGCAATACGGCTTCAAAGCCAGATATGAAGTATAGAGCTGCGACTAAGCAAACGGAGGATCTAAAAAGAGTGTTTAATACTGGGTCGATCTGATGTCCGACCGATCGAGGGAATGGAATTGATACCGAGGAGAAGTGAAATCCAACTGCTCGACTATCTTTCTCACTTCCAGTATTTCCACATTGGTCGAAAATATGGTCTCAAGGATTGGAATGGCGCCCTTCTTCCAATTTGTTAGCCTTTCTGGACAGACGACACCAATAATTTCAGTGTCTTAACAAACCAGAAGATGCTCAAGAAAAAAAGGCAGCTTCTTTCTGTGTACACATCTTTTTCTGGTTTGAAATCTTGAAATGTTTTGACAACCTACTGGAAAATTCATGCTTTGGCAAAATAATTGAATAAAGTACGAAATGTAAACTCATACATCTTAAGTTCGAATTTCCACGATCGCATTAAATCGGGATCAACCAATGTACGCAATTTGTGGGTACTTGTGTGCATCCAAAGTTTATGTTGCAATCATAAATCTAAAAAACACGTAATTGGATGATTCTCACTTGAGGAGGACCAACTAGCCAAACAAAAAACAAATCATATACCATTATCAAGCCAGAATTCCAAGATAAATTTCCCTCAAATCACACATGGATACTATTAAAATGACAAAGCTCTAGCAATATAAAACCCAGAATCAAATTATACAGCATAAAACAATCCAGTACAAAGTCCATTACAATGAAGAAATAGCCCAAATGGTTGGGTGTCCATTTCCACTAAGCAACTGATGGATTTCATAAGTAGATTTTGAACCAGCAACTCTTTCAGAAGACCGCAACACCATCTCTCTCTCTCTCTCTCACACACACACACACAGAGAGTAAGCAAATAAACATAAATATATACATCCTAATTTAGTACAGCAAAGCATTCAACTATATACAACCAGAAATTTATGTGATAAAAAAAATTAGATAAAAGGACATTTTTACATCTTACTCTGGTTAGCCATTACAATTCACACGAGCTCCTCCCACAAATAATGTTGCAAGGCCTGGTGGGACAAAAGTTAGACAAGCAGCATTTTTTCAAGCAATGTTGACCGATCAATCATCATCAGATAAACAAAAAACATCAGCAGCTACAGCAGAAGGGGTTGAGCTAACATGTGTGCTAGCCGGTGGTCCAAACTCGGACAAGTCTAATGAATCAAAGTTGGCACTAAAATCAGGTAGAGGTGGCAAACTGTTAGGCTGATGTGCACTGGGACAATTATCAATGTCCATAAGCAACTCCAGGGCAGAAAGTGACAAACTATGAGCTGGCAAGCCTCTGGCAGTTTCAGGTTGTGGAGACCTCCTATAAGGTCCAGAGTGATTGGTCAATAATGGTGGGGTTGGTTGGGGTGGAAGTTGGGGATGTGAGGGAGCAGTTTCAGGCAGGTTATTTGGTGCCTGCTGGTAAGGTATCCCACGTGGTAGGGATGTGAGACTGGCAGCCGACATGGATGCATGTCTGAAAGGTTGAATGTGGGGGGCGGGGGCACGAATCTCACCACCAACTCGGAGATTTCGTGTGGAAGGGGTAACGGAGCTAATATGAAGAGGTCTGCTCATACTGCTGGATAAAAGTGCCGCTGAATGGTGAACGCGTGCAGGGCGTGGGGTGATCTGCTGACTGGCTGGAGGTTGGCCAGCTGGATGCAAACCAGAGACAGGAGGTCTTGGTGTAGGCTGCACCAAACTGGAAGGCATAGCTGCAATGAAATCAAATGTTAGGTGCTCACCAAAAAGACATGAACCTCCATGCATGTCCAAGTTGAACATATATTAAAGTTCATATCTGCAAGCACATGTTTGCGTATGCATATAGACAACTATATAACATGCAAGGCAACATAATTAACAGTGTTGCAGTTTAAGGGTATCGGTAGGGTTCAGTACATTCCAAAGCATTCAAGTAAAATTGGGGTTTTGCAGGAAAAGGGCAAGAAGATTTCCTAGGGGGATTCCTGAGATCAAAATATTAACAAGGTGGTCCAAAAACTATTACAAGCTGTATTTTCTGGACTTTGAAACTCTGCATCCTTTAAATTGCGTTTCATTCTTCAGACCAAATCAAGGCTATCACATTTGTGTTGACATAGATTTCTAAAATCCTTAATCTTAAAAATGGTCTTTTGTTTTTTAATCAAGATGATGTCATCGAATTTCTTACAGTTCTATTCAAAATTCAGTCAGAATGAAGCAGTAAGGAAAATGCACCTCGAATTGTTCTGTCAATATATTGGGAGGCTAGAGAACTAATTATGTATGATAACACAATTTTTATCTTTCTTAAGACTTCATTGAAGAACAAAAAACACCAAATTATCCATGAACATAACAATATATTTTTCCAATTAGGTATTATATCATTCCCACTCCTATATAAGTGAAAGTTTAAAGAAGGGATAATAGACATTGTTTTATTTGACGTATACCACTGAGATCAGAAGTATATTCCTAATTCTATAGATGAAGTAGAGTAGGTTCAAGGCATCCAGGGGCTTGCACAAGGTGATTCTTCTTCACCTTTTTTATTCACTTTAGTGCACAAGGTACTCAGAGCTAGGGGTTGTCATTGAAAATGATGAGATTTCGGTCTCTCATTTGCAATTTGTTGATGGCACTATTTTCTGTTCTTTAGACGATGAGGTAAAATTTTGAAACTCAAAAAAGATAGTGGACTTGTTTGGTAATGTTTTGGGATAGTGGGCATCAACTCCCAGCAGGATAAGACTACAAGGTTTGCAGGTTTATTTGATGTGTTGTAGAAGGTGGCCTCTGACATTTTTGAGACTTGCCTATTTTTTTTTTTGGGGGGGGGGGTTAATCCCCTTTTTTCTGAATTTCTGGGAGCCTGTTATTGAAAAATTTGGAAGAGATTACATGGATGGAAGAAAGCTTACATTTCAAGTAAGAAGAGCAACTAAGACTAACCCAAGCAGTATTACCTAGCATTTCCACTTATTTTCTATCTCTGTTTAAGATGTCACGAAGAGTGACAGATGATTGGAAATACGATGAGTGACTTTCTGTGAGATGGGAATGGTGAGGTGACAGGGTTACTTATTTAAGTGGGAGGTGGTGAGAAAATCAAGAATGAAAGGGGGATTTCCATTGTCAATCTGTTTCACCGAAAAGTGGCTTTAGTTGAAAAATGGCTTTGGAGATTTCTTAGGGAACAACATTAACTGTGGGATCTATTTATCAAGAGTAAATCCGGTTTACATGTCAATAACTGGATACCAATGGGGTAGAAAAAGGAAGTTCTTGAAGTCCATGGAAACTATGGATTGAATAGATTCTTGCAAAATGTCAAATATATTGTGGAATGAGGAGAGAGTTAGATTATAAGAGGATGTTTGGCTATGGGGAGCCTCCATTATGTAGAGTTTCCTCATCTCTATCATATTCATCATGCTCACAATTCTTCCATTGCTTCCATGGTTTGCTATATTCCTCATTCACATTCTTGGGATGTTGGTTTTTGTAGAAATCTTGATCACAGAGATGTCCTGGACATGGCCCTACTTCTTTCCATGCTTAACGTTGTTAATTTGTCTCATGAGTCAATCGATAAAAGAAGTGAGACCTATGATGCATGGATACGGACTCAGGAATACGACAAAATTCTAAAATATAAGACACGGGTACGACAATGATACGACTAATTAAAATAATATTATATATAAAATAACAACATTAATAATAACTAATTTCATATTATGGTATGTTCAGAATAATTGAATAAAATGCAGATTAATTTTTTTTTTACAAATTAAAGTACCACTCGTGTGTCGTGAGATGGAATGACTGTGAGGCCACAATTACACAGCAATTAACACAAATCAGGTTAGTGAGCTTTAATGAAAAAAAAAAACTCCAAAAAATTCGTTCAAACAACAAAAATCTCAAAAAATTTCTAAAATTTCAAAACCCTAACCCAATTAAATTCACAAAACAGATGATTCTAAACCTAAATAATTGAATAAAATACTGATTAATTTTTTTTCCCAGATTAAAATACCACTCGTGAGTCTAAGATGG
This sequence comes from Ilex aquifolium, assembly GCA_951799425.1. Classification (NCBI taxonomy): domain Eukaryota; kingdom Viridiplantae; phylum Streptophyta; class Magnoliopsida; order Aquifoliales; family Aquifoliaceae; genus Ilex; species Ilex aquifolium. The sequence continues at coordinate 20,368,309 of OX637409.1, forward strand.
GAGTGACTGTGAGGCTAGGTTTTGTGCATAGTTGCACAACAACTAACGCAAATCAGGTTAGTGAGCTTAATGAACTAAAAAAATCCACAAAATATTTGTTCAAACAACAAAAACCCCAAAAGATTCCCAAATTTTTAAAACCCTAACTCAATCAAATTTACAAACCACATAATTCTAAACCTAAATAGCAAAATTAATGCACAAAATCAACCCCAAAGCCTGCAAACCACAAAAGTAGCAATCCTCCCCCCCCCCCCCCCCCGCCAAAAAAAAAAAAATAAAGAACTTGATTTGTTGAAGCAAATTTGCAGATCTTCAACTCTTCGGTCTTCCCTTCTCCTCTCTTCTACTTCTTCTCCTCCACCTCTCTTCGTTGCTGAAGTAAATGGGGCTGGAGTTCAATGCCTTCGCCTTCGCCTCTTCTTCTCCTTCTCTCTATTGATGCTTTGAACAAACAAAATGTTTGGCTTGACCCTATCTTCTTTTACGAGGTATTTCCCCTTCTTTTTTTTTTCAACCACCTAAATTTTTTAAAATAACAAAAATTACCATGTCGTATCCCCATGTATCCAGTACGTGTCCCTCCCGTATCTCCCACATATCCGACTAAAAAAATATCATTTTTCTATTCAGGAAGTGTCAGACACATGTCTAGCCGTGTCCCACACGTATCTAGAACAGTGTCCGATACCGCCACGTCGACCCCTGCGAGTATCCGTGCTTGCTAGAGTAAGATACATCCTTTGAGTAATTCACATACGGTGTTTCTCCCATTTGGGATGATTTGGAGTGCTGAAGTACCCATAAAAGTGCATGTTTGTGTTTTGGACTATTACGTGTGGTAAGATTAGTACTAATGGACACGCTCCAGTAGAGGAGACCTCAGACTTGTCTTTCTCAGCAGTGGTATGCTATGTGCCGAGATTCTAGTGAATCCATGGATCACCTATTTTTACACTACCTATTGCTTTGTCTTTATGGCATAAGATATTTGATGTTGCAGGATTGAGTTGGGTAGCCTCTAGTTCCTTCTCCTCTGTGTTTTTTGAGGTCTTTAGTGGTTTTGAAAGCACAAAAATGGAACCACTTTATGGACTCGTGGATGCTTTGCTATTATATGGGTTACTTGATACGAAAGAAATGCGGGGATAGGTGACATTAAATTGAGGTGGTGGAAGGATTACAGGAAAGAAGCTACTCCCTTGCAGCATTTTGGGCCCCCATCACTAAAGAATTTCAGGGAACTCCATTCTTCTGCATACTAAGGGTGGAATGCTTTGTGATTTTTGGTTTGTTTCTTATGTAATTTGTGATTCACTATGAAATGCTTTGTTTGGACTTCTTGTCCACCTTCACTATTGTATATTATATTTGATTAATAAAATGTTTTTCCTCATTAAGAGTATAGGGCTCAAGCCCCAACCTAACCATGTGACTCTGTCTCAGATACCACACAGGCCAGGGTTTTACCCTGCGAGAGCAGGCCATAGGAACAGAGAAGGATTAGCAAGTGCCCATCATGTCCACAGTCCGCAAGGAGAAGTTCTACATATCATTGTCGAAAACTGGCCTCAAGCATTGGACACAATTCACCATCAGATACGTCGATTCTGTACATAAGCTTAGTTCTACATAACAACATGTGAAGGTCACAGCTTAGATATAAAATTATCATTTTCCATATGCTGATTTCGTTTTTATCAAGTTTCATGCGGAATGCTGAAATTGTGGAAAGATGACCAAATTTAGAATTTTGAACATAGAGAACAAAGTAATCACAATTAGAATTATAATTCTGGACTTAACTACTAACCAAGACTAAATAGTATCAACATCTATCATCTTTCTAAATTCAGCAGATATACCCAACAAAGAAATAGAAAAATAGTGGTTTGGAAGTCTGTTGCAAATATGTACCTTGTGAACTTCCCAAGGTCCCATTATGCCTGAGATCCTGGCACTTAGACCTGAAAGCTTCTGCCAATATCTTATTCATGAGAACCTTCTTGTGGTTTGTATCAGCTTCATTTTTTTTCAGCAGGAATGCTGCCTCAGCCTCCTGATGTTTAGCCTCATACTTGCTACGAATTTGAGCAATCTCCTTGTCGCATTCAGATTTCAGCCACACTTTCTGCTCAAAGAAACATATTAGTGTGACTGAAAATAAAATTTACACAAATCACTTGAAGAAATCATGATAAAGAGCAAATGTGACACCGACCGTATCTTCATGAACCTTGATCACTTGTTCTGTTTCTTTACGTAGTCTTTCCAATTCAATTTGCAGTGGGTCAGTATATAAAGACAGAGTTGGCATCCAGAAGGCTTCTTGGTGTGCACTATGCATTGGAACGTGGTTAAATCCTTGCACACTGGATAAATTTTCTCCAGGTTGCAAAACAGCTTGATTTGGAAGCTCGACTCTGACCTCAACATTTTGTAAAGAGGCCTGCAATTCGCCACTTTGTTGATTTTGGACTCTACCAGGCGAACTTAAGTCAGGCTGATTATTCCCAAGAGGTAATTGTGTAGCATCAGTCGGAGAATTCACTACTAAATTTCCCCCTGTTCGTGAAGTAGCATGACCTGGAAGCTCTGCTTGGTTAACAGCCAACAGGAAAGATGACTCCGCATTTTGGGAAGAGATGTGCCCTTCACTAGAACGTTCACGACCAAGTCCATTAGCTGAAGGTAAATCATGTTGATCGTGACCCCCGTGTATACACATTGACCGACACAGTCTATCAAGAGGTTCTAACAACGGTGCTTCATGATAAGACTGATCAATGGGTCCAGCACCAACAGGTTGCAAAGCTTGAACATCATCTTGTTGCAAAGTTCTCTGATTTCCTTGAAGAGTTGCAACTTCATCTAGAATTCCAGTAGATGCCAATGCTTGAGAACCTTCATCCTGGAGCGCCTGACAATATACCATATCAAACAGAAAGAATTCAGGCAAGTCAATCAGCTCTCTTTTAGAATCTTATTCCAAGAATCTCTCAAGGTTAAAAAAATACCAAGTAACATCTGATCTTAATAACAAAATCTTAATGTTATTCATCTACAGCATAGATGACTTGCTGTCTTCAATGAATCCAGTTCTCACAGTAATCATCTTATTGATCATTATTCTTAATTTCCAAGGGGAAAAAGGCACAATCAGTGGATTCGTCCACAATGGTTCCAGGAGAAAGCACGAAATGACATGACGGTAAAGCATATACATAATTGGATTCTTTTAAGACCAAAATCATATACTAGATTCTGCAGCGAAAGATCACTGCAAGTGGGAGAAACAACTGGCTGTAATAAAGGTAAGCTTACCAATGACGGCTCCTGGAAAGATGACACAGCATTGAAGGAGCCATTGGCACCATCACTCTGGATTCCCAAAGCATTTGGTACATCAAACCTGATTTCATTTTCTCTTTCATTCTCTCCATTGGATACCGCAGCAGGAGTTCCTATTTCTACAGAACCAGCAACACATAACACTTCATTAGGAATTGTTTCAGACACATCTAATGGGACGTCTTCAACTCTCAAAATTGATGGAACTTCATCTGGTGTCTGTTCTTCAAAAGAATGCAGATTTGCGGAAACAATGTTCTCAGTACCATCAATGGAACTGCCTACTGCGCTGGGCTGCTCAATTCTAGCAAGAAGTGCTCTGCCTGTGGCCAGAGCCTCCACATCATCATCATACACAGATACAGGATTCATAGGAATACTTATATTTTCAGTGGGATTGCTACAGCCTACTGTTTCATTCGGAAGAGTCTTAGGGATATCAGCTGGTGCCACCCAATTCACTTGTGTACTATGCTCAATTCTATCAGGAATGTGTTCTGTAGGATGTTCAGGCACGTGGGCAACACTCTTAAGGCCATTGTCAGTTTTATATTCACCAGCCTGAGAGTGCCCCACCTTGTTCCTAGATTTGGACCTATGCAAAGGCAGCTTATCGAGGACTCTATCTTCACTTGTGCAGGATTTTACTTCTGCCAACCAATTTTCCGCCTTTTGTTCCTCCTCAACCCTTGCAGCCAAATGCTTCGTCTCAAGATCTTTGAAGCATTTATCCTTCTGGTGTTTGTGGTCTTCCATTTTCTCTGCAAACTCATCAGTGGGATTGCTACAGCCTACTGTTTCATTCGGAAGAGTCTTAGGGATATCAGCTGGTGCCACCCAATTCACTTGTGTACTATGCTCAATTCTATCAGGAATGTGTTCTGTAGGATGTTCAGGCATGTGGGCAACACTCTTAGGGCCATTGTCAGTTTTATATTCACCAACCTGAGAGTGCCCCACCTTGTTCCTAGATTTGGACCTATGCAAAGGCAGCTTATCGAGGACTCTATCTTCACTTGTGCAGGATTTTACTTCTGCCAACCAATTTTCCGCCTTTTGTTCCTCCTCAACCCTTGCAGCCAAATGCTTCGTCTCAAGATCTTTGAAGCATTTATCCTTCTGGTGTTTGTGGTCTTCCATTTTCTCTGCAAACTCATCATGTAATGCCTTTAGCTTATCCATTTGCACTGAAATATTATTGTGAATAGAGCGAACAAGGGCTGACTCCATTCTGTGCTCTTTCTCCAGTCGTAAACACTCCTCCGCCCAAAATCTGTGAAACCCCTGGATTTCCTCCTGTTGCTGTTGAAGGAGATTTGTCATCCGCCTTTCACATTTTTTCTGGACTCGTCTGACACTTCTTGGCATTTCTTTCTTTGCCATTTTGCATTTAAATGCCTGTTCCTGCTGTGAAAGGACCAATTTAACAACAGATTCCCGATCACATGATCCCTCTTTGCCCTCCAGTTTTAGATTGTGCAGATTTAATGCCCTCATATGTGACTCCCCTGCATCCAATGGCTCTTTTGAAATATCTTCAGCTGCAGAGATGTGATCTTTTGAAGAACCTAATTCCTTGGCACCATCTGTGCAGGTTAAGAACATTTTTTTCAACACCCGCAACTTTGCATACACGTAGTTTGCCTCTTCTTCCTTGCAACTAAAATCTAGGTGATCCTTTGCCAGCAAAATAGATTCCTTCCTATCAATTTTGTGTTTCAACAATGAAGCAGCGATCCAACACTGGAATAATTGCAAACACCCATAAAGTGAATAATAAACAATACAGCTAAACACGTACTGAGGAAGCAAGCCAACACTGGAATAATTGCACGTATTCACATGAGCATACATCGACAGAGAAAGCTAGTACCACCATGCACAGGAGAGTTGAGGGGGCATTTATGATGGATGGTATCTGATTTTTCTGATGTAGGAGTTCAACTTTGATACATTCCAACTAAGTATCTTAATCATTTGAATTTCCCGGCCTGGTTCAAGTAGACAGACAAAGCATAATAACAAAAATACTTTTCCATCCAGCTATGCGAAACCAAATGGGCTCCTCCATTGGGGTTTATAGCTGAGCCCACTCTTTTTTTTTTTTCCAGGGTCCTATTAGCTGCATTATAAATTTCTGAGTCTTATGTATTAGACAAAACTGAGATATATATATATATATATATATATAACAAATTTGTGGGTGGGGACATTCCCAAAATAACATAAAGTTGTAGACAACTCTTACAATACACCAAAGAGTCAATTTTTTGTACAAATATATCTGTTATTTTCTTTTCATTTTTTCCTCATGTTTTGACCCCTGACATGCTACCCAACTTTTACTTTACCCACATTTATGTACCCATAAAGAGATGGAACATTAAACCTGAGTGAACATCAACATTATGTAAAAGAGGCTCTAAACTGTAACTGATTTCATTTGATTAAATAAATGGTGTGAGCAAATTGTTAGGATTTGCAATGCAATTGCCATTGGAGTGATACATAGCTTTGAATTTTACATTTTAGACTCCTTTTTTTTGGAGATTAAAGCTAAGTTGCAAATCGTATTTAGATTCAATGTAGGTATTTGCTTCAATATGTATAAGATTTCATTAAATTACAACATAGGATTATCTGTTTAGAAAATTTTAAATATAAATCCATAAAAACTGGCAATGAATAAAAAATACTCCATTAGTTTGTTGTTAAATGATCCAACTCAAGAAAATCTTGACTCCACTCTTGCTATCTATCATGAGACAAAAATGATCATATTCTGGATGATGGAAAGAATCTAACCACAGATATCTGGAAAGCATGTAATATACTTGCTGGTTCCCGATTGACATGATGATTCTCAAGAACATATTCGAGAAAATTACTGGCCATAACCCTGATATCCTCCTGCAAAAAAGACAGACGCACCCTATGAGATAGTACTACCTGCAATACAAAAGTGCATCATATCATCAAAGCATGGGCTTCACATAAGTCCAACAATTAAAATAAATTTTAAAATATAAGAGATACTAGATCATTAGCCAAAACCCTATCTCTTTTCTGTTCTCTCCCCCCCCCCCCCCCCCCCAAAGATCTGAATAACAATAATCATATTTTCGTAAAAATGGCGTATCCAGTGCACGAGGCTCCCATCATTGAGGGGTCTGGAGAGAGTTAGATGTTAACCAGCCTTACCTTGCTAGCAAGAAGATTGTTTCTACGACTTGAACCCTTGACCAAGGGATATAATGGAGTAACCTTACCGTTACGCCAAGGCCCACCCTCAATCATATTTTTGCAAAAAGAGAGACCATAAACATAAAGAGGCAAGAACTCCCAACAAACAGCAAAAAGAATGCCATTGTTCCATTGCTCACAAAACTATAGAAAAGATCATGTTAAACAAACCAAAACTGCTGCCACAGAAAAGGGATTAATCTATACCCACATTTTAGAAACCTTAGATTTTTTTTCTCTACTTTGGCCAACAAATGATTAAGAAAGCAACATATCCATGACTAGAAGGAGAAAATACCAGATGAATTCAAACTCCAGAAGCAAAAATAGAAAAGAGTTCCAGAATCAGCTCAACACATGACATTAAGATTAGGGATTATCCAACTATTAATTAAAGAATAAACTACCAAAATCTTATCCACTAAGGAGTCCTCAATGTCAAAGGGAAGTTAAAAAAGGCTTAATGGTGCTCCAAATATTATGTAGGGAACAAGGAATGATGCTAGGCAGACAAGAAGGGAATCAAATAAAATCTGGACATACAAGAAAGAGATAGATAAATAGGCATATCCCATTGCACTTATTAGAGGCGTTCGTAGCGACTGAGGAGGTCGAAAACCAAGAAGTGAGTTATTTATACCACGCTTGTGTTATAGAATAAAGCCAAAATGAACCTCCATCGTGCATATTTCCAATAATGAAATTGCCCATAGATATGGCCCCTCAAAGAAATCTGCATATATTTTACACCAATCCTAACATATCAACCGCTAAAGAAATCAAACCAGGATATCCTTCTCCAAGAATCTTACAAATATTTAAGAAAAGGGGTGCGATAGAGACCGCCCAAAGATTCCTTAATCTACATCCTGATTACAACACACCAAAATCAGCTGTCCATAAAGACATAAACTATATTTAGTTTCACTGGATGATTACATAAGACCAGAGGATCAAACCAGATGACACTCTACTTCCCCGCAGAACCAAAGTGAGCTTGACCAAGTAAGAAATGAATTCATCACACTTCCCATACAGGGTAAGTTTTCCACTTTCATTGTCACAAATCCGAACTAACAAGCAAGGCTAGTAAATATCAAGAGGCATAGCTCAGGAGAATGGACCAAAACGGAAAATCAAAGTAATAGTCTTTTCTGGAAAAATCATACTCTCATCCAGTAAGTCAATCATTGCTGAAAACTCCACACCAGACAGAAGAGCACTAGTAATCAACTCCAAAGCAAGGCCCGAGTATGAAAGCTATAATAGTACAAAATGCAATACTTGAAAAAGACCTTGAACACCAAAAAATCCAGAGACGTTGCACAAAACACTGGCCTTCATTAGCAAACTGGAATTGCAAGGCCGTCAGCTTTGTACAGAAGCCATTGTGTAATTATTGCCTAATTCCATTTCTTTGGTTTACTATTTTTTTTTTTTTTTGTTTTTTTTGTTCCTAAAAGAAACCCAAAAAGTGGATCATTTAATTTAATGACTTCAAACTAAAAAAAAAACAAGAGAAATAAAGGATATCCATCATAACATCCTATTAAATAAAAGCTCATTTTCCGAACCATGTGATGGCCACATCAACAGGAAGAAGTGAAAGAAGCCCTACTACTTACTTTGTTTGATTCGAAAGGCAGATATTCCCTTACCCAACCCAACCAAAAAAAAAAGTGTCCAGATGGAATGGGAGGTTATGATAATTCCCTTGGTTATGTCTGTTGAGTCGTGTCATTTCCAAGTAGTTTACTCCCTTCTTCGAATAGCCAAGAAGAGTTATCAATAATAGCCTTTTTATGATAGGAAAAGGATTTTGAGGAGCTAGTGGATGAAATGGCTTGAGGTAAAGGACCCTACATCTACGAGTGTTGAAAAAAGCTCTCACCAGGATTTTATTTCCACGTTGACTGATTAACATTTCCCTCTTTGTCATAGCTGAGAAACATTCTAAAAACTTTCCATCAGGGAGCAAGGAAGTCAACTGAACATCAACGGAGAGTAGGTAGCATTTCATTGCTTGTTTAGTACAGCTCCTCGAGACTAGTCTGATTGCCTCAAACTCAATCAAAAAGCAAATAATCTTCCCAGAAGTCCATACTCCATAGACTTGAATCAATATGTGTTGCTCTGTTTTAAGCCCATATCTTCCAACTAGAAACATCACGGGATCGTTCAGCTTCATATTTTGGGGAAAAATCTTGTCCTTTAGCCTATTACTTACTTTGGGAGGTGAAAGTACATAAGAAAGATGCAAAAGGGAGTGGGGCTAGAAAGAAAATACAATCCACATGGTAATTTTATCATACTGATAACCTTGTTAGGATATATTTCAAGTTAGAGAAATCGGTCAAATGATTTTCAAGTTAGAGAAGTCGGTCAAATGATGCTCACAGGTATATGAGAAAATAAATGAAGTTTGTATTCATCAAGCATATGTTATAAAACACAGCCACCTTTTTCCAAGTGGCCCTAATGATAGCAGTGGAAGGAATAATTCAAAAGCTTAGGACTCTGATTACAAATGTGAGGAGGTTGAAGAACTATGAGAACGGCTTTACTTTTTGGCTTCCTTTTGGGCCTCCGCAGCTAAAGAGTTTGAAGATTTCCTTCTTTCTTGCATTATTTCTAGTTGGACTGCAACGTGTGGAATGTAGTGCTTGCCTATGCATGGGTTTTGTGTTTTTTGTTTTCATATCTTAGTTTTTAGATGTCTTGTCCAACAATGACATGTCCTTTGTATTTTTTGACTTTTTTAATGAAATCAATGTTTCTTATCAAAAAAATTAAAAAAAAAAGCTTAGGACTCAAGTTATTTAGGGGCATTCCATCTAAACTGATATATAGCTTGGCGCTGTCCATGAAAATGTTCATGTGGAAAGCTTGAAAATCATCATGGTGGGGGACCTTAAAAGTTTAAACTTGCTTGGTCTACTCTTCTAGCATGTATAGAAGGTTGAGGCTCACCACAGACTAATAAATGGTGTTTTTCAGGCATAAATTAGCATGATTTATCCATTTTGCATACCATCTATCACTAACAACAGCAATAATACATTGACAAGTCCAATTTGCATGCAAAAAACTGTCTTTCATCACCAACATATAAGTCTAGCAACAAGGTAACTACATATGTCACCAAGGAAAAGTCCCATGACTCCCATCACACCATGAAAGTACATAAATTGACCCCATACCCTACAAAAAACAAAGTCTTAAAGAGGGGAAAGTATGGTATGCATACCGAAAGCTTTAGAGTTTCACAGAGTCTTGAAATCTCCATTTTCAATAGAAGATGAAGATTCCTCTGGGTGTCAGACAATATTCTTCTTTCCTCGGATTGAACCATGTGAACTTCAGCTAACAAGTTATCATCACTAGAAAAGAAAATTAAAACTGCTTATGACAACTCGGGAGCGAATTATAATCTTTAATTTCACAATCAACAAAAGAATAGCTAACAAATGTTTTGAAAGCGAAACATAGCTTGATTTCTACACCTGTTTAAAAGTTCTCAAGAAATAACAAGCTCATTCTGTTTAAAATGCTCACTCCAAGGTTACTTTTAACATTTCATCAACAGTGCTAGGACATACAAACCAGGCTGTACAAAGAGTGTACCGAGCAAAACTAGAAAGAAAGGCAGAGATAACTGAATACAAAAAACTAGTACCTTTGCCTTTTAGAACATGCCACAAAAGATTCAACCAGCTTATAAGGTTCATCTGCACAACTATGCTTCCTGGTAGCGTATGACAATTCTCCTTCAACATGATTTCCGAATTCTTCTGCATCAAAACCTCTTCTACTAGAATTGGATGGTTCCTGAGATCCTTCAGAAGCTATCTCAACACATTCTTCTCTCAATTCTTCTACCAATTTTCCACTGCACTCATCACCCCCATCCACCCTATTCTCCACTTGTTTGGAACCTCTAACTCCAACATCCCTGCGATCAATTTGAGACAGCTTAACTGGTTTTTCCAGTTCCTCATCAACATCTAGGCAAAAAAAAAAAAAGGAAAATGAAGGAAAGAAAAGCAGACATTAACAATAATAATATATAACTGAAAATGCATTATGTAAAATGTACAAAAGAGTTTCTTGGCTGTAATGGCAAACAATGACTGATTCATGCTGTTCATCTTTCCCTTCACTTTCATATTTTGATACTTTGCTCTGTCAGTATGATATTAGAGTAGCGGACCACTTTGGGAGAAGAAGAAGAGGGGAAAAGAAAGAAAATCAACTACCTAGTGCAATACCCCTTCGCTGTAGCTTAAATAAAGACTTGTAAGTACGAGCATCCATTCTCTTTCTTTTCCTGCCAACAAGTTTCAAATCATGTTTCCCAGTTTTGTTAACTTTCCTAGCTTCAATTGTCCATTGCTTTACGCTCTTCTCTCTTTTTTCGTTCTGCTTCATGTCTGTTGAACCATAACTTTGCTCAGGCTTCTTTGATCCTGAAGAACTTGATGAAGTCTGTTGCTTACTGTCAGATCTTTTCAAAGGACTTGGCATCTTATGCTTTTCAAATTTCCCCTTAACCGGGGACGTGGTTGGTGCCAACTTCTCAAGTCTCTCAGACTTGCGTGTACTTGATGGGCTTGAGGTGATTTGTTTCCTCAATAATGTTTCCCTAGATGACCTTCTTAAACCGGATGTACCAGCTGTTCCAAAACCCGAAGTATAGAATCTGAACCTTCTCCCTGAACCATTGCTCTCAGCATCCCTACTTCTGTGAGTATATCGAGTATCATTTGCCATCATTCCAGCTGTCCAAAATAAAGTAAAAACTCCATCACATGATATAATCAAACAAAACAATGAGTAAGAAACAAGAGGTATGATACGAAATTCATATTGAAACCGGTAAAGCTATTGCAAAAAAACAGAAAGAGAGCAACATAATTTCTAAAATCATTCAACAAACTAAAAGCCTGTAACCAAGTTGAATGATCAATGGCAGTTTCTTAGTATACAACTTCACGCTTAAGTAAAACGCGCAATCAATTCCATACGTCAAATGAAAAGGTATGCCATAGTTCTAAATAATGCTAACCACATATTGAAACGATAATGATAACGGCGTAATGGGACGCTATGGAACAACGTTAACTGGAGGCATCATTTTATTCCACTCTCACCTCACCTAATTTATAACAGTACGTGTGTTTAACTTTGAGATGAATTTTATTTCAAAATAGACTACACGTGTAACAGTTTATAGCAAGAAAAATAGAAGCAACAATAAGTATAAACAACCTGAGAGACCAGGAAAAAAAAATACATCCCAAGGACCTAGGAAGAGACACTTGCCAATTGGCAGATTTATTAAAATTTGACGTGGCAAAATTCAGTCCAAAACATAAAATCATGCTCAACAGGTTTGGGTGGCTCAAACACCAGGTTTGAGGCACACCAAAAAAAAAATACACAGAGACGTGAATCCATTAGAAAGATGCTTTTGGGAAACCAGAAGTGAGTGGAACACAGAATTTCAGCTCCAAAGGTGAAGAACATCATCCGGATGTTCATTGAAATTGGCTCCGAATTACTAGGTGAGCAAGTATGTCATCAGACACTGGATCCAATCTATTAGACTCATGTCAGATGCTGGTCACACAAGCTTTAGGCAGGCAACCTTCAAATGGCCGACGGGGCACCCACACCCATCAATCCAGCTAGTTGTGCACAATCCTCTACTTCGTGTTTTCCAAAAAAAAACCCAACACTTGTCACCTGTAAACGACCCCAGAGCTTTGACAATTTCCAATCTCATGCTTAAGGCAACGATTGCACTATAACCCATTGAACAAAATCTCTGCTCCCATCAGCTGTTGTTCACTCTTCACAAGCTGCCCAAACTCCACTTATTAAACTGGTACTAATTCAATTCGCACTGTGTTAGGAAAAACTCTAAGATATTTTTATTCTGAGCATAAATAACAATAATAATATAAATTACAACGCGTATAATTACCATTTTTTATGTAGTGCATTTTAGAGAAGCTCTCATAAGCTGCAGAGCCTAATTGGTGCAGTCAAGCAATGATCAATTAATGACATCTTTTATGAATTGTTGTTCATATCATGAAGCCTTAAATCTGCTCTTATATTATGTAATGCTTATTGCCTCTCTTTTTTAGCCAGTCTTATAAATTTAAGTTACAGGCACTTTGGTGGTGGAAGCTTATTTCAAAAGTCAACCGAATTCTAAATGAAAGGGGCCTTGCCGCAGCAATAAGGTTGTTCCATTATGACCAAGGCTTCAAGGGTCCACGTCCCCTACATGCTAGAGGTAAAACTATTTACATCTGACCCTCCCCGGACCTGCAACAGCGGGAGCCTCATACATTGCGCTGCCTTTTTAATTGAATTCTAAATGAGTCATGTGGCAGCTAGTTCCCACTCGTGAAGATTTTTTTGGTCCAAAGGAAAGGGTTCTTGGTGGTTAAAAGAGTCCCTTTTGTGTTGCATTTTGTGTTAGCACATTATTAGCCACACTGATTTATGCTTTATTAAGCTCTAGATGTTGCAAGCATCATGGTAACTTCCAATTTTTTTGAACATGGATTACGGTTGTTTTGAATCAGTTTATGTTATTTAGGGTGATTTGGAGTCCTAAGTAGCCAATAGCACTGTTATGCGAAGAATTTGAATTCCATATTTCAGAGGCCTTGACCGCATAACAGTAAGAGGAGCATAGAAGCCTATGAAGTGTAATCTCTTTAATTCAATGGGATTAAATTTTGACAATTTGAGTAAAACTTTGAAACTGCACTTGATGCGTAATGCAACCTTACCTTAAGAGGGTGTGAAACTTTCAAACTGCACTTCATGTGTAATGTAAACTTACCTTAAGAGGGTGAAGGAACAGGCAGACAAAGGGTCTAGGAAAGGCAATAAGAGGCTAGAGATGGCTTTATGCTTTTGGCAGTTGTCGCAGAATTTTTGGTATCCTTTACTTCAAAGCCAGACATCTAAGAAAAACTACTTGGCATATTGATGTTAACAACAAACTCCAAATGGGAAAAGACCCTGTGCCTGAGGGTCCCCAACTGTTTTGACAGATGAACTCAAGGATCCACTCTTCCTCCACCAAATCTATTTGTGTGGTTGATGTCGAGCACGATCTAATTGCCCTTTCCAAGACATTCGAGATATTGGTTTGTTGACGGAGAGCTAGTTAAGAAAAGAAAAGCATGAACACTCACTTGTACCTACAAAGTTATGAGAGATGTTGATTTCTTTTCTTTTTTTAGTTAAAATATTCCTACTAAAAAATGTATAACGTTCACAAGTTATTTACTATACGCTTTTTTTATTAACAAAACAAGTTCCTCTCTTCTTTTCAAACCTCATAAACATTTTTACACAGCAACCAAAAATAAGTAATTTCATTTCAACCATAAAAAAATAATTTAAAGGGCCCAATCATTTCTTTCTACAAAATTCAACCCTAGCTACCCATATCTCATGACCATTGACGAAACTATTTACAGGTAAGAGGGCCACATTTTGAAAAATTCCCACAGCCCCCCATACGTTTTTAGAAAGTTTGGGGGATGCAATTACATGGCTAAGTGTTGTTTTTATTGACGAAGGCATCTAATGAATATAGGTCTGTTTGTTTAGCGGGATAATGGTAGACCATCCAAGAAAGATAAATTTTTTAAAATTTTCATGTGTTTAGTTAGCATGAAACGGAAAATGATGGAAAAAATGATTTTCTTTCATACTTAGATTTTCTCACAACTAAAAAACTTTTTTCTCTCGTAAAAAATACAAGGAAATGCAAGAAAGTTGTAATCTATAACTAAATTTCCATTTTACCCTTATCTTTCTTCAAATATTTTATAGATTATTAATTTTTAAAAACCTTAGTATGGATTTAGTTAACCATATAATTTGGCCCATAAATCTTCGTGCTAATGCTTGTCCCATAATCAAGTTAGGAGCCATTTTTTTAAAAAATTTAACTTTTAATTATAATACATATTTTTTTCTGGATAATTTAGACAATTAAAATTTTTTTCTTGTAACTCTCCTTTCTTTCGAACAGTAGAATGAAACTTTTTTAAAATTTTCACACAAATTTTTCATACTAACCAAATACATACATGAAAATATACAAACGGACCCTGTAAGAAAAAACAAGTGAATTTTTTTAAAAATTCTTTTACAAATGTGGCTTATATAAAAAATAATCATTCATTTTTAATATGTTATCTTGTATTATTTTCAAGCATAATTCGTTTATAGCCATAAGGTTATATTATAAATAAGAAAGAAAGAGGCTAGTAATATTGTCACAAACTAATTTTATAATTGTACAAACCAATTTTGGGTTTTGTGACCCAAATTAATTTTTACGATGACATTGAATAAAAACTAAATTTAAAAGGTTCTTTATAAATAGAAATGTGTCATTAACAATAACCGTTGAATAACTATGTTGAATAAAATTTATGACTATGTCTTGGTCCCCTTCAAGATAAAATCCTAGGTCCGTCCCTACTCGTGACAAGCCCCAAACCTCTTCTTCTCATTGTTCTATGACTATTGAATCAGCCCAAGCCTATTTCCCCTATGCTTGAACCTGTAAACTAACACAAAAAATCCTTAGATTTCGTTTACGATATCCAGCAGGGGTTTTGCCTAAATTTTCTGCTACCTATCAATTTTGGAACCAGTCACCGACTTATAAACAATGTTCCTAAACATGTCCTACACGTGACCAATAAACATATGCTAGAGCTTAATGTGACGAAAACAATGAGGGACTCGAGGAGTAATAAAAAAAATTATTCACAACAACTAGACTCCAACGGGTAATTAGAAGCTTAAATTTTAACGCTTATTTTTTGGAAACCCGGCTATAGTAATACCAACAACAATAGAGAATCAGAGACTTAAACAAATGAAAAAATTACTTGAACTGTGAAGCTAAAATGTATCACACATCGGGGACCTCGGGTAATGAAAAAGTAAAAGTGACCGAGATGCAAGGGCAAGACTTATTGATTATATATAGACAACAAAAGATAAGGATATTAGTTGGATATCCCTTGATAAGTAAATGTCACCAGAACAAAACAATCAAAGTTTCACCAAATTAGGTTGTAATCTAGGAGAAAAAACCATGAAAATTCTAAGTAATCAATCTACACCCAAAATTGATTATTCCTTATCTACTACCTCCTACTTTAAATGGAAGATAAGATATAGGCAGACAAGTACATAAAGCAATAGAGAAACTTGACATCTTCCTAGGTACTATTACACTCGTGCTAGCAAACCAAAGAAACTCTAATTGTAGTAGGCCTTTCGCTAAATCAAATTTGGATCGGAGTTATGTTGATCGAAATCCGAATCCAGTTTGAAAAATCTGATCCCAATATTATCTAATTATCCGATGAAATTTATTTTTGTAGTTCATATACGAATCTGTTGCAAATCGGTTATCCAATCCAATCAAAGTAACTTAAGTATAGCCAATTTTAACAAATTACCCTTGAATTTCTACTCAATTTTATCAAATAGTCACTAAATTACATAATATATACGCATATAAATTTTGGATCGGATGTCAATTTTTTTGGTTTTTTTTTTTTTGGAGGGGAGGGGGAAACGTATGGGGTTGGAACCCACCTATAGGTGGGATTGAGCCCTTACCACTCCCTTACCTCAAAGGATCGAATGTCAGTATATTCAGATCCTAGCGCAAAATGATTTCAAATTTGGATAATTGGTCAAATGATCCAGTAACATGCCTAATTTGCGAAGCCACAAAAAAAAAAAAAAGAAGAGTTCCATTCACCATTTCTCGACATAACCTACAAGAAATTAGCAACAAAATACACTTGCTTCAAAACTAAACCAAGGCTTTACAACTCCTTTGCTATGCCTTTCTTGTTGGAGTTTTAGGATTCTTGGTGACTAATTCATTAAGGCTTATCACATGTTATGTCGTGTTTGTTACATTCTGTTAATAATGCCCTAGTTAATAGGGTTTAGATTAGGTTTGAATTATTCTTCAACAACTTTACCACGTTATTAGGCTATGTAAACGTGGGTGTTATTTGTTCTTTATTCCTGTTTTGTAAGGCTGATATAAAGCCACAGTTTCATTCATTCAATAAGAGCGTGCTTAAGATCTCAAACTTTGTGTGATCAGTGTTTACATTTCCAACAAAGTGGTATCAGAGCATTCTCAAAAAGTTCTGATCGTAGATAGGAACAGCAGTCTCCTAACAAAGGTGAGCACGAGTGAAAGAGGGATGGCAACAGAAGGAGGCAGCTTCGTTCGGCCTGCAATACCTAAGTTCGATGGTCACTACGACCATTGGGCTATGTTAATGGAGAATTTTCTCCGATCAAAGGAGTATTGGCCTTTGGTGGAAACGGGAATTCTTACAATAGAAGATGGAGCTGAGCCAACAGAGGCACAAAAGAAAACAATTGAAGATCAACGACTAAAAGACTTAAAGGTAAAGAATTACCTTTTCCAGGTCATCGACCGAGCCATCATGGAAACAATCCTTGATAAAGAGAGTTCCAAGAACATACGGGACTCAATGAAACAAAAGCATCAGGGGCCAACCAGAGTGAAGCGAGCTCAATTGCAAGCATTGAGAAGAGAATTTGAAATTCTCCACATGAGGGAAGGAGAAAAGGTGGACGAGTCCTTTGCTCGGACACTAACAATTGCAAAGAGGATGAAGGCTCATGGTGAGAAGATGGGGCAGGTGGTGATAATTGAGAAGATCTTGAGATCAATGACCTCAAGATTTGATTACGTTGTATGCTCGGTGGAGGAGTCCCATGACTTGGACAAGTTGACAATTGATGAGTTACAAAGCAGCTTGTTAGTTCATGTGCAGAGAATGAACGGTCACAGTGGAGAAGATGAGAAGGCTTTGAAGATTTCTTATGAAGAAAGGTTTGGAGGAAAAGGAAGAGGTCGATGGTCAGTTCGAGGTCGAGGAAAAGGCAGAGATAGGCAGCCATTCAACAAGGAAACTATAGAGTGCTACAAGTGTCACAAGCTAGGACACTTTCAATATGAGTGTCCTAGTTGGGAAAAAGGTGCAAATTACGCTGAGCTTGATGACACACAGGAGATGTTGTTAATGTCCTACGAAGAGCTTCACAATTCCAAAAGAGAGGAAGTATGGTTCCTCGACTCCGGCTGCAGTAACCACATGTGTGGTAACAAGCAATGGTTTTTGAACCTAGATGAGACTTTCAGACAAGTTGTGAAACTTGGCAACAACTCAAAGATGGCAGTGATGGGGAGAGGATGCATCAAATTACAAATCAATGGAGTTACTCAGGTGATTAGTTCAGTATTTTATATTCCTAAGTTAAAGAATAACTTGCTTAGTATCGGTCAATTACAAGAGGAGCTTGGCCATTCTAATTCAGCATGGGGAGTGAAAAATTTACCATCCTGAAAAGGGGCTGATCATGCAGACTAAAATGTCTGCTAATAGAATGTTTGTGTTGCTTGCTTCTATGCAAACTCCAGCCTCAGCTCCAGCATGTTTTCAGACTACATCTAAGGACAAAACTCATCTATGGCACCGAAGATTTGGACATCTAAGTTTCAAAGGTTTGAGAACCTTGTCCTACAAGAAGTTGGTGAAGGGTTTGTCTTCTCTCAAGGCTTCTTTGAAACTATGTACTACTTGTGTGGTAGGCAAACAGCACCGGGACTCCATCCCAAAGACGAGCTTGTGGAGAGCTTCTCAAAGGCTTCAACTCGTACATGCTGACATTTGCGGCCCCATCACACCTGTGTCCAACAGCCACAAGAGGTACCTGATCACCTTTATAGATGATTATAGCAGAAAAGTATGGAGTTATTTTTTAAATACCAAGTCCAAAGCTTTTGTTACATTTAAGATTTTCAAGAATCTGGTAGAGAAAGAAATTGGGAACTGTATATGTTGTCTTCGTACTAATAGAGGTGGGGAGTTCACCTCACTGGAATTTAACAAGTTTTGCAATTCTAATGGAATTAGTAGGAAACTCACTGCAGCCTACACCCCACAACAAAATGGGGTTGCAAAGAGGAAAAATCGGACTATTATGAACATGGTACGCTGCATGTTGTCGGAGAAACAGGTTCCAAAAGAATTCTGGCCCGAAGCTGTCAACTGGACAATATATGTACTCAATCGGTGTCCTATATTGGCAGTGAAGGACATGACTCCTGAGGAAGCATGGTGTGGGTTCAAGCCTTCTGTTGATAACTTTAGGATGTTCGGGTGCATTGGTCATGTGCATATACCTGACAACAAAAGGCAAAAGCTTGATGACAAGAGTTTCAGGTGTGTTCTCTTAGGCTTAAGTGAAGAATCAAAAGCTTATAGATTATATGATCCTGTGTCAAAAAAGATTGTGATAAGCAGGGATGTGGTGCTTGAGGAAGATGAGAAGTGGAATTGGGATGAAACTATTGAAGGAGCAAAATGTGATGTTCTCGAGTGGGGAGATAAAGATGAGATAGAAGGAAGTGAGCAAGCCGATGATAGTGGCGAAGAACAGATCGAAGATGTGGCTGCTGTTTCTAGTTCATCATCAAATGAATCAACTGAAGATCATTCACCAAGTCCTATTCAAGGGAGGATAAGAAGAGAACCAGCATGGATGGAGGATTACGTAAGTGGTGAGGGTTTGTCTGAGGAGGAGGAAGGAAATTTTATAATGTTTACTGCAACTAGTGCTCCTGTGTCCTTTGAAGAAGCTGTCAAGAGCTCAAAATGGAGAGAAGCAATGGACTTAGAAATTCAATCCATTGAGAAAAATGGAACTTGGGAGTTAACTACATTACCAGATGGAGCTAAGAAGATAGGAGTCAAATGGATATTCAAGACCAAGTTGAACGAGAATGGGGAGGTTGATAAATTTAAAGCTAGGCTTGTGGCCAAGGGATACACTCAACAATTTGGAATAGATTACACCGAGGTATTTGCTCCTGTAGCTCGTTGGGATACCATCAGAATGATTCTCGCTCTTGCAGCTCACAAAGGGTGGAGTGTGTACTAGCTTGATGTAAAGAGTGCTTTTCTGCACGGTGAATTGAATGAGGCAGTGTTCATTGAGCAACCTAGGGGTTATGAGAAGAAGGGTGCAGAAGATAAAGTATATAAGCTAAAGAAGGCTCTTTACGAACTCAAACAAGTTCCTCGAGCTTGGTATAGCAAAATTGAGTCCTACTTTGTCAAGGAAGGGTTTGAAAGGTGTCCTTGTGAGCACATTTTATTTATAAAGTCCGAAGAAGGAGGAAATTTTCTTGTGGTTAGTATGTACGTGGATGATCTCATTTTTACAGGAAACAATGAGTCTATGTTTGAAAGATTCAAGGACTCTATGAAGCAGGAGTTTGATATGTCTGATCTTGGGAAAATGAAGTATTTTCTTGGTATAGAAGTGGTGCAAAGTTCTGAAGGAATTTTTATAAGTCAGAAAAAATATGCTAAAGAAGTACTTGAGAGGTTTGGCATGGAGCATTGTAATCCTGTGAAGAATCCAATTGTCCCAGGGTTCAAACTTGTGAAGGATGAAGGAGGACTTGGTGTTGATGCTACTGCTTATAAGCAAATGGTGGGCAGTCTCATGTATTTGACTGCCACTAGACCTGACTTGATGTATGTGGTGAGTTTAATTAGCCGGTTCATGGAAAGGCCTACTGATTTGCACCAACAAGCTGTGAAAAGGATTCTTAGGTACTTAAAAGGTACCGTTGAGTTGGGGATTCTTTACAAGAGAAGAGGAGAAGAAAGTTTGTTGGCCTACTCTGATAGCGACTATGCAGGGGACATTGAAGATCGAAAGAGTACGTCGGGCTATGTGTTTCTGTTAAGCTCAGGTGCTGTAGCTTGGTCCTCGAAGAAACAACCGGTTGTAACACTCTCCACCACTGAAGCAGAGTTCATAGCTACTGCCTCCTGTGCATGTCAAGGTGTGTGGATGCGAAGAATTCTCGAAAGGCTTGGACACAAAGAAAGTAAGTGTACTACAGTCTTTTGTGATAATAGTTCGGCTATTAAACTTTCAAAGAATCCTGTTATGCATGGCAGAAGTAAACACATTGATATCTGATTTCACTTTCTTCGTGATTTAACAAAAGATGGAGTTGTTGAGTTAGTGCATTGTGGTTCAAAAGATCAGATTGCTGATATTATGACTAAGCCATTGAAATTGGAGGTTTTCTTAAGGCTGAGGGAGCTGCTTGGCATGCGCGAGGCACCTGAAGTAAACTGACTGCAATCTGCAAGTCAGTTTAAGGGAGGATTTGTTGGAGTTTTAGGATTCTTGGTGACCAAGTCATTAAGGCTTATCACATGTTATGTCGTGTTTGTTACATTCTGTTAATAATGCCCTAATTAATAGGGTTTAGATTAGGTTTGAATTATTCTTCAACAACTTTACCACGTTATTAGGCTATGTAAACGTGGGTGTTATTTGTTCTTTATTCCTGTTTTGTAAGGCTGATATAAAGCTACAGTTTCATTCATTCAATAAGAGCATGCTTAAGATCTCAAACTTTGTGTGATCAGTGTTTACATTTCCAACATTTCTAGTATCATATCAGTTTTTCAGTATCATAACAGACCCATTTCATGACCAACTCGCACCAGGGTCCTTGCTTGACATATACATAATTTCAATGACCTCCACACACAAAATATAAATGTTTACCCTTTTCAAAATAAACTCAAAATATTATAATACTGACTCCGAATTGGCACTGCGACCAAGCAATCTATCTCAAAACTCTTTCGAACCATAGTACCACACAATGTCCCAAAAAGACACATAATTATTATCTATGAATAGGTAAATACATAAAATAGATTTAATTCAGAGAACGAAAAAGACATATCCGAAGACAATGTACAACCTCCATCAAGATCAACTTATTTTAAACCCACAAGCATAATCACCGCCTGCATTTACTCTTTCCACTGCACAGGATTTGCAGAACAAGCGAAAAAGCAACAATGTGACTCTAATACTAACCAAATCCCTAGAGCTGAGTCCCAATAACAACAATGCCACAGCCCAAATCCACTATAACTTCCCTAAACCCCTAACAAAACCCTAAGTACAGTTATATCGTCTTTTCTGTCAATAATAAAGAACCAAAATCAAGTAAAAACGCACACCAAACCCAAATAAAAACACCAAAAGTTAAACTTTTTAAGTTCAAAGCAAACTCTTGTTCGATTCAGACAAGAAAAGTAGTACATGCCAAGAATTTTCCAAGAATGTGAGAGAAAATTAGACTAACCTGCATGCACAGATCTTCTAGGGATAAGCATAGGCAAATTTAGGCGTTCATGCAGGTATGATATATTTTCTTTGGGTTCAGATTTCTACGGGAAGGGAACGGAACAGAACAGAACAGAACAGAGACTGATGGAAATATAATGTTGCAATAAATGCAGAGCACGTTGTAGAAGAAGGGAGTAAATATCAACAATATTATCTACACACCACCTTTGTTACACCTTTTTATAAATCTAAATAAAATGTAAAAAATTACAATTTAAATGTATATCAATCTTTAAAAAAGTGGGTCCCACTATTTTTTTCTGTGGAATCCACTCTTCTCGCACTTATCCAATGGATGATATGTATTTGAGTTTTATTTAAATTATGTAGTATTTTTTTTTTTTAAATACACAGTTAGATGAATAGATCTTATATAATTTATTAAAGAGCAATGCTATTGGGACCTAATTTACTGACATAATTTGCTGACCTAATTCACTGTGACCTTCAGATTCACTGTAGACCCCATCAAACATCGAAACTTGATGTTGATCTAATGATTCATATGAAGCCACATCATTATGTCAGCAAATTAGGTCAAATTTTTTAGATCCAAATAGTATTACTCTTTATTAAATATTTAATGGTTTTTATTATCCAGCATAGGTGATGGTGTCCACACCATTATTCTCTGCCTGGTTATGAATGATGGCTTTTGTGGTGCTTCAAAAAAGTGGGAAAAGTAACTTCTCTTTCTTTTTTCTTTTTTCTTTTTTCTTTTTTTCTTTTTTTCTTTTTTTCTTTTTTTCTTTTTTTCTTTTTTTTTTAACAAAGAATTTATTATACAAGTCACTTTGGACTCATCTTTGTGAGACTAAATCTTGGATACAAATAATTACCCACAAATTAAATATATCAATTAAATTTTAGAGACATCAAAGCGGGTCTAGTCCGTGACATCTGAGTCTACAATTTGTTCAGATCTAATCCCATAACGTTGGGCTAACCGTGCAAGATGAAAAAAATAACTTTATAGGTTGAAGTAAAAGAGTTTTTAGTTCTTAAATGACATTTGTAATCAAAAAGTTAAAACTATGTTTAATGATTGTTGAGATTCTTTTATTATATTTTTACTCAATTTTATTTAAAAGTAAATTATTCATTCTCTGTCGATAAGGAGTACACTAATAAATAGTAAATTTCATTTGAGTTAATTAGGATATAATCTACCATTGAGTAATATTGAGTGATAGAGTAACAGAGATAATCTGAATTCCTTAATAACATGCAGCTATCTTTAAAAAATATTAATGAGCCCGAAATTAACTGGTCCAGGCCCAACGAATCAAGAGAGGCCCACGTCATCCCGGAGGCCAAGTCATCAAGTTAAGGAGGAGTCTAAGGGGACACCCCCAAAGGGGCGCCGCCCAAGGAGGCTAAAATGTGTTTAGTGTCTATGTGGTAAGTGGGGACTGTTATTTCACAAAATTAAAACATTTGAAATATATATTTTTACTGTCTAGGTTGTTGGGTTGTGTTGGCTCGATTATTTTAATTTGCAAGTCAATGAGATTTGAAAATTAAAACCCCTAAAAAAATGACAACTAATGTCATTAAAACAAGCTTCCTAAAAGATATAACATTATTAAGTCTAAAATCTTCTAAATTCAACAAATATTCTCTTTGTTTTCGCTAAAATTACATGACAATTGGTTTAGAAATTAAAATTCTTAAAAAAAAAGACAAGTAATGTTCTTAAAACCAAATTGCTAAAACATGGCATTATTAATTTTGAAATTTTCCAAATTCAACCAAAATTGCCCTTTTTTTTTTTGCCAAAATTAAATGGCAATGAGATTACCAAAATTCCTAAAAAATAGGACAACTATTGTCATAAAAACCAATTTCTTGAAAGATAGACATTATTTAGCCTATAACCTTCCAAATTCGAACAATATCCGCGTATTATTATTTTTTTGTGCTAAAATTTTCTTGGATTGATAGCATTTTTTTAGGATTAACGTGATCTAAATAACCTTGTTCTAATAAAGACAAAATCTCCTAAAATCTCAGTGCATTTTAAAATTATTTTGGATGATACTTGATGATGCACAAATTGGTTTTGTGCAAAATCAACAATCGAGTGTGATATGGTGTGTAATTAATGAGCAATCAATGACAGATCAATAACAAAACAGTAAATAATAGCAAACACGTAGATTTATAGTAATTCGGTCCGGGTGGTTTACTCCACTATCGAGAAAGGCTGCGGTGGCCGGAGATCTTTATTGATGAACAATGTAACCGGGAGAGTGCACTCCGGGAGAATTACAATACTTTAGGAGAAAGAAGCAATGTGCGTAAAAAAATGTATAGTGTATAGGGATCTCAAAGTCTAGAGATGACAAGGTTGTGGAACATGTCATCTATGTGGAGAAGGCTTACATTATATATGTATGGTGAGGCGGTAAGTTGAGGCGATCACCACTATTTTGGTAAGTACAATTAAGGTAGGACTCTACCACTTTAGTAAGTATAATCATGGCAGGACTAGATCTTCATGCGTATCCCGATATTCTCTCCCTCGTGCTCCTATTCCGTCGGGGGAGGATCCTGAGCTGGGCTGGACTTGAGCTAGGGTGACAAAGTCAAGAGGGCGAAGGACTATACAGAAAAGGGAGCATGGAACTAAGGAGGAAAAGGATCCCTTGGGGTGGCTCCCCTTGGGCATTTAGCCAATCTAATAACCTAATTGTTCAATTTGGGTAGTGAATATACATATTTCACTGAAGAAAATTAGACTTGAAATTACCTTGCCACAATAGACCGTAACCAAACTATCTAGATAGTTTATTTTCACCGTCAAATTTAACTAGCGAAATACATATTTTTTCAGTATATTTGAAATTAAAAAGTGATATATGTATTTTTACAGTCCAACTTCGCTAGTGAAATGATAAATATTTGATTTTTAATAATTAGAAAAAGTACTTACCCAATCACCAAGTCACTACAATCCAACCATTTAGACAGTGAAATATATGTTTAATTTTTTATATAACCTTACCACCAAACCATCACAAATTCACAATCCAGAGGTCTTGAGTATATTGTATGGTGTAAGAACTAATAAACTTTGCATATATTACTTGTTTCTATTTTCCATGTAGTTTGATGTTTAAGCATCGATCTTCTATCTTTTGGGACCCACTTTTCATAGAAATGATATAATTTTGAATTAAACTGAATAAATGTATTAAAGCAAACAGTAATCCGAGTTTAATGTGTGATGATGGTACCAAAAGTGTTTGAAATGGCAAAGATTGACTTTTTGTTTTTTTTGTAACGTAGACTTGTCCAAGCTAAGTACACTGAAGGGTCAATTTGGAAAAGGTCAAATAAGACAAAGGGTTTTTGTTTGAGGTGAGGTTTTATTGTTTGATGGATACCTCTTGTCTCCTCTCCTCTTCCTCGATAGTTAGTGACGAACCCAAATTTAATTGGGTCAGGCCTAATTAATGAGATAGACCCAAATTAGTTATAAGGTGGGTCAAGCTCAATTTATGAATTCGGCCCAGTCCAGAGTTCAAGGAGTCTAGAAGAATTAGCGCACGTGGGGAATAATTACTAGAATACCTGTTCTCGAAGATCAAAATAATTTTTAATTGTATTTACTTTTTGTAGTTATCCTCCCCGGAGAGCTAGTACATTTACCTTTACATCACCGCCTTAAGAAAGGCTCTGTGTCTATAAATTATAAATTCTCTCTACATGAGAGGACACATCTCACTACACCTCCTCACATAGTTTTTATCTCTCATAGCTATTGTATCTCTCCCGGAACTAACCATTGTTCTCTCTCTCTCTCTCTCTCTCTCTCTCTCTCTCTCTCCTGCTATTTCATCAATAAAGGTTCTCTGGCCACTATTGCTGTTTCCCGGAGTGGAGTAGGTCACCCGGACTGAACCACTATATATTTGTGTGTTGACCCGATTTTTATATTATTGACATTGATTGATCTATTAATTGTTCATTAATTATACTTTATCACACACTTTACTATTAATATTGCATAAGACTATTTTGTGTATCATCAGTTAGGATAGAGTTCTCTCTGTTTTTCCTTCTGTTCTGGGGCGCTCTAAAGGCTTTGTAACTGTTAGAGCTGGTTGACAAATTCGGTATTGTACTGTTATTTATCACTTTTGTGGATACTTTTATCATTTTTTTTTTTTTTGTATTTTTATTACTGTTGTGGTAACTAGTTTTACTATTTTTTGTAGTACTTGCGATCGATCCTAAAAAGGTTAGTCTTGTTCCTCCTTGTTTCTTTTGGACTGGTGTACATGTGCCTAGTTTTTTTTTTGGATTCAATAGTCAAGGGTATGCAGACCAACTTACGCGCACCTCGACTAATTCTCTCCCTAGTTCGATCAAAGATAGACCATCCACGCCAAGATTAGAGTATTCATGAGGGATAAATATCTCATGACTTAATCCCAAGGAGTTACCAAGATTCAAACTCAGGGTATCTGAATTTACAACTCATCTCTATTACCACTTAAATTACCCTTCGGAGTTTACATGTGCCTAATCACCACCGAGGTACATCTTGCTAAAGCTGAAATTGTAGCAATTTTTGGCAAAAACTGCAAAAAATTCAGAATCCATTTTGAAAGGGGAAGCACTTTTGCAGTAAATTTTGTAAGCCCACTAAAAAATATTCAGTGCTTAGTGAGTAACTCTTGTCAATATTATGTGGTAATAAAAAAATATAATAATATTTACTTGTCAAATATACATATTGATTTAAAAAAAATTATGACAATTTCATAACCGACAATAATTGATTGAGAATATACAATATTTGACATGTGGTATTTTTCGAGCAATGAAAATTTTCTCGTGTTACTAAAACATTGTTTTTCAATACTGGAAATTTATTTTTATTCATTGACATGGTTTTGATTTAAGGAAAACACTATGGTACCATTTGATAATGAAAGTGAACAAAACTCCAAAAGGTGGTAAGTTTCACCGGAGAAAAAAGTTGTTTAGTGAACCCAAAAAGATGAGTGTATCCTAAAAATTAGTAAGCTTCACCTAAGATAGTATATATTAAATATCCATAAAAAATTATAATTGACTCGATAACATATATTTTTTTTTTTTTGGATACTATAGTCAAACCCTTGATTCAATTATAGCAACTTGGTCATGAAAATATGTGACATTGTTTTAAAATGGGAAATCTTTGATTCGAGTAGTCATTTTTTGTTTCTTTTTATTGTAAGAGGGAGTGAGATAAACTTTAATATAAACTACATGCATTAAAGTGTGACTTATTAGAGCATCTCTAGTCCTTACCTTTTTTTAGACTCAAATTTAAATTAGGGTAAAAAAACGTCAAAAACCTTATCCAGTCCTATACCTAAACTTATATCTATCTATAACATAAAACAGGATAGATTTCAATAAGTCTATCTGACGGTCTCAAATAGACTCCTCCAACGGCCACCAACATCCCTCTCAAAACCATGCATATTACACCGCATTTTCAGGCACGGGTTACCTCTAATATCAAATAAAGGGATACCCTATTCTAAACTTAAAATCCAGACCTAAAAATCTAACGATAAAAAATATGTTCTCTCTCTTCTTTCTACGCAGTAACTCTGTGTTCGCCTTCGTAGGTGGACCTCTCTCTCTTTCTCATTTCTCTTGTCACACACGTAGTATCAAATTTGGGTAAGTACTGAAGATGGTCTTATATACAAGTAGGTCTCTCATTAATTAAAGGCGAATGATCCATAAAAAGGGAAATTTAAGAAAAAATGTATTAAAAAGGATGTGAACCCGATAAGTGTAGTTGTTAATTATTCAAATGCCATCAAGTTCTTGTCGTAAAGCTGTGAATATAATCCCGTTCCAGGTTACTGTTACCAAAACTCTAAACAATATTCTGTAGATATGAAATCTGTAATATGCAGTTGAAGAAGAGTCTGGATTTTAATTGTCTTCAGGAACTCTTGGTATGTATAGTTTCACCAATCGCTGGTTTATTTTCTGTATCGGTCTTGAATTGGTTTCTGATTCCTGTGGGGAAAAAAAAAAAAGGTTGCTAAACAGAAAAATAGAGAGGATTCAATGTATGTAATGTTGTCTTGCAAATGAAAATATTGTTTCGATGACTGAAATCCGTGGCACCAAAGTTACAATAAAATAATTGTAGTGCTGTACCAAATTCCGTCCTTAGATATATAATCACGAGATTGTGTAGGTGTCAATTAAGTTGCATTGTGAGTATTAAGATCGTGTCGAGTTGCATCTAGTATTGATCAATTCTAATCTGACCTATTTATGTACTATTAGGGGTGACAATTTCTCACACAATGCAAAAACACAACTCAAAATTGATACGAAATTAGTGGGTTAGAGTTGATCATTTCTCAATACGAACCCGTAAATGACACGACCCATTAACACGAATAATAATTGGATCCGATTAGTGTCAAATGCAAACAACACGAAGTTAACACGATTAACTAGCATTATAAGAATAAAATGTCAAGTATTTGTTATTGTTTATCAAATATTGACATAATTATTGTACAAAAAAAAAATTTAGTCATTTTTATTGTTATGTTTATTAAGTTAATATTTTATTTATAGAAAAAGTATGAGCATGTATTCAATTAAGTGATAATAGAATCTTAAAGTTAAATTCTTTATTCACGGCTTATATAGGTCAACACAAATACGACACGAAAATAAACAGAGCAGGTCAGGTCGACAAGACATGATTAATTAAATGGATTAAGTTAGAGTTGACTAGTAATCCGTAATGCGACAACACAAACATGACGCAACACGACACAAATCTTACGCCTATGTTATCATGTCGTGTTTGGGTTAATTTATATATAACAAAAATCTTAAGACTAAGTTCCACTATCCTCTCTCTTAGCCACATGATCTCCTTCCTATATGCTCTTTATAAAATAAAAAAGCCATGGACTCAAATGCTAGCAAAATCATATAAAGAGTATTTCATTCTACAATGACTCCTACAATACGAGATCAAAAAATTAAAAATTGTACCTTTTTTTTAAAGATAATACTCATTGAACAAGTTTATCGTGTCAAAATCAAGTTATTATTTTTTTGACACTAAATTGATCAGTTTATTCTTCGTATTAGCGAGTTGTGTCATTTTCGAATTTAAGTTTAGAACTAGTCAATTCTTAGCCCAATAATTTTTTATCGAGTTGTATTAACATGTTGTATTAAAATATCCCCATTGTACTGCGATCATTGAGCCTAATTTACTATATAATTAGGACACAAACTTTTCAAAATTAAGAATTAATTAGTCAAACATAGATCTAAAATATTGTCTCTATGCACATATTTGGATTAGGGTAATTATTTTGAGTTATAACTTACGTCATGAACAGCTTCACGAATTAGTGCCACTTGTTCTCTCGTGACGGTTCTGACCTGAAGGATTCCAAAAAGCCATTTAAAAAAGGATTTTTTTTGTAAAATGCTAATGAGAATTGACAATGACATAGGTTATAGTAGAGAGTAATACCTTTCTAATGATGGTCCAAACAACATTTTGAGTGCAAGGAGGAATTGTAAGAGAACCAATGTATCTGTAATACTTTCTACTTCCCATCTTTATCAACTTTGGGTCAACTGTACCCACCACTGTCACTTCTCCTCTGGTATCAGCAATGGCTTCTAATTTATCCTTCAGCTAATAATTAACACAAATAAAATAATATGTATTTACGCAATTGTTCTCTAAAATGTGCGTGACGTGTTTGATAAGTCCATGTAAGTTTCGAGGATTACCATTGACAAGAAAGAATCAGACCGTCCAATCTTGTACATGATTCCAAACACAGTAATCTTTCCATCTTCGCTCTCATGAACCAAGTGAACTTCTAAATCAAACCTGCACATTTTTATTATTGCTATTGTCATCACCATTTGACACACACAAATAAATTATTTTTTTGATGATTTTTTCACTCGATATCGACGACAAATTACAGAAGAGAAGGCCAATAAACTCAAGCCCACACACCCCTACAAATTAGAACACTCTTGCCACAACGATTTGGGATTCACACATGATAGAAAGTATACTATTTTTAACTACTTAACTCAATATTAAGGACGGATAGAGTCTAGAAGGCGAGAAATTTTTTAGTGGGTTTAACACACCATACGATAGTGTCATGTGATGTATATTACTAATAATGTTCAATGAATGCTTGACACATATCTACTTGTCAGATTTTTTTTAAAAAAAAAACCAACTTATGTGTCCCACAAGGTACTTCTGTGGTAGTCTCTTATTGGGTGTGTACACCGCATGATACTACTATATGGTCAGTAGTACCCAATGAAAATTTTCTCCCAGAAGGCCAATAAATTCAAATCCCCACACCACCTACAAACTGGCCTAACATTTGGAGGACTAGGCTAATATTTATTAACTAGCTAGAACACTGTTGCCACAAATTTCACATATTTTTTGATAAATTCACACAAGATAGAAGCCACATGATTTTTTTTTTTTTAATTCAATGGCCAGGGACGTCCGGACACCTTGACTAATCTCCTCCCTGATCCGGTCAAAAGCAGACCATTCATGGTTTTTAACTCTTCTTCCCAACATCAACAACAGAACAATCCAAAAGGACAATAAATTACACACTTATATGTATATATGCATGTATGAGTATAGATATATATAACAGAAAAAAGGGTATCACCTTCTACCATTGATTGTGTGTTCAGAAGGTGAGTGCCAATGACATTGTTTTAGTTGATACTGAGTTCCATTGATGTAAATATACCCTCCACCACTTTCCCATCTCAGCTGCCAATATAAACAAGTTATCAACAAAAAAAAAAAAACGTACCCAGTATACGAGATTTCTATCATTACGAGATCTGAAGAGAATTATATATATGCAGTCTAACCTTTACAACCAGAGAGACTATTTCCACGTCTCCTGACAGTGACAATTTATCTATCTCGTAGAAATAATGAAAACTTAGAAGGTAATTGGGCCCCTGGGTAGTCATAATGCCTATTGGAAATGTAAGTACAGAATTTCCAGGCACTGCCCACACTGTTTTTTCCCTTACATTGTTCACTATTAAACTGTTTTCCCAGATTCAAACCTTTAAAGTCCATCAGCTTTAATATTAAAATCTTTCTACCATCACAGGCTCATGGACCTATGGTCAGGGCGGACCCAAGAATATCTCTGAAGGGGGGTAAAATATAATTGAAAAATAATTTATTAGTTGATACAAAAAAATTAAGTTCAAAAATAACAAAAAATTAAGGTTCAAACAAAATTATTGTAAAATAGTAAATTCAATTTTTATTTAAGTGAAACAAAATCATCTGAACAAAAAGATACAAAATAAAATTTTTAGTACATTTTAACCCCCGTTCTATATTTCAATAAACTAAAACGTTCTTTAAAATATTTAAAATTTTGTATATTAATTAAATATAAATTATTTTTTCACTAATTTTTTATCAATGCGCACAATCACAACTCCGAAATAAATCATTCTTCATGTAGTTGCAAAACTTAGTTAAGATCATTATCGATCCTATAGATGAATTCCCTATTCAAAATAACTTAAAATATTTTTGAGTTACAACATTTTCTATTTTGTATACAATCGTATTTTATTGGATTATAAACTACTATTACCAAAAAAAATAGTAAATGAAAACTAAAAATTGTTCTTAAAAAGTAACTAACATTATGTTAGATGAAGAGAAATATTGTCTCTTGGTCAATGTACAAGTAGATCAAGATAGTTACATCTAATTTACTCAATTTAAAAATAAAAATTTATTTTAGAGGATTAATAAACCACTAATTTGTTGAAAAAAGAAAAGAGTAGAACCATTATTAAAAATTTTAAAAATTTAGGGAGGGTCAAACATAGTGCATTAAATAATTTTATGGACCTCGTCAAAGGTGGTCCAAGGAAGGGGGGGGGGGGGGGGGGGAGGAGTGCCCACCCTGGTCCCCATGTGCTCCGCCCCTGGCTATGTTAGGTAAGACTACCTATATATGTTGATGCATTTAGAAACTTAATTAATTCAATAAAGCTGTTTGGACTTAGTTTATTCATTGACAGGACCCAATTCACTATTGTAACCCACTAAGCTAAGATGCCAATTCTTCGTTTTTTTTAACAGGTAAGGGCGGTGAGATTCGAATTCGCGACTTAACGGTTCAACGATGAATTGTAGTGGTCATTAGATCAATTGCTAAGATGTCAATTCTACACAAGATCTTAGGACCCAAAACCAAATCGATATATAGTCAATGATTTTGCGTTTAGGCTTAATAAGCTTGAGTAATAAATAGGTGGATGAGTTAAACCAACTTAATTAGTGGGTTTACAAATCTAGCTAAACATGATGTATGCACAATACAAACCTAAGATGACTCGACTACGACTCTATGTCACTATAAATGGGACGGCTATGGATTGAAAAAATTGACACAACACAATTTTCATGGTTTAAAAATATGATACGATAATATATACTTATTGATAGTCTAAGAACTCGCTGATAATCTAATAACAAGAATAGATTAAATCATATCAATAAATTAGATTCAAACAACATTACTCGAGCTAATTTGGCTCCTCCACCACTCCAACTACTACCATCCATTTCAGATTAAAGAATGAGCAATGGTTCAAAGCAAAAGAATAAGTAGTTGAACCACCACAATGGATAGTGGAAAGTTGGATTGGAAGAGGACTTGCATTAGAGATGGGACTATTCCAAGAACATAAGATATAAGCTTTTTGTTCTCTCCTTACCATAATGTCATGGCCCCTATTTATAAGAGTTGCATTAGAGGGTTTGTAATCCCTCTTCAGTCTCCCCAAGTAAGAAACAATTTCAACTCTCTCATTCAACAGATCAATAGGAGACTGCATGGTTCCATTGCTGCATAAACTCCATTCCGGATGAATCTCTCCCCAACGTTCCGGTCCATTCTCACTGCCGCGTTTATAACTGAACTCGATCTCATTCTCTGCATTGCCAATAACACCAAACTGAAGAGGAAGAAAGGGGAAAAAAGAAGAAGAATGCTATTGACAGATATTCACTAGACATTTTTTTTTTATGATAACTAACAAGCATCTCAACTACATATTCTTTTATACTCGTGCCCCTTATATAAACACGGGATGTGCATGATTATTCGTATAATCACATGCTTTAGAACAGTCAAAATAGTTCTGACCAGATTCAAACTTGAGAGCCCGAGATACCCTAACGGGATAGCTATTCAGAGGCTAAATCCTCCAACAAGAAAGAGAAAAAAAAAAAGCAGCAATCTTTTTACAGTTTGAAACTACTTACCAACTTCTTGGCTTGTTGATGGGCATGTAACTGAAAGCAAAAGGACAAGAGTGAAGAAACTGCAAAACATGGTTTGCCTTGTTAGCTTCTCCATGTTTTGAATTGTGTAGTACTGGAGGAGAGGTTTGGTTGCTTATATATAATAGAATAAGCCAGTAATAATGTGAATGCCCAAAATTGTATTTAATTGAATTTGAATACTAATAGAGCATCGAAAAAATTGACAGCCAATAAGCTCTTAGTCTAACATGAGGAAGAAGACCAGGGGGTCTTTCGATGTGATCCATTTTCTTGTTTCTTTTTGAAAATGTGGTAATAAAAAAATATAATAATATTTATTTGTCAAATATACATATTGATTTTAAAAAAAAATTATGACAATTTCATAACCGACAACAATTGATTGAGAATGTATAATATTTGACATGTGGTACTTTTCGAGAATGAAAATTTTCTCGTGTTACTAAAACATTGTTTTTCAATACTGACAAATTATTTTTACTCATTTGACATGATTTTGATTTAAGGAAAACACTACGGTACCATTTGATAACGAAAGTGAACAAAACTCTAAAAGGTGGTAAGTTTTACCGCAGAAAAAAGTTGTTTAGTGAACCCAAAAAGATGAGTGTATCCTAAAAATTAGTAAGCTTCACCTAAAAGATACTATATATTAAATATCCATAAAAATGATAATTGACTCGATAACATAATCTTTTTTTTTTGGGTACTATAGTCAAACCCTTGATTCAATTTGGTCATGAAAATATGTGACATTGTTTTAAAATGGAAAATCTTCGATTCGAGTAGTCGTTTTTTGTTTCTTTTTATTGTAAGAGGGAGTGAGATAAACTTTAATATAAACTACATGCATTATAGTGTGACTCATTAGACTATCTCTAGTCCTTACCTTTTTTTAGACCCAAATTTAAATTAGGGTAAAAAGGCGCCAAAAACCTTCTCCAATCCTATACTTAAACCTATATCTATCTATAATATAAAACAAGACAGACTTCAATAAGTCTATTTGACGGTCTTAAATAGACTCATCCAATGGCCACCAACATCCCTCTTAAAACTAACTATTCATATTACACCGTGTCTTCAGGCACGGGTTATCCCTATTATCAAATAAAGGGATACCCTATTCTAAACTTAAAATCCAGACCTAACAATCTAACGATAAAAAATATGTTCTCTCTCTTCTTTCTACACAATAACTCTGTGTTTGCCTTCGCAGGTGAACCTCTCTCTCTTTCTCATTTCTCTTGTCACACACGCCGTATATATAGGACTCTATATATACATCTACATAGGAATCTATATATACATTTGTCATGTATTGAAAGAGCTATTGGAATAACATAAGAATTTTTCAAAAAGTTTTGAGTACAAAAAAAGGTTTGTCTATTGGAGAAGTCTATACCAAATCAAGTTTTTTATATTTTTTGTAGAGCAATGCTACATAGACTTAAAATACAGACTTGATTTGCAGACTTGATCAATCACTGTCATTGATTTAACTGTAAATTTCAGTATTTATTTGAATTCACACTACACATTCAATGGTTATTATTAATAGAGTCAACAAATTAAGTTAGGATTTTAAGTCCAAGTAGCATTTTCCTTTTTTTTTTAAACTCAAATTTGGGTAAGAACCGAAGATAAGTCTCTCATTAATTAATGGTGAATGGTCCATGAAGAAGGAAATTTAAGAAAAAATGTATTAAAAAGGATGTGAACCCGATAGGTGCAGTTGTTAATTATACAAAATGCCATCAAGTTCTTGTCGTAAAGCTGTGAATATTACAATGACAGAGAGGAAAAAAAAGAAGTTTGAATAGAATCCCATTCCAGGTTACTGTTACCAAAACTCTAAACAATATTCTGTAGATATGAAATCTGTAATATGCAGTTGAAGAAGAGTCTGGATTTTTAATTGTCTTCAAGAACTCTTGGTCTGTATAGTTTCACCAATCGCTGGTTTATTTTCTGTAGCGATCTTGAATTGGTTTCTGATTCCTGTGGGGAAAAAAAAAAAAAAAGGTTGCTAAACAGAAAAATAGAGAGGATTCAATGTATGTAATGTTGTCTTGCCAATGAAAATATTGTTTCGATGACTGAAACCCGAGACACCAAAGTTACGATAAAATAATTGTATTGTTGTATCAAATTCCGTCCTTACATATATAATCACGAGATTGTATAGGTGTCAATTAAGTTGTATTGTGAGTATTAAGATCGTGTCGAGTTGTGTCTAGTATTGATCAATTCTAATCTGACCTATTTATATACTATTAGGGGTGACAATTTCTCATACAACACAAAAACACAACTCAAAATCGATACGAAATTAGCGGGTTAGAGTTGATCATTTCTCAACACGAACCCGTAAATGACACGACCCATTAACATGAATAATTATTGGGTCGGATTAGTGTCAAATGCAAACAACACGAAGTTAACACGATTAACTAGCATTATAAGAATAAAATGCCAAGTATTTGTTATTGTTTATCAAACATTGACATAATTATTGTACAAAAAATATATTTTTAGTCATTTTTATTGTTATGTTTATTAAGTTAATTTTTTGTTTATAAAAAAAAATATGAGCATGTATTCAATTAAGTGATAATAGAATCTTAAAGTTAAATTCTTTATTCACGGCTTATATAGGTCAACACGAATACGACACAAAAATAAACAGGTCAGGTCAGGTCGACACGACATGATTAATTAAATGAGTTAAGTTAGAGAGTTGACTAGTAATCTGTAATGACACAATACAAACACGACACAAATTTTACCCCTATGTATTATCATGTTGTGTTTGGGTTAATTTATATATAACAAAAATCTTAAGACTAAGTTCCACTATCCTCTCTCTTAGCCACATGATCTCCTTCCTATATGCTCTTTATAAAATAAAAAAGCCATGGACTCAAATGCTAGCAAAATCATATAAAGATTATTTAATTCTACAATGACTCCTACAATAAGAGATCAAAACATAAAAAAATAAAAAATTGTACCTTTTTAAAGATAATACTCATTCAACAAGTTTATCGTGTCAAAATCAAGTTATTATTTTTCTGACACTAAATTGATCAATTTATTCTTCGTATTAGCGAGTTGTGTCAATTTTGAATTTCAGTCTAAAACTAGTCAATTCTTAGCCCAGTAATTTTTTATCGAGTTGTATTAACGTGTTGTATTAAAATATCCCCATTGTACTGCGATCATTGAGCCTAATTTACTATATAATTAGGACAGAAACTTTTCAAAATTAAGAATTAATTAGTCAAACATAAATCTAAAATATTGTCTCTATGCACATATTTGGATTAGGGTAATTATTTTGAGTTATATAACTTACGTCGTGAACTGCTTCACGAATTAGTGCCACTTGTTCTCTCGTGACGGTTCTGACCTGAAGGATTCCAAAAAGCCATTTAGAAAAGGAATTTTTGTAAAATGCTAATGAGAATTGACAATAACATAGGTTATAGTAAAGAATAATACCTTTCCAAGGATGGTCCAAACAACATTTTTAGTGCAAGGAGGAATTGTAAGAGAACCAATGTATCTTTAATACTTTCTACTTCCCATCTTTATCAACTTTGGGTCAACTGTACCCACCACTGTCACTTCTCCTCTGGTATCAGCAATGGCTTCTAATTTATCCTTCAGCTAATAATTAACACAAATAAAATAATATGCATTTACCCAATTGTTCTCTAAAATGTGCGTGACGTGTTTGATAAGTCCAAGTAAGTTTCGAGGATTACCATTGACAAGAAAGAATCAGACCGTCCAATCTTGTACATGATTCCAAACACAGCAGTCTTTTCATCTTCGCTCTCATGAACCAAGTGAACTTCTAGATCAAACCTGTACATTTTTATTATTGCTATTGTCATCACCATTTGTGACACAAATAAATTATGTTTTTGATGATTTTTCACAAGATAGAAAGTATATAATTTTTAACTAATTCACTCGATATCGGACGACAAATTACAAAAAAGTCCAGAAGGCCAATAAACTCAAGCCCACACACTACAAATTAGAACACTCTTGCCACAACGATGTGGGATTCACACATGATAGAAAGTATACTATTTTTAACTACTTAACTCAATATCAAGGACGGATAGAGTCTAGAAGGCGAGAAATTTTTTAGTGGGTTTAACACACCATACGACAGCGTAATGTAATGTATATTACTAATAATGTTCAATGAATGCTTGACACATATCTACTTGTCAGATTTTTTTTTAAAAAAAAACCAACTTATGTGTCCCACAAGGTACTTCTGTGGTAGTCTCTTATTGGGTGTGTACACCGCATGATACTACTATATGGTAAGTAGTAGCCAATGAAAATTTTCTCCCAGAAGGCCAATAAATTCAAATCCCCACACCACCTACAAACTGGCCTAACATTTGGAGGACTAGGCTAATATTTATTAACTAGCTAGAACACTGTTGCCACAAATTTCAAATATTTTTTGATAAATTCACACAAGATAGAAGCCACATGATTTTTTTTTTTAATTCAATGGCCAGGGACGTCCGGACACCTTGACTAATCTCCTCCCTGATCCGGTCAAAAACAGGCCATTCATGATTTTTAACTCTTCTTCCCAACATCAACAACAGAACAATCCAAAAGGACAATAAATTACACACTTATATGTATATATGCATGTATGAGTATAGATATATATAACAGAAAAAAGGGTATCACCTTCTACCATTGATTGTGTGTTCAGAAGGTGAGTGCCAATGACATTGTTTGAGTTGATACTGAGTTCCATTGATGTAAATATGCCCTCCACCACTTTCCCATCTCAGCTGCCAATATAAACAAGTTATCAAAAAAAAAAAAACGTACCCAATGCACGAGATTTTTGTCATTACGAGATCTGAAGAGAATTAGATATATACAGTCTTATCTCTACAACCACAGAGACTGTTTCTGCGACTCAAGACCGGCCGTGACAATTTATCTATCTTGTAGAAATAATGAAAACTTAGAAGGTAATTGGACCCCTGGGTAGTCATAATGCCTATTGGAAATGTAAGTACAGAATCCCCTAAACTATGTTCTTAGAGTGGTTGATTTCCTTACATTGTTCACTAGTAAACTACTGTCCCAGATTCAAACCTTTAAAGTCCATCAGCTTTAATATTAAAATCTTTCTACCATCACAGGCTCATGGACCTATGGTCAGGGCGGACCCAAGAATATCTCTGAAGGGGGGTAAAATATAATTGAAAAATAATTTATTAGTTGATACAAAAAAATTAAGTTCAAAAATAACAAAAAATTAAGGTTCAAACAAAATTATTGTAAAATAGTAAATTCAATTTTTAACCCCGTTATATATTTCAATAAACTAAAACGTTCTTTAGAATCTCTAAAATTTTGTATATTAATTAAATATAAATTATTTTTTCACTAATTTTTTATCAATGTACACAATCACAACTCCGTAATAAAATCATTATTCATGTAGTTGCAGAACTTAGTTAAGATCATTATCGATCTTATAGATGAATTCCCTATTCGAAATAACTTAAAATATTTTTGGATCATAACCTTTAGTTTTTTGTATATAATCGTATTTTATTGGATTATATGCTACTATTACTAAAAAAATGGTAAATAAAAACTAAAAAATATTTTTAAAAAGTAACGAACACTGTATTAGATAAAGATAAATAATGTCTTTTGGTCGATATACAAATAAATCAAGATGGTTATATATAATTTACTTAATCCAAAAGTAAAATATTTATTTTAGAGGATTAGTAAATCACTAATTTCTTGAGAAAAAAAAGACTAGAATCATTATTAAATTTTTTAAAAATTTCGGGTGGGTCAAATATAGTATATTAAATAATTTTATGGACCTCATCAAAGGTGGTCCAAAAGGAGAGGGTTGGGGGGGGGGGGGGGGGGGGGGGGTTGAGTGCCCCACCCTGGTCCCCATGTGGCTCTGCCCCTGGCTATGGTAGGTAAGACTAGTGATATATGTTGATGCATTTACAGACTTAATTAATTCAATAAAGCTGTTTGGACTTGGTTTATTCATTGACAGGACCCAATTCACTATTGTAACCCACTAAACTAAGATGACAATTCTTTTTTATTTTAAACCACTTTTTTGTTTTCTTTTACAAGGAAAGAGACGGTGAGATTCGAACTCGCGATCTAATTGTCTAACAGCGGGTTGTGGTGATCATTAGACCAATTGCTAAGATACCAATTCTACAAAAGATCCTAGGACTCAAAACCAAATCGATATATAGTAAATGATTTTAGGTTTAGGCTTAATAGCCTTGACTAATAAATATATGAAATAGTTAGACCAACTTAACAAGTGGGTTTGCACAACTTTGACTAAACATGATGTATGCACAACACAGTCCTGAGATGACTCAACTACGGCTCTATGTGACTATAAATCGGACGGCTATGAGTCAAAAAAATTGAGCATGACATGATTGTCATGGTTTAGAAATATGATACGATAATATATACTCATTGATAGTCTAAGAACCCGCTGATAATCTAATAACAACAATAGATTAAATCATATCAATAAATTAGATACAAACAACATAACTTGAGCTAATTTGGCTCCTCCACCACTCCAACTACTACCATCCATTTCAAAGTTAAAGAATGAGCAATGGTTCAAAGAAAAAGAATAAGTAGTTGAACCACCACAATGGATAGTGGAAAGTTGGATTGGAAGAGGACTTGCATTAGAGATGGGACTATTCCAAGAACATAAGATATAAGCTTTTTGTTCTCACCTTACCATTATGTCATGGCCCCTATTTACAAGAGTTGCATTAGAGGGTTTGTAATCCCTCTTCAGTCTCCCCAAGTAAGAAACAATTTCAACTCTCTCATTCAACAGATCAATAGGAGACTGCATGGTTCCATTGCTGCATAAACTCCATTCCGGATGAATCTCTCCCCAACGTTCCGGTCCATTCTCACTGCTGCGTTTATAACTGAACTCGATCTCATTCTCTGCATTGCCAATAACACCAAACTGAAGAGGAAGAAAGGGGAAAAAAGAAGAAGAATGCTATTGACAGATATTCACTAGACATTTTTTTTTTTATGATAACTAACAAGCATCTCAACTACATATTCTTTTATACTCGTGCCCCTTATATAAACACGGGATGTGCATGATTATTCGTATAATCACATGCTTTAGAACAGTCAAAATAGTTCTGACCAGATTCAAACTTGAGAGCCCGAGATACCCTAACGGGTTAGCTATTCACAGGCTAAATCCTCCAACAAGAAAGAGAAAAAAAAAAAAAGCAGCAATCTTTTTACAGTTTGAAACTACTTACCAACTTCTTGGCTTGTTGATGGGCATGTAACTGAAAGCAAAAGGACAAGAGTGAAGAAACTGCAAAACATGGTTTGCCTTGTTAGCTTCTCCATGTTTTGAATTGTGTAGTACTGGAGGAGAGGTTTGGTTGCTTATATATAATAGAATAAGCCAGTAATAATGTGAATGCCCAAAATTGTATTTAATTGAATTTGAATACTAATAGAGCATCGAAAAAATTGACAGCCAATAAGCTCTTAGTCTAACATGAGGAAGAAGACCAGGGGGTCTTTCGATGTGATCCATTTTCTTGTTTCTGTTTGAAAATGTGCTAAGGACAGTCTGGTTCATTACACATTGTTGGTGACGAACCTACCTTTGGTTGAAAATGAGAGGGGTCTCAATTTTGTTTTTAGCTGATAGAATATCCATTTGAATAATGATATCTGGTCAGCAATTGCCCAGTGTGAGTCGTTTGTGGATCCCATTGTTCAAAAAAAAAATAATGATATCTAGATTTAAAAAAGAACGAATTGCATTTTACATACTGAAATATTTTAAGATTCTCATTTTACATCCTCAAAGATTAAATTTATCACATTACACCCTTAATGTATCAAAACTGTTGTAATGTGACTATTCTGTTAACTTTCTGTTAATTTTCTATCAGTGTCAATGAGTTGACTTTTGATGAACAAAATACCAGAAGCTAATAAAAGAATCACATTGTAATACTTTTGATAAATTGAGAGTATAATATGAAAAATTTAATCTTTAAGGGTACAAAAGAAAAATTTTAAAATTTTTCAAAGTATAAAATACCAAATACAAAATACAAAAAACCCTAGAAAAAATTAATGTAATTGTCCGATCTAATAATATGTCAAATAATTAACATGATCTTAACGAAGAAGTATAGCATTTGAAATTCCAATAATATTATTAGACTATCTAATTGTTATATCATTAAGTCATTGAATTATTTTAGATTTTAGATCCTAATAACACTATTCTATCGCATTTACGTGTAGTTGGTAGACAGCTATTGGTAGATATTGTTTGTTTTTTTTATACGATGGGCCATTGGCCATTTCATTATTTTGATGAAAAATGTCTTTTTCTACTTAAACACATGTGTCTGTCATTTGTACATCTTTGTCGTTGATTCTCACGAATGAAATAATTTTTGTGAAATTG
Organism: Ilex aquifolium; assembly: GCA_951799425.1. Lineage (NCBI taxonomy): Eukaryota > Viridiplantae > Streptophyta > Magnoliopsida > Aquifoliales > Aquifoliaceae > Ilex > Ilex aquifolium. The sequence goes on from OX637409.1 coordinate 20,410,197, forward strand.
ATGTTTTGGGACTAAATTAATATAATTAAAAATTTAGAGACTATTTTAAAATTAGAGGTAAAGTCTAAGGACTAATTATGATATTTACCCATTAAATAATTTAAGAAACAAACCCACAGCATTTTGCAGCTTAGGGTCCTCAAATAAAAATTATTGCAACCTAAAATATTTTAAGAAACAGAACCCCACATTTTTTTGTAAAATTATGGAGAGTCTCACTATATCAATGAAGGAGACATTAATGCTGTTAGTTTGTAATAGCTGAGCTAAATATTAAAAATGTTCGAATTTGGACAATCTCTTGAGGTCAGGTCGTGAGGGATATTTTAATATCGTCGTGGATGGTCAGTTTCTAAGTATTTGTTAATGGAGTCTAGTCTTGCATCACACATGGTTGAATTAATATAATTTAAATGTGACTGTAACATAAGTATTGTTAACGACTGGCTGGTCCAATACGTTAGGAAAGAAACTTATAGGCAGTCATATACACATAAATTTACTAATGGGTTCTATAATCATGTATATATTATGTGATTTCATTGAAGAAAAGCGTATTATACGGGATTTGGTTAAACAATAATTAATTATGATTTCACAATCCGCTCTCCAATGATGTTATTCTTCAATTTAGGTCTCAAAACTTTAATTTCTATATAAGCGGGAGCGTGCACACACACACACATATATATTTATAATATTACAGTTAGATTGTTGAATTCTCAACTTATAAAAGAATAACAACGTTTAAGATTGATTCAATTTTCATCTATTTTGATCCGATGGTACAAAATTCATCTCTAAATTATTTTCCGGCTCAAAAACATTATCTTCTGTGCATGACCCCCAATGTCACACAACTCAACCAACACACTCTCCAATGCCAAAATAACTTCACTAATCCACATCTACCTCTCTCTTCTCTCTCCCCTACCTTTATCCATCCACTTTAATTTTAAATTACATAATTAAAAAAATGAAGATAAAAAGAAATTATTATTTAAAATATAAATATCGCATAATTCATATTTATTTTTTTAGTATTATAGAGTATTTTCATGCACGGGATTGTTGATATATATAACATAATTTACATGGCAAATTCTAGTCAATGGATGAATCGAGAAGTAGAAGAACACATCAATCGTCCTGTCCATTTCGATTGGTTTTCAAACATAAGAGGCAGTTATTGAGAGATGTGCTAGCTTATTGAGAGATGTGCTAGCTTAGCGTGCGGGGGAAGGCTACTTTTGATCTTATTGTAATGAATAAAACTTCAAAAACAAGGAAAGAATAGATCTTCCCGCAGACCAACCAACCCCAGCTGTGACCATCCCTTTTTCAGTTTCTACGTATACACACCTGACTATTTTTGCAATGTTCTTGTCCCATTTTCTTTGTGGAAAAAAGATAAATTGACTTGGTAAATTTGACTAGCTAGTCAAACCAAATCTTCATTTTGTACTCATTTTTTCCATAAGGGAAGAGTTTGCAGGTATTGGGACAGGTGGCTAGTATGGAGAGTTACACCAAGTTTAAAGGGATAATGGGTCAGTTGTCAGAACGTGAGAGAAGATAATTAACCATCTAGTAGATTTGAATTATTATCGGATTGAAGATAGGCTGGGGGGGTACGGCGGGCTACGCCCCACGCGGTATGGAGTAGCACATGTCTTCGCGATGCCCTAATTAGAATTGTAACATATATAAGTTAAGTTGCAATTAACCCTAATTCAGTGTAAAATAAAACAAGGCAGCCATTCTAGGATTATAGACGTAGGCAAGTAGTCAAATCACGTAATTTTTTGTGTTCTTCTTATATTATTCTATTTCATTAATTGTTTATCACACACAAATCACAAGAGCAGGGAATGTTTGGCATAATAAGGGCTTGCAACCGTCCAAAGCAGAATACGGTGGTAGAGAAGAACATGGGAAGACTGTTGTTCCTATCATATTTTATGGGCCCGTGTGTGTTGTCCAAAGCTAATCTTAAAGTTACTTGTATGGATTAGTGTCTAAGTGAGCGTGAAAGAGATAATATTTTGGTAGATTAGGATGAGTTTGGGCAATTCTCTTTCAAGATTGCTTCATCTACTCTCTGTAATTTTGAGCTTAATGATACCAAAAATAATAGCGTCAAATAACAAGAGAAACATTCCAACAGTATCATCGCCAAAGGGTCCAAGAATCAAGGTCTTAGAGCAACTTTAAATCTTATCTTTTTTCTAAATCTAAATTTAAATTTGGGTAAAAAACTCCTAAAAAATTCTTCAATACTAGACTCATACCCGTATCCAATCAAGGGAAACTCATTTTTTACTCAAATTAAGGGAGACTCAAATTCATACCCATATTTTTAATAGTGAGAATTTTTCTTCTTTTAAATATCCAATGGTCATATTTTACTCTCTTTTAAATTTGGATTAGATCTCATTTAAATTTGGGTTTCTATTCTTTTAAATTTGAGTTTCCCAATTAGAAAGGTCTATATCAAATCAAACTTTTTACCATTTTTTTAATTCAAATTTAAGTAAGGATATGAGTCTCCATTAGAGATTGTCTTACGCACCTGATCTCATGTAGGCGAGGCCTTATCCAACCAAGCTCTAGGCCAAGATTTCCCAAGTGAGGTTAGGTTATGAGAGGGAGCTCGTCCTCAAAGAAAGAATTAGCTCATCCCACTAGCATAACTTCTCACATTGGCAAAGAACCTCACCATATCCAGGCATGAGAGAACAAACTAAATACCACCTCACCAGATCCTAGAATGTAAACTACTCGTCTCTGTTACCACTTGAGCTATAAAGATCCTAGACTATTAAAAGTTTATGCGCAGATATCAACTAGTCTCCTCTTTGATTCAATTAAAAACCAGTCATCCTCGTTGGAACTAGAGAATTTATGAGGAATAAATTCTTCATGGTCTGACCTCAAAAGAGTTAATAAGTTTCAAATTCAGAACATTTGAATTTACAACTCGTGCCCCTATCTTTATTGGGTTGATACCTCATCCCTATAAAATTCATATCTTATAAGTTTTACCTAACTATTTTATTTAGTATTTGTTCTTAAGTCGATATTGAGATGGGTTGTGTAAGAAATATGCAGAAAAAGTTCTAAACAAAACCAATTTAGTTTCGATTAATATAAATTAATTATATATATATATTTTTAATACTTTCAATAAAGCCTCGACAGTACGAGAGCATTACATAATGTACATTATTTTCAAAAATTGAAATAAGCATGCAAATATAACATACTATAAGAAAAATAAAATTTTCTCTTCTTGTAATCCTTCTCTTAGGCTCTTAGCTAGAGTGATCTATGCAGAGTAGTTTTCTTCCTCCAATTACGGATTTGTCTCTTCTCTTATTTTTGAATGACACAATAAATTGTTGGACCAACTGATCTAATAATTTATACCCGTTTGATATTCTATTTGAAATCTCTAGCATTACTCATTCCGTCTTTGTTTGTCAAACAATGTGCCAACGAATTTGCCTGCGAAGTAGGGTAAGTCTATTGCATTCACACCCCCCCCCCCCCCCCCCAAAAAAAATGACTATTGCAAAAAAATTAATTTTATTCGTAAATCTTGTATTGGTCTAACTTTAATCCTAAAAAAATATATTATTAAATAAAGTCATAAAATATAAAAAATTAGGGATAATCCGTTCTTGAAAGCACGATGCAACGTAAGTGAGAAGTGATACATTTGGGGTTGGGGGAGGGGGAGGGGAAATTCAATATGAATGATTTTAATAGAGATGTTGATAAGCGTTAGATGAGTCTATTTGAGACCGCCGAATAAACTTATTGAAACATGTTTTATTTTATATTATAAATTTATTTTTGTAGAATAGTAGAGTAACTTTTCGGATTAGACCAACTAAAACAAATATTAAAATTTTATTTTGAAATAATTAAAAATGCTACAACATTTCTTTTTATAAGGAGATCGAAGCGAAGTTATGATAAAATCGAAATTCCATTGCTTCAAATTATTTTGAAATACTTCAAAGTTTTTGAGATATTTTGGCATTTGATAAAACGAAGAAAATGTTTTCACCATTATTTCAGTATATTTTGAATTGTTTTAGTATTGTTTTGATCAATAGTTTGGAAATATATTCTCAATTTTTTTTATTAATTTCCACCCTAGTTTCAAAATGTTTTTAAAATATTTTGAGAAAATCTCATTTTGCCCCCTAAAAATTACAAAAATTCTTAATTTATTTCCTGAATGATTAATGTTTCTATATTACTCCCTCAAAAAAATAAAAACGTTACAATATAGTCCAAAAATATTTTTATTGCAATTTTTTTTTGGGAAGCAAATTACAACGTTTTTGGTTCATATTGTAATATTTTTATTTCATTTAATCATTCACGGGACAAACTGTAGCATTTTCATTGTTTTGCTTTCTCGGCGGACAGTTATGGAGGACGAAGACTGAAGAATTATATTGTAAGTCACGAATTTTGATTTTTTCCGCAATCTTCATTCGAATTTCATGCAATGCAATACTGATTGGTAATGTAGCTTCCTTTTCTTTCCATTTATACATTATGAAGCGCGTTTCGGATTTTACACACACATTGAATTGAATGGATTTGTTTCGGTTTTGCTTGGAATGGTGTCATTACAAAAAATGGGGATGAATGTGGACAAATGGAATAGCTTAATTTCAACGCAATCTGAAAGTGATATGATATCCCTTTCATTCAATTGAGGATTTGGTTCCTTCTTGGCCCCATTTCGAATGAAGAAATTTGTTTTGAATCGTTGGTGTATTAGAATGATTTTAATAGAGATGTTGATAACCGTTAGATGAGTCTATTTGAGCTCGCCGAATGAACTTATTGAAACATGTTTTATTTTATATTATAAATTTACTTTTGTAGAATAGTAGAGTAACTTTTCGGATTAGACCAACTAAAACAAATATTAAAATTTTATTTCGAAATAATTAAAAATGCTACAACATTTCTTTTTATATGGAGATCGAAGCGAAATTATGATAAAATCGAAATTCCATTGCTTCAAATTATTTTGAAATATTTCAAAGTTTTTGAGATATTTTGGCATTTGATAAAAAGAAGATATTTTCACCATTATTTCAGTATATTTTGAAGTGTTTTAGTATTGTTTTGATCAATAGTTTGGAAATATATTCTTAAGTTTTTTTATTCATTTCCACACTATTTTCAAAATGCTTTTAAAATATTTTGAGAAAATCTCATTTTACCCCCTAAAAATTACAAAAATTCTTAATTTATTTCCTGAATGATTAATTTTTCTATATTATTCCCTCAAAAAAATAAAAACGTTACAATATAGTCCAAAAATATTTTTATTGCAATTTTTTTTTGGGAAGCAGATTACAACGTTTTTGGTTCACATTGTAATATTTTTATTTCATTTAATCATTCACAGGACAAACTAAAATTTTTTGTATATTTTAGAGGGCAAAATAGGATTTTTCACAAATATTTTTGTTGCCTACCTTCATGGCTGTCCTGTTGGCGCGCGCATTCCCTCCCAAAATAGATACTCTCTCTCTCTCTCTCTCTCTCTCTCTCTCTCTCTCTCTCTCTCTCTCTATAGCTGCAAGCCGTAGCATTTTCATTGTTTTGCTTTCTCGGCGGACAGTTATGGAGGATGAAGACTGAAGAATTATATTGTAAGTCACGAATTTTGATTTTTTCCGCAATCTTCATTCGAATTTCATGCAATGCAATACTGATTGGTAATGTAGCTTCCTTTTCTTTCCATTTATACATTATGAAGCGCGTTTCAGATTTTACACACACATTGAATTGAATGGATTTGTTTCGGTTTGCTTGGAATGGTGTCATTACAGAAAATGGGGATGAATGTGGACAAATGGAATAGCTTAATTTCAACGCAATCTAAAAGTGATATGATATCCCTTTAATTCAATTGAGGATTTGGTTTCTTCTTGGCCCCATTTCGAATGAAGAAATTTGTTTTGAATCGTTGGTGTAATAGAATGATTTTAATAGAGATGTTGATAACTGTTAGATGAGTCTATTTGAGACCGCCGAATGAACTTATTGAAACATATTTTATTTTATATTATAAATTTATTTTTGTAGAATAGTAGAGTAACTTTTCGGATTAAACCAACTAAAACAAAGATTAAAATTTTATTTCGAAATAATTAAAAATGCTACAACATTTCTTTTTATAAGGAGATCGAAGCGAAATTATGATAAAATCGAAATTCTCTTACGTCAAATTATTTTGAAATATTTCAAAGTTTTTGAGATATTTTGGCATTTGATAAAAAGAAGAAGATGTTTTCACCATTATTTCAGTATATTTTGAAGTGTTTTAGTATTGTTTTGATCAATAGTTTGGAAATATATTCTCAATTTTTTTTATTCATTTCCACCCTACTTTCAAAATGTTTTTAAAATATTTTGAGAAAATCTCATTTTGCCCCCTAAAAATTACAAAAATTCTTAATTTATTTCCTGAATGATTAATTTTTCTATATTACTTCCTCCAAAAAATAAAAACGTTACAATATAGTCCAAAAATATTTTTATTGCAATTTTTTTTTTGGGAAGCAGATTACAATGTTTTTGGTTCATATTGTAATATTTTTATTTCATTTAATCATTCACGGGACAAACTGAAAATTTTTGTATATTTTAGAGGGCAAAATAGGATTTTTCCCAAATATTTTTGTTGCCTACCTTCATGGCTGTCCTCTTGGCGCGCGCATTCCCTCCCAAAATAGATCCTCTCTCTCTCTCTCTCTCTCTCTCTCTCTCTCTCTCTCTCTCTCTCTCTCTGTGTGTAGCTGCAAGCCGTAGCATTTTCATTGTTTTGCTTTCTCGGCAGACAGTTATGGAGGACGAAGACTGAAGAATTATATTGTAAGTCACGAATTTTGATTTTTTCCGCAATCTTCATTCGAATTTCATGCAATGGAATATTGATTGGTAATGTAGCTTCCTTTTCTTTCCATTTATACATTATGAAGCGCGTTTCGGATTTTACACACACATTGAATTGAATGGATTTGTTTCGGTTTTGCTTGGAATGGTGTCATTACAGAAAATGGGGATGAATGTGGACAAATGGAATAGCTTAATTTCAACGCAATCTGAAAGTGATATGATATCCCTTTCATTCAATTGAGGATTTGGTTCTTTCTGGGCCCCATTTCGAATGAAGAAATTTGTTTTGAATCGTTGGTGTAATAGAATGATTTTAATAGAGATGTTGATAACCGTTAGATGTGTCTATTTGAGACCGCCGAATGAACTTATTGAAATATGTTTTATTTTATATTGTAAATTTATTTTTGTAGAATAGTAGAGTAACTTTTCGGATTAGACCAACTAAAACAAAGATTAAAATTTTATTTCGAAATAATTAAAAATGCTACAACATTTCTTTTTATAAGGAGATCGAAGCGAAATTATGATAAAATCGAAATTCCATTGCTTCAAATTATTTTGAAATATTTCAAAGTTTTTGAGATATTTTGGCATTTGATAAAAAGAAGAAGATGTTTTCACCATTATTTCAGTATATTTTGAATTGTTTTAGTATTGTTTTGATCAATAGTTTGGAAATATATTCTCAATTTTTTTTATTCATTTCCACCCTACTTTCAAAATGTTTTTAAAATATTTTGAGAAAATCTCATTTTGCCCCCTAAAAATTACAAAAATTCTTAATTTATTTCCTGAATGATTAATTTTCTATGTTACTCTCTCAAAAAAATAAAAACGTTACAATATAGTCCAAAAATATTTTTATTGCAATTTTTTTTTGGGAAGCAGATTACAACATTTTTGGTTCATATTGTAATATTTTTATTTCATTTTATCATTCACAGGACAAACTGAAAATTTTTGCATATTTTAGAGGGCAAAATAGGATTTTTCCCAAATATTTTTGTTGCCTATATCACCGAAATAATTGTCCGAAATAAAATTTAGATCCACGGAACTAAATATATATATAGACCCCGTGTAACCGTTTCTGATTGGTCAGTCTCCAAAACTCCGTTAGTTTAATACTACATACCGACCTTCATGGCTATCCTGTTGGCGCGCGCATTCCCTTCCAAAATAGATCCTCTCTCTCTCTCTCTATCTCTCTCTCTGTAGCTGCAAGCCGTAGCATTTTCATTGTTTTGCTTTCTCGGCGGACAGTTATGGAGGACGAAGACTGAAGAATTATATTGTAAGTCACGAATTTTGATTTTTTCCGCAATCTTCATTCGAATTTCATGCAATGCAATACTGATTGGTAATGTAGCTTCCTTTTCTTTCCATTTATACATTATGAAGTGCGTTTCGGATTTTACACACACATTGAATTGAATGGATTTGTTTCGGTTTGCTTGGAATGGTGTCATTACAGAAAATAGAGATGAATGTAGATAAATGGAATAGCTTAATTTCAACGCAATCTGAAAGTGATATGATATCCCTTTCATTCAATTGAGGATTTGGTTCCTTCTTGGCCCCATTTCGAATGAAGAAATTTGTTTTGAATCGTTGGTGTAATGCCAGCTTAAGCTTTTAGTATATGTATCTCTATAAATGATTCATATAAGTTGCGGAAACAGTCTCTCTGCGGTAAGGCTGCATATATCTAACCCTTCCCATCCTCCATAATGGCGGGACACTCGTGCACTGGATACGCCTAATGATTCGTATAACTCCATAAGTGCCCTGTATAAAATCTCCAGATGACATTTTTATTCGATTTCGCGACTCTTTTTTTCTCCGTTTAATAACATATTTTAGATGTTTATTTCATCTGTGATAACTTTTAATTCTAAAGTACTTTTTTATTTCTTTCTCCCCCCATCCCTTGTGGTTGGAAATGTTTTCTGGATCATCTGGGGTTCCATTATTAGGTCCTGAATCTGAACAAGAGTTGGGCTTTGGTGGTCCTTAATGGCAAGTATAAAGAATGAAAAAAACCAATAATCTTTGTTTTTTTAGTGTTAAGAACATGTAAAACAAGGATGATTACATTACAATACATTTAAGAAAGTTGATAAAACAAAGTCAATTGAAAATGATGATGATGGGAAGGATGATAATAATTTCTGTTGGCAGCAGTAGCAATTTCTTGTGTTCATTCTAAGTATTTGAGCAAACAGTTTCCTCTAAGTTTGTGTGTGTGTGAAGAGGAACAAGAGTATGATGAGGTTTATGTTTTACACACAAGCTTCCATTGGTAGCTAACCAGCAGAATTCCTTGGAAAAGAACTATACTTATGACCATGATGTATTTGTTCTAGATAAAATAACATGCATGCCTCTCGCGGAGGTGCAGAGTTCAGTGGCTTACACTAATGATTTGTAAAGGCCTAAGATAATTTGTTATATACTGGCGTTTTTCTGGTAATCAGGATATTGGGATTACAGAATTACAGATGTTGAGCTGCAATTTCTTTCTCAAATGTGCTTTGAGTAATTGTCCGGGCAGAGAAACTCAGAGACATAATGCGGCATTTTGAACAATGCATAGGTGTTTTACCATTATCAAAACTGCTACCACAATATCTGATGTGTTTCATTTGCAGTGCAGGGATTCTCGTTGATGTGATTTTTGATGCTTCCATACGCCAGTTGAAAGGCTTATCCGTTCTGGAACTTGAATTCTTCTCTAGTGATTGCTGACATTTTGATTGTCTTGCTTCCATCCTCTACACCCTTCGTCTTCATAATGTTTGATTGTGGTTACAAGTCTCAGTTTATGGGCGGGCAGAGAGAGAAATTTGTAAGGTACAAGATGGACAGTGTATTCTGTTAACTTGTATGACATCATTTGTTTCTTCAATTACTGCAGAGTGGATATACCTGTCACTTGAATGATAGTGTTTGTTATTTTTCTTTGTTTTAACTGATGAAAATGTTAGAGCATGATATGTTGAAGCATTTATTTAATGAATTTTTTGTGTTGGCCCTTTATTCATTATAGGTTGGATGATTTGGATTCTACAGTATCATTTTCTTCGGAGATGGCTGGGATGAAAAGATGTGGATTTGGTGTAGAGGGATTAACCACCGCTGGTCGTTCAAATCACAACCGATCAAAGTCACTTAGATTAGGAATGAAAAAAGGATCTGAAGGACTAATGACATTTGGTCGATCATTGAGATTTGGAGTCACCCGGGCAATGTTCCCAGAAGATCTTGAAGTGTCTGAGAAGAAGATATTTGATCCTCAAGACAAGTCTCTCCTTTTCTGGAACAAGCTTTTGCTCATATCATGTATTATTGCAGTATCTATTGATCCTTTGTTTTTTTATCTTCCCATTTTCAAGAGTGAAGATATGTGTCTTCATATAGATGAAAGCTTAGCATACACGATTACAACTCTGCGGACGGTAGTTGATATTTTCTACATCATACGCATATTTCTCCAGTTCCGTACAGCTTATATTGCACCGTCGTCTCGCGTTTTTGGGCGAGGTGAACTTGTAATAGATCCTGCAGATATAGCAAGCAGATATTTACATCGATATTTCATCGTGGACCTTATTTCCGTGCTACCTTTACCACAGGTTTGACAATCATACTTGGATTCTCTGCTGTAACAGCTCACATATAGACACACACACACACACTACACTTATCTATTTTTTTTTTTTTTTTGTGTTTTTGTATGTCATGTGGGTATATATACAATATAATGATTATACTTGATAGGAGAGATGTGGGATCAACTAGTACATTTAGCATTTCCGTATACCCCTTAACTCTCTGCAATCTATAATTTTCCAAGACCACAGCTACATAAATTACTACTCCCATGCCAGTCATGCCTGCCAAATGGTAGGTGGATTCTATATCATTCGTTGTCGGATTCAATTTATTTGTTTCCAATTTGAAGCCTCCTATGGATGGGACAATATTTTTATCACCTTGATACATGAAAAGTAGGTGCCCACAAAATAACTTGTTATCTAAGTGTTGGCGAAAAGTGTGTCTGATAAGAAGTTATGATTGGTGTAACAGTAGCAAGTTTTGCTCTCAGTGAAGTTTGAAGTAATTCTGTCTAAATAATTGTGTGCAGATTCTGGTGTGGAGATTTCTTCATAGATCGAAGGGTGCAACTGTATTTGCTACAAAACAAGATTTGTTGCGCATTGTCATTATTCAATATTTTTTTAGGTTTTGGCGGGTTTTACCTTTAACTTCAGAGATGAAGAAGACCGCTGGTGTCTTTGCCGAAACTGCTTGGGCTGGTGCTGCATTTTATTTATCATGGTTTATGCTAGCTAGTCATGTAAGTAGCTCTCTGGTTATATTATAATGGTAATTGTTAAGGATCAAGTTTCATTGTAAGAGCTCTTTGTTTGTATTTATATTCTTTTTGTTTGGATATCTAATCCATCCTTTTCCCTATTTTTTATGTATGCTTTCCAATGAAGCCTGCTTCTCTTACTAATAGATTCTATAGGCTCTGTGACAAGTATATTGACTTATTGTATCTGATATACTAACCTAAATGGAATCCAATGGTGTTGGCAACACAGATGTGAATCCAACATGGAATAATTTATAAGTTATACGAGGAAGAGCCTTTACAAATTTTCGGATCTGTCAAATGCTCATCTAATTTGCTTGAAAGTAGCTGCCTTTTGATTTTTAAAATGAGTTGAGGTTCAGTAAAGATTTTGTGTGAGTGACTTAAAGCAAGCTATACCTGATAGTATCAAGTAGTGATGCTAATCCTCTTAAGAAAACGTACCAAAGTGGTGATGCTTTCTTGGTATTTGCACATTCTTATTAGGAAATATAAGAAACAAAATAACTATGTAGATAGGGATTTGCATCTTTAAGACATGTGGCTTGATGTTTTTTTTTTCAAGGTTAAGGCTTGCTTCCTCTAAAATTACTGCTGACCATGCTTTAACCTTGCCTTCAGCCAACTAATATCCAGTCCTAGTTTCAGACCAGTACAAACTCTTAAAACTGGCACTGAGACTAGATCCTCTGTATGATATTAACTCTACATTGGGTGGCTTATTTTTTATGTACTTTTTTCAGGAGGCGGCAGCGACCCTGTAATATTTTATCGTTAGAACTATCTTACCCACTTAAGAAATCTGACCTGGAATTAAGACTAGAATAGTGCGCTCTCTCTATCTCTCCTGTTTCTAATTGTAGTATTTCTATTAGCAGACTCTTTACAATGATTCACCCTAAAACCAAATAGAATCAACAAGACGACTGTGCTGATTCTAGGTTGCTACCATCCTTAATGGTATCACTCATTTTTGCCCCTTATACATAAAACTTTATATTGCTAGTTTCGTTATTTAATTCTTTCTGCTCTCTTTTTTTTTGGTCATCAATTCTTTCTGCTCTCAAACACCATCAACCATAATAGCTTGGGACATACTTCAACAGCTATCAGCTAAAGTATAATAATAAATGCTCTTGTGCAGTATATTGAACTCATTTAATTACTCTTACTTGTAAGTTAACAGATAATAGGGGCTCTCTGGTACTTACTAGCAGTGGAGCGTAAGGATGCATGCTGGGAGAAAGCTTGTAATGATAATCCTGGAAACTGCAGTGTAAACGACTTGTATTGCGGAGAGAAGGATATAAACTACTTAAAAGCATGGAAAAACTTCAGTCAGACCGTTATTAATCCAAGGTGCTCCATTAACGAAGCAGATCCACAATTCAATTATGGGATCTTTGAAGCAGCTTTATCATCTGGTTTAGTTGAATCCGAGGATTTTGTCTCTAAATTTTTTTACTGTTTGTGGTGGGGCCTACAGAACTTGAGGTAAGCTACTTTTGTTCTCCACTTTTTCTGATATATAATGTTTGATGTTCGATTTGTGTCAAAAAACGTTATTTCTGTTTTCATGCTTAGATTAGTTAAGTTTCAGTTGGCATGCACTAATTTGTATTGGGGAAGTCAGTCCAAAAGCTAAAATAATGCTGATCGATTGTATGAGCAAATCTATAGATGATGGTTCCAGGAATTTAGTTACCTGGGTGGTTTGAGGCTCTGAGCTCAACTCTCTTAACCACTAAGCTCAAGTGTGAACAATGGGGAAGCTGATTCTTTCTCTTTTTTTTGTTTGTTACACAACAAGGAAGAGGGAAATCACATTACTTGAAATCCCATATAAAATCCATACAGCTTCAGATTCAAGGCAATAATTCCGACCTGACTACGGCCTCAGAAGGCCAGAAAACATCACCCTAGGACTTGACCAAAACTAACAAAGAGCCTTGGATCATATTTGAAACCCTCAAGCTTGAACAGACGACATGTGGGCAATCAAGTCAATCACACGGGAGCTATAGCCCCTTTCATCATCATACCACGAGAAATTTCCATTCAGAGCTTGATCTGTTATCACCCTCAAAGTTGAACATCTGTGTAGTTAGTATGCATTTGTGATGTTGTCTATAGGTGAGTCCTGTCTTCTACTATTGCTTCTTTCCTGTACTGTAAAGATAGTTCCTGTGCTTTAAGATTGTTATAACTAAAAAGGTCGCACAGAAATCTTGTCAGAGAATTAATGGCAGTGACCCTAGGCAACAGCTTTGGAGGCCTTGACTGCCAAACACCAGTACATGTCATTGCATAAAATACTTCCCATTTCAGCAAGTTGTTCAACATTATTCTCTTCTGTGGACAAATTAGACAAGAATTATGGATTAAGAAATCAGCTTAAGAAATCAGCCTTTTTATTGAAGATCTAAAGTCAAGGCGCTCATGTTTCTTTGTGAAGTACCATTTTAATATTTAGTACTTTAAGATTTCATGAAGCACTTGTGATTTTCTATGAAGCATACATCTGAAACTTGTGATTTTCTATGAAGTACACATCAGAGAACTTCTGATTTTAGATTGAATTACACCAAAGAATAAACCAAGAATGATGAAATTGAAAGGTCATTCATAGTTCCATACCCACACTTGGGGTTTAAAGTTCTTCAAACACACAAAGCATAATGTTTTTGAGATCCAAGTTATGTAGATGATTAATAGATGTGGTGATTATTTCAACAAGTCTCAAAAGTGAAAATTGTCAAACTATAGGGTTTTAATTATCTCTTAGAGACATGGTTCAAGATTGCAGTACCGGCCATCGACTCGGAGAGCTCTGAGGCACATCGGTTGCGGTGTCGCGGCTCGGTATCGGGTGATACAACCTAAAAGAAAATGTTATACATGACGAGAGGTTCATGTCATATTGTGGTGTGGCTTAACCGTATCGGACGATTCAAAGATAACAACTTGGCAACTCGGAATTGACTCGGATACAGCTCAGACGAATCGGCTGAGTTGTGCGAGATTCAGGGTTTATACGTATCGTGTAACGGTATTGTCTCGGCAGATACCGAGTCGTATCCGACTCGGCCAATACCGATACGAGTCGGCTGATACTTTGAACCATGCTTAGAGACCAAAACAGGAAAATAGGAGGATGTACTATTCATTGACAAGTACAAAGGCAACACAGATCAAGACTTATGTTACATATATACCTTATATAACACCAGATAACTCTGGTATGATAGTCATTTTTCTCTGAATTATGAGGACACCCTTAATTTTTATTTAGGCTACCAGTTGCTCCAGAAGTTCAGCTTTCTGAGAGTGGACCTAACACTGTATACGAATCTCTCAACACCCATTCCTCAATGTGTGCACGTGGACTGAAAAACAGAGAAGTACAAAAACATAAAATTTCACAAACATACTGTCCGAATGGGAAAACAATATCATACATAGAGACTTGAGCCAGGACCTTAGAGAGCCAAAAACATTAAGCTAGGCTACCAGTTGGCTAATGATGAATGTCTGATTCTCGATATGGACGAAGTCAATGAACCAGTTACCTTAAAGTGGTTTCCCTTTTTCCTGTCATTCATGGATTGTGTTTTCTTTTGTTTGTGTTAAAGAGAGGGGGAGGGAAGTTTGGACGGGAAGTTGCACTATACATGTTAAGATACATAAGGTTCAAAAGTGATCTCAGGACATGTCCAATTCTAAGTGATGATTCGAAATAGGTATTTTTTTTTTTTGTATCCTTTTTCCCCCTTTAAATGTTCACCTTCATTCCCTTTGTGCTGCTTTTACATAATGACATCTCTGGTCATTATTTCAATGCATGAGATGAAATATATGCATCTGTGGTGGTGCAAGGCTGCAAGCAAATGGCCTGATTGGTAGTTGGTATATAAAGAGAAAACAGATGGAAGTGGAAAGGGATGACGGAATACATGTAATTAAGAATTGAGGAATGGTTTTACATCTATCTCATGTTTCAAACACTACGCATACATGTACATAGTTGAATCTTCTTGGCAATTTTGTACAACATATCTGATTAGAGAACCACAATCTATGTTTTTCTTTTGTTCATGAAAAATGTTTTAAGAAAATCCTCTGCTTCCCTCAGAGGTTTAATAACTACCAGTGTAGCTGTGCAAGTATATAAATTTCCTGTAAGTGTTTTAGGTATGGATTTCGTAAAACAATGACACCGTGTTATTTGAGGGGTAGTTTTCGTTTTTCCTGGTTCAAGAAATCCAGAGCAGTCAATCCTAAATGCGTGGTTGATTGCTGCTCTTTTGCTTTCTATTCTCTCTTTGGCTAACTTCTGCTTCTTCATGCATGAGTTCAGTATCATTAAGAGTTGCTCATTCTGCTTAGTGTATGTAATTTTGAAAGCCTTATTTTCTTAATGGTTTGGTATTTCACTTTTCACAGTACACTTGGTCAGGGGCTTTTAACCAGTACATATCCAGGCGAAGTTATCTTTTCAATGTTAGTGGCCATTCTTGGGCTCGTCCTCTTTGCTCTTCTGATTGGTAACATGCAGGTTCGTAGAAAACTTACTTTGGCACGACTCTATATTTACCATGTTTGATCGATCCATTCTATGCAATTATTGAATTTTTTGCCATTTAAATTAAATGCCAAGTCGATTTACCACCCACTGTCTCATGGATGAATTGTGGCTGCAAGTGAATTAGCACTTGATTTTTGAAGTAGGTTATGAGGTTAAAGGCTTGAAGCAAAACCACATGTCGGTGCCTGAGGTTTATTGTATCTTGGTTATTGCAACAGACCTATCTTCAGTCGCTTACGCTTCGGCTCGAAGAGATGAGGATCAAACGGCGTGATTCCGAGCAGTGGATGCATCATAGATTACTCCCACAGGAGCTCAGGGAAAGAGTTCGCCGCTACAATCAATACAAGTGGCTTGAAACAAGAGGTGTAGATGAAGAGAGCCTGGTCCAGAATCTACCGAAAGACCTCAGGAGAGATATCAAGCGGCATCTTTGTTTAAACTTGGTGAGAAGGGTAAGTACTCTGGTCATTTTGCATGACCTGACTTTGTATGTGGGGGTGGGGTAGGGGGTGATGGAAGGATGGAGAGATTGCAAACTCCGTGCATGGAAGGGGCGGTCGCTAGTATTAGGACAAGCCATTGAGCCCATAAAGGCGCTCCTCATTTGACATATCTCTTGACTAATCAGTGCATGTTGGCATTTGCAGGTTCCTCTGTTTGCAAATATGGATGAACGTTTGCTTGACGCCATTTGTGAGCGATTGAAACCAAGTTTATACACAGAGAGCACTTACATAGTCCGGGAAGGAGACCCAGTAGACGAAATGCTCTTCGTTATTCGTGGGCGTATGGAGAGTGTAACTACAGATGGTGGGAGAAGTGGATTTTTCAACCTAGGCTTCTTGAAAGAAGGAGATTTCTGTGGGGAAGAGCTCCTGACATGGGCGCTGGATCCTAAATCTGGTGCCAACTTACCTCCATCGACTCGAACTGTCAAGGCTTTGACAGAGGTGGAGGCTTTTGCATTGATAGCTGATGAAGTGAAATTCATCGCCAGTCAGTTTAGGAGACTTCACAGCAGGCAGGTTCAGCATACTTTCCGGTTTTACTCGCAGCAATGGAGGACTTGGGCTGCCATCTTTATACAAGCTGCATGGCGTCGGTATTCCAGGAGGAAAGTTGTAGAACTAAATCGAAATGAAGAAGCTGTGGAAGAAGAAGATGAAGAAAGTGCATTGATCAGGGGCAATTCATCGAGACTTGGCGCAACCATGTTAGTATCAAGGTTTGCAGCTAATGCTCTCCGTGGAGTTCATAGGTTTCGAAGCTCCAGAAGTTCCGGGGGCTTCACGAAACCGCAGAGACCTCCGGAACCTGATTTTGCTGAAGATTAACCTACTTGGTATTGTAGAGATGGCACTCATGCCGTCTAACAATTAATAACTTACTACCAACCACCAACATCCTATGGTGATGAATTATTAATTTTTGGTACTTAATTTGGGGAAAATTATGCCCAAACTCACCCCCTAATATTTGAAATATTATATACGAATTTTGTACACGTGTAACACTTAAACCTCTACCTTCAATATATATCTATTAGTAAATTATAACTAGACTCCTTGAAATTCGTAAGCGTGTAACACTTATACCTATCAAGTTTGAAATATTACATTTAGACACTTTATTAGTTATGGAACTGCAGAATCTATTAAACTACCAAATTATCTTCATTAAATATAGAAGATATTCTATCAATTATACTTTAACCCCTTGTTTGATTTTTTTTAGTTTTATTCTAACAAACAATATAATTGTATTCAAATGAGCGTTGAATTGAGTTTTTTGATATATTTACATTGATTACTATTTTGTTAGGCATCAATAGTACTAATTATAATTTTTTTTTAAAATAAATAAATTTTTTTTTAAAATTTTATTTCAATAAATAACATAATAGAACATAAATTTTAGTTATAAATTTTAAAATATTTGATATTTTATCTTTAATTAGAGTATTTTTAATCTAAGTGTAATATTTTAAACTTGAAGGATCAAAATATTACACGCTTCAAATTTCAGGGATCTGGATGTAATTTACTAAAGAATGTACTAATGAACATTAACAGCAAGAATCTACTTCTTGTGTGTAATATGTTAACTGTCAGGAGGTCTAGGTGATTAAGTAACAAATCTCAGGGGTCTGAATGTAATTTTCCCTTTTCTTTTTTTTTTCCCATTTTCCCCATGGCTAGCCTTATTTAAGCAGGGCTCCATATCTGCTTCTTCTGATCCAAATGAAGATCAAATGAACTTTCCCAACTTAATTTGTTCCTACTATTTCCAATCAACCAAGAAAAACATGAAATGGAGCAATGGAGTAAAGGTTTACCTGAACAATGAATGAAGGTGACCCATAATCGTATTCTAATTCTCCCCACTCCAACCGAAAGAAGGAATACTGTAGGGAAAAATATACATGGAATAATGAAAAGGCACAAGCATTCAAATTTCTTCACTCCAACCCAAAAAAGGAATACTGGGGAGAGAAATGGAGTACATAGGATTTAACCTAGTAGAAACTGAAATATTTGAAGAAACAACAATGAGAATACACTAGCTCAACCCTCCAACCGCGTCTATGGACTCTGAAACTTTGCATCTCTGATCTACTGTACTCCATATATCTGTTTCTAAGAACTTCCTGTTGCTGTTTCCACTGCTGCTGCTGCTCAACTACGCCATGCAGAAGATAATTCCAAATCAACATCTTCTTCCCACCAAGTGGCAGTCTGCAATATCAGATTACATTGTGGATGCAACAGAGTTCAAGTCAATTGGTTTTACAAAAAGGATGTTAATACCTCATTCACAATTTCAAAAACACAAAAAAAAAAAAATCCCTATTACTAAGTGCACGTCTACTAAGGCCAAAAACAGAGAGAGGTCCAAACAACAAAAATTACCGACCTTGTAACCTCTTCGAAGAAATTCAAGTGAGTTTCCTTGCTCCTCCTGAAGTCCGAGGACCCTCAACAGTTCTTCCTTGGTCTGTGCATACAATATAGCCACTAGATTAGTGAGAGAGAACATTTGTCACAGCTAACAAGCAACAAAAGATGCAAAAGCAGTTTTAAGGATTAAATGTATATTTACTTCACCCAGTGTGAAGCGATTTGCACTCTCTGCTACGCAAGCATAAGAACCATCTTGTTGTTTCAGCATTACCTGCCATGGCCCTGCAAAAATGTTAAGCAGGAGGGTAGCCACAGATTCCAAGTTGGCCCAACTCATATGCTTCTTATAAGCCAACAATCAGTTCAGTTGAACATTTATAAGGTAAATAAGCCAAATCACTTGAGGATAATCCAGATGTATTTGGATATGACATCTCCCTGTCGTCGTATTTTAAATAGTGATAAAGTTGAACTCCACTCGTTTTTCACAAGACCTTGTTGAGACTAATCTATAACTTTTAGAATTTAATATATTAACATGTACAAAAACTATTAACTTTGTCAATGACACATAATTTTGCAGTTGGCTCATTTTAGTTATGGTGGAAAAACCAATGCCAGACAAGGATTTTCCATCATCACTAGTTACACCTACTAAGAGGGGTTTTTCCACTGCCACCTCCCTGCTTCTGTAGCCAGACAGACTCGGTTTATTGAGCACATTTCCTCACTTTAATGGGAAGCAGGCACATGAAAACGAACTTCAATTTCCAGAACGAAAGTAAATAAAGATATACCATCTTCATGGGTGAAACTTTATTAATCAAATACGTGATGAATATGAAGGGATGGTCTTCAGGCTGTCTCCAATTTAATGCTAAACGAAAAAATATATCGAAGTTCACTGCTGAAACCTAATTCTGTACTAATGTTGAGACTGAATTAGAAATTTCAGGAATCATTGGTTCTGAAAATATTAGCTCGAGTATGAAGATACCCAAAGAACATAAGGAAATGATGTCTAGCAAGTCTTATTTAGCAGATTAAGTCTCTAAAAATGAGAAATCTGAATGAGCATCTGGTATGAGAATTATGCAAGATTTCTTCTTTTTTTTTTACAGTAATAACCCAAAGAAAATCTATTTCTCACCAGGGTATTGACGAAACAATGCTCCATTATAGTTCACGATGTAAGGTGCCACTGCAACTGTCTTCCATCAGAGAAAAAAATGTTGTTCAAACCATAATTGTTTCATACTGAATAAACTAAAAAAAAACCCACTGAATACTGGGATAAAATGGATATCTCCTGCATCTGCGATATTCAGTGTTATACTGAGGAAGCAAGCATACATCTGACACTTCCCAAACCCACAGTGGCGGGCCACCTTTTAGTGAGGAAGCAAGCATCCAATTAGGTACTCTTGTTATAAGATAAACAAAAACCTAATTAATTCACCCTTAGGGACTTCCTAAAACAATTACTTACATAATTCAACCCAAAAAAAAGGGAAGTAAATCCAAGAGTTGGTCTATTAGCACATGTTTAGTGCACTCACCCAAAGAAATATTCAGGGCCTCAGGTACCAAACAATATAAGAAGAAGCAATAGTAGCATATTTAATTTGATTTCCACCACTTTTTAAATTTCCCTTTTTTCAATGCAAGTTCAATTCTTAATAACAAGAGTATGTCTAATATGATTTCGACAACAAATCTACATTTTCAATATTTAATATTGATAGAGAAAAGCAATCTAAAGGTGGGGAGACCATACCACAAACTTCTCTATCGAAGAAAGATCACGTGTGCTGCAGCTAATGAATATATAAAGCGATGGAGGATTGTCAGACTGCCAACGACCTGCATTCATAAGATATGGCACAGAATGCTAAAGTCCAACGCCTTGATACATTGAATTGTTGAAACCTGTTGCATGCTACAGACGGTTATCAAGATCTTCGTGATATATTCGTGTACTTGTATATGTGCATATAGTTATCTATGTAAGAATCTACTTGATATTGGTGTAGGCAAACATTGAAGAAAATTAATAGTTGTGATTTCTGAGAAGAAACAAACCCTTCAGTTCACAAAAGATAGGCCATGTTTGTTTCAAAACCAATTACAACAACCTGCAGCTTTTGAGAATGGAAACCTCCCATTAAGAGTTTCGGAAATGATGTTGGCCCCACTATTTTACTAACTAAAATCTACTCTTCCTATAGCCTTTTAAGATAACTTTGTATTACTCTTTAATATCTTTTAAATTAAATTGTGATGTACAACTCAAATTACGTTACCTCGCATCACATTTGGGAATGAGTCAGTCACAAAGAAATACACAGCACATAACTTCCTTTTTGCACCATAGCTGGTGGTTCCAAGACCAGTTATAGTATATTATCGATTTCAATCATAGGACAAATTTGTTGAATTTATTGTTAGTCAGAAAGCACCAAGGCATTATTTTCTAAGACCAACCTTCATTCTCATCCTCAAAATCAAAATCCAGCGTGTTCCTTAAAGATCTGAAGAATGTGGAGACAGGACCACTCGGGACATCATCCAAGGAAGCAATGGTTACACCATCGATCTAAAAGAGAGAAAAAATAATCAAAAGTGAAATCAACATGACGCAATTAAAGTTACACAAAGGCTCTAAAATTTCTCTAAACCTTGTTCTTAAAAAATGAATGCAATTAATTGTCCAAGAAATCTCTACAACATGGAAGCCATTCTGATACACGAAATTAAGGGAACAAAAGTTAATCACCATTAATATAATTATCACAAGTGGATTTCTAATACTTTAGATTGAAAAATTTTAATAGCACTTCTCCAAAAAAATACGTGTGGAGTTGTGGTACAACAGTTTACCCCCCAAATCCCATCAACCTGTTCCAGAGCCCAACAAAGGGTGAATAAAGAGATACCACCCATTACCAAGGGACTGCAATCTTGGGAAGTTAAACACTTTACACCTCCATGGAGAACATCCTCTAATACCGAGGCTACATCGTACATGGCAGATCAAAATGCAGATTTAGTCTATATTGAATTACTTTGTTACCGAGTCAAATGCTGCTTTAAAAAGCTCTGAGGCCCTACGCTTTTCTGGCTGATCTGGAAATACCTAGAAATTAAGGACATGTTTGGTTTGTGTCTGCAAAACAGTTTTTTGTTCTCAAAATTTTAAAAACACCCAAATCCTGTTTGTTTAGCATTTTTGTTCTCCAAATTTTCGAAAATTTTGAGAATTGAGATGTAGTTTCAGAGAACAACAAAAAGATGTTTTCATTGTTTTCTAAGGTAAAATGAAAACAAGGGAAACAACTTCTCCTCTTTAATGAGGTCCACCCATCAAACTTCTTTAGCAGCATTTTTTTTCTTTCAACCGAGAACCACTCAACCCAACCGAGAACCACCCAAAGTTCTTCACTGTTTTCAGAATCTCCTCTCTCTCTCTCTGCAACGATCTCCGGCGATCTCCGGCGAAGGCGAAGAAGAAGACAGATCTTCATCTCCTCTCTCTCTCTCTCTCTCTGCAACTCCTCCTCTTTAACAAAGACGAAGAGGTTTTTTTTTTCTAGATCTGGGTTCTCGGTTTGGGTGGTGGTTATGGGTGTTGGGTGGTTCTCGGTTTGGGTTGGTGGTGGTGGTTGTGGGTTTCGGTGGTGGTGGGTTTTGGGTGGTGGTGGTTCTCGGTTTGGGTTGGTGGTGGTGGTTGTGGGTTTCGGTGGTGGTGGGTTTTGGGTGGTGGTGGTTCTCGATTTGGGTTGGTGGTGGTGGTTGTGGGTTTCGGTGGTGGTGGGTTTTGGGTGGTGGTGGTTCTCGGTTTGGGTTGGTGGTGCTGGTTGTGGGTTTCGGTGGTGGTGGGTTTTGGGTGGTGGTGGTTCTCGGTTTGGGTTGGTGCTGCTGGTTGTGGGTTTCGGTGGTGGTGGGTTTTGGGTGGTGGTGGTTCTCGGTTTGGGTGGTGGTCTTGGTGGTGGGTGTTGGGTGGTTCTCGGTGGTGGTTGTGGGTGTTGGGTGGTTCTCGGTTTGGGTTGATGGTGGGTGGTGGTTGTGGCTGTTGGGTGGTGGCGGTCAATCGGAGAAGGGGATTGATTGGGTGGTGGTTGTGGCTTTGGTGGTGGTTCGGTGGTGGCTCTGTGTGTTGTGTGGGTGTGTGTTGTGTGGAGGAAATGGAGAGAAAGAGAAAGATGGAGAGACGGAGAAAGAGAAAGATGGAGAGATTGGGGGGGGGGGGGGGGGGGGTGGTGGTTTGTGATAATTGTCCAAACAAGTTTTTAATTTTTTGTTCTCTAAAACTATTTTCAAAAATATATAACCAAACAGGTTTTGCAATATAAAAATTTTCAAAAACCATTTCTTAAAACTCTTCTCAAAAACTGTTTTCGGATACCTGTTTTTGAAACGCAAACCAAACAGGCCCTAAGATACTATGTCAGAGTTCACTTGTTCTCTATAAGTTAAAATTTGATACATCATATGAAAGCAAGGAAGTCTCTTCTTACGATGCAAGCTCTTGTTTCCTGTTGGAGATATTTTCTAGTTTATTAGGGTTTTCCTATTTCCTAGTTTATTAGAGTTTTTCTTTTCCTAATTTATTCTTATTGTACCTTTATTACTTGACTATTTATACGGGGCTCTACACTTAGTTTGTATCCCTTTTTCACTCACATCTATTCCAAGTTGGTATCAGAGCCATACCCTAACCCTAACCCTCTCCGTCATCCTCACCGGCAATTAACAGCCACCCCTCCACAATCACCGACCAGCATACCAAAACCCACCGCCCAACGAACTACGAACCAGCAAACACAAACAACTGACCGACCGCTGCCAAACCAGTGCACACAGCAACGCCCAACGAGAGACCCACTGACAACATATACCAACAATGTTATTAGATACCAACAATGTTATCAGAACCGGCTAAAGACTGGGTCAATAGTTCACTGGTTCAACGGGTGATTCACTGGTCGGACCGGCCATATAATAAAAAAATAAAAATATATATATAATAATTATAAAACATAATAATTTAACTAAAAAATATAAAATATGTCTAAAAAATATAATAATTTAGCAAAAATGTCAATTGTCATAGTCGGCAGTACAACTCAAACAATGGCTGGCTTGTACGACTTTTATCAGCAAATTGAAAACTTTTTAGTAAAAGGGAGGAAATGAGTTTTCACTTTTCAACATTACCCATCGAATACTCAGGCTTTGTTGAAAACTCAGGCGAACTCAGGCTTTGTTGAAAACTCAGGCAAAATTACCCACTTAATCACATCAAAGTTCGCCTAAGTGTTTACCCATCGAATCACAACAAAGCTTTTTACCTTAAAGGGAGGAGATGAGTTTGCTGGGTTCGCCTGAGTTCGCTGGTTGCTGGTCGCTGGTCGCTGATCGAAGTCGAAGTCGAAGATCGCTGGACCCTGGTCGCTGATCGCAGTCAAAAATCCCTCCCTGGTTGTTGATCACAATGGCTGATGCCGCTGATTGCAGTCGAAGTCGCTGGAGTCTGGTGGTGGTGGTGGTGTCTTCTGTTGAGTATGTTCTGCGATTTAGGGCAAAAAAAAGCCCTAAATCCTGTACAAATTTTAATTTAATTTATTTATGTAATATAATTTTTAAATAGGTATTAAACCGGCCGGTTTTATAAAACCCGCCGGTTCACGATTTTTTATAAAAACCGGCCGGTTTTCCGGTTTGTAGCCGGTTCTTTACCTTAAGCGGTCCAATTAGGAAACCGGACCGGTCAAGGTCCCGGTTCGAGGTTGAACCGGTCGGACCGGCCGGTCCGGTCCGGTTCTGATAACACTGTATACCAAGACCCACCGACTGCACCCCCCTTGGTATATCCACCGACCAAGCATACCCAGAACACCCAAGCACAACCCACCAACTGCACCCCACAAAACCCATACCAAATCAGCAGCCTCCCCATCATACCCAGCAGCACCGACTGCCAAACCATACCCGGCAGCACCGAAACATAATACCCCATATAACACTTTACCCACTGCCCATTTAATACTTTACTAACTGCCCATATAAAACTTTACCCACTCCTACTGCTGGGTCATTGTACAGCCCACTGCCGGGTCGCGTTTTTCGTTGTGGCTTCGTCCTAGGACTTTTTTAGGAGGGAGCGGATCATCTTTTCTGTTGATCTTCTTTTGATGCAGTAGATCACTTATATATTTCTTGGATTTTTGGGCACCATGACCTGATTATTTGAGAGCTTTCTGGACCTTCTTTATTTGTCGCTACAGTTCGACTGGAGAGTTGTTTTTCTGGGCACCGTGATCTAATTATTTGGGAGCTTTCTGGACCTTCTTTATTTGTCGCTATTGGTCGACTGGAGGTATATTGTTCTCCCTTATTTTATCCCTCTATTTATCTTAGAGTTGTTTTTCTGTCACGAGTGCCCTAGTATTCTTGATGATATGACTACTACTGACGAAGTTGAGACCCTTACCGTTGAGACATCTGTTAATACTTCCACCGGGTATAGGGATCGACAGCGCTCGGCCCAACGCTGTCAGGGTACCCCACATCAGCGTAGACATGGAGATTCTCGTCGGTGTGATTATTGTGGCCGACTAGGACATCTCAGGGCTACCTGTTGGAAGCTCCATCCGGAGCTTAAGCCACCTCCTCGCAGCCGTACTGCTGCCATTGTTGAGACACCACCACATATAGTCATTGCTCCTGCTACTGCTACTACTGCTACTGCTCCTCCTTGGCAGAGTGATATGGATGCTATCACTTCTCGCTTGGATATACTTATGTCAGCCTTGACTTCTCAAGGTTTGACTACTACTGTTGCGACTACTACAGGTATACCTCGTGCATTTCATACTTGCGCCAGTCCGTCTCCCCTTTGGATGCTAGACTCGGGTGCTAATGGTCATATGACAGGTGAGGCTCATCATTTCACCTCTTTTGACGAGCAGTTACATACTCAAGTTCAGTTAGCAGATGGTACACATGCCCCTATTGTTAGTAGGGGTACAGTCCGCCTTCCAGATGGCTTTACATTACGTTCGGTGTTTCATGCGCCAAAACTGGCCATGAATCTATTATTTGTACATCAGTTAGCTAGAGATTTTCACTGTGCAGTTGTGTTCTTATCTGATTCGTGTTATTTGCAGGACCTGAGTACCAGGAGGATTATTATCAGGGGACATGAGAGAGATGGATTGTATTATCTAGGCGATCCACCTCCAGTTTCACCATTTTCACCAGTTTCTCCACCTCCACCTCCATTACCTGTTTTGTTTTTATAAATTCCTAGCTTGCATGCTAGTGTTTTACCTAGTACTTGTCGTTATGATTTTTCATCACAAACTATTCAGTTGTGGCATGACCGTTTTGGGCATACAAATTTTAAATATTTATGTATGTTATTTCCTACTTTGAGCAAAGCTTGTGTTAGTGGTAAACTTGACTGTGTTATATGTTCCTTATCAAAACATGTTCGGACCAGTTATATTCCTCGCATGCACCAGTCACCCAAACCATTTGACCTAATACACTCTGATATTTGGGGACCCTCTCCTGTTACTGCTCTGTCAGATGCTCGATACTATGTGACATTTATAGATGACCATACCCGTTGTACTTGGGTCTACCTTTTGCATAGGAAGTCTGATGTACTCTTTGTCATCACTCAATTTCTCCAGATGATTAAAACACAATTCGATATCATTGTTCGTGCTCTTCGTTCGGATAATGCCAAAGAATATGTATCTGATGCCTTAGTGTCTCACCTTTCTTCTCAGGGTATCCTTCAATAGCTCACTTGTCTATATACTCCTGAGCAAAATGGAGTTACTGAAAGGAAAAATAGGAGTCTGATAGGGATGGTACGTTGTATGCTTAGAGGTATGGGGGTACCAAAATCTTATTGGCATTTTGCTGTTTTAACTTCTATCTTTTTGTGTAATCGTACAACGAGTCGTGTTCTTCATCATAGGGCTCCCTTACAGGTCTTATTCCCTGAGCGGACACTTTTTCCGGTTCCCCCTCGTGTTTTTGGCTACACATGTTTTGTTCAGGATCGGTCTCCTACTCGCTATAAGCTTGATGATAAAGCGATTCGTTGTATTTTTGTGGGCTATTGTCATCAGTCTAAGGGGTATCGGTGCTATGATCCTATTAGGCGTCGTATGTATCATAGTCTAGATGTTACTTTTCTTGAGTATATTCCTTATTTTTCTTCCAGTCATGTGTCTTCTCCTCCAGGTGATGATACTCCATTTGATTTTCCATTACCACAGGAGCCAGATCCATTGGTCACTATCACTACAGAGTCATCAGTCTCTCCTCCTCCAGAGCCACTCATCCCAATCCCTATTAGTCCAGAGTCACCAGTCCCTCTTCCTTTGCAGGTTTATGTTCGTCAC
Source organism: Ilex aquifolium (assembly GCA_951799425.1). Classification (NCBI taxonomy): domain Eukaryota; kingdom Viridiplantae; phylum Streptophyta; class Magnoliopsida; order Aquifoliales; family Aquifoliaceae; genus Ilex; species Ilex aquifolium. Next base: position 20,437,431 of record OX637409.1, read on the forward strand.
CCTCGCTCTCATCCCCCTGCTGATGTCCCCTCTACCTCAGGCGATGCAGGTAATACCTCTCAATTCATTGAGCATATTGATGCACCTGTTGTTAGTACTGATGAGATTGCAGGTACTGAGCCAATTACTATACCTGATGAGACATTATCAGTGGAGGATGATGATTTAGGGCGTCGTTATCCGCAGCGTGATCGCCGTCCAGTTGTTCGTTATGGTTGGACCGCCAGAGTTTTATATCCGATCTCTGCTTATGTTTCTTATGGTGATCTGTCTCCTACATTTCGAGCTTATAGCATGACCTTATCAGATACGTCGGTTCCTCGCTCTGTTTCAGAGGCTATGCGGGAGCCTCATTGGGTTCTTGTCATGCAGACAGAGATGGACGCTCTTCAGCGTAATCATACATGGGATCTTGTCTCTTTACCTTCAGGGGTGAAGAATGTTGGTTGTCGCTGGGTTTACACCCTGAAGTTTCTGGCTGATGGTACTATTGATCGTCACAAGGCTAGGCTTGTGGCGAAGGGCTTTACTCAGGTATCAGGTGGTGATTTTGGTGCTACATTTGCGCCCGTGGTAAAATTGACTACTGTTCGATTGATTATTTCTCTGGATGCGGAGTACTCTTGGCCTCTTCATCAGTTGGATGTGAAGAATGCATTTCTTTACGGTGATCTGGACGAGATTATTTATATGGATGCACCACTGGGCTTTCGTGGTGAGGGGGAGTTTGCTGGAAAGGTATGTCGACTGCGTAAGTCTCTTTATGGACTGAAACAGTCACCACGAGTTTGGTTCTCTCGCTTTAGTGGTGTAGTTGTACGTTTAAGGTTCACCAGATGTCATTCTGATCATACCTGTTTCATTCGACGGAATACTTCTGGACAGTGTGTCATCCTGTTGGTATATGTTGATGATATTATTATTACTGGAGATGATGTTTCTGGGACTGCGCAGGTCAAGGTAGACCTTGGGAAGGCCTTCGATGTGAAGGACCTTGGATTTCTGCGATACTTTCTTGGGATTGAGGTTGCCCGTAGTAGCAGGGGTATTGTTCTTTCTCAGAGAAAGTATGTCCTGGATCTTCTCTCAGACACTGGGATGCTGGGGTGCAAATCGGCATCATCACCTATGATTCCAAACCTGAAGCTTACTGCTGAAGGTGAGGAGTTGAGAGATCTGACTGTTTATCAGAGGTTGGTAGGTAGACTTATCTACCTAGCCAACACTAGGCCAGACATTTCATTTGCTGTCAGCCGAGTTAGTCAGTTCATGCACAGGCCGTGTCAGTCTCATCTTGATGCAATTTATCATATTCTTCGGTACCTCAAGTCTTGTCATGGACTTGGGTTGTTCTATGCATCAGGATCTCAAACTGATTCTCTAGCCTGTTATTTAGATTCAGATTATGGGGGAGCGTGTGACGGTCGATCTACTACGGGCTTCTGTGCTTTTCGAGGGACTCATCTTATCTCTTGGAAGAGCAAGAAGCAGGCGGTTGTCTCCCGCTCTTCAGCAGAGGCAAAGTATCGGACACTGGCACTTGGCACGTGTGAGATTATCTGGTTACGATCGATTCTTGGCGAGTTGGGATTTCCAGTGACTTCTCCATCCACATTATATTGTGATAATCGATCTGCTATTCAGCTCGCTTCTGACTCTGTACTACACGAGAGGACGAAGTATATAGAGATCGATGTTCACTTTCTTCGGGAGAAGGTTAGCTGTGGTATTATCACTCCATTGTTTGTGGGGACCAGTGATCAGGTTGCGGATGTTTTCACAAAACCTGTCACTCTATCCATTCTTCAGGACTCAGTTGTCAAGCTTGGCTTAGTTGATATTTTTGCGCCTACCTTGAGGGGGAGTGTTGGAGATATTTCCTAATTTATTAGGGCTTTCCTATTTCCTAGTTTATTAGAGTTTTCATTTTCCTAATTTATCCTTATTGTACCTTTATTACTTGACTATATATACGGGGGCTCTACACTTAGTTTGTATCCCTTTTTCACTCACATCTATTCCAAGTTTTCCTGTTTCTCTTGTAGTTTCCTAACAAGAGCCAAGACAAGTTGAATGTTCGCATCTATAAACTCATCAGATGATCCCTTCACGTATTAAGAAAGTTGTGAATATCATGTCTCATTAATATGTTTTGTCAGCAAGACAATGCGATGTCAAAGGCAAGATCACCATAGGAAGTGATAATGAATAACCAAGGCAGGGAAACAGAGTGTCAAAACAGGAAGCATGTTACAAATAATAGAAATTATGATCAATGAAGAGCAGGACAATTTATGAAGTGCCTGCAATAATGAGCTAAAAAAACTTGACAGCAAAGAGGTACCTTATAAGAAGCAATGCTGGTAGGCAAGGGACTGATGATGCAATCCAGTGAAAAATCAAGCAGAAGAAGGAAACGGTGTCAGGATTAAAATTGGCAATATACTCAAAAGCTTGAATATTGAAGTTGAAACAATAAAAAAAATATTTGGAACAAAAACTAATATCCTAAAAAAATGAGAAGAACCTCATAACTTGCAATCCAACTAGAAAATGAAAGCATCATGCGAATCTCAGAGTTTGACAAATGTTAGTCCTCTGATTACTAACTAGATTGTTTAACTGGCTCTGTTACATACATTAACCAATTGGCAAACTATTGATGCATATTACGAGCATATTGCACAGGCATAACTCTGCAACATCACAATGGATAACCGATGAAACACTTTTCCCATTTAATTTGATTCCATTTTTCTCCTTTCTATAAAAATTACACCATTTCCATACTTTTCAACGTCTCTTGTAATGATTTTTAGAAAAAAAACCCCGCATTTCAAATGGCCCATAAAGCAAATCCTTTTCACAAAACCAAGCCTATTAAGCAATAGGAAATGTTCAAGCTATAGAATAACCAACAATGTTCTTCAAGCTAAATCAACTATACACAATCCGGTTTGGATGGATAAGTAAAATGAAGTCCCCATACTTTATGCAGAAAGGAAGTAAAACGAAATCAGCAATCATGAAATGAGCATTTGCTCAGAATTATATCTCAAACTAAACTAACAAATGGGTATCAACCAAAAACTAGAAATTTTAACTGAGAAATTCAAACAAGAAAGAGATTTACGGAAACTCGATTTCGAGACGGATCTTTCCTTCGTCAAGAGCATAAGCGAGACAGTTCGCGGCGTCCGTGACAATGACTTCGTACGACTTGGGTTTGTATACTTAGGGAATGTAGCCTTCAACGGCCAAATATTCATCTAACAAATCCTAACACCTTAGGGATTACGTGAGGACCACCCCTAACGAGAGTATAAATACAAAGGCAATCCCTCACGCAAAAGAGAGTGAAAAATTCTATCGTAATCTCTAATATTGTAACTGCCTCTTTCTCACCCAAGTAATAGAAAATTCCAAGGAGGGAGAGGCCCCATTAGAGTGAAATAACCAAACTTCATAGCTGGTGAACCACTATAATTTATGCTCCTCATTATATCCTTAGCTCTTGCCTTTATTAGTTAATTTAGTGTCGCAAATTCTAGAGCCATTAGGCTCAATTGCAGAAAGATTTCACATACCCACAGTGTTCATTCACAGTTTACTATTCTTAAACCTTACCCTCCTCAGCCTAAGCATTAAACTCGCGTTTTGAATTCACACACCATCAAAGCCTTTATGTAACATTAATTTTGTTTGTATCTAATTTGAGAATCTAATACATTAATGACTTTCCGATTAACACCGAATTTCATTAAGTGTTAGAACCCACTACTAATCTAGTAGCCACAATGCATTAGTTCCCGTTTTAAATCCCAATAACATTGGTTTTTATGTAAATCTTTGTTTTTGAAAACCGATTGTTTGAGTTGTTCTCAAGAAAGTCAATCAATATATAAAAAATCAGCTGGCTGTTGAAGATCAACACCACTCAATGGTAGGCTGCCAAACTCCAAGTCAAGAAAGGAGGCAGCTGCTATGTCAAGGAAGGCTGCCATTTATTGTAGAGTCAAGGAAGGAGGC